>CM076575.1:1989860103-1990469475 GCA_034641835.2 Pinus albicaulis
ATTTCCCTTTGGGACATCAGGTTTGTCAATGGTGACCACTTTTTGAGTATGTACAGTCGGCTGGTTGACAGCCGATTGTGTAATGATTTTGCTGGTAGATGTTTCTACTAGCATTTGGCCGGATGTACCTTCTGTCTCTGATTTTTGGATTTGAGTTCTCAGCTGGTCTAGAGGTACTCTCAAAAATCTCTGGCTTCTAAATAAGAGAAATTTATTTATTTCCTCCTGTTGAAATGTAAACTTGATCAAGTCAAAAATCTGAGGAAAATTATCTAATGAAATAAACAAATCATCGAACATATCTGGTTCATGCTCAAAACGAGCAATTGAAACTGAAGCAGTGACATCAAATGATATCTTTTTTGGATCATATTGTCTTCCAGGAATGGTTGCAAATTTACAACCTCTTATCTTGGAGACTTCCTTTTCTGCATGCTTGAAATCATTTAGAGCGAAATGACCACAATTGAGTGGGAATTGAGGCCACATTTTCTTCTTACTGTTGTTCAAAGACCTGGATATACCTTCAATTGTCAATTGATAAGAAACTTCTTGAGCGAGAAGTTTGTCTGGAACAAAAAGAGGAAGAACATGCGGCTCCACTATACTACCAAAAACCCTGATGTAAGTAAATTTTTCCTCCCCAAACCAATCTCCGATTGCAGACAGGTCGGCTTTAGCTTTATCAGAAATCCTAGGAGGAAAGCGATTAAAAATGGTTTGGAAAACGGGAATGAGGAAACCATGACAGATTCTATATACATTAGCTTGGAAATGAATCTTCCAAAGCAATTTATGATAAATATGGATTGGAAGGGGGTTATTGGGAGTCCATTTCCATCCAAATAAGGAAAATTCGGAATTGAAACAAATAGCATCAAGAATATAGGCACAAAAGAAAAAGGGGGTAGAATTTCCAGCATCTTTTTCTTGTCTGTACTCAAGGATCCTATTGGCCATTCTATCAGAAAGAATAACAGCCCAATCCATAATGTCGGAATTCACAGCAGCTAGGATTAATGGGACCATTTGTATAGAAAACCTAGCTGAATTATCATTGCCAAATAACCTACACATCATGGCAACTGCATATCAATATGGAGGCAGAAGGGAATCTATAGAATACATACCGGATGCTTCGTTTCGGTGCTTCTCTGGGTTTTTCCTCCAATCTTTAATAGGGTCAGATTGGACTTTGTTATTATCAGCAAAATATTTGATAAATTCCTTGTTATATACCTTCTGTGGGTCTGGAAGGTGGTACATTGCTTTCAGGTCTTCTGCTTTAAATGAGCCGAAAGGCACTCCAGATGATGAAACAAACGTTCTATCTTGTATTTTTACAATGTCAATAACCCATCGAACTACATCATAGTAAGGCATGATGCTCGCTCTGGCTGCAATTCGATGCAAAAACGAATTTGCAAGTGTTTTTTCATTGATATCGGAGTCGGAATCCGAGCTATCCTCGTCTGGAACTGATGCTTTCTCAACTGTGACCTTGGGGTCTTCTCTTTCCAACAGGTTGTAGACTGCGTCCCATGTCATTTTCCCAAGACCTTGGCATGATGTATCTGTGACTAGCCTTAGCTTTATGGGCTTTTCTTTTGAGAACGTAGGAGTTTCGGCAAGCTTCACTGGTAGAGCAGTCTTGTTTCTTCTCCCTCTCTTTGACATTTCTGCGTCTGCTACCGCTTCCCTTTGTCTGTGAATGAAATAATTTGGTGTTCTTTGGCTCTGTAAGACAACAAACTCTCAGTCGTGATCAACAAGCCACTCAAACGGAATGATTTATGAACTTATGGTTTTCATTTATTTGTTTCGTATATTACGTAAATGCTCCTTTTGGGTCACACTTAAGTATTTAAAACCAAATCATAAACCATATTCATTTGATTCTTTATTGAATGCCTTCGTACCAATAAAGATTTGGCGCTTGTGATATATTAATATATTCAAAAAAAATCTTCGTATGCAAATAGATGAATCGCATCGGAAGTTTTCGAATGGCAAATGAGTATCACAATACGTTTATCCCGATTGATCGATTGCGATTGCAGATCTTTCCGATCTCTAATGGTGGGGTCTACCATATTTTTTAAACAAATGTTCGATTTTCTTTTAAAGGCGTTTATTATCAAATGCGCATCGGATCGGGAAATTTCGAATAAGCGTAAAGAGTTTCTTTAAAGATTGTCCCGATTAATCGATTGCGATTGACCGCATTGCATCGGAAGTTATATTTAACTGTTTTAAACTCTTAGCGATTTAAAATTTTCCGATTGGACTAATCGCATCGGAAGATTTGAAATGGGCATATGAAATTTCTTTTGAGGGTTATCTCCGATTCTCCGATTGCGATTGAACTTTTAACTGTGATTTGTTTTTTATGATAAGGCCTTGTATATTAGATCGGACCATAAGTTTTTTGAATGTTGAATATGAAATTTTTCAAAACAATGAATTTTATTTCTAAGTGTTTTATCTCTAAAAAGAAAGGGACCCTATTTCTAAATTTTATTTCTAAAATTTAGAAAAAGGGAGGGTTGTTGTATAGTACAACAATTGGCGATTCACTTGAAAGAACCAGTTATCTCTGAAAAAATAGAATGAATACTATATCTTAAGTAAGTAAAGATTTTTAAAGGTAAATAAAAATTATCCTAGGATAATCAAAAATAAAATCTAACTTATGAAAAAGAATAAAAATTATTAACAATCTCTTTCTAGTTTCTTGAGAATAAAAACATTTTGAGTTGTCTTAAGCTTTGATTGGTATTAATAATGAAGTAAGTGGATTTCTTCAAGCTTGGTTTTGATAATATACTCTATTGTCATAGGTATTGCCTCTGCTGCCCGCAAACGTTTATAGTCTCGACAGGGTTACCTTTTAACCATTAACTATTCATTGTCCCATTCAACTAAGATTATGACTTTTTAAAAGATAAATTCATAAGATATGTTATCTCATGTTTTTGTCTTTTATTTATTTTTTTTATTTCTTTTTTTTAAGAGCCATTGTTCTGGTTTGGTAGCCAGTTGTTAACAATGCCATTCAATAGTTATAATTAAAACTGAACAAGCTGGCTCGTGATGAGACCCCTTGTCTTATATTAATAAGCCATTACCCTGTTTTGATAGGCAGTATTGATAATGTCAGCTTTATTATTTCTTATGAATATGGTAAGTCGGCTCATGATGAGACCTCTTATCTCTTAAAAATGTTTTCAATAATTTCTTAGAATTATATTCTAAAAAATCACAACCTAAATGAATGGGGTGAACTAGTCTTATCCTTAAGAATCAATGGATGACAATTTTATGAGTTTTTTGAGTACCAAGACTTGAATAATCTTTACTTTTATAGATAACTTCTCTCTGCTTAATAAACTTGTAATGATTTACATTTTCCTCAAGTTTTTCCAAAAAGGTTATGCAAATAATTGGTATAATCTTTCAAAGTTTAACACTTTATTTAAAACTATCAAAAGAATATAATCATTTCTCTAAAAATTCTTATTTACACTAAAATAAATATTCATAATATTTTCCTTAAGAATTTTTCTATCAAGTAAACAGTCAATTAGAGACTTATTAACAACCTTTATTTATAAAAACAATAAAAGACTTTGCAAAAAGGAATATGTACAATTTAAGAAGGGGTTACCTCCTTATGAGAAGAATTTCTTTAAGATAAGCCCATTTACAGGAAGAGATTCTCTCTTACTTGTTAGATCTTGGAGCATGAATGTATTTGAGCCTATCTTTTCAACGATCTGAAATGGTCCAAGCCACATCTTTTGAAATTTGGTATGTTTACCTTTTTCTTCATGTGCCTTATCCCATTTTAGAACAAGATCACCAATTGACAAAATTTTTGAGCCGTTAGAACTTGCATCAAAAGAAGATTTCACAAGTTGTTGATGTTTTTCATGAACAATTCTAGCTTTATCTCTCTCTTCTTCTAGTTTAAGGATTTGATCATACCTCAATTGAACAGATGAAGAAGGATTTTCTTCAATAAATTGTACCAGGGCTAATGATGGAAGAGTTAAATTTGATGGTATCACAGCTTCTTTTCCATAAACTAAATTAAAAGGTGAAGTTCCGATTGAAGCTTTCTCTGTAATACGATCAACCCATAGTGAAAAGATTAAAGATTTATGCCAATTCTTTTGATTTTGATCGATAGTCCTTTTAATAATCTTGATGAGATTTTTATTAGTGGATTCAGCTAATCCATTACCTTGTGGGTAATAATTTGCTGAATATTTGAGTTTAAAACCTCTTTTAACTGCAAATTCTATTAAACTGTTTCCTGAAAAATAAGATGCATTATCAAAGACAAGAGCTTGAGGTACACCAAACCTGGTTATGATAAATTGATCTATGAAATCAATAATTGCCTCAGAATTGGCTACCTTCAAAGGGATTGCCTCTACCCATTTTGTAAAATAATCGGTTGCAGTAAGAATGTACTTGTGTTGCTTGGAAGAATGAGGTACTATCTCACCAATAATGTCAAGTCCCCATTGTTCAAATGGTTGCTCAATATTTACTGGTTGCAAAGGAAAAGCTGGTTTCCTTTGTCTTCCACTTGTAGTTTGGCAGATTCTGCACTTTCTTACATATTCATGCGTATCTTTAAAAAGGGTAGGCCAATAATAGCCAGCACGAATTATTTTGTGGGCTGTGGTATCACCTCCAAAATGACCTCCTGCTGGTCCATCATGCAACTCCTGCAAAACATTTTCAGCCTCAGTCTTTTCTAGACATCTCAACAAAATTGAATCATAATTTCTTCTAAATAACACATTATCAATGATCTCATATTTAACAGCTTTTAATCTTAAAGCACGTTTTTTCTTATAACTGAGATCAGAAGGAGCATACCCATTTTTTAAGTAATAGATGAGATCAGAATACTGAGACTCAGAATCCGTAACACTTATCTGATTTACTTGAATATCTTGATTTGAATGATCATTCTCTGGTATGTTATGAGCTCCTACTAATAATCTGCAAAAACCTTGTCCTCTAACAATCTTAGCTGGTTTAATATCAACATCATATTCTTGTAGGGCTGTTACCCAGTTAGCTCGTTTTTCTCCTACTTCTCTCTGAATTAATAATTGCCTCACTGCTGAGAATGGGACAATGATTTTTGTATGAGTTTTTAAGAGAAAAGGTCTGAAATGCTTGATTGATTTGAACACAGCAAAGGCTTGTTTTTCAACATCGGAATAATTTAGTTCAGCTCCTTGCAGATTTGAACTAAAGAATAAAATTGGTGCTTCAATTTTCTGATCATTAAGTTGTGTTAAAACAACTGCATAAGATGTCTCTGTGGCTAAAGTATACAAAATAAAATCTTTAGAAAAATCCGGAGTACTTAGTGCTGGTGCATTAATGATTGCCTGTTTGATTAACTCAAAGGCTTCTTTTTCTTTATGCCCCCATTTGAATACTTAATTCTTCTTGATCATATTTTGCATAGGTAAAACAATTAAAGAAAAATCAGGAATGAATCTTTTTACAAAATTGATCTGTCCAAGAAATGATTGCATGGATTTTTGTTATGAGGTAAAGAAATATCAGAGATCTCTTTAACTCTGTCTGGATCAATGTATATACCATCTTTTGACACAACAAATCCTAAAAGTTTTCCTTCATCCAAAGCAAAGAAAGATTTTTTCGGATTTAATGAAATACCAAACCTTCTACATCTTTCAAATATTTGTTTTAGATCATGTAGATGATTGGTTCTGTTTTTTGAGAATACTGTTATATCATCGAGATAAAAAACCACTGCTTTATTGATCAGACCTTTAAATGCTATGTCCATGGCTCTTTGGAAAGTTGCTCCTGCATTTATTAATCCAAAAGGCATTTTTTGATAAGCATAAGTCCCCCATTTCGTTCTGAAAGTTGTTTTCAGTCTGTCATCTGGATGAACCAAGACTTGATTATAGCCTGAAAATCCATCAAGAAAGGACATAAGTTCAGAACCAGCTACTTTTTGAAGTATCTGCTCCATGGTTGGCAATGGGAAATTGTCTTTCAAACATGCCTTGTTTAAATTTCTGAAATCAATACATATTCTTATATCACCATTTTTCTTCCTTACAGGTACCATATTGGAAACCCAATTGGAATGCCTGACAGGAAAAATGATTTTGGCTTTCAAAAGTTTATTAAGTTATGATTTGATTTGATCTTCAAGATTTGGATGAACTTTCCTTAGCTTCTGTTGAACAGGTTTAATATCGGGAAGCATTGGAATTGTGTGCTGAATAACTGAAGTATCATATGTTTTTAAATCATCATAATTCCAAGAGAAAACATTTTTGTATTTGTTCAATAGTTTAATGAAGGCATCCCTTTCCTCTGATGTTAAATTAAGTCCTAAATTAACATTTTGAGGTTTTGAATCAGAACCAAGATTCACTAATTCAAATTTCAAAGTAGAACTTTGAAGCTTGGTATTAGTGACTTTCTTGAATCTGTCTTTAATATCATACAAGTCTTCCAATCTAACAATAGCTTTCGGAATGGGATTTTCATTACTTTTTGAAGAAATTTGTAAATCATGTTCTTCTTCGTCGATAATTTGATCATCATATGATTTCTCAGAAGTCATGAAGTTCAAGATATCTTGATCATGGTAAAAAACTCTCCAATTTGTAACATTGTCTGGGACAGATGGTCTAAAAAGTAATTCTATTGAAAATCTATATGGGCTAAAATCTTCAGAAGGTATGAGTCTGGAAGCAACATTGGCTAGCAAGTCTGCTGCTGAATTTTGAGACCTAGGGATGGAAGAAATATTGAATGCAGAAAAGTGTGTGGTGAGTTCTTGTACCAGCGATTGATAATGTTTGAGGTGATTTGAAAGACAGTGAATTGTATTTCTCACGTGTTTGACAATAATTTCAGAATCGCCGAATACTTTCAAATATTGCACTTTAAGGCCAATTGCTTTATACAAACCTTGGACTAAAGCTTCATACTCAGCTGTATTGTTTGTGCATTCAAATTCTAACCTACAGGACAACATTGTCTTTTCACCTTGCGGGCTAACCAAGATACACCCTGCTCCTGAACCTTCGTTAGATTTAGAGCCGTCAAAATATAAAGACCAAAATAAAGAAGTATTAACAATCTTATTTACAGTTTCCCCAGTATCACTAAAACATCTTGACCTATCAGTTTGTGAATAGTTTTCAATATGTGATGTTAAACTGTTTACTGAGAAAGGGGATGGTTGGGCAGTGAGATTTCCAAAAAATGACTCTGATGAATAATTTCCCAAGATGTTGTTATTAAATGCAAATGGTTGATTTTCTTGTTCAAAATCTGTTACAGTATGGGTCATGTGTTTCTCTCGATTGATTTTTATTTGATTTGGCTTTCCTCCATAAGGTAACCACATGTGAGACCAATCGGTAGAAATATATCCGTGGAGCTTTTCAGACCAATCTCTACTTAAAATCAACCCATAAAATTAAGGTATATCAGCTATTAAGATATCAATTCGTTGAACTACCCGTGGATCAGCTGCTAACCTGATAGTTACGTAGTTAATCTCTCCTAAAACCTGGACCTTGCTTCTGTCTAACTGTACAATGTGTATGGAAGACTTTTGGGGTTCTATGTTCAGTTTAGAAGAAACTGAAGCTGGCATTATATTGGATGATGCCCCTGAGTCAATCAAACAATTGTGTAGGTTTCTGTTGTAGATCTCAAAAGTCAAAAGGAAGGGTGGAGTGTGAGAATTTGATCTATCCCCAATCAGGACTGAATCAGTAGCTTCTATCATTCCAGAAGGTGGTTGACCAGAATCATTTGCAGCTTTAGCACTGGGAAGAGGTGAACAGGGAACGACATTCAATTCTTTGAGAAGCAATTTCTGCTGATGTTTTAATTTGCTAAGTTCAAACATAGTAATGTTTGCCTTAGTTTTCTTCATATCATCAACAATATTGTAATCCATTGAATCGGACACTACTAATGTTTTGGATGTTGGAAGAGTATTTGAAGTTGAAGGTGGGTTTTGGGGAACTGCTGAGGGTGATTTCTTTGTAGGTACTTTTTCTTTTGTTGTAGCAGCACCTGCACTCCGTTTCTTTGAAGTTGTCTGAACAGGTTCGGACGTACCTTTACTCCTAGTAGAGACAGGTAAAGCTTCTTCATCATTATCTGTATCGGAGTTGGGCAGTATGAAATCCCACATGCCATGACATTCAACAATTTCCTCTTCATTATCAGTTGATGAGACTGTTTCCTCTTCTTCCTCTTCTTGATCTGATTCTGGATAAGATACGATATTTGGTGGTTTTGATTCGGTTTTCTTATAATTCTTGAAGGGCCTCTTGGTTGAAGTTTCAGCTACTTGTTTCTTAATTTCAATCATTTCATTTGACATAGTCTTGAGAACCTTTTGGAGGCCTTCCATATCATATGGATCTTTTGAGATTTTCTTCTTTGAGTCTTCTCTGAATGAAACTTTTTTGGTTTTTCTTTCCTCAAGAGCTGCTTTCTTTTCTAGAGCATTAATACGTTTTTCCACAGCAAGTGCTTCTTTCATGGTTTCAGCAAGTGTTGGTTTTGCGGCCCTGTCTACAAAAATAGCTATATTGGCAGGTAGGGCAGTAATATACCACTCACTTCTGATTTGTTCACTTGGTTTGGAAGTCGTTGGGATTTTATTCAAAAGTTTATTGAAACGAGCATTAAATTCTTTAATGGGTTCCCTATGCTCTATCCTAAGATTGGAGAGATCATTTATTAGTGTAGCTAAAGATCTATCGTCTCCATACTTAGTAAGAAACTATTCTTGGCAAATGTCCCAACTGGTAATAGAATCAGAAGGCAGGGAAAAATACCAGGATCCTGCTGATCCTTGCAATGTATAAGGAAAAAGCCTAACAACGACATCTTGCTCAGTCACTCCCTTCAAATTAACTGCTAACATGAAGTTATTGATATGTTCCTTAGCTTGGGCTCCATTTTCTGGATTAAACTTGGGTAGCCATTTTTCAGGAGCATCAGGTAATGCATGTAATGGTGCGGGCATATTGACTGCACCAGGTCTGGTCCATGGATCTGCCATTGTAATACCAGTGGTGGATGATACTGCTGTTGAGATTCCAGATGTCTGGGAAGGAATTGATATTGAGGAGTGAATAGTTTGAGATGTTGAAGTTCCCAATTCCTGATTAACAACGATATGTAATGAGGGAGTGGATGGTTGACTTCGCACTGGGGAAGAGGAGATGGAAGATGTGGATGAAAGTGCTTCACTGTCAGAATCTTCAGTATTTTTCTTTGCCTTTTTCCTTTTAGGTAAAGGAAATTCAGTAGGTTCAATACCGAGCTTTTCACTATGAAGTCTAGTAAGAGGGTGAGGTAGATTGAATTGCGAAGTCTCACTGCTTTGAGATAGCTCAGACTTCTGTGGTGAAATCGAGAAGCTCTGAAGTTTCTGGATGAGAGACTGAACTTCGGGAGATTCAAGACTTAATTGTTCTGAAGTATGGTGGGTTTGAGCAGTGATAGTAGATACCTCTTCTTCTTGCTTGGATGCTGGGGAATCAGCGGGCAATTTGGAAGTACGAGGTGATGTGGAGGGAGAATTACTCTTAGAATGGTTTGTAGATTTGGGTTTGCTTGCCATTCACAGTAGGATGCCCTCCTTCTAGCGCCAAAAATGTTGAAGCCTAGAAAATCTCTGCTTCAAACATTGGGGGAAAACCACCCGATCGGGACCTTAAGACAGCTCCTTTTCCGTTTGGGATGGTGGCTCCGACTGGATTTAAAGGACCAGTTTCCTTATAACTAAGTGGATTGAATTGAATGGGTGAAAATGGGACTAAATTGACAGAATAATAAAACTATCTAATCTAAACTAAATGTTGATAAAGAAATTCTAATTTTAACCCGGGTAATAATATGTGAATACAACTTAGGATTGTTTCAATCTAATAATAACCATGAAAATGTATTATTAACTAAATTGAAATGTGCAGAAACGAATAAAGATAACTCTGTTTAATAAATTAAACAGAGTTATATTAGCATATTGCATTCATCATCATATACCATTCATATATGTCTATAAATGATAATATTCCAATTATACTCAGAAATGATAATCTAAAGAGGAAATATTATGAAAATCAAATATATAAATGATAGCAAATTCTTCAAATGAATACCATATAACAGAGACAATTAACAATGAACGGATAAAAATACCTCATTCATATTGCAGACTGTCAAACGAAGTATGATACTCTGATCTAGTAACTCCGATGTAAAATTAACTCCAAAGGCACAAAATTGCAACACTTCAAAGATAATTTGAGCACAAAAATCACCAGATGTGATCTTTCATAGAAATATAATAAGGAATGAAGTACAGAAATGTTAGCTCCAAATCCTCAAAAATATTACAACTTCCGATCCTTCTCTAAATGCATGAGAGGGATTTAAATAATAAATTACATAACAAAATCCTAATACTACTGCTACAATCTATCAAATTAAAACTAAAATGCTATCTTGAATGAAAACTGATTCATTGTTTTTCTCCTTCGCTTGATGAAGCCAAGTTGCAAATGTTCAACATATCTCGGAGTCTTGGTGGATGACTCATCTCAGAATGCAACTGTCCAGCATAGGTGGCATCAGAAAATTCTGGAATTAGACAATCGACATCGTTTGATAGAAGTTTGATAGCTGTCTGTTGATTGTTTGGCTTGATCACATGAGTCCACATACTATCCCAGGATATAGTTTGAAGTTTGCCGATTTGTTGACTTTTCCTTTCCATTTCTTCTCTCCACCTGTCTTCAGTTTCTTTTATCTTTGGAAAACTGCCAGGAACACAGTCTGAAATGAGATTAATTGAATATAAGCTGTCATTTATGAATTGTGTGAGATTATTCATTATATTTCTGGCCCTTGATATTGCTCTATCAGATTTCATTAATTGATGTTCCCATTCTGTAAACAAGATTTCTTTGTGTTTTTCCTCTATCCTAGGAAGATTTGCTTCTTTTCCTTTTTCTGTATCCTGCCAGTTGAGAAACTCAGAAATCTTTTCATCGACATCATCTATTTCTTGTCTAAGAGTTATGATAGTTTGGATCAAAGATGAAGTAATCTCACAAAAAGGTTCTGCTTGTGACAGTTTTGAGCAAAATTCAATTAACTGCTGAGTCAATAATTTATTAGCCTCAAGGGCTTTCGATTTGAATTCATTTAACTTTGGATAACCTTTAAACTTATCCAAAGTTGCTTGAAATTCCTTTTCTTGAATCATTCTTGCCTTTTCCTCATTTTGTAACAGACTCTGTAACTTAGAAATTTCTTCATTTAGCTGCTTTTGTTTGCCTAAAAGCTTTTCATCAACCTTCTTCTTTTCTTCAGCAAGCTGTTTCTCCAATTCTTTAGACCTGAATGTCTGATCCTGTAGTTGTTGTTGCAATTGGCTGATCAGTTGCTGATTCTCCTTAGCTTGTTCTTCCAGTGAAGCTATGTGAAGATCTTTCTGAGTTATTAGTTGAGAAACTTCTACAACTTTATCCACTGTTGCAACACTATAAGCTCCTGTATACTGGGACAATTTTGTAAGGTCTTCAAATGGATTCATTTCATTGTTCTTATAAACAATATTCATCAACTCCTCTGATGGAGTAGAAAATATACCCTGTTCTGTTTTTCTTTTCTTTCTTTGTCTTTTGACAACAGCCTTATGTTTAGGGCTGTAAAACACATCCAAAGGAGGGATCTCCTCACCTTTTAATACAATATGCCCTGTAGGATGTTCAGGAATAATTTCAACATCCTGCTCTATTTGTTCTGAACCTTTATCCTGCAATCCAAGTTGTTGAGCAAACTGATCATATTGATTTAATAGCTGAGAAGAAATATCAAGATTAGTGGAAACCGTAATCTCCTTAGTTATTTCTTTTCCTTTCTCTTTATCTATGCTCTGCTTGGTGCTTTTGTCATCTGATCCATCCTTTTGATTATGCACCTCATCATTGATATTTGTGCATTTGTCTGTCATTTGAGCAGTATTTCCCTTTGGGGCATCAGGTTTGTCAATAGTGACCACTTTTTGCGAATGTACAATCGGCTGGTTGACAGCCGATTGTGTAATGATTTTGCTGGTAGATGTTTATACTAGCATTTGGCCGGATGTACCTTCTGTCTCTGATTTTTGGATTTGAGTTCTCAGCTGGTCTAGAGGTACTCTCAATAATCTCTGGCTTCTAAATAAGAGAAATTTATTTATTTCCTCCTGTTGAAATGTAGACTTGATCAAGTCAAAAATCTGAGGAAAATTATCTAATGAAATAAACAAATCATCGAACATATCTGGTTCATGCTCAAAACGAGCAATTGAAACTGAAGCGGTGACATCAAATGCTATCTTTTTTGGATCATACTGTCTTCCAGGAATGGTTGTAAATTTACAACCTCTTATCTTGAAGACTTCCTTTTCTGCATGCTTGAAATCATTTAGAGTGAAATGACCACAATTGAGTGGGAATTGAGGCCACATTTTCTTCTTATTGTTGTTCAAAGACCTGGATATACCTTCAATTGTCAATTGATAAGAAACTTCTTGAGCGAGAAGTTTGTCTGGAACAAAAAGCGGAAGAACATGCGGCTCCACTATACTACCAAAAACCCTGATGTAAGTAAAATTTTCCTCCCCAAACCAATCTCCGATTGCAGACAGGTCGGCTTTAGCTTTATCAGAAAACCTAGGAGGAAAGCGATTGAAAATGGTTTGGAAAACAGGGATGAGGAAACCATGACAGATTCTATATACATTAGCTTGGAAATGAATCTTCCGAAGCAATTTATGATAAATATGGATTGGAAGAGGGTCTTTGGGAGTCCATTTCCATCCAAATAAGGGAAATTCGGAATTGAAACAAATAGCATCAAGAATATAGGCACAAAAGAAAAAGGGAGTAGAATTTCCAGCGGTTTTTTCTTGTCTGTATTCAAGGATCCTATTGGCCATTCTATCAGAAAGAATAACAGCCCAATCCATAATGTCGAAATTCACAGCAGCTATGATTAATGGGACCATTTGTATAGAAAACCTAGCTGAATTATCATTGCCAAATAACCTACACATCATGGCAGCTGCATAGCAATATGGAGGCAGAAGAGAATCTACAGAATACATACCGGATGCTTCATTTCGGTGCTTCTCTGGGTTTTTCCTCCAATTTCTGATAGGGTCGGATTGGACTTTGTTATCATCAGCAAATTCTTTGATAAATTCCTTGTTATACACCTTATGTGGGTCTGGAAGGTGGTACATTGCTTTCAAGTCTTCTGCTTTAAACGAGCCGAAAGGCACTCCAGATGCTGAAACAAACATTCTATCTTGTATCTTTACACTGTCAATAACCCATCGAACTACATCATAGTAAGGCATGATGCTCGCTCTAGCTGCAATTCGATGTAGAAATGAATTTGCAAGTGTTCTTTCATTGATATCAGAGTCAGAATCCGAGTTATCCTCGTCTGGAACTGATGCCTTCTCCACTGTGACCTTGGGGTCTAATTTTTCCAACAGGTTGTAGACTGTGTCCCATGTCATTTTCCCAAGACCTTGGCATGATGTATCTGTGACTAGCCTTAGCTTTATGGGCTTTTCTTTTGAGACTGTAGGAGTCTCAGCAAACTTCACTGGTAGAGAAGTTTTGTTTCTTCTTCCTCTCTTTGACATTTCTGCGTCTGCTACAGCTTCCTTTTGTCTGTGAATGAAAAAACTTGTTGTTCTTTGGCTCTGCAAGACAATAAACTCTCAGTCGTGATTAACAAGCCACTCAAATGGAATGATTTATGAATTTATGGTTTTCATTCATTTGTTTCGTATATTGCGTAAATGCTCCTTTTGGGTCACACTTAAGTATTTAAAACCAAATCACAAACCATATTCATTTGATTCGTTATTGAATGCCTTCGTACCAATAAAGATTTGGCGCTTGTGATATATTAATATATTCAACAACAATCTTCGTATGCAAAATAGATGAATCGCATCGGAAGTTTTCAAATGGCAAATGAGTATCACAATACGTTTATCCCGATTGATCGATTGCGATTGCAGATCTTTCCGATCGATAATGGTGGGGTCTACCATATTTTTTAAACAAATGTTCGATTTTCCTTTAAAGGCGTTTTATTATCAAATGCGCATCGGATCGGGAAATTTAGAATAAGCGTAAAGAGTTTCTTAAAGATTGTCCCGATTAATCGATTGCGATTGACCGCATCGCATCGGAAGTTATATTTAACTGTTTTAAACTCTTAGCGATTTAAAATTTTCCGATTGGACTAATCGCATCGGAAGATTTGAAATGGGCATATGAAATTTCTTTTGAGGGTTATCTCCGATTCTCTGATCGCGATTGAACTTTTAACTTTGATTTGTTTTTTATGATAAGGCCTTGTATATTAGATCGGACCATAAGTTTTTTTGAATGTTGAATATGAAATTTTTCAAAACAATGAATTTTATTTCTAAGTGTTTTATTTCTAAAAAGAAAGGGACCCTATTTCTAAATTTTATTTCTAAAATTTAGAAAAAGGGAGGGTTGTTGTATAGTACAACAGGATTTGGAATAAATTTGGAAGCCTTTTTCCTCGAGGCCTGATGCTCCTTCATCACAATCTATCGGCACTTAATTCTGGAGAATGATGAAATCAATAGGAAAATTCAATAATTTCTATAGCAAGGTCACATCAGACCGATCCCATCACCCTATGGGAGCTCGATCATGTTGATGCAGAAGAAGGATGGGACTTGAAGACTTTGTATTTATAATAGGGCATTGAACAATATCACTGTATAGAATATATATACGATCCCACAGAGTGATTAAGTTCTGACCAATTCAAGGGGCCCAAATATTTCAGCAAAAAATTGACTTGAAGTCTTGGTATCAATAGGTACCAATCAAACCCTTTGATGTATGTAAGACTTCCCTCAAAGTCAAGGATGAATTTGTTGAATGGTTGCACATGCATTGCATGTTGACGAATGCCCCTATAACCTTCATGAGGTTGATGGAAGACATGTTGTGACCATTCACTAACTCATTCATGGTGGTGTATTTTGATGACATCCTGATTTTTAGCCAAATTTTGGAAGAGAACCTCCACCACATTCGAAAACTCCTCCAAAAACTGTGACAATAAAATTTGTTCGTCAATTTGGAGAAATGCATTTTTTTCATGACCAGGTTCAATATATTGGGTACATTATTGATGAGCGGGGGGTGGATGTGGACCCAACCAAGATCCAGGCCATTCAGAATTGGCCAGCCCCAACCACTCTAACAGAGCTCCGCAACTTTCTGGGTCTTGCCAATTTCTACCACAGGTTCATTTTGGGGTTCTCTCATTTCACTTGGAATTTGAGTCAAGTCACCAAAGGAGGAGGTAAAGAAAAACTATTTTCGTCTGAATGTCAATAGAAGGCATCCGTAGAGTTGAACTGTTGCCTCTACTCTGCACCAATGCTCACATTACCAAACTTGCAACAACCATTTGAGATTGAGGCAAATACCTCTGACTATGCTATTTGGGAAGTGCTTACTATGCAGGGGTATCCTATAGCATATCATAATGAGACACTTTTAGATACAATTTGAAAGTATCCCATCTATGAAAAAGAGATTTATTCCATTGTTCAGGCCTTCCAACAATGGAAGCATTACATTTTGGGGAAGGAAACGGTCATCCACACATATCACCGACCTCTACATTTCATACAGACACAAGGGAAGTTGCAGAACGATCGCCATCATAAATGGGCCACATACCTGCAATAGTTCCATTCGAACATCAAGTAAAAGAAGGGTTGCACCAATAATGTTGTATACTACCTTATCCAACCGTTGATCATGGCTTTAACTAGTATCCTTGAATCTTGTGGGCATCAGACTTTGAGTTGGCCAAATCACTACAAAAGTGATCCAAAATTCAGAAACACATTCTAGACACTCTTGGAGGGTAAGAAAGTTCCACATTCCCCCCTCCAGGATGCATTGTTGTGCCACCTAGGACACATATATGTTCCTTCAAGTGAGCGTTCAAAGATTATTTGGGTAGCATGCTACAGTTAGGTCGCTGGACAATTCGATGTCGAGAAAATGGTGGCAATAGTGTAGAAGTATTTCTATTTCCTGAACCTTCGACATGATGTTGGGAAGTAAATCAGATCTTGCACTTCATGCACCATTTCCCAGCCGACCATCAAGAAGCAAGGCATATATAATTCGTTGCGTACCCCTATTCAGATGTGGGAATCCATCTCCATGAATTACATGTTTTGCCTTCTACCAATCATGCCAATGACAACATTTTTTTGGTCATTGAAAAATTCTATAAGATGGCCATTATGGTGGCCTGCAAGAAGAATATCATAGCAGAAGCCACTGCTAAACTCTTCTTTGAGAGAGTGTGGGTACACTTTAGGATCCCATAGTCCATTATCTCATATCGGGACAACAAGTTAGTTAGTGCATTTTGGTCATGTCTCTGGTCAATTTTGGACACCAAACTCACTATGTCCACAAATTTTCACCCCCAAACTGATGGCCAAATATAGTTCATCAATAGGATGATTGTACACATTCTACGGATGTACAACTCAAAGCATCCATGCACATGGGATGAAATCCTCCCTAATGTCCAACATAGATACAACCAGGGTCTCCTCAACTCAACTAGCCACAACCCCTTTCACATGGGCTTTGGATTCTAGCCACTATTTCCCATTGATGTGGCCATACAATTTGCAGATGCTCTGGTATATTCGACTCATTTCCAATCCAAAGCCGACAAGGAGAAATAATTTATTGAGAAAATTCAACACGCTCACCAATAGGTCCATGAGATATTGGATAGAGCCAATACTAAGTACAATAAGCGACATGATCAACATCGGGTGCCACACAAGTTTCAGGTGGGTGACAAATTTTGGTTGAATTTGCAAAAATAACACCTAAACCTACCTCATCAAAAGATTAGACCACTCTGAAATGGTACTTACACCATTATCAAGGTTGTGGGGGATAATTCTTTTAAGATTAGCATCCCTCCATTCCTTGGCCTGCACCCAATGTTAAATGTGGACCAACTTTGGCCATACTTTCCACCATTACTTGACTCATCAGATATTGTAGAACAACTCACACAAAAAGATATAAAACCTGACTTCATGGAGTAGACCACAATTGATTGGATCATGGAAAATCAGGTCAAGAACACTCGAAAATAGAATATCTAGTTGTATCGAGTTGTCAAAGCTGGTCGACTCCTACACCAAGGCATGTGGCTCACCACGGACCAAGTTCAGTAGAATTTTCATCGTCCTATGGAGGAAGAAAATACAATGGGGACCATTGATTCCTAACGGGGGAGCAGCGATTTGGGTGGATATTGGTGGCCACCTGCTTGTTCCAATTTCACCCCCACTATTTTTTCTTTCCTTAATTGTAGCACAGTTTATTATTTTTGGCAATTTTTTGGGTCTTGAACTTCCCGAGCCGTTTTGAGGCACTAAATGATATTTTTCGGGAAAACCATGTATTTTAGTGCACTGGTAGATATTTATAATGAGGTATTGTGCGTGTCAAAAAGAGTTTGTATGCCAAAGTTACGTCCCCAGGAAGTTGATGTACCAATTTACCCAAATGGGGCCAATACTTTTGGCACTTGGTCTCCTAGGGTTAGATTTTTGGATGTTTACAGTTTTCCCATGTTTTTCAATAATAAAAGGTCCCTTGAGCCTCATTTTAACATAGTTCAGAGGTGTGTATCCACCACATATCTTCTCATAGATAAGATACTATCGCCCGAGCTAGTTTATTTCCATCCTGTCTGTAAGCTTATTTAAGTTGGCTAATATTAATGAAATGAAGTATATTTTCTACTGCATATTTGTGTTTATGTTTAGTTCTATATTTTATTGCGCTCTTTCATAAATCCGAATCACATGCACAAAGTACCACATGTATACCAGTACCATATGCACAACATGTACACAGTACCACATCTACACAGCGTGTGCACAACATCACATGTACACGACACCACCTGCACAATGCCAGATGTACACTAGACCACAAGTATAATTTGTACACAATACCACATGTACATAGTGCCAAATTCATGACATGTAAATGATACAACCTACGTAGAGCACCATATGTATAATATGTACATAACACTGCATGCAAACAAGACCATATGTACATAGCACCATATGTACAACACACATATAACACGTGATGTACATAGCATTTCATATACGAAATATACATAGCACCATACGTACACAACACCACATATCCAACATATGCACAACACCATATGCACAACACCATATGCCCAAAACATCGCATATCCAACATGCACACAATACGATATGTACACAACACCCCACATCCAATATGTACTTAGCACCATCTATACCTACCACTACATATGAAATATATACACAACACCATATATACAATAGACATACAACATCATATGTAGAAAATACTACATATGCAACATTACACATCACCATAGGTACAATCATTGAATATAAAACATGCACAAAATATACATAGCAATAGAACTATACGTCCATAGACACACACTAACCCCACAAGAAACATTTTTTCTAATGTATTTCCACTATCCATGCTTATCCTAGCATATCGTAGATCACACAACTTTCACTTTGTTGATATACTGCTTAGCATTACCTATCCATAGCACAAACATATGTATAATACAAGCATATAATATCAATTCATGTCCACAAGATACTAACCTCATAGGTATGTCAGCATTACTATGCCCACTTGATTGCTTACGAGACCAAGAACCTCCTCATGCAATTCACTTGCATAAGAAATCATTCCTCCACAAGAAGGATCCTTGAAAACCCTATCAGAAAGTGACATAGATACATAGATACATATAATCATTAGCATAAAACAATCACGATCATGTTAGAAAATGACATACATGCACACATAGATACATATAAGCATTTAGCATCAAAACACCATGATCCGCGATGACCCTATCAAGCATGACATACACACATGCATACATGTATACACATATAGACGTCAACATAATCATGATCACAACATAATTAAAAAATATCGTAAGGTCAACGTTAAGATAACTTCCTTTATTCATGCACAACATGAACAATGTTGATAATAACCATTCCCAACATAATCAAGGAATTCAATGCCTCAAATTCATTTACTTTAACTTTTTGTTTTCCTTTCTCATGTTTGTACTTCCACTCTCCATTTACCAGAATGGACCCAACCACTCCAACCAAATATCATATTCTTACCTTTTTTGTGCTTAGTCATG
Source organism: Pinus albicaulis (assembly GCA_034641835.2). Taxonomy (NCBI): domain Eukaryota; kingdom Viridiplantae; phylum Streptophyta; class Pinopsida; order Pinales; family Pinaceae; genus Pinus; species Pinus albicaulis. The sequence goes on from CM076575.1 coordinate 1,989,879,535, forward strand.
CACCGAGATTCATCAGTGTCTTACATTACCTATTGGGTACCACACAACTCTCCTTGAGCTCCATTAATTTACTCTTTCCCAACCAATTCCCAAGACTCAAAACATAGAGGAAAGAATAATAAACAACTAGAATGAAACCAAGAAAAGCAAAAGTAATACGACATAAAAAAAAAAATTATGCCCATACACTAGACATAAACAAAGCCTCAAATAAAGCTCAACAAATCACAAGAGACCAAAAGCACAAGACTATTAACAGACACCATGACCCAATCCCCATGGTTCCTAGTGCATCCAAAGGAAAGCTCAACCTAAGCCTTCTTTGAAGACTTCATGGAAATCTCTTTTCCATGAAATCCCTGTGTCATAATGCCATCCCCACATAAATGTGAGTGCATAACTAAATATAAAAATATACCAGTTATCTTACCTTTTTGTGCTAAGCACGCTAACCTGTAACTGGACACAGATGTATCAAAGATAAAGACAACATAACTTGCAATTTCAAATCAACTTTTACCAAGACTAACAACCATGTGATAATCAAATAATAGTAAAAATCATAATACTACAAATATCACCTACTTATTCTCAAGTACATATCATCCATCCCAACACATATGCATTAGTACAACCATCTTAAAACCATATCATTTCTTCATGCAGTCTTATAAACACATACTCATATCATGCGATTAGTCAAACATTGAAACAAACTATAAATGTACCATGTTGGGTAAATCAACTAGACAAAATAATGGACATCAGACACTAAACACTAGATATATGACATAATCAAATAATCAGGCATCAAGTACATGACTTAAGTAAACTCATATCTTAATGTATCTCAGGGGATACTATCTTTTTCGCAAAATCAATCTAGATTAGCTCGATATGACTTCACAACACATCAGCTCAAACACAAAAAAAATCATGATATTCATAATAGTAACTAAATAACATGTTAACATCATAAAGTAATAAACAATTGTGATTCATGCACAATAATCACATAGCCACATTTATTCTAGATTAATACAACACACCATCACAAATAAGTAGACTCGTACCTAAATGTCATAACCCTAACCATTTTCCTAGTAAAATCCAATTTAGCATGCATAAATCAACAAGATATTAATTCTATAACCCTTATCATCGGGTTAACTAACATATAACAACAATAATCCAACATATAACATAATCATCAATTTAATAATGTGCATGACTAACCAACACATGTATGTGTGAACATACTTGTCAACAGACATATATCATTACATCAATAGAATGAGAGGCATACAGATAACCATAATTCATATGACTACTGTGATCAACCATAATTTATCATGCATGTAACCATAATAACAATAGAATGACAAAAATATAAGTAACCTTAATGCTTACAACAACCATGAATCACATACCTCCTATGCAGTCTTGGATAATGACCTTCTCATACCTCGAGGTCCAATTCTGCAACTTAACATTGGTGGTCTTGATCCCTAGCTCTATCTTAGAAAATACATTAGCATTATAACATACCAATATCATCATGATGAACTAATTTCATACAATGACCTTATGAACAACAACCTCACTCAAACCAATGAAAACTTGACGACATGAATCCACTTGACATGTATAACCAATCATAAAAGACCAATGCATGTCCCACATATAGCATCACATAAGAAATCCTAGATACACAACACACGAGCATGACCAATATGTTACCTAGCATAAAAAAGAAATGCATACACAACATGTAGCAACATGTAAGCAAGTGTGGACAAGAAATACACAAGCATGAGCAACATATAACCATTCATACACTCATGAAAACATGTTAAAAACAACACCATAAAAATTTCTATGGATACACCACTTCCTCCATGGTCAACACAACACAGATGTAATAATCACATGTAGACCACAATCATACGAAAAAAGTATGCAACCAACATAGAAGCATGACCAACACACCACCCATCTAGTCCAAGGGTTGAATCATGCTCAGATACCACTATCTAACACCCTCTTCTCACATCTACCTAGGTAACTGGCCAATCGGGGTAAACATGTGACGAGAGGCCACTAATATGAGATTCAACCTCCTAAATCACCGTAAGGAAGTGGAACCGACGCAAACAAGAAAAACAAACCTTATACAACATTAAAAATATCCTTAGGGAGTAACCTAACCTTCCAAGCCCCTAAACCCTAAGAGAGACTAAATTTTTGACCAATTTGAGCCTTAGCACTGGGCACGCCAAGGCAAGGTAGTGGTCAGGTCCTAGTTTGGTTAGTTATGTGCCTACAAATCCATGATTTATGCCACTATTTTAGCCCCATAACCCAAGTCACTGCCCAAAACTTAATGAAACTATGGGAGATGATAAATAACATTAAAACAAATTTAGGAAAGCAATCACATCATTAGGAACTCATATGGACCCCTCTTAGCGATGACAGGAATTTTGTAAAACCTGTCACAAGCATTGCATCTATAGGTTTAAACAACATATTTAAGAATAGGGTTCCGTTAATTATCTAAGAATCACTATGAATCATTGCTCCCCTACATCGTAAGCTGCAATACAATCTATTTTACCACAGATACATTGTGTATTCATTTACAAGTAAAAACATGAGTAGATCCAAACATAATCATTGATCGAATACATGCTTATAATTAGCACAACAACAACAAAAATATAATGGATAAAACAACAATAAAATCCATACATAAACCAGTATATTTGCATACCAAATACTATAGGAAAGAGCACTTCATTGGTAAATGGAAAAACCAACCAGAGATGGGACTTCCACATTGCACTCAACCATATATTGGTTGATCTAAGTCTCACTTCAACCAGTCACCACTGTTTGATATTTGAGGCATCAATGTGGGATATCATCAAACACACCAATAAAAATTAATCGAGGGCTTCTGGAGGCCAAACCACCCCAACCGTCAACCAATTATTCCATGTCAAGGTCCAACATCAGAACCATCACAAATTGGTCTCTATCCAAGATGCTCCAGGGCTCTAGAGTGTATCTTGCAACCACGGATTCCAAGACTAGTAACTCAACCCCAACTATTACAGGGCTTCCAAATAATTTGTCTAACTGGGCCTTCCAGGACTAGTAAATCAACCCCAGTTGTTTCTGGGCTCTAGATCATTTTTCCAACCAAGGCTCCAGGACTAGTAACTCAACCCACCTAGGGCTCTATAGAATTTATACAACCAAGGCTCGAGGACTATTAAATCAACGAAACATTTGTCTTCTTGGCTCTAGAGTGTTTTCCCAACAAAGGCTTCAGGAACTAATAACTCAACCGGAAAACTAAATGAACCATGAGAACCAATGAGAAAACAGTCAATGGAAATAAATCCACAGCACCATGGCTATCCAAGAAATGGCAAGGCTAGGTAAATCCACATTCATAAACCATGCATGCAAAAACTGGTGAGGGAAACATACATGCAACTCAGTACCTACAATATGAAACTGGTATAGATGTTGATCCCTATCTCCTCTTGTGCTTTCTTTCTCCTCCTTTTCCTTCTTTCTTGAAATCACCAATTATCCACACTCTCAAAGAGTGCTCCAAGAAAAATTTAAGTATCCAAGAGTATGAGAGTGAGAGAGAATAATGAGAGCTCCAAAACTATAGTGAACATAAGCTTACCAACCGATCCTCTTAAGCCTTTTTATTAGTGAGGCCTAATTTTTCTTCATTTTCCATTATTTTATTTTATTTTTCTCCTCTAATGCAGCTTGTGACCTTTCATCTCCCTTTTCTCCTAATTTCCATTATTTTCATAAGTAAAGTTCCAATTAATGCTTCATGCCTTTCTAATGCCTTTTCCATTGCCAATGCCAATTTCCTTTAGTCATAATAAACCAAATGAACATGCGCTAGTATGTTTTCCCCACCATTTAGCTTGGAATACATGTCCCATCAACTGTGGTCATTATTTTAAATTTATTACATGGAATTTTCATGAGGGTTGTTACAACAAGATGTATCTGGGGAAAAAAAATTATTAAAACCTCATTATATTATATTACATAAAGTCAAGATCATGAAATAATATAATGTTATATCTCACACTGAGAAACCTTTGCACTTTGTTGACTATCTCACTCTGATCCTGCTCGAATCTAGCTTGCGATTTAAGCAAGTTTGGGCCAATATTTAACATTTTTCTTTCGGATGCCTAGCCTAGCTTCCTTATGCATTCATGGGATAATTCGACCTCAATTATTTAGGAAAATCCTAATTAATGATTGATAAATTCATCTAAGGCTTCCAGATGTCCTCATTCATGATTTGTACAATTTTCTAATTATACAACTTATAGCTATCTTACCTTTAACCTCAAACTCAATTGAGACTTCCTTAGAACTAACATGAAACAACTACTTATAGTGAATTTTTATTTACCTAATTGATCACTACCTATGAATTAAATCATATTTAATTCCCAGGAACTCTCACTAGCTCATCTCTAAGTTAGAACTAGTTAAACTGATTTTAACTCAAATAATTGAGTTAACTAATTGTAGCTCAGAAATAACTTTCACTGGACCACCTAAACTCATGGGATAACTCTAATTTCCTCCTCTTTGACCCCTAACTCGAATTTCATAAGCTAACTAAGCCTTCCTAACTTAGTTAACTAATACAAGTTGTCGTGAGATGAAATTACAATTTTTATTCCAAAATAATTAAGGGAAAATTAAATCAGAAGCCCCCTGTGGTGCCATTTCTAGGTGCCATTTTCGAGGTGCCATTTATATATGCCATTTTCAATGTTTATTGTTTCCAATTTCAACATTATGGAACTTCTCTTGGTCACAAACCCACTTGAGGCTAATCCCTCTAATATTTGAATCAGAAAAATAATCGTGATCATTGAACTCCTTGGCCTCAATGTAAATAATTTCCTTTCTGGCCTATATAGTAGCAACCATAAAAAAATAGCCATGGATTCCCATATAAACATACGCCTATTTCACAAATAGGATGACCAAGGTGCACCACCCCTACAACTAGGAAGTCTTTGCTGAGGTTCCATGTATACATATGACTTACAAACATAACAAGAAGAGATAACTATAGAAAACTGAATGACAGGGATGTATAAAGAGAGGGGAGGGTATGAAGCATGTACAATACGAACTAAAAACCTTGTAATATAAGAAAGGGGAAATTTATGTGGGCAGAAGAAGAAAATTTGGAGCCTACAACACTCACAAACTGATACCTACCCAAACTTCCCGAACCCCCAAAATTTGTGTGAACCAATAAATGAATGAATTATAATATATTGAAATATTGAAGTTTTAGCAATACCATATCCATTGAAAAAATTAAATAGAGAAGGTACCAGGGTACCACACTCTAGATACCAACACTAGGTAGTTTAACTAAATCCCAATAGGGTCAGCATTTTGACGAGTCATTGACGGTAATACTGCCACTAATTCGAGTGACAAACTAGACCCCTACTTTTGTAAAATAGCATAAATAATATTGAAACCTATGGAGAAAAAGAAATGGCCCAAAGGAGAGGTTACTATCTTACAATTAATGAAAATATGACCAAGTAATAACGATACCTTTGAGAGACTAAAACACATCCATAAAATGATTGTTTGAGGAGAGTACAACGAGAATAGACAACCGTTTAGTCTAGCATAAATGTCTCTTTTCCATAAGGAACAAATTAGCGATTGTGGAATAATTTAACTCACTTCTCACTATGTCATTAAACACACACATTTCGGGAAGTATGGAAGAAAAAACATTACATTAGAGAAATTTGGAGATATAAAGTAGGCCTAACAAAATTTACAACAAAAATCGACTTTATAAGAACAAATAGGATTCAAGATGATGATGTCAACCATGGGGGATGATTCAACATTTTTGGAGTAGAAAATTAAAAATATTAAAAACTAAAAAAGTTAAAAAATTACTCTTTCGACTCGTTTTTCAACTTATCTCCCTACGGTTTTACTCAAATTTTGAAAAGGAGCACTCATTGGATGTATAATTTCATTCCTCATCTAAGGATTACCCATGTTGCATATTTTCGATGGACCCTAATACATGTAAAATGAGAAATAGATTTAAAACATTATTGGAATCACCTTTTTTCATGTAATTATCATTTTTTATGTAGCAGGGTCCATTGAATATATGTAACATGGGTACTTCTTGGAGGACGAATTAAATTATTCATTTAAAGAGTTATTCCGCTTGAAATTTGAGTAAAATTGTAGGGAAATAAATTGAAAATACGAGTTGAAAAAGTAGTTTTTCTTTGTTTCCCTTCTCAAATTTGATGATGTAATCGAATCTTATTTTATTATTTTCACTATTATTTTATAGTATTCCTTAGGAGGCCATTTTGGACCTCCAAATTTCTAAAATGATTATTAGAAATTTTACTATGCTTAGGGCCTCCTCTTTCAATTTACCGTTATTGTCTTTGTAAATAATTATAATAGATCGTGATCGCTTAGTTTTTTTGTGGCATTTTATTGATGATTTTGAAAATATTTCTACCTTTGGAAAATAGCTAGACGGGTTAATATATTCTAAATGATAAAATTGTGTATACATATTATATTATTTGAAAACAATCTCATGGTTATTTTTAATTATATTGTGTTTTTTTGGTTGTAATTAAAATGATTTTCAAGTTTTATTTACTTTATGAAATAAAATCTTCAAAATACAATTATAATAACTAATATTTTCTTAATAAAATTTAAATTATATATATATATATATATATATATATATATATATATATATATATATATATATATATATATATATATCACGAGTAGGTAGCTAAAAAATATTTATTAAACCACTAAATTGAGAAATGTGCATTACATTATAAATAAATAGTGAATAACTGCTAGTAGACATTATTAGTAGTGAAAAAATGGATTTCAGATTATGAGTTCAATAAATTAAGAAATAGGATTGTTGTGATTATTAGGTTAGGCCAACAATAAATGCTAGGAATAATCTAGAAATGATCATATTGTTTTGAATTTGAGAAGATTGTTTTAGATTCAGGTATAAAGTGTTTAGGTTTATAATTGATGAATTATCTTGTCCTTGATTTAGGAATTGGTTATGTGTGAATTTTGCTATGAATTTCAATATGTTTCTAGCAATAGACTAATTTAGTTGTGGGTTTTTCTCCAATGAGAGTAATGATCTCTCTAGGCTATTTCTTTGATTTCCTTTCAGACCTATAGGTATGATATGCGATGGGTATGAGTGTCAATTTTGGGTTTGGAAACAATTTTTGTTTCATCATTGTGTGACAAGCTATGTGCTAGTGGAGCTATGTAACAATTGAGTTAATGCATTAGTCAATTAGAACACTATGTGGCAGCTCATGAATTAAACTATAACATTAAGTGTTAGAAATAGTGATATGAACATTATAATATTATTGTCATGTTGTGGCTACATGATGAAGTTATTTGAAATTTTGAATAGGTGTTGAAATAATTATTTATTTGTAATTTCATAGAGTTCACATGGAAAAGTGTAATGTGGAAAACAACACTATTCCAAAGTCTTGTCATTTTTGTGAACTGCATTAGAGCATTTCCTGAAATTTCTCTTAGGTGAAGTTGTGCACTTAGAATATCCCCAATGTTTGTGTTATCATTTTTCAGTGATGTTCAATGTAAGGTTCATGTCTAAGGAGTTTGTGCAGAAGTGTTTCATATGGAAAGTAAATATTGGAGCTTTTCTCAAGTGATGAGGCAAGGTGTTGGGAATGAATAGACCACTATAATATTTGAAGAGAAGGTATCACATTTAAGTTTTATTTGAAAAATAAAAATTAATTTGGAGTTTTAAATTCACGAATTTATTTATTTAATGTGTGAATAATTGGGAAATTCTTTAGTTGAATCCTTTTTAAAAGAATCAACCAATTTGGATGGTGAAAACCATGTGAATTGAAAATTTAAAAAGAAGAAATTTATGGAAGGAGACAATATCTCGACGATTTTTTGTGGTGATAAAGTTAAAGTAGAAACCTAATTCACTATAGTTGTGTTAATTCTGGATTGGGATAAATGAAAAATGAAAGAAAAAATACTTTTAATAATGTTCGTAAAATATATTATACCCCACATCTGAGATTGCAAGACATAAAATGAAACGTATACAATACTTAAATATCTATATGCGACAAAGAATATAAATTGAGTTTTATTTTTTTAGAGTAATATTATTTTCATAGAAATGTAGGAAAATGAAATTATTAGCAATTTCATATCACAAATCAAATAAATTAAAAGAAAACTAGGAAATATAGGTAGGAAAGTGTCTAAAAATGATTTAATCACCATAACTTTAAATGGTAAGATAGATGAATACTAAATGTTCATAGGTTGTGCAACATGGATAAGGTTCCTATTTTTGATGAGTTGGTAGGTATACTTATGCAGGAGGAATAGAGGAAAAATAAACTTAATCAAAATCCTTAGTGTTCTACTCTGGCATTGGTAGTGAAAGGAAAAAAACACTTTTAGAGCAAATCCATTGGAGGAAAGTAAAGTATGCAAACCACATAATAAGGCATTTCAAGTACCTCCACTAGTAGGAAAAAATGAAAATATGACAAGAGATGATGCTTGTTACTACTGTGCTAAGATTAATCACTTTGCTAGATATTTTATTAAAAGAAGATGTAAGTAATCCAAACATAAATTCCATACATGAACTTATTTTAGAATGATCCTTCCCATACTAATGAATTAAAAAATAAATGTTTTTTCTGATCTTTCTTTATATTATAAAACTAATCTTATCAATTCCTAGTTCCTAGATTCTAGCACATCAATTCATATCTCTTGTCATAAAGACTAGTTTCATACATTTAATGAAAAAATTAATGGTGCTCATAGTTAGTTGGGAGATAAAATATTTCATTTTTATGTAGACTAATTTATTATGTGAACAAAATCAATCTCCCTAGATTTCCAAAAAAATCCTAGTAACAAACATCAAAATAATCACTACCTTTCATTAGCTTATAACTAAAACATGAAACATGTAGTATGAAAAGAATCACCTACCTATTAGTGATGTGCTTGTAGAAGTCCTTTCAGTGCTTTCCATAGCTAGATTTTCTGCAATGCCTTAGATTATTTCCAAATGAAATCCCTAACTTAACATACAACATATAGTTGAATAAATAATCAGTTATAAACCATGTGAGTGATCAAGGAATATCAAAAATAACATCAAAATAGACACAATTAGGAAAGAACAACTACTTTGTATTAAAATCAAAGAAAAAAAAGATTACAACTTGGTTTCCTTGATGTCATAAGCCTCTTCCAATGGTATTTGTTGATGTCATAAGCCTCTTTCCTTGATGAAAATAACTTCAGACCCAAAATTAGGAGCATTAGTTTACAAATTGAAGTCTCCTGGATCCTATGTTCAATTTATAGGTATGAGGAAGAGGTATCTAGTTCCTCTTCTAAGTGGGCATTATCCTTAAGAGAAGGAGATTATTTGTATGAACCGAGGGATGAGGCATAGGTTTGTAGTGGTTCAAGTCTTCTAATTTGGATAATATTCCTCCATAAAAGCTTCTCGAATTTTCTTTTTTATTTTTGCTTGCATGAACAATATTATGTAGTTTATAGTGGAAGATGGCGCGCAAAATTGCGCAAGCCACAATCAGAAAAGCTACACGTGTAGGTAATGTTTAGGAAAATTCCGCACAAAATCAAAAATGGTTTTCAAGTAGTGGAACCCAAAATTTATTTTTTCACTGGTATTGTTTTACTTCAAACTTCATAGGGGATTCACACATCAGATGGTGACAAATCCGAATCGACAGTCATGGTGACAAAATTTCGTGTAAAATATTATTTGTTAAAGTGAAAAATCATAAAATATGTTTGAGGACTAAAGAACTTTATCATGTCAAAGGTTCATATAAGAGACAATTGGTTGAAGACCTGAAACAAACAATCAAGGATTACCATATCATTCTTTTATATAAACATCACTGAAGTAGGAATTCCCATATTCAGAGTACAAGTATATCAAATAATTAGTATTGAAATGCACCTAAAGATATAAGGAAATAGAAGACATATTATTGACACAGATATCAATGGATCTATGTTTACAATCATGCATATTTAAAAACTCCACACAACTTGAATGGATGAAACCAGATCTAGGGTCTAGATCTCCATCTCTCGACATACGAAAATAACCATGTGAGTAAATTTATTGAACTCGAACATGGTAGAAACCACATGATTACTGCTCAATGATGTTTATTGTTAAGAGGTGTGAGATAAACCACTAATAAAGGAAATGACTCTCAAGGTAATCCAGTACAATCTATGAAGTGTGATTAAATTTTTTAAATTCAAAAACTCATAGAATCATTTGATTGAAGGCCAATGATGAGAACTTGTTGTCAAAAGTGAGAAACCTTTCATTGAGGCATGCAAAATCCAATGTAATGAAAGTGGGTGTCTAAGACAACTCCCTGGATAATGATTTGATGTTGACAGGAAGTGACCCATCGCAGGAGGGCCTTGATGTATCCACCATCAATGACATGGAATGGGAATTACATTTTGAAGAAATGGCGTGATTCAAGAATAACTCAGGGATGATGGACACGAATGAAGGTTATGATTTGCAATGTAATTTTTACTGAGGTTGTACTTCTCTTCAACATATCAGTGACACGACATTTCGACTTGGAAACATTTGACTGGAAAATAGAACCAGAAAATAGTTTGAAGACTTTCAATGAGGTATGAATAATTTAGAGGAAAATGGATTTCCAAACTTAGACACTAAAGAGATGGAGTGTCGTGCTGAAGAGCGACATATCGCCTTATTAAAATACAAAAACATTATTTTATTTTTTCTAATTACCCCCCACTATTACTGGCAAGTACCTCTTTATTTTTTTGCAAGATTGAGGAGGATAAAATATGCTTGTCCTCTAAGCTGATCCTTCAGATAAGTCCTTCAGAATGTTTTTAGCAAACCCTAGGAAGGATTGGTTCAGTATCATCATGGTGGATGAGTCCTGCATTTTTTTCTTTTTACGAGTCGAGTGAAGGGGTAACTCGATGTCATTTTTCATGTTTAAGGAGTTTGAAAATACACGAAAATAAAACTCATTCAATTATTTCAACATAAAATTTTAACGAGCATGAATGATGTAAATCTCGGTGTTTTTCATTTTCAGAGAGTTAGAAGAAAAACATAAGTAAACTCCAATATGTCCTTTTTTATGAATTTAGTCTCTCAATCCCGAAAAATGGTAAAAAGGAGTAAAATTATATCAATTGACAATTTGAAGGGCTGCTGATTAATACAAATTCTCTTCTTGATAATTTCTTGTGATATTAGTTGAGTTACTTATGTCTTCTTTCCTTTAGATTAGTTAGCCTTTCATCAAGTCAGTTATCAAAATGCATGAGACACAAAATTAGGCTCCTAGAGCCAGGGAAAAACCTCTTCCTCTTGGAGAGGAAAACCCGCAAATAATTCTTCTTATAGATCTTCAAATGACAAGTACCATGACCAATACTCAGACCCTTGACTTATATATATGCATCCAAAAACCTTTTCACTGCTCCTTTTTCTGTCTGCAATGTTGATCCTTTATTCCTGCACCAATTTACACTGATCGGTAACAACCTTAGAGAACTCGGTCTCTAATTCAATCTTGTAAACTGTGATTAGGGAGGTAGATCACAAATTTACCTTCCTCTTTTTCTCACACTACAGTAACACTTAGACTTTGTATCACAACATAATCATTAATCTTAGCCACTCGTATTACATGACCTTTAGATGTATAGAACACATACTTCCTTCTGACTTCTCCGCAAGTATCTTAGATTGACCACATATTAATTGACACCACAGATCCACATTTCTTAGCTTCAGACTTGCACTTTGATTTCTGAGCTTAGCCATAAGATGTATCTCCTGAAATCCGCATTCATATCCACATTCATATAACTTATGAAATCTTCTTTTGGTTATCTTCCTAAATCCACAATATCCATCCATACAATAGTTTGTATTGTCTGCACTTCTTCATGAGTGTATTCCACACTTCTTCATATGTATTGTTCGCATTTCTTCATCTGAATAATCTGCATTGTATGTTACATATTATCTACATTTTATGTTGTGTCACTTCAGAGAGTAACCGCATTGTTATGCTGTGTAATTTCAGAGAGAACATGCATTGTTTTATTGAGCATTTCAGAGAGAATCCGCATTTTTATGCTAAGTCATTTCAGAGAGAAACTACTTTGTTGTCTTATTGAAATTCGAAATTCTTCTTTAGTTATATCTATAATTCGGTCTTAGTTAAATTTACAATTCTGCTTCAGTTATAAATGTAATTCGGTCTTAGTTAAATATGTAACTCTGTTTCTGTTGAGTCTTCTATTATCATTTGACACATTGTCACAAATCCAAGTATATATAGTAGTACCTATTTCTTCTTTTAGGCCAACCACATAACATATGTTTAGGCCAACATGAAGGCCGACTTCTTTGTTGATTATAAATCACATTCATCATATATATTTTCCAGCATCTAATGGTAACAATTCCCTTCATATACATGACTCTAATTACATTGTCAAATATGAAGATCGAACTAGTTACACTTTTCAACAATATCAAGCAAGAGTTTTTCATTTTCTTTAACGAGCTTGAAACAAAAAAGCATACTCGACAATCTTTTCATATTTCGGGAGTCAAAAAAAAGCTTAAAGGTAACTCCTGTGTTTTTATTTTTTGTAAGTTTTAACGAATCTGAAAATTTGGTAAAAGTGTAATCATATGGTCGAATTTTAATTTAATTTATGAGCAGAAAAAGATAGAAAGAAATCACCATTTTCATTTGTTTTACAAGCATGAAAGATAGAAAAACAAGCTCTAGATTTTCATGCGTTTAACGAGTCTTGAAAATAATAACCGAAATGTACTCGAGATATGTTTCATTCTTACACAAGCTTGAAACAGAGAAAAAATATGCTTTATTTTTCATTCCCCGAGCATAATCACTACACAGGAACATGCCCCCCAAGCTTCATTTGGTCAACCTAAGTAGACTACTGGTTACTAATAGATGGATGAAATGAAGGTTGATTTACGAGATTAGATGAAATACTTGACTTAACATTTATGAGATCATATGAAAGATTCGACTCAACAATTATGAGATCTAATAAAACAATCAAATTAACTAGGGGAAAATTTGTTTCATTTTCTAACGAGCTTGACAAAAGAAAAGAACTATGCTCATAGGTGTTGTTTCATTTTTTAACGAGCTTGACATAGAAAAAGAGTTATGCTCATAGGTTTTGTTTCATTTATTAATGATCTTGAAACAATAAAAGAACTATGCTCATAGGTGTTGTTTCATTTTTTAACAAGGTTGACATAGTAAAAGAACTATCCTCATAAGGATATGTTTCATTTTTTAATGAGGTTGACACAGTAAAAAAACCATCCTAATAAGGATATGTTTCATATTTTAACAAGGTTTACATAGTAAAATAATTATCCTCGCGAGAACTTGTCTCATTTTTTAACGAGGTTGACACAATAAAAGAACCATCTTCATGGGAACCTGTTCATGCCTTCCATCTAAAAGGAAAAAATTCCAAGGGACACACCTTGATCATGAATTCCAAAAGGTCTTCATTAGATGGAAAAGCAATTATCTAGAAGGAACACATGTCAAGGGACTCAATAGGGATAAGAATATCACATTGAAATACTTCCATAGGGTTTACCATGTCAATTACCAAATCTAACTCAAAATAATTTGAGAAAAAAATGAGAGGCCCGCATTCATTGGTAACTAAAAACATGGGAAATATTACCACATAACTAACCCATGGTGGGGTGGATACCACTTCCATGTAAGGAACATTAGGGATGTCGGATGGATGGTAGTTGAATGAAGACCAATAAATGAAAGTTGGTAAATAGTCACAATTTTTCCATTATGATGGAAATACATTACTCGAAAGACTATGGACATGACAAATTTCATGGCATAGACATAGTCTCTCCCAAGGAGAAAATTGAAATACAAGGGGCCTTGGACTACCATAAGATCAACACAAGCAGTTTTTACTTCCAGAGTAATAGGTAGCTTAGGAAGTATCCCTGAAGGTTCACTAATGGTTATGTTATAAGTTAATATATTCTTTGTAAGACGCTCAAGATGAGGGGAACCAAAACCTTTCCATGTGGTTGAGGATTAAATACTAACATAAGCACCTTCATATACATTTATTTGACACAAATTTTTACCATGAATATTCATAATGATTTGTAAAGGGGTGAAATAAGGAAGATGAAGTTGTTTCAATCTACTCCAATCAAAGAAAATAATATCACTACTTGTAGGGGGTTCCATGGAAATGGGTCAAATTCCCCCTAGTGTAGAGGAATATGAAGTAACAAGAAGAACTTGAGTGGTATTAACTTCACACTCTAAATGGATAGTGGGATCGATAAAATATACAATCGATTCAACCACTTTTTCAACCAATGCTTGATCAACCTTAGTGATGGGTTTCACTCTCCAATGGAAGAGTGGGATTTATTGTAATTGGAATTATATCAATCACTTCATCAACGAACGATAGGTTGGGAGAAATGATACGGTAATCAATTGGAAGTTGTTGTTGTTGAGAAACAATAATTTTTTACAACAATTTTAATGCTTCATCCATGTGAGGAAAAATGTGAGTTTGATGACTCCCTTAGCATAACCTACAAGGAAACCTAACCTTACCATTTTTCCCTGAAACCTTTAAATCGCTATTTTATGTATCAACAAGTTGATGACAAATTTTAGAACATACTTCCAATACCTTAGGAACACCAAGAAAATCAATAAGAAAGTGTTCACCCTTACAAAGATTTCAAGGTTATTTGGGCTTATGATACATGTTGGAAGGTTCCTCAACATTACCAATACTTACAACCATGGTTGGATGTTTGACTTCTTTCTTATGTTTCTTGTTCTTCTTTTTCCCTTTCTTCTTCGTCTTAGTCACCTCATTACTAGCATCAAGGATTTTACCAAGTGAAGAAGACGAAAGGGAGGAAGACATGTTGGGTGAAGAAGGCAAAGGGTCAACATGAGGTTGGTGATGTTGTTATGGTGAACTCGGTTGAGGTGCAAAATCCAGTTGAGGTGGAAAAATTGAGTATTTGATGCCAAAAAATTTGAAAACAACCATATCGGTAAACCTTTGGAAAATCCATGTAATGACAATATAGCTATTTAAGGAGGACCAAAATTTTCAAAACAAGGAAAAGGACTAGGATTATATTTAAGAGGGGATGCTTGGTGGTAAATTCTGGAACTGTTGCCATTAAATTTAACTTTAGTGAAATTTATTAACAATTTTAACAATATTAACAATCCAAATTTGCAATCCACAGCTAAGATCTGTAAAAAGTAAAACAAGAAAATAACACATGCTATTAAATTTAAGGATTCATACCATGCAAACAAAAATTTCACAGTGAAATCACTAGTTGGTGATGAAATCCAACATCACAAAGATTAATGTGAAAAGTGAATAAAACTTGCTTAATGCACATGATCTGGTGTAAGTAACTTCACTTATGCTATCTCAAGTGAAGAATACCCTCCAAAAAGGTCCAAGTGAGTCTATCCAACATCTATTCCAGTTACAGTAGAGACTTACCCTCTGGCATCACCTTGGGTAAATACCCTAAGATAATGGTCTCTAAGGTTACCACATAAAACAATTTAACCTAGGGGGATAGTGGAAAATTGGACATATACGTAAGGGAAGAGTAACAAATCTCAATCCCCTTGAAGGTTCCTCAACATGATCAATTTGAGGTTTACATTCAAGTGGCTTCCAAGCACCTTTCAACATTTTTTTTAATATGTGTGAATGAGTGTATCGTAACCAATGAAGTGGGGTCGATCACTCCACTCATTCTGATATGATCTTAATCTGTACTTATGCAGGAACACAATAAAATACAGAAATACACATAAATAAAGAGATGCAGCAGAAATAAGACTCCATTTCATTAATATCACATAACTGAAATATGCTTACAGACAGAATGGAAATAAACTAGTTAGGGCGCTTGTAGTTTCTCTCTGAGAAGATATGTGGTGGATATAGGCCTTTAAAATATGTTACAATGAGGATCGAATGCCAATTTATTATTGAGAAACAATGAAAAACCCCAAAAATCCCATAATATAACCCTAGGAGATGAAACGCCAAACTATGGGCCGCTTTGGGGTAAATTGGTACAACAATTTCCCAGGGTCGTAACTTTGGCGTGCGATCTTCATTTGATACACATGATATCTCATTAGAAATATCTATCTGAGGACTAAAACTGATGATAATGAATGTTGAGTCTCCATCTCACATTCTTTTGGGATGTGAATTCCCAAAAAATATCGTTTAGGGCATCAAAACGGCTCTAGACGTTTAGGACCCGAAAAAATGCTAAAAGAAGTAAATTGTGCTACAATTAAGGAAAGAGAAAAACTGAAAGAAACAATGGTGGGGCCCCAAGTGGAATCAGTCCCTCATGAGCCACTTTCCTTGGTGGAAGAGTTGGACTGCTTTGAGAAACCAATACTATTAGATCTTCTGCTGGTGAGTGTTCTTGATTTGCGTGTCCATGATACTGTCTGTGGTGGCTTATTCCATATAGTCTAGGTTTAACTCTGTTGGTGTGAGTTGTTTTTTAATATTGGAGATGTCTAGTAGATGTGGAAATTAGGGCCGTAGGTGGTCCACATTGAACACTCAGTCTAGAACAAGGAATGGTGGAATACTAAGCTCAAATTCATTTTCCCCTACAGCCTTGGTGATGGTGTATGTCCCATAGCAACGTAGGCGAAGCTTACGGTGGGGTCTAGAAAGGTGCTTCTTCTACAAATGTAGCTACACTTTTTTTCCCACATGGAAATTGTGTGGCACCTGATGTTGATCATGTCATTGATTTCAATTGGCATTGGTTATGTCCAATATGATGAACCTGTTGGCAGATGTGTTGAATGCACTCAATGAAGTTGTTCACCTTGTCAGCTTCAGACTGGACATGAGCCAAATCAGCCTGAGTAGTCACAAATGACATGGCTACATCAATGGGACATAGAATTTGGAATCCGAAGCCCACCTGAAAGGGGTTGTAGCATGTTGAGTTGTGGAGAGCTCGATTATAGTTGTGTCATACATAGGTGGGACTCTCATCCTATGTGCGTGGATTCTTTGATTTCTACATGTGCAAAATGTGTGCAATCATCCTGTTGACGACCTCTGTGTGGCCATCAGTTTGGGGATATAATTTTGTGGACTTGGTGACCATGCTACCCAGGATTGACTAGAGGCTAGATAAAAATGTATTAAGGAACCTACTGTCCTGATATGGGATGACAGAATGTGGGATCCCAAAGTGTATCCACACTCGTTCAAAGAAGAGTTTAGCAGTGGTTTCTGCTGTGATATTATTCTTGCAGGATTCCATAATGGTCATCTTCGAGAATCTCTCGACAGCAATGAAAACACAGTCGTTTCCATGCTTAGTAGAAGGAAGTCTTGACATGTAATCTGTGGAGATGGATTTCCAAGGTTGAATAAGGGTACGCAACAGAGTATATAGGCCTTAATTCTTGTTGATCGGTTTGGCAATGGCATAGGCAGTGGAGGATATGATGTACTTCCTGACATCTAGTTGAATTTTTGGACAATAGAAATACTTATGCAGTACTGCAACTATTTTTTCAACCGTGAAATATCCATTGACCCGACTGTAGTTCGCTTCCCAAGTCATCTTGGCACACTCGCTTGAAGGAACACAAAGGTCTCCCAGGTGACATAACATTCCATCTTGGCAGTAAAAATTTTGAACTTACTTACCCTCCAAGAGTGTCTTGTATGTGTGGCCAAGTTCTAGATTGCTCTTGTAGAGAATTACCCAATTAGAAGTCTCGTACCCACAAGAGTTGAGCACAATGGTTAGTGCCATGATCGGTGGTCAGGTGAGGCCTGTCTACAACATTATTGGTGCTTCCCTTCTTTTTCTTAATGTTCAAATTAATTTTTTATAAATATGTGGACTACTTCTAATGGCGATCGTTATGCAACTTCCTTTGTGTTTGTATGAACTACAAGGGTTGGTGGTATGTGTGGATGATAGTTTACTTCCCCAAAATGAAATGCTTCCATTGTCGACAAGCCTACACAATGGAATACATCTCTTTGTGATAAGTGGGATACTTCCGAACTATGTCAAATAATGTCTCATTGTGATAGGCCATTGGATGCCCCTGTTGAGTGACAACTCCCCCAATAGCATAGTTTGAGGCATCTGTCTCGATCTCAAATGGTTGTTGCAAGTTGGTAATGTGAGCACTGGGGTAAATTAGATGCGATGTTTCAATTCGATGAATGCATTTTGTTGAGATTCAGACCAAAAATATATTTTTTTCACTCCTCCCTTGGTTTCTTGGCTCAAGGCCCAAGTGATATAAGAGAATCCCAAAATTAACCTGTGGTATAAATTGGCAAGACCTATAAAGTTGCGGATCTTTGTTAGAGTGGGTGGGGCTGTCCAATCCCGAATGACTTGGATCTTTGTTGGATCCAAATGCACTCCCTGCTCATCAATAATGTATCCAAAATACTAAACCTTGGTCATGAAAAAGTGCACTACCCCAAATTGGCACACAACTTGTGTTGTCGTAGTGTTTGGAGGGCCTGTCGGATGTGATGGAGGTGATATTCCCTAGTTTGGCTGAAGATTAGGATATCGTCGAAGTGCACTACTACAAATGAGTTAGTGAATGGCCACAAGATGTCGTCCATCAGCCTCATGAACGTTGTGGGAGAATTTTTCAACCCGAAAGGCATGACCAACCATTCAAAAATTCCCTCCTTGGCTTTGAAGGAAGTCTTCCACACGTCGAAGGGTTCGATTGGTACCTAGTTATACCCAAACTTCAAGTCGATCTTGCTAAAATATTTTCCCCCCTTGTTTTGGTCCAGAAGGTCATCAATCCATGGGATCGAGTACCTATTCCGAATAGTGAACTTGTTCAGCGCATGATAGTCAATATAGAGTCTCCAAGTCCCATCCTTCTTCTTCATCAACACGATCGAGCTCCCACAGGGCGATGAACTTGGTTGGATGTGAGATTTCTACAATAGTTCCTGAATCTACCTCTCAATTTTTTCATTCTGCAGGAAAAATTGATGATTGATTGGTCCATTGGGCAGTGGTGCACCTAGGGTCAGATCGATCAAGTGCTTGACCGAACAATGTAGAGGCACCCCTGTGGGTGAGGTGAAGATGTCCCCGTACTCCTCCATGACCTTTCCCATCTGTTTTTGTTGTGTGGGGGAGATCTGTCTAGATTTAGTGGCCAGAATATTATTCTTTCCCTGAGGGCAGATTAACATGAAAACAATTTTCCTAGTTTTGGAAATGAGCTTACTAAATTATTTGGCAGTAACCAAAGAAATGGTGACATGCAGTGCTACCTCTGGTATCTTGTACAACTTATTTCCCAAAGTAACAATAACAACACGAGGTTAGGTCTCATATGCAACATGCCGCTTCCACAAGTATTGATACAGGTGGATATTGGTGGCCACCCACCTATTCCATTTAGACCCCCGCCAGTGGTTCTTTCAATTTTTCACTTTCAGCATAGATTAGTATTTTTAGTAAGTTTTCGAGTCCTGAAATTTTAGAGCCATTTTGAGGCCCTAATGAAACAGGTGAATATTGATGGCAAACCACCTATTCCATTTGAACCCACACCATCAGTTGTTTTATTTTTTTAGTTTCATCACAACTTACTATTTTAGCAGTTTTTCAGGTCTTGAACTTCCAGAGCTGTTTTGAGGCCCTAAACGACATTTTTTGGGAAAACCGAGAGCAAGATGCATCTATAAACTAATTTTTCTCACTCAACAGTTGTATTAATTGGATGGATATTTCTAACAAGGTATTGAGCACATAAAACGAAGATCGCATGCCAAAGTTATGTCCTTGGGAATATTGATGTACCAATTTACCCAAATAGGGCCCACAGTTTTGGCGCTTCATCTACTAGGGTTAAGTTTTTGGATGCTTAGGGTTTTTTAATTATTTCTAAACAATAAATAGGCCTTCTAGCCTCATTGTAACACAATTCAGAGGCTTGTATCCATGACATCTCTTCTCAAAGATACGCTAGTGGCGCCCTAGCTAGTTTATTTCCATTATGTTTGTAAGCATATTTCTGTTATTGGATATTAATGAAATGAATATTATTTCCACTGCATCTGTGTGTTTATGTTTAATTTTTAGTATTAATGTGTTCTTTCATAAATATGGATTAGTAGTATCAGAGCGGTCTAATCTTTCTCTGTTTTTCTTTGCATCTCCCCAACAAGATCAGGGTATAAGGAGTTACGACTCGATCTGGTTGAACCCTTGCAAGATCAGCCTCACAAACCTTGAAAAGCTCCCATGGTAGAAGAAAAGACATTATGGGAATTTTGAGTTCTAAGATGGGCCTCCTAAGAAAATTATAAAATAATAGTGGAAATAATAAAATAAGATTTGATTACATCATCAAATTTTAGGGGAAAAAATAAAAAACTACTTTTTCAACTCATATTTTCAACCTATCTATGGAATTTTTTACTCAAATTTTGAGCGAGAGTACTTGTTGAATGAAAAATTTAATTCCTCATCCAAGGAGTACCCATGTTTCATACTTTTTATGGACTATGCTACACGAAAAATGAGAAATACATGAAAAACGTGATTGCAGTGATGCTTTTTCATGTATTTCTCATTTTTCGTGTAGCGGGGTCCATCAAAAGTATGCAAAATGGGTACTCCTTGGATGAAGAATTATATTTTGCATCCAACAAGTACTCCTGCTCGAAATTTGAGTAAACAATTTGGGAGATGAGTTTAAAATACGTTTTGAAAAAGTAGTTTTATTATTTTATAATTTTTTAATCTTTTTACCCTTTTACTTAAAAAATGGTGAATCATCCCCCATGGTTGAAATCATCATCTTGAATCCTATTGGTCCTTATAAAGTTTATTTTGGTTGTAATTTTTTCTTAGGAGGCTACTTTTGGACCTCAAAATTCCCCTAATGGAGATGACGGAGTAGGAGATCCTATCAAAATATTACCTGAGGAGGCCCTCGAGAAATAGAGGAACATGATGCTGGATAAATTTACCCAAATCCTTCAACGGTTGCCCACCGACGACACATCTACATCTAGCAGCCACTCTGGAGGTGCCTCTCCTTTCAAGGTATAAGTCAACATTCACATTCCCATATTTGAAGGCTAGATAGATGCAGACACTATATATAGATGGTTGAATTTGCTGGAAGGGTATTTCTTGGTCCATGATTTCTCCTACTGAGAAAAGATTATTTTTTCACTCCTCAAAGCCACCCCCCATGTCAAAGACTAGTGGGAATTATTTCCGAGATAGCATCAAGGAACAATATTACCCTTTGGGGAGCTATAAGGAAAAGTACATCCAATGGACCACGCTATAGTAGTAAAGGGATCAAGATGTGCATGAACTAATGAATCTATTCCATACCCTATGCACAAAGTTGGGCAGTAAAGATTTAGAAATACATTTGGTGCTCAAGTAATGCAGCTGTCTACACAAATAAATTCAGGAGGAAATGGAGTTCCTCGAAAATACATCACTGGGCACGACATATCGCTTCGCCGCCAGGATCGAGCATAAATTTAAGACGAGGAAGAGAGACTTTGGATCCACGAATCTGAAGCCAGGGAAAGGTGCCCTAGAACAACAAAACAAGGGGAAAGGCCAAAGTGGGGTGACTAAAAACAACACTAGAAATCCAATTAAGGACACAAAGAAGTGGTGTGAATTTCAAAACAACCCCACTCACATCACAAACAAGTGTGGCCAAACAATCGTTGGTGGCCGAACTAAAGGCATCTGAATCAGATGCATGTTCTGATCCCGAGTCAGAACCAGAGAATGGAAATGAAAAAGGGAAGCGGATCATTGATGTGGATCCCAGTGCCATATTTTACACCACTAAGATCTAGGAGGAGGATCCCAAGGATCCAGAAGAGGGGGTCCGCCTCTTCCATTCACAGATGTGGTTGAAGGGTTCTCCACTGCAATTCCTTCTTGATAGCAGAAGTCAAAAGAACCTCATTTTAGCAGATTTCATGAAGTGGTTAAGCCTACCGACCATAACACACCCGTAGTCATATACCAATGGGTGGATTCATGAAGGAAGATATCTTCATGTCTGCCACCATTTTCGCCTTCCGTATAGCATCAAGTCATTCACGAATGAGGTATTGTGTGATGTTTCTCCTCTTGATGTGTCTAATGTATTATTGGGCCAACCATACTTGTGGAAGTGACATGTTGTGTATGATTCTAGGCCTCATTATTTTATTATTACTTTGGGAAATAACTTGTACAAGATACCGGAGGTAGTACTGCCTCCTGCCATCTCTTTGACTACTACAAAACAACGTAGCAAGATTATTTCCAAAACAAGGAAATTTATTTGCATTACTTCACCCACAAGGAAAGAAGAATATTGTAGCCACAACCTCGAAACATGAATCCCCTAGATGACATCAATAGATGGACATAGGCATGGGGGAATACAAGGAAATTTTCTCCTCACCCACAGAGGTTCCTCTACACTGTCGAGTCAAGCACTCCATTGATCTGACCTCGAAATACCGCCACCTAATATGTCCATACCTCATACAACCACAAAGACAGAATCCACACATGTACTATCCGAGGCTGATAAAGAAACCAAATTTATTGAACGCATCCAGCACGTCTGCCCACGGGTCCATGACATCTTTGACAAATACAATACCTAGCTCAACATAATTTTCCTCATCTCATGGAGGATATCAATGAAATGGGGACCACTCCTTCCTAAGGGGGGAGGAATGATCCAGGTGGACATTTGTGGCCACCCACATATTTCATTTGGACCCCCACCATCGGTTCTTTCATCTTTTCACTTTCAGCACAACTTACTATTTTTGGTAGGTTTTCGGGTCTTGAATTTTTGAAGCCGTTTTGAGGCCTTAATAATCTATATGGATATTGGTGGCCACCCAACTATTCCATTTGAACCCCCACCATCAGTTCTTTTAGTTTTTTCATTTACAACACAACTTACTATTTTTAGCACTTTTTGAGGTCCTGAACTTCCATAGTTGTTTTGAGGCCCTAAACGACATTTTTTTGGAAACCCGGGAGAAACATGGGTCTATAGATTAAATTTTTAGCCCTCAGATATATCTTTCTAACTAGGTATTGACTGTGTCAAACGAAGATCGTATGCCAAAGTTATGTTCCGGGAAGATTGATGTACCATTTTACCAAAACAGGGCCCAGAGTTTTGGCGCTTCATCTCCTAGGGTTAGGTTTTTGGATGTTTATGGTTTTTTCATTGTTTATGAACAATAAATAGGCCTTTGAGCCTCATTGTATCACAATTCAGAGGCTTATAGCCGCCACATATCTTCTCA
This sequence comes from Pinus albicaulis, assembly GCA_034641835.2. NCBI lineage: Eukaryota > Viridiplantae > Streptophyta > Pinopsida > Pinales > Pinaceae > Pinus > Pinus albicaulis. The sequence continues at coordinate 1,989,903,226 of CM076575.1, forward strand.
GAGATACAGTACCATCTCCCTAGCTAGTTTATTTCCATTATGTCTGTAAGCATATTTCTATTATTTGATATTAGTGAAATGAAATAATATTTCCATTGCATCTCTTGATTTATATTTATTTATATGCATTATTGTGTTCGTGCATAAATGTAGATCAAGTATGGTTAGCCTAATAATACATCAGAAACATGAAGAGGATAAATGCCACATAATACCTCATTTGTGAAGGGCTTGATGTTGTAAGGAAGGCGGCACTATTGTCTGATGTAGAGATCTCATTCTTAGTGATGCAACCCAATGGTGTATGACTGTGGGTGTGATGTGGTCGGAAATACGAACTACTTCACAACCTTTGCTGAACTGAGGTTCTTTTGGCTCTCGTTTTCGACAATAAACTGTAGCGGGAACCCTTTACTCACATATGGGAATAAAGGAGGTGCTCCCCCTCCTATGGATCTTCCGGTTCCTCCTTCTGGATCTTCATGGTTGCAACAATCGCATTAGGTTCTGCATTGATAATATAATTCCCTTCATCATTCCCCTTATCGGGTTCTAATTCAGACTTGGAGCATGCATCTGATTCAGAGCCCTTCAACTCAGCCACCAGTGACTACTTGGACCAACACACACTTGTATTGTGAGTGTAGCTCTTATGGAACTCACACCACTTTCATGCGTCCTTATTTTCCTTCACAATGTTGTTCTTTACTTGCGAATTTGGTAGGTTATCTTAGGCTTCCCTGCCTTGGCTTTGTCCTTTGTTTGTGGTTTGGGGGCACCTTTCCCTTGCTTCTGATTCATAGATCCAAAGTATCGCTTCTTCTGTTTGAACTTCTGCTCAATCTTGGCAGCATACCAATATGCTGTGCCAATCGAGGAGATGTCAAGGAACTACATTTTCTCCTAAATGTATTTGTGCGAACAAATGTGGCAACTGAACACCAAATGTTTCTATGAATCTTTGATACCCAATTTTGTGCACGGGTTATCGAATAGATTCGTCAACTCATGTATGTACTTGTCATAGTGTATTCCATTGTATGTACTTATCCTTATAGCTCCCCACAAGATAATATTGCTCCGTGATAACATCTCAGAAAGAATTCCAAGTGTGTGTAGCCAAAAACAAAGAGGGTTCCCTCTTGTCCTTTTTCTCACAGCAGGTTTCCCACCAGTCCTTGACACAGGGGGTGGCTTTGAGGAGCGCAAAAGTGATCTTTTCTCGGTTGTAAAATTCACGAACCGAGAAATACCCTTCTAATATATTCAACCATCTATCTATGACGTATGCATCTATTTGGCCCTAAAATATGGGAATGTCAAAGTTTACATGTAACTTAAAAGGAGCTTCGCCTCGAGAGTGGCTCCTGGATGCAGATGCGCTGTCAGTGGGAAGTTGTTGAAGGATCTACGCAAAGTTATCCATAATCAAGTTTATTTGTTTCTCGAGGGCTTCCTCAAGAAATATTTTTATAGGATCTCTTGCTCCCCCCTCTTTCTTTTCATCCCCCATGGGCGGTCGTCGGGGTTTGCGAGGTTGATCTTGCAAAGGTTCAACTAGATTGAGCCCTAACTCCATATACACTGACCTCGTTGGGGACATGCAAAGAAGGATCGAGAAAGAGTGGACCGCTCTGATACCACTAATTCATACTTATGTAGGAATGCAATAAAATATAGAAATACACATAAACGTACAGATGCAGCAGAAATAACACTTCATTTCATTAACATCAGATAACTGAAATATGCTTACAGACAGAATGGAAATAAACTAGCTAGGATGCTGGTATCTTATCTTTGAGAAGAGATGTGGTAGCTACAGGCATGTTAATTGTGTTACAATGAGGCTCAAATGCATATTTATTATTGAGAAACAATGGAAAACCATAAACATCCAAAAACCTAACCCTAGGAGATGAAACACCAAAATATGGGCCCCGTTGGCGTAAATTGGTACATCAATTTTCCAGGGTCATAACTTTGGCATAGAATCTTCATTTGATGCACATGATACCTCATTAGAAGATATATCCGAGGACTAAAATTGATGACAGCAAATCTTAAGACTTGGACTCCCAATCATGTGGAATGTGATTTCCCAAAAAACTTCAATTAGGGCCTCAAAACGGCTTCAGAATTTTAGGACCCAAAAATTTGCTAAAAATAGTAAACTCTGTTACAATTAAGGAAAATGAAAAACTGAAAGAAACAATTGTTGGGCCCTAAGTGAAATTGGTGGGTGGCCACCAATATCCACCTGGATCAGATCTCGTTATTAACTTTTTTTTAGAGGAGGTTATGAGAGCCAAGCTGTAACAAATGGATTTACTCCCTATCGGAATATTCTAGTGTTTTTTTGTAGATTTGGGAATTTAACTCACTGCCCTGTTCCAAAGCCCTACTATCTAATATAATGTAGGTGTAATGAGTCCTAGAAATATATAAACTATAATTTATTTTATTAGCATTGTCTTTTAAGCTATTACTTACTCAAAGGGTAAATGAATGTGAAACTAATGGTGTTATGACCTAACTCAAAACTGAATGCAATCGAATTTAATAATGTAATCTTTTCACTTCGATGAATCCTAACTTATGTAAGGATATAGGTTCCATTCACTTCCAACAATGCAAGAATTCATAAATAAGAGAAAATATAACAAATTTTCTAATGCACTAATTTTTAGCAAGAAAATACTAATGCTAATCAATTCCAAGAATTTTTTTTTTTATGTTTAAAACAAGGATAAAAACAATCAAATTCAAATCAAGACTATCTTTTAATGAGAGACATTATCTTTACAATCAATTAAATAATGCTTTACAACATGAATAAATAAGTATATGATGAGATTCACTAATAGAAAAGGGACTCACACAACTAATTCAAGAAGCGAAAGAATATTTTTGGATAGACCAACGAACCAACAAAAATCAAAACCCAAAAATGAAAAGATAAGTGATCTTCCTAAAAAATACAATAAAAGACACTAATCCAAATCTACAGTTGAATTTTTAGAATGTATACTATGCAACAAAACTATGGAAAACAAACACAAGATGATTATGTATCAGCAAAAGAATATTGTATCAAGAGTACCTATGCACAATAGTATCTTATTTCACTAATACTATGAAAGAACCAATCAAGTGTAAGTAAAGGAAATCGGGTGAAAATTCCAAATATCAAAAGCAACGAGACTAAAAAACATGCAAAAATTGTTAAGGAACTAAGACAAATCTCTGATTAATGAAAAAAGGAAATCAAATAAATAATTTCTCAAAAATAAAAGTCAAAACACCCAATCAAATTGAGAGACTTAACGAGACTGTAAACAAGCGTAAAAAAATATTTAGACTTAAATAAGAGAAACCTAAATTATCAAAAATTTCAAGTATGTGCACAAGAAAACAGCATAATCTGAGCATACACACTTTTGCTAAGGGCTAAGTGTGTAGATATGCGCTCTATCGCTAAAGGTAAAATGTGCATTCTTAGAAAATTAAGAAAAAATGATTAAAAAAAGGTCTCAAACCATAAATTTTAATTCTTAAAATGGGCTAAAGGTGTCGAGGGTCATAGACCTTTAGACCCCCAGTGGAGTCGCCAATTTGTTATGGCAGACCAATTTCTTATGTGGAAAAAATAAATCTCCCTATATTTCCAACAAAAACCTAGTAACAAACATCAAGACAATTGCTACCTCTCCTTCTTATAACTAAAAGGTGAAACATGTAGTACATGATGAATCACTTACCTATTAGTGATGTGCTTGTAGAAGTCCTTTCAGTGCTTTCCACAACCCGCTTTTTTTCAATCCCTTAGAGGATTTCCCAATTCTTTCCACAACTTCTCCATGATCCTCCAAAAGAGATCTACATAGAGAAAAAACATTCAAAGGGATCAAAGCACCATGTATAAAAAATTAAAGGTAAATGAAATCCCTAACTTAACATACAACATATAGTTGAATCAATAACTAGTTATAAACCAAAATAAACACAATTAGGAAAGAACAACTACTTTTATTAAACTCAAAGGAGAATAAGTTTACAACCTAGTTGCCTTGATGTCATAAGGCTCTTCAAATGGCCTTCATTCCTCCCCATGATGACAAGATCTTGAGACCCAAAATCAGCAACATAAGTTTAAAAATCCAAGTCTCCTCCATTCCTCCAGTCGTCTTCTCAATTTATAGGCAGGAGGAAGAGGTTTCTAGTTCATCTTCTCAAGGGATATGATGTTTAAGAGGAGGAGATTAGTTCCATGAACTAAGGGATGAGGCATAAATATGTACTGGTTCAAGGTTTCTAATTTGGATAATATTCCTCCATCAAAGATTCCAGAATATGATTTTTTATTTTTACCTGTGTGAATGGGATTGCACAGTTTATACTGGAAGATAGTGCACAGAATTGTGCAAGCCACAACGGTAAAAGTTGCACATTTGGAGGTAATGGTTAGGAAAACTGTGTGGGTGCTCAAATGGTTTTTTAGTAGTGCGACCTGTTGTTACTCTCAAGAGACAGATCCTATATACATGAACCAGTGCCCGAGACACATTGAAATTTATTAAAAATAATTAAAATCAATCGTTGGAAGGACATGCCATGAGGGTTTGCAACCAAAGTTTCTAGTTTTGAAACCCTAAGCTTCTAAAGAAAAATGGCCAAAGGAAACTTGAGAGTTGCAGAATGTTGAATTAAAAGTGGTGGATTGAAGAAGAATAGAAAAAATTTTTCAAATTAGGGACTTATGAATCTAAATTCAAACTACTGCATAAAGAATAATGTAAAACTGAGAAAATATGAATGGGGTTCTTGGATGTGGAGCGCTTCAATAAGGGCTGCAAGATTAATTTTCATGAGTACAATTAAGTAAACTCATTAAAAAATAAATTGAAAAACCAGGTGTAAGATCACCAGCTGCATCTTACACAATCAAGAAAAAGAAAAAACATAGATAAATGAGTCATGAAAGAGAGAGAAATAATCGCTGCAACTTGCAAAACTAGAATCAAACTGCAAAATTTATTCAAATTGCAAAGAGAATTTATGTGTACAATTCCCAGTCATGAGGGATGAAATTTGAACCTTTCCAAAATCTATTTCTTGGAATTTTATCTCTGCCTCCTAACCTAACTGTGCTAACCGATTTTTTAAACCATTTGGGGAACTGTTTCTCTTTTTACAAAAGGTTTTTTTTGAAATAATGTCATTTTAATATTTTACATTTTACTATATATAATATTAAATATAAGTTTAAAAAAAAAACAAAACAAAACTCCAGCCCTTTTAAATTTACAATAAAATTACGAAAACATTAAGATTTTAATTAAAACTGAGACCAACAAGCCCCATGGAAAACTACACATGGTTTTCGGAATCATAAACTGCCTACAGAATCACTTGCAGAAATTTATAGAAAATCGAGGCAGTGATTCCGTAATGAATATTGATTGTTTATATGTGGATGAGTGGTTTTGGCCAAATCACTCTCGGGGGCACTCCTTAACATAAACTACGTGGAGTTTGTGCCACCGGCACTCCATTGACTTGGAGCACTGTTACCAAATTGTGTAAATATATGCAGGATTAAAATATGAGGCATAAACATCAGATGTTGAACTAAAATACTTGAAGATTCACGGATCAGATTGCGCCCACTGTCAGTTTTCTCCTTTCTAGTAGAAACTGTTGGAATTTCTGAGAATTCCAGAACAAACTACAGAGAGAATAATACTCTCCTTGTCAACACAGAGAAATTAATAATATTCTCTTCACAGGGACAGAGTTTCAACACTTTGAAAAACTTTCTATTTCATAAAAAAAAAATATTACAAAATCTTACTCACACAGAGGGATTACAAATTCTGACTGTTGCATAAACACAATGAAGAAAACAAACTTCACTGTCTCTATTTTAAAAACAAAACACTTTGTATCTGTTTTACAAAATAGCCTTCAGGCTCCTTTTTTGTTTCAAATATCACATTGCTGTGTTTCAAAACAATACACTGTTTGTGTATTACACAATACAATGTACCTCTCAGGCCTTTTACAAAATATATATGGCGCACAAACAAAAAACATAATACAATATAACTAAAACTAAAATATGGCCTGTGGGGCCCATATAAAAAAGTCGCATATATGTTTTATCATATAACTCCAAAGGTTCAAAAACCTTTATCGTGCGTTATATAAAACATAACAAAACTTAACATAAAACAAACCCTTTATCGCGCGATAACAAACAAATGTAAACTTTATCAAAACTCCGCCGGACTTCAAAATCATTAAACCAAATTGCAATGGGAAACTTCGCATTACAAATCTGGAGCCATGATGTCAGCGCTTGAATGCGCGATGGATTATTAAATCCGGTCCATAAAAGAATATCGCGTTCGCAATTGGGTTGTGAGTACGACGACTTTTGAATGCACGATTAACTATTAAATCACGCTCATAACCATATCACGTCCAGAACTAAAGTTCTTGAACGGGCCAAAAAAATAACGCGATGCAATCAAAACGCTCTGCATGTCCTGCTGACTTGGCTGCTGTCGTGGATGGCGGGGACCACTATCCTTTGAACAAATTCAAACTCCTGCATTCTAAAACAAAACAATTACTCCGCTGTATAAAGAACTTTACCTCGTACAAGCCAAAATTTAATGCTCTATTCTTTTCAATATGTAACTCTGTTTTCATTGTACAGGGACTGCAGGGTTTTCAGATATTGACTTTTCAATGCATTTTTAGCAAGCAGCTTTTGACAGGATCCTTCCAAACAAAATTAGAAGGTGGCCAGAGTACAGGGGCAGTTGAAGTTAACATTTCAACACTCCCCCTTGAGTTCAACTGCTGGGTTATCAGTCATACCCAAACATTTCCTTAAAAAATCAAAACTCTTCTGTCCCAATGGCTTGGTTAGAATGTTTGTAAACTGCTCCTGAGTTCTGCAGTGTTTTAAAATGATTTCTCCATTTTTCACTAGCTCCCTGATGTAGTGAAACTTAGCATCTATGTGGTTTTTCCTTTTATGAAACACATAATTTTTAGACAATGCTATGGTTGAGATATTGTCACAAAAAATTATTGTACCTTTTGCTTGCTCTTAGCATAAACTCCTCAACATTCTCCTCATCCAAACTACTTGACATGCTGCTGCTGTAGCTACCTAGTGTAGATAATGCTACAATAGGATGTTTATTAGAAGCCCATGAAATGGCTCCTGAACCCATGTGAAAAACATAACCGAATGTGCTTTTCCGATCATCTACACTTCCAGCCCAATCACTGTTAGTGTATCCAATTAACTCTAAATTTTCTGAAGCAGTATATAAAATACCAAACCTTTTAGTTCCTTTAACATAACTCAGAATCCTTTTTGCTACCTGCCAATCTGCTTCTTTTGGCCTCTCCATGAATCTTGAGGCTACCAACTATGCTCTTGTACAAACTAGGATCAAAATCCTTACTGTTGTCCTTTTTGCTGAGTTTTGATCCCATCACTATGGGTGTTATTGCTGCCTTGCAATCCTACATGTTAAATCTCTCCAAAAATTCATTAACATACTTTTCTTGAGAAATAAAAATTGTATTCTCATCTTGTTTTACTTCTATTTCTAATAAGTATTTCAGCAAACCCATATCTGTCATTTCAAATTCATCTTTCATGACCTTTTTAAAATTTTCAACAAGGTAATCATCATTACTTGTAAAAATCACATCATCAACATATAACACAACAATCAGCATCTTACCATAATTTTCTTTGATGTATAAGGTGGGTTCACCTTCACATTTCTCAAATCCATTTTCTAGTAGATAGAAATGTATCCTACTATACCATGCTCCTTGTGCTTGTTTCAGCCCATAAAGAGCTTTCTTCAATCTGCACACTTTGTTCTCTTGTCCTTTCTTTTCGTAGCATAGAGTTTGTTCAATGTAAACCTCTTCCATTAACACTCCATTTAGGAATGCTGACTTCACGTCCATTTGGTACACTTTCCACTTGTTTTGTGTTGTTAATGACAACACTGCTCTCACGGTTTCCATTCTAGAAACCGGTGTGAAAGTTTCCTCATAATCTCTCCCATGCTGCTGCTTATACCCTTTGAAAACAAGTCTGGCCTTGTGTCTTTCAATTTTTCCTTCAACATTACTTTTGGTCTTGTAGATCCATTTAACTCCAATAACTTCTTTACCTTTTGGGAGTTCAACTAAATCCCATGTTTTATTCCTTTCTATGGCATTAATTTCTTCATCCATAGCTTCTATCCATTTCCTATCTTTAATAGCTTCTTAAAATTGAATAGGGTCATCAACATGAAAATACAAATCAAATAAAGAGTTCATATCTTCATTTGCTGCCTCTTGCTCATAAATCTCATTTAAATTTCTAAACTTATTTCCTCTTTCATTTGGTGTACAAGTGCTTGATGTAGCACTCAAATTTCTTCCTTTTGCTGTGCTTGGAGAAGCACTCTCATTTCTCCTCAAGAGTGTCCCTTGCTGTCCTTGTGTTGGTGCTGCAATTGAGGGATGTATTTCAGCCATCTCTTCATCATCTTCATCATGAGACAAACAGTTTTTAACATTCACTGTTTTCTCAATGCTTCTATCCCAAGCTTCCTCTTCAATAAACTAAACATATCTGCTCAAAATAAACTTCTTGGTGGATGGGTTGTATAACCTGTAAGCTTTGGATTCCTCACTGTATCCAATAAAAATACATTGCTCCCCCTTGCTGTCCAACTTCTTTCTTAGATGATCTGGAATGTGTGCATAAGCTACACAACCAAAAACTTTCATGTGGGTGACTCCTTGCTTTGTCCCACTCCATGCTTCTTCCGGAACTTTGTTCATGACTGCTTTTTTTGGGCATCTATTTAAAATGTACGTTGCACAATGTACAACTTCAGCTCAATAATCATTTGGAAAATGTTTTTCCTTTAACATACTCCTTACCATATCCATGATTGTCCTATTCTTCCTTTTGGCAACTCCATTTTTCTGCGGAGTGTGCGTTGTTGTAAATTGCTTATGAATCCCATTTTCTCTACAAAAACACAAAAATTATTTAGATATATATTCACCTCCTCTATCAGTCCTTAAGACTTTGATATGCAGCCCACTTTGGTTCTCCACAAGTGCTTTGAAATTGCAGAATCTTTCAAACACTTCACTTTTGTTTTTCAAAAAGTAAACCTAAGTTTTTCTTGTAAAATCATCTATAAAAGATAAAATATAGTGGTTGCTTGCAAGTGATGGTGTTTGCATCGGTCCACATAAATCTGAGTGGACAATTTCCCAGGGTGCTTTTGCCCTTATGCTTTCCCCAGATGGAAAACTTTCTTTGTTTTGTTTTCCCAAGATACAACCTTCACAAAGGCTGTCCGGTTTCTCAATCAATGGCAATCCTCTTACCATTCCTTTTCTGTGCAACAAGCTAAGACCTCCAAATTTGAGATGTCGAAATCTCAAGTGCCACAACCAATTCTCATCTTTTGTTTCGCTTTGGAAAGCCTCTTGTGTCACTGCTGCTATTTCTTCTCCATTCTTCAAATCTTCTCTCATCCTAAGAGGGAACATTCTGTTCCTTTTCATCTTCACTTCAGCAATACATTGTTTTCTTGGTGGTTTATCCATGATGGTGCATACATCATCCTCAAAGAAAAAATTGTACCCCTTTTGAACAAGCTGTCCAATACTTAAGAGGTTAAATTTCATTCCAGGAACATAATAAACATCTGCTATGGATTTATTTTCTCATTTCCTTGTTAATACATTTACATATCCTTTTCCCATAACAGAAACTTTACTATGTGTCCCTAATGTGACTTGTGACTTCACATTCTCATCTAACATAGAAAACATGGCTATGTTTCCTATCATATGGTTACTGCAACCTGAGTCTAGAAACCAGAAATCTTCACTCTTTTCCTCAGCCATATTACAAGCTAAAAACAATTTATCTTGGCTGATATTTTCTCTAGTGAAATTTGCACTGGGTCTATTACCCAGATCATGCTGCTTCTTCCTACATTCATTTGTATAATGCCCCTATTTTTTACAATAATGACATCTGACATTAGATTTATCATACCTTTGTCCATAAGCATGTTGTTGTCCACCTTGCTGGCTCCTGCCTTGGCCTTGGTTCTGATTTAGATTGTTGCCCCTTCCTTGAGCATTTGCTGGACTGTTTCTTCCACCTCTGTTTCGCTTCTGCCTCTTCCTCTCTTGTTTCCTCTGCCTTGACCTCTTCCTCTACCAAAGGACATCTGGGTCTTGAGGGCATGCTCCAAAGATGAGTTTTCATTTCTACCCAATCTCTGTTCATATGTCATCATGATGCATGAAGCTCATCAACTGAAAATTTTGAGAGATCCTTGGTCTCTTCTATAGTGGTAACAATAACATCAAAATTTGAGGGTAGGCTCCTCTATAGTTTCACCACAATCCTCCTTTCTTCAATTGTCTCTCCATGAGACCTTATCTGTGTGACCATTCCAATCACATGTGTGAATAATGAGTCTATATTATCAGACTCCTTCATGCAGAGAGTCTCGAAATCTCTCCTCAGCAATTGTAGTTTTGTTGTTTTCACTTTCTCCATGCCTTGATAGGCTGTCTTGAGAGTTTCCCATGCTTCTTTGGATCTCTTAGATGTTGCTATCCTTGGAAACACACTCTCATGCACTACTTAATACAAATAGAAGAGGGCTTTAGAGTCCTTCTTCTTATTGCTCTTCAACAGTTCCTTCTCTGCCTAAGTTAAGGCATTAAACTCAATTTCATTTACTGGCTCTTCAAAACCATCCTCAACAAGTTCCCATAAGTCTTGAGAGACAAATAGGGCTCTCATAGTTATTGCCCAATAATCATAGTTTTTCCCATTAAATTGTGGGAGCTGAGCATTACCAATACTCATGCTAGTGCTGGCTCCTTCCATTCTTGCACTCTGAACTATGCTTCAAATACTGACTGTAAATTTATAACAAACTCACTGTATTCAACCAGTAACACAAATAAAACTGTCTTGAGAAATACCTTGGATTCTTTTGACTGAGTCTTCACTCTGCTAGAGAACCTGCTGCAACAAGAAATCCTTCCCTTAGCTTCTTTGACACCTTTAAAGAGCCTGGACTAGCTCTGATACCATGTTGGAATTTCTAAGAATTTCAGAACAAACTACAGAGAGAATAATACTCTCCTTGTAAACACAGAGAAATTAATAATATTTGATTCACAGGGACAGAGTTTCAACACTTTGAAAAAATTTCTATTTCATAAAAAAAAAACTATTACAAAAGCTTCCTCACACAGAGGGATTAAAAATTCTAACTTTTGCATAAAGACAGTGCAGAAAACAAACTTCACTGTCTCTATTTTAAAAACAAAACACTTTGTCTCTGTTTTACAAAATAGCCTTCAGGCTCCTTTTGTCTTTCAAATATCACACTCCTGTGTTTCAAAACAATACACTGTCTGTGTATTACACAATACAATGTACCTCTTGGGCCTTTTACAAAATATATATGATGCACAAACAAAAAACATAATACAATATAACTAAAACTAAAATATGGTCTATGGGGCCCATATAAAAAAGTCGCATATATGTTTTATCATATAACTCCAAAGGCTCAAAAACCTTTATCGCGCGTTATATAAAACATAAAAAAACTTAACATAAAACAAACCCCTTATCGCGCAATAACAAACAAACATAAACTTTATCAAAACTCCACTGGACTTCAAAATCGTTAAACCAAATTGCAATGGGAAACTTCACGTTACAAATCTGGAGCCATGATGTCAGCGCTTGAACGCGCGATGGATTATTAAATCTGGTCCATAAAACAATATCACATCCACAATTGGATTGTGAGTACAGTGACTATTGAACGCACGATGAACTATTAAACCGTGCTCATAACCGTATCACATCCGGAACTGAAGTTCTCAGACGGGCCAAAAAAATAATGCAGTGCTATCAAAACACTCCGTGTGTCCTGCTGACTTGGCTACTGTCATGGATGGCGGGGACCACTATCCTTTGAAAAAATTCAAACTCCCGCGTTCTAAAACAAAACAATTAATTTTCTGTATATAAAAATTTACCTCATACAAGCCAAAAATGAATGCTATGTTCTTTTCAATATGTAACTCTGTTTTCATTGTACAGGGACTGCATGGTTTTCAGATATTGACCGTTTAATGCATTTTTAGCAAACGGATTTTGACAGGATCCTTCCAAACAAAATTAGAAGGTAGCCAGAGTATAGGGGCAGTTAAATTTAACATTTCAACAAAAACATCCCTTTGTCTTTTTATTTTTTATAATGCAAGCTCCAAGATAAACAATAAAAATGGCACCAATATCAATCATTTCTCATCATGAAAATCGGTAGGTAAATAAAATTCCTCTTCTTGATTCAAAATATCCATCTTCTCATCATAAGGTTTTGGTATTTCAAGCTTATAGAATCGATCCAATAGTTTTTATACCTCATCTGGAGAGAAAGTTCAATTTAACATATTCTTAAGGCATTCCATCAAGCCAAAGAGAACGAAGTGTCGAGGCACCCCTTGTAGCTTGGAGGGGTGATAAATCTTGAAATATTGCAACAGTCTTAGTTCTAGCTCCACCTAGGGCAATGAGGGGATTGAAATGGGGAATGAGCAGAGATGTCATCTTGGTCTTGTTTTGAATCTAAAGCATTCTTCATTTGCACCCTTTCCACTCTCTGCCATTCTCACTACACCCTTATGCATCTCACTCTGATCTCTTTTTTCAGAGTTTGGGAAATATTAATGACTTTAGTTTCGAGAAATTTTGCACCCTATACTCTAGTGTGTAAAATAATGAAAAATGTGAAGTACCAAAAATATAAAGTCGATTAACAAGAGAAGATGTTGCACTTAAATCTCATTTTTTATAGTTATCCCCATAAGCGGTCAAAAATTCCGTTGAAAGGGTTATGTTGCAACATTGAAAAAAGAGATACTATGTTTCTACCAGTATCTATTCAACACCAAGAAAAACTCGCAAACGCTCACAATTATTTGTCGAGTCCCATAAAATGAAGTATACTATCATAAGTATTGTTACAAACCTTGTTGGAATTTATGAGAATTGAAGAAAAAAATAGAGAGAATAATGCTCTCCTCTAAACACAAAGAAATTAAAATAAAAATTTTCTTCTGAGAGAGACAGAGTTTCACACTTGAACACTTCTATTCCATTAAAAAAAATTGTTACAAAATCTTCCTCTAACAAAGGAGTTACATAGTGACTGCTGCTAACATAGTGCATACAAAAAAAAACACTATCTGTCTCTTACACAATCTGTTGTTGCATACAATACTCTGTCTGTCTTTCAAAATAGCCTTTAAGCTCTTTTTCTCACTACATTGTCTTTTTACACTACTGTGTATATAAAAAACAATACACTTTCTGTCTTTGTGATAATACACATATTATACCTCTCGAGCTTTTGTATGGCGCAATATACGAAAATAACAAACAAAAATAAAGCTAAAACTATATGTCGCTATGGCCCACCTAACATATGATGATAATATGTTATACATAAAATTTAAAAGGTTTTAACACCTTTATCGTTGCGCTATGTAAAAAAATTAAAACGTTATCCTTTATATCAAAAGACTTTAATAAACAACATATCAAAACTTAAACCTTCGCGAACGCCCGGACTTCAAAACTTAACAACAGATTGTAATGTTTTCGCGTTACAAATGTGGTCTCGTACCACCAACTCCATGGATGCGCGATCAATTATAAAATCGAATCCATAAAACCATATCGGATCCAAAATGGACCTGTTGACGTCGGCACAGATTGTAACGCGAAAATTTCATCAACCGTAGCCTATAATCTTTCGGGTCCATAAAATGGGTTTTCGGACGAGCTAAGAAGAAACCCGAAATGTTTATTCATTTTGGCTCATAACTGTTTCAGGTCTAGTTTGAACCATTGCAAACAGGCCCAAAGAAAAATGTGATCCAATCGCAAACCTCCACGTGTCTTTGCTGACTGGTCGCTGTGGGACCACTAGACTTTTAAACAAAACTAACTCGCGCGTTCTAAAACCAAAAAGACTGTTTATAAATGAAAACACTTTGTTTCTATTTTAAACTCTGTTTTGAAATACAGATTTGTTTTTCAATATGAAGGACCGGCACCGAAAAACAAATTTAACTATGATTCAAACACAAGACTATAAGGGTTCTTCAATGAAAACGACTGTGCAACTATTTTGGAAAGCGACTGTGTGCCAGAACCCTTGAAACAAATATAGCAAGTGGCTCTGAGTATAGGGCAGTTGAAATTAACCTTTCAACACTCCCCCTTAAGTTCAACTGTTGGGTTATCAGTCGTACCTAGACATTTCCTTAAAAAATCAAAAATCTTCTGCCCCAATGGCTTGGTCAGAATATCTGCAAACTTCTCCTGAGTTCTGTAGTGTTCTAAAACAATTTCTCTATTGTTCACCAATTCTATGATGTAGTGAAACTTTGTGTCGATGTGTTTCGTTCTCTTGTGAAACACAGAATTCTTTGATAATGCAATAGATGAGATATTGTCACAGTAAATCATTGTACCTTTTGCTTGCTCTTGGCATAAACTTCTCAACATCCTCCTCATCCAAACTACTTGACATGCTGCTGCTGTAGCTGCCACATATTCTGCCTCTGTTGTAGAAAATGCTACAATAGGTTGTTTCTTAGAAGCCCATGAAATGGCTCCTGAACCCATGTGAAAAGCATAACCAGAAGTACTTTTTCAGTCATCTACACTTCTAGCCCAATCATTGTCAGTGTATCCAATTAACTCTGAATTTTTTGAAATAGTATATAAAATACCAAACTTTTTAGTTTCTTTAACATACCTCAGAATTCTCTTTGCTACTTGCCAATGTGCTTCTTTTGGCCTCTCCAAGAATCTGGAAATCAAACTAACAACATGCATAATATCCGGCCTAGTTGCAGTCAAATACATGAGGCTGCCAACTATGCTCTTGTACAAACTAGGATCAAAATCCTTGTTGTTGTCCACTCTGCTGAGTTTTAATCCCATCACTGTGGGAGTTATTGCTGCTTTGCTCTCCTGCATATTAAATCTTTCCAACACTTTATTAACATATTTTTCTTGTGAGATAAAAATCCCATTTTCATTTTGTTCTACTTCTATTCCTAAGAAGTATCTCAACAATCCCCTATCAGTCATTTCAAATTCATCTTTCATGATTGTTTTAAAATTTTCAATAAGGTAATCATCATTACCTATAAAAATTACATCATCAAGATATAACACAACAATGAGCATCTTACCATCTTTTTCTTTGATGTACAGGGTGGGTTATCCCTCACATTTCTGAAATCCATTTTCTAGTAGATAGGAATCTATCCTACTGTACCATGCTCTTAGTGCTTGCTTCAGCCCATAAAGAGCTTTCTTCAATCTGCACACTTTGTGCTCTTGGCCTTTCTTTTCGTAGCCTAGAGGTTGTTCAATATAAACCTCTTCCAGTAACACTCCATTTAGGAATGCTGACTTCACATCCATTTGGTAAACTTTCCACTTGCTTTGTGCTACTATGGACAACACTACTCTCACGGTTTCTATTCTAGCAACTGGTGCATAAGTTTCCTCGTAATATCTCCCATGCTGCTGCTTATACCCTTTGACAACAAGTTTGGCCTTGTGTCTTTCAATTTTGCCTTCAACATTACTCTTGGTCTTGTAGACCCATTCAACTCCAATTACATCTTTACCTTTTGGGAGTTCAACTAAATCCCATGTCTTGTTTCTTTCTATGGCATTAATCTCTTCATCCATAGCTTCTATCCATTTCCTATCTTTAATAGCTTCCTCAAAATGAATAGAATCAACAACATGAAAATACAAAGAAAACAAAGATTTCATACCTTAATTTGTTGCCTCTTGCTCATAAATGTCATTTAAATTTTTTAACTTTGTTCCTCTTTCATTTGGTGTACAAGTTCTTGAAGTAGCAATTAAATCTCCTCCTTGTAGTGTGCTTGGAGAAGCACTTTAATTTCTCCTCAAGGGTGTTCCTTGTCGTCCTTGTGTTGGTGTTGCATTTGAGGGATGTATTTCAGCCATCTCTTCATCATCTTCATCATGAGACAAACCATTTTTAACATTCATTGTTTTCTCTATGCTTCCATTCCAAGCTTCCTATTCAATGAACTGAACATCTCTGCTCACAATAAACTTTTTGGTGGATGGGTTATACAACCTATAAGATTTGGATTCCTCACTATATCCAATAAAAATACATTTCTCCCCCTTGCTGTCCAAATTCTTCCTTAGTTGATCTGGAATGTGTGCATAAGTCACACAACCAAAAACTTTCATGTGGGTGACTCCTTGCTTTGTCCCACTCCATGCTTCTTTCAGAACTTTGTTCATTACTGCTTTTGTTGGGCACCTATTCAAAATATACATTGCACAATGTATAGCCTCAGCCTAATAATCATTTGGAAAATGTTTTTCCTTTAGCATACTCTTTACCATATCCATGATGATCTTATTCTTTCTTTCGGCAACTCCATTTTGCTGCGGAGTGTACCTTGCTGTAAATTGCTTGTGTATGCCATTTTCTCTGCAAAAACGCAGAAATTATTTAGATATATATTCACCTCCTCTATCAGTTGTTAGAACTTTAATGTGCAGCCCAATTTGGTTCTCCACAAGTGCTTTGAAATTGCAGAATCTTTCAAACACTTCACTTTTATTTTTCAAAAAGTAAGCCTAATTTTTTCTTCTAAAATCATCTATAAAAGTTAACACATAGTAGCTACTTGCAAGTGATGGTGTTTGCATCAATCCACAAAAATCAGAGTGGAAAATTTCTAAAGGTGCCTTTGCCCTTATGCTTTTCCTGGATGGAAAAATTTCTCTGTTTTGTTTACCCAAGATAGAACATTCACAAAGGCTATTCGGTTTCTCAATCAATGGTAATCCTCTTACCATTCCTTTTCTATGCAACAAGTTAAGACCTCCAAAGTTGAGATGTCCAAATCTCAAGTGCCACAACAAATTCTCATATTTTGTTTCACTTTGGAAAG
The DNA here is from genome assembly GCA_034641835.2 of Pinus albicaulis. NCBI lineage: Eukaryota > Viridiplantae > Streptophyta > Pinopsida > Pinales > Pinaceae > Pinus > Pinus albicaulis. The sequence continues at coordinate 1,989,920,362 of CM076575.1, forward strand.
CCTCTTGTGTCACTGCTGCTATTTCTTTTCCATTATTAAAATCTGCCCTCATCCTGAGAGGGAACATTCTGTTCCTTGTCATCTTCACTTTAGCAATACATTGTTTGCTGGGTGGTTTATCCATGATGGTGCATACATCATCCTCAAATAAAACATTGTACCCTTTTTGAATAAGCTGTACAATACTTAAGAGGTTACATTTCATTCTAAGAACATAATAAACATCTGTTATGGATTTCTTTTCTCCTTTCCTTGTTAAGAAATTTACATCTCCTTTTCCCATAACATAAACTTTACTATCTATCCCTAATGTGACTTGTGACTTCACATTCTCATCTAACATAGAAAACATGGCTATGTTTCCTTTCATATGGTTACTACAACCTGAGTCTAGAAACCATAAATCTTCACTCATTTCCTTAGCCATATTACAAGCTAAAAACAATTCATCTTGGCTGATATTTTCTCTAGTGAAATTTGCACTGGGTCTATTACCCATATCATGTTGCTTCTTCCTACATTCATTTGCATAATGTCCATATTTTTTACAATAATGACATTGGACATTGGATTTATCATACCTTTTTCCATGAGCATGTTGCTGTCCACCTTGCTGGCTACTGCCTTGGCCTTGATTCTGATTTGGATTGCTACCCCTTGAGCATTTGCTGGACTGTTTTTTCCACCTCTGTTTTGGCTTCTTCCTCTTCCTGTCTTGTTTCCTCTGCCTTGACCTATTCCTCTTCCAAAAGACATCTGGGTCTTAAAGGCATGCTCCAAAGATGAGTTTTCATTTCTACCCAATCTCTGTTCATGTGTCATCAGTGATGCATGAAGCTCATCAACTGAAAAGTTTGAGAGATCCTTTGTCTCTTCTATGGTGGTGACTATTACATCAAATTTTGAGGGTAGGCTCCTCAATAATTTCTCCACAGTCCTTCTTTCTTCAAGTGTCTCTCCATGAGACCTTATCTGTGTGACCATTCCAATCACATGTGTGAAGAATGAGTCAATGTTATCTGACTCTTTCATGCAAAGAGTCTCAAAATCTCTCCTCAGCAATTGTAGTTTTGTTGTCTTCACTTTCTCCATCTTGATAGGTTTTCTTGAGAGTTTCCCATGCTTCTTTGGATCTCTTAGCTACTGATATCCTTGGAAACACACTCTCATGTACTGCTTGATACAAATAGAAGAGGGCTTTAGAGTCCTTCTTCTTATTTCTCTTCAACAAGTCCTTCTCTGCTTGTGTTAATGCATTAAATACATTTTCATATACTGGTTCTTCAAAACCATCCTCAACAAGTTCCCATAGGTCTTGAGAGGAAAACAGGGCTCTCATAGTGATTTCCCAGTAATCATAGTTTTTCGCATTAAATTGTGGGAGTTGAGAATTACCAATACTCATGCTAGTGCTGGTTCCTGCCATTCTTTCACTTTGAACTATGCTTCAAAACACTTGAATGTGTATTTAAAATAAACTGACTGTCTTTAAACAGTAACACAATAAAAATCTGTATTGAGAAATACCTTGGATTCTTTTGACTAAGCCTTCACTCTGCTGGAGAAGCTACTTCAACAAAAATCCTTCCTTCAGCTTCTTTGACACCTTCAAAGAGCCTGGACTAGCTCCAATACCATGTTAGAATTTCCGAGAATTCCAGAATAAAACAGAGAAAATAATGCTCTCCTCTAAACACAGAGAAATTAAAATAAAAATTTGCTTCTGAGAGAGACAAAGTTTCACACTTGAACACTTCTATTCCATTAAAAAAAACTGTTATAAAATCTTCCTCTAACAGAGGAGTTACACAGTGACTGCTGCAAACACAATGCACACAAAAAAAACATTCTCTGTTTCTTACACAATCTGTTGTTGCATACAATACTCTGTCTGTCTTTCAAAATAGCCTTCTGGCTCTTTTTCTCACTACACTGTTTTTTTACACTGCTGTGTATATAAAAAACAATACACTTTCTATCTTTGTGATAATACACATATTATACCTCTCGGGCTTTTGTATGGCGCAGCATACGAAAATAACAAACAAAAATAAAGCTAAAACTATATGTCGCTATGGCCCACCTAACATATGATGTGAATATGTTATATATAACATTTCAAAGGTTTTAACACCTTTATCGTTGTGCTGTGTAAAAACATTAAAACGTTATAACATAACCTTTATATCAAAATACTTTAATAAACAACATAACAAAACTTAAACCTTCGCGAATGCCCGGACTTCAAAACTTAACAAACGGATTGTAACGTTTTCGCGTTACAAATGTGGTCTCGTACCACCAACTCCATGGATGCGCGATCAATTATAAAATCGAGTCCACAAAACCATATCGGGTCCAAAATGGACCTGCTGATGTTGGCATAGATTGTAACATGAAAAGTTCATCAACCATATCCTATAATTTTTCGGGTTTGCAAAATGGGTTTTCGGATGGGTTAAAAAAAACCCGAAATGTTTATTCATTTTGGCTCATAACTGTTTTGGGTCTAGTTTGAACCATTGCAAACAAGGCCAAAGAAAAATGTGATCCAATCGCAAACCTCCACGTGTCTTTGCTGACTGGTCGTTGTGGGACCACTGGACTTTTAAACAAAATGAACTCCTGCATTCTAAAACCAAAAAGACTGTTTATAAATGAAAACGCTCTGTTTCTATTTTAAACTCTATTTTGAAATACAACACTGTTTTTCAATATGATGGACCGGCGCCAAAAAACAATTGAAACTCTTATTCAAACATAGGACTGTAAGGGTTCTTCAATGAAAACGACTTTGCAACTATTTTGGAAAGCGGCTGTGTGCCAGAACCCTTCAAACAAATATAGCAAGCAGCCCTGAGTACAGGAAAATTGAAATTAACCTTTCAACAAACCTCTTACAAGTACCATCTTTACTTTATCAAAATAAAGTCATGGATGCATCGATTCTTTCCTATTGAACATATATAATTTTTTTTTCCATTTGATCTTGCAATTACAATGCTAGCCACACTTGAGATACCATAAGAAATTTTTTGGAAACTTTTCCGGCATAATTTCATTTTCAAGACCAGTCCATCTCACTGGAAATTCAAAAGTAACAATATTTCCCTGCTGAAATAATGACTCAACACTTGAAAAAACGTAGACATAGGCATCCCCTGATGTATTTGGATCATAGAATTGGTTGTAAAAATACAACACTGTCGATTAAGAATGGGGTGATGTTGTTATGTTTCATCTATTCACCATTCCATATTGCGAATTTCCCATATCACAATAAATGTTGACAAATAATATTAACCAAACTGAGCAGCATCGGTGGATTGTATAGATTCACCAGGCCATCATGGATGCGGTGTGTTCATCAGTTATATTGAAATTTCAAAATGTGATGCTGGTATGGTGCCCCCTTTTATTATGCAATGCTGCCACATATCTCACATTTGTCATGTACAATATAACGTACAAATTTACATTTTTGAGTTTACATATAGTTTCACGAAGCCTTATATGATTCATTGTGGATTTCTCTTTGTCGTTGTATTACTAGGTGTTGGCCTCGGTCACAACCATTCTCAATTGGTTGACGCAGAGCTTCATTTGGTGACATTCGATGGCATGAATTATTGAGCAATTTGTTTCATATTTTCAATTAATGGGCATGAATTATTGAGCAATTATTAATAGTTGTTGTGGTATTCTCCTCTCAGTGCCTTGTATGTGCACTAAAGTCGAGTAAGTGGACATCGACTTTGACATGGAATTATGATTTAGAAATTAGGTTTCAGACGTAATACTTTATAAATAAAATATTATTGGTGTGCACAGAAAGTCAAAAATATAATAACGCCCATAAACCCATTTTTCTCACAAATAAATAACCATGAAAATTTTAAGCATAGGGTGTCAAAATGAATTGGCCTTGTATCATCATCGAAACAACCTTCATCATAATAGCTTTACTGGCCTCCAATTTTTCTTTGATTGAGAAAAAATTGAGCTACAACATCATTGGCTCCAATTGTTGACAGTGCTTTTCTTGCAAAGGGCTCAGTTGAGAACCATAGACTAGTAGCATTTGTTGGGTATGGATTGAAACCCACTAGCATTTGTTGGGTATGGATTGAAACCCAAAACTGAAACTGATCGCAATTTGAAATCTATGAAAATTATAATCTCCCTGAAACCTCTATCTTTGAGGATTTTTATTATTTTTTCTGTCAACTAATAAGACAAAACCTCTGAAAAATGGAATCTAAATGCTCTTTTCTGAGTTTCTACTAAAATTTAGAAATAAAAACAGGCATGCGCAAAGCGTCATATGAAAGATAAATATCATAAATAGGAGTTCCAGTGAAATATATAAAATATGACTTCCGAGGGTTTTTATGCAACTGAATGCGTTTCTCTTTCATTAAAAAAAGAGAAAATTTCATCCTAAAACCCAGAAAGAAAACCCCAAAGTGAAGACCACGGGTGAAAATATACAACCTATTGTTGAGACGAATAAACTTCAAATTTCAATGAAACTCACAGAAAAATATTCTAAATCTAGGAAAAGATATTCTATTCCAATCCTCCAATCCTCACCAAAGATATTGTAACACTTAGGAGGTTGTTCCTTGATGTGGGGAACCAATGCCTTAGCATCTTAAGATTGATTAAAAACAATTAAAATCAATCATTGGAAGGACAAGCCAAGGCTTGCAACCAAAATTTCTAGTTCTAATATCTTAATCTTCTAAGGAAGAATGGTCATAGGAAGTTTGAGAGTTGCAAAATGGTGAACTTAAAGTGGTGGATTGAATAAGAATAGAAACGTAGTTCAAATTAGGAACTTAAGAATATGAATTCAAACTATTGCAAAAAATAATAATGTAAGACTGAGAAAATATGAAGGAGGTTTCCCTATATGAAACACTTTATTAAAGGCTTGAACATTAAGTACAATTATTCATTAAAAATAAAATTGAAACACCAATTACATTTTACATTGTCCACAATATGAAAACACATTAATGAACACTGAATCATGAACTAAAAATAATAACTACAACTTCCAAAACCGGAATCAAACTTCAATATATTATTCATATTTCAAAGAGAATTTAGGTTTACAATTCCCAATCATGAAGGATAAACTCCAAACCCCTTGAAAAACTAATTCTTGGACTTTTGTCTCTGCCTCCTAACCTAACTGTGCTAACATATTCTTGAAACAATTTCAGGAACTGCTTTCCTTTTTACAAAAGGGATTTTTGAAATAATGTCATTTTAATATTATATATATTTTATTTTATATATAATATTAAATATAATTTCTTTTATAATTAAAAATTAAATAAAAATTGGCCCCTTCTAAATTTACAATACAAATAGTAAAACATTGGGATTTTAAATTAAAACTAAGAGCAGCGTGTACCTTGGAAAACTAGACATGGTTTTGGGAATCATAAACAGCCTACAGAATCACTTGTGTAAATTTATGGAACATGAAGGTAGTGCTTCCATAATGAATATTGACCGTTGATATGTCGATGAGTGGTTTTCACCCAAACCACTCTTGGGGGCACTCCTTAACATAAATTACATGTTGACTCAGTTGATTTGGAGCACTGTCACAAAATTGTGTAAAGATCTGCTGGATTAAAATTTGAGGCATTGACATCAAAAGCTGAACTAAAATACTTGAAATAAGTCTAATCCATGGTTATGTGTAGATTCATAAATCAAATTGTGCCTCGGCCAGTTTTCTCCTTTCTAGTAGAAAAATCCCCTAGTCTGTATCTTTTTGAGAGCGTGGGCTACAAGATACACCATAAAAATGGCACCAATCTCAATCACTTCTCATCACGAAAAGCAGGAGGTAAAATAAATTCCTCTTCTTGATTTAAAATATCCATCTTCTCGTCATAAGGTTTCAGTATTTCAAGATTATAGAATCAATCCAATAGTTGTAATACCTCATCTGGAGAGAAGGGTCAATTTAAAATTTTCTTAAGGTATTCCATCAAGCGAAAGAGACTGAAGTGTTGGTGCATCCCTGTAGCTTGGCGGGGTGATAAAACTCCATAGTTTGCAAGATTATAAGTTCTAGCTCCACTTGGGGCAACGAGGGGTTTGAAATGGGGAATGAGCAGAGATGTCATATTGGTCTTGTTCTACCTCCGAAGCATTCTTCATTTGCGCCCTTTCTAGTCTCCGCCATTATCACTTCACCCTTCTCCTCTAATATTTTTTTTCAGAGTTTCGGAAATATTAATGAATTTAGTTTCCAAAAATGTTGCACCATATAATCTAGTGTGCAAAATAATGAAAAATTTGAAGTATCCAAGATGTTGGAAATACTCTCAACCATCGCCATGAATAAACTGGCAACAGCCCACACTCAAATTGATTTTTTGTTGCTGGGAAGGATGAACACAAGATACTCAAATTTATTTTTTGTTGCAGGGAAGGATAAAAACAAGATCCAAGACCACATGCATTTTCACGCAATCTCCACAAAATAGCATAAACAGAGTACCGAGCCTACACTTTGCATTAATTTCTTTACCCACTGCATTACTTATCAGTTTCCCGTAGTTCGCAAACCACAATGTTTCAAGCCTTACCTCTTAAGCCTTCACCATAAGTTAAGTTTCCGTCGATGTGATATCGGCGAGATCTGCCATACCTTACCACACTTACCAAACCACATACAAACCTTTGCATTTTTCTATTTCCTTACTTTTTCGCTTAGCGCACCACTCGCCATTTAAGTGCCCGCAACCCGCACTTCACAACTTATAGCATTTAATGTTTTAAACTCCGCACCGAAACCTTGCGATGTTGCGATGCAACATCGTCATCACACATCGAAAAAATTACCATTTTTCATATCCCATGACATACCTTTTAGCACGCCCACGATATCACACTTCACGCATTTTCTGATTTAAGTTTTTAACCCCCCGCACTTCACACTTCGCATGTTTTATGACTTACCTCTCTACCACCCGCAAGTTGTTTTGTTTTGTATGTAATGTGATGCACACACAAAGCACACATCGCAAGCTCAGGAGTTCAATGGGTAAGCATCCGCAAGTTAAAGTGTTTATGTTGCGATACGATATGTGCCACGTCACATCGCATATCGTAAGTATTATGTTTTTCCTGTATATGCGCCATGTTAAAAGTTATAATCGCTGGTATGAGATTTGCGATGGAGCATCAGATACAATGTGGTTTCAAAGCTAGAACCCATAATATTTCAGGTCCGTTATTTTTATTTTGTAAACTATTTCATGTGTAAACAAAAAAAACAGAGTGGAAGGATGATTTTGTTGTTAAACATCTATTTTTCATTGATTCAAAATTAAGTCTTCAAGCTTAGGCCATTTTCTATTAAAAGGTTGTAATTTTCATATGTTTTGCGTGAAGGAATGAAATATTGAAGTTGTTCCTCTCCTGTGCATTCGCTATTTCTCTGTGTATGATTATTATTTCCACATTTTGTGCATTCTCTGTGTTGAAAGGGGAACACATTCCTTTTTTGTGTTTTATTCATAATTTCAACATGGTATCAGAGCAGGTCTAGGCTCTCAGTGAAAGAACGAGTCTTTACTGAAGAAGTTGAAATATTGTTTTGAGAAGTTGATTCCCCAGCAGTGAGAAGGTTTGTTTACACAGTGAAGATGGCAGCAGTAGGCACAAGCCTGATTAATCCCCAACTACCACATTTCAATGGGAAGAATTATGATTATTGGGCTATTATAATGAAGGCCCTGTTCTCCTCACAAGACATTTGGAAGGTGGTGGAAAATGGTTTCCAAGAACCAGCAGATGCAGCAGCATATAATGCTTTGACACAAGCAGAAAGAGATTTGTTGAGAGACAAGAAGAAGGACTCCAAAGCCCTCTTCTATATTTTCCAAGCAGTACATGAGAGTATTTTATCAAGGATTGCAGCAGCAACAAAGTCCAAGGAGGCATTGGATATCCTCCAGACAACTTATCAAGGCATTAGGGGAATTTTGAGGTCTAAAATGGGCCTCCTAAGGAAATTATAAAATAATAGTGGAAATAATAAAATAAGATTAGAGTACATCATCAAATTTTGGAGAGAAAAGAATCACCTTTTTAACTCGTATTTTCAACTTATCTCCTAAAGTTTTTACTGAAATTTCGAGTGGGAGTACTCTGGATGCAAAATTTAATTTATCATCCAAGGAGTACCCATGTTGCATACTTTCGATGGATCCTACTACCTGAAAAATGAGAAATACATGAAAAATTTGATTGCAATCATGTTTTTTCATGTATTTCTCATTTTTCGTGTAGCAAGGTCTATCAAAAGTATGAAAAATGGGTACTCCTTGGATGAGGAATTAAATTTTGCATCCAAAAAATACTCCCGCTCAAAATTTGAGTAAAAACTTTGGGAGATAAGTTGAAAATACGAGTTGAAAAGGTAGTTTTATTATTTTATTATTTTTTAATATTTGTACCCTTTTACTTAAAAAAAGGTGAATCATCCCCCATGGTTGAAATCATCATCTTGAATCTTATTGGTTCTTATAAAGTTTATTTTGGTGGTACATTTTTCTTAGGAGGCCCATTTTAGACCTCAAAATTCCCCTAATGCATGGCAAAGGTGAAGACAAAAAAACTTCAAATGCTGAGAAGAGATTTTGAAACTCTCTGTAAGAAAGAGTCTGATAACATAGACTCATTCCTTACACATGTGGTTGGGTTGGTTACCCAAATCAAGTCTCATGGTGAGACACTTGAAGAAATGAGAATAGTTGATAAAGTCTTAAGAAGTCTACCATCAAAGTTTGATGCCATATTAGTGGCCATAGAAGAGACGAAGGATCTCTCATATTTTTCAGTGGATGAGCTTCATGCATCACTGATGTCTCATGATCACATACTAAAGAGAGAAATAAACTCCTCATTGGAGCATGGATTTAAGACACAAATATCTTTTGGTCAAGGTAAAGTTCGAGGAAGAACAAACTATTGAGGAAGAGGAAGAAGCCCACATAGAGGTGGAAGAAGCAACCCTATAAGAACAAGTGGAAGGGGAAGCAATTAGAATCCAAGCAATGCTCAAGCAAGAATCAAGCATAAGGACAGAGGTATGATAAATCTCATGTCTAATGTCATTATTATAAAAAGTATTTTCATTATGCAAATGAATGTAGAAAGAATCAAAATGACATCGGTAGTAAACCTAGTGTAAATTTTACAAAAGAAAATCACCACCATGGGAATGTGATTTTAGCTTGTAATGTAGCACAAGAAAAACAAGATGATGTATGGTTCTTAGATTCAGGGTGTAGTAACCATATGACTGGAAACATAGCAATTTTTTCCAATCTAGATGATAGTGTAAAATCAAAGTAACAACAGGGACTAATAGCAAAGTCTCTGTCATGGGGAAAGAAGGAGTAAACGTACTGAGAAATAAGGGAGAGAAGAAGTTTGTGCCAGGTGTTTATTATGTACCTATCCTGAAATGTAATTTTATAAGCATTGTATAGATCGCGCAAAAGGGCTACAATGTGGTCTTTAAAAATGATGTGTGCAAAATCATTGATATACCTCCAAGTATACAACTCATTGCAAAAGTGCATATGAAAAGCAATAGAATGTGACCTCTCAAGATCAGATCAGACTTGAAGGAAGGAGGTGCTGTAGCAACTGTCGCATAAGAATTCTTTCAAGAAGTGGAAGATGAGAACTGGATATGGCATTTGGCATTTGGACATCTCAATTTCAGAGGTTTGAATTTGTTGCATAGAAAATGAATGGTAAAGGGATTACCACTCATAGAAAAACCAGGCATCCTATATGAAGGTTGCATCTTGGGCAAACAACACAGAGAATCATTTCCAATAGGAAAGAGTATAAGGGCAAAGGCACCTTTGGAGATTGTCCACTCAGATTTATGTGGACCAATGCAAACACCGTCATTAGCTAGCAGTCATTATATGTTGACATTTATAGATGATCACACAAGGAAGACATGGGTCTATTTCCTAAAATAGAAAAGTGAAGTGTTTGAATAGTTCTACCACTTCAAAGCTCTTGTTAAGAAGCAAAGTGGAAACTACATTAAAGCGTTGAGAACTGACAGAGGTGGAGAAGATATCTCCAAATACCTCCTGTGTTTTTGCAGGGAGCATGGGATTCACAGGTAGTTTACCACAAGGTATAAACCTCAGCAAAATGGTGTTGCAGAAAGAAAGAAGAGGACCATCATGGACATGGTAAGAAGTATGTTGAAGGAAAAGCATTTTCCAAATGAGAATTTGGTAGAAGATGTCAATTGTGTAGAATATATCTTAAATATATGTCCAACCAAAAGTGTTATGAACAGAGTTCCAGAAGAAGCATGGAGTGGAACAAAGTAATTTTTCACTCACATGAGAGTTTTTGGATGTATGAAATATGCACATGTCCCGTATTAGTTAAGGAAAAATTTTGAAATCAAGGGGGATAAATGTATATTTCTTGGATACAACGATGAATCCAAGGCTTACAATCTCTATAATCCATCAACCAAGAAAGTAATAATCAGTAGACATGTTCAGTTCATAGAAGAAGAATCTTGGGATTGAAGTTTAGAGAAGACGGTCAATGTGAAGACATGTGTTTCACATGAAGACAAAGAGGAATTGATTGCAGAAAGAAACTCCTCAACGATGGCTCCTCCTCCACCTACAGAAGCTCAATAGAGCGCACCACAAGAAAGCAATAGAACAACATTGAGAAAGCAAGGAATTTCTTCTTGAAGCATGCCACATGGATCAACAACTCCCTCGAGTTCAAGTGCAACTCCAATCGCATCTTAATCAAATAAAAGAAGACCAAGATTCAAAAATTTAAGTGAAATTTATGAGCAAGAAGAAGTTGATAATAATGTTGCTCTGAATTCTTTATTTGCATTTTTTTTTCATGTTCATGACCCAATCCATTTTGAATATGTAGTCAAAGAATAAAAGTGTATTGAAGCAATGAATGAAGAGATAGGTGCAATAGAAAAGAATAACACATGGGATTTAGTGGACCTACGACAAAGAAAATAAGTTATTGGAGTGAAATGGGTCTATAAGACCAAGAGCAACATTGAAGGCAATATAGAAAGGCACAAAGGAAGGCTAACTGTCAAAGGCTACAAGTAGCAGCAATGAAGAGACTATGAGGAAAATTTTGCAATAGTTGCAAGGATGGAGATAGTGCAGACAATGTTGTCCATTGCAACACAACAAAAGTGGAATGTTTATCAAATGGATGTGAAGTCAACATTCTTGAATGGAGAGCTAAAAGAGGAGGTGTATGTTGAACAAATTCCTGGCTATGAGATAGAAGGCCAAGAACAAAAATTGTGTAAGTTGAAGAAAGCTCTTTATTGGCTGAAACAAGCACCACGAGTATGGTATAGCACAATTGATGCTTACCTGATAGAAAATGGGTTCGACAAGTGTGATGGTGAACCCACAATCTACATCAAAGAAAATGATGGTAAAATTCTTATTGTTGTTTTGTATGTAGATTATTTAATTTTTACATGTTTCTCCCACTGCCAATTTCAAAGAAGTCATGAAAAGTGAGTTTGAAATGACTGAATTGGGTTTCATAGAATTTAAGCAAATAGAAAATGGGACTTTTATCTCCCAAGCAAGGTATGTTGCATAAGTTTTGAAAAGGTTCAATACGTAGAACAAAAAGCTATCATCAAATCCAACTGTCACGGGTTTGAATATGAGTAAGGAATATTGTAGCAAGAATGTCAATCTGACATTGTACAAAAGCATAGTTGGCAATCTAATGTATTTTATTGCAACTAGGCCTGATATAATGTATGCAGTAAGTTTGATATCCAGATTCATGGAGACACCCAAGGAGACACATTGTCAAGCAACCAATAGAATTTTAAGGTATGTGAATGGAACAAAGGAGTATGGTGTTCTATACTCCAAAACTGATAATTTTAAGCTAATTGGTTACACTAACAATGATTGGGTTGGAAGTGTAGATGATAGAAAGAGCACATTAGGGTATGTTTTTCATTTGGGATCGGAAGTCATTTCATGGGCTTCTAAGAAGCAGCCAATAGTTTCATTATCAACAATAGAAGCTGAATATGTAGTAGCAACAACAACATCATGTCAAGCAGTTTGCATGAGAAGGATGTTGAGGGATTTATGTAATGAACAAGACAAGGGAACCAAAAATTTTCGTGAGAATAGCTCAGCAATTGCATTGTCAAAGAATTTTGTTTTCCACAAGATAACAAAGCATATTGATGCCAAATACCATTTCATAAGGGAATTCGTTAACAATGGTGAAATTGTTTTGCAGCATTGCAGGTTAGAGGAACAATTTGCTGATATCCTCACAAAGCCATTGGGAATTGTTTTTTTTTTTAAATCTCAAACAATTTTTGGGAATGATTGATGGAGGCAGTTGTGATTAAGGGGGAGTGTTGGAAATAATCCCAACCATTAGCATGAATAAACCAGCAATAATCCACACTCAAATTGATTTTTTGTTGTAGGGAAGGACAAGCACATGATCCAAGCATACAAGTGTTTTCACGCAATCTCCACAAAATAGCAGAAATAGAGTACTCATCACACACTCTGCGTTAATTTCTTTACCCACCACATTACTTACTATTTTCCTGTAATTCGCAACCACCAAAGTTTCAAGCCTTACCTCTTAAGCCTTCAGCATAAGTTAATTTCCACCGATGTGATATCGGCGAGACCCACCATACCTTACCGCACTTACCAAATCGCATACAAACCTTTTCATTTGACTATTTCGTTACTCTTTTGCTCACCCCACCACCTGTCATTTAAGTGCCCACATCCTGCACTTCGCAACTTATAATGTTTAGAATTTTAAACACCGCACCAAAACCTTGCGATGTTGCGATGAGACATCGTCATAACACATCACAAAACTTACCATTTTTCATATCGCATGACTTACCTTTTAGTGTGCTTGCAATATCACACTTCGCACATTTTCCGAATTACCTTTTTAACCACCCACACTTCGCACTTCACATGTTTTATGACTTACCTCTTTACTGCCCACAATTTGTTTTTTTTTGTTTGCAATGTGATGCCAACATAGAGCACACATTGCAAGCTCAGGATTTCAATGGATAAGCACCTGGAAGTTAAATTTTTTATGTTGTGATGTGATATGTGCCACGTCACATTGCATATCACAAGTCTTATGTTTTTCTCATATACACGCCATGTTAAAAGTTATAATTTTTGGTATGTGAATTACAATGGAGCGCCAGTGAAGCTGGAACCCATAATATTTCAGGTCTGCTATTTTGTCTTTGGTATGATGTTTCATGTGTAAAAAATAAAACAGAGTGGAAGCACGATTTTGTTGTTAAACGTCCATTCTGCATTCATTCAACATTAAATCTTCAGTCTTGGGCCATTTTGAATTAAAAGGTTGTAATTTTCATATGTTTTGTGTGAAGGAATGAAAAAGTGAAGTTCTTCCTCTCCTGTGCGTTCGCTCTCTATCTTTGTATGACTTTTATTTTCTGATTTTGTGCATTCTTTGTGTTGAAATGGGAACACATTTCTCTATTTTGTTTTATCCAAAATTTCAACAAAAAATAGAAAATTGATTCACGAGAGTAACAATTGGACATCGATCTCATTTTTTATAGTTGTTCCCAAACATGGTCAGAAGATCCATTGAAAGGGTTATGTTGCAATGTTGAAACCATAGATAATATGTTGCTACCATTATCTGTTTGACACCAAGGAAAAACTGCAAATGCTCAAAATTATTTGTCGAGTCCCATAAAATAAAGTCTACTATCATAAGACCTGTTGCAAACTTCTTACTGATCCCATATATCCTTTATCAAAAATAATGTCACAGATGCATCCACTCTTCCCTATTGAACATATATATTTATTTTTTCCATTTGATCTTGTAATTATAATGCTAACCACACTTGAGATACCATAAGAAAAATGTTGGAAAGTTTTCTGGCATAATTGCATTTTCAAGATCGTTCAATCTCATTGGAAATTCAAACTTAACAATATTTCCTGCTAAAATAATGACTCAACACTTGGAAAAAATTAGTCGTAGGCATCCCATCATGTATTATTTCCAAATACACTTATAGTAGAAGTGGTTGCAAGAATACAACAGTGTCAATTTAGATTGGAGTGATGTTGTTATGTTGTGACTATTCACCGTTCCATATTACGAACTTACCATATCACAATAAATGTTGACAAATAATATTAACCAAAATGAAGAGCATTTGAGGCTTGTAAGGACTCGTAAGGCAATCATGGATGCGATGTGTTCATTAGTTATATTGAAATTTCAAAATGTGATGTTGGTATGGTGCCTCCTTTTATATGCAATTCTTTGACATATCTCACATTTGTCATGTATAATATAACATATAAATTTATAAGTTTGGGTTTAGCATCTTACATCAATTCGTCGAGCCACATATGAGTCATTGTGGAATTCTTATTTTCGGTGCTTTATTAGGTGTTAGCACTGAAATAAACACTTGGACTGCTTCAAGAACTTGACTAGACACATCATAAAATCTAAGGTAATTTAATGATTTGGTTTATGAGATTGGTAGTTGGTTTCAAATCCCATTCACTGAAAAGAGATTTCAGTCAAATCCAATGTTATACTAATGAAGGTATTGGGTCTGATGTGGTAGCAAAAGAGTGAGTTTGTATCTTATGAGGGGAAGAGAATGTGAAATGGAAGAAGAAACAATGGGTCTGCAAGGCAGAAATCCACTACTTTTGGTAGAAAATAACACAAGTAGAAATTTGTCAATATTTCAACAAGAGAAATCTATTTCTAGACTTACAATATTCTCACTAAAATATCATGGAAGATAGATGTTACAAGTGATGCTCTTTAAATTGTCATCTTGTATACTTCATCAAGAAATCTCACTGAGTGAGACTAACAAAAATTGATAAAACACAGGAACATGTCAAGGGACTGATAAAAACACATAACAACATGAGGGATTGCAAACTACCACTGAAGATAATAAGATGTGGAAACAAAAGTAAAAATTAACAATACACACACCAGATTGATAATAATTCCTTAGAAGTTTCTTTCAATTTTATTCACTGAAAAGAGTACTGATCATATGAGCTAAGATTCTAAAACCACCAACCTTTTTTGCATAGACGTTTGTCACATATATACAAAAATATAAAATGTCATCTTCGCAAAAGGATTAAACCTGTTCCCAAAAATTATTACGATCTCGTGTAAGAGATGAGGCTTATCCAAAAACTTTAATACAAAGTGCTATGACATAATCAAAATAAACAACATCAAGGGTAAAAATTCGAAGTGGTTGTATGATTTGGCAGCCTATGGGAAGAATCCTCTTTTGTTTTGGTGTAACCAAGTCCACAAAAAGGGTAATCAATAGTAAAAGTGACATGTGATTGTTCTTTTATTGTTGCATGATGCCTTGTGGAAACAGGCTAGTGCTGAGAGTAATGGTAGAAATATGTTTCAGAGAAAATTTGTCGTTGTTCCTTTCCTTTGGTTTCTTGTTTGCCACAATAGGGTCTCAAATTAAATATGGAATAGTGTTGGAGTGGAAAAAACCATATATATAGGTTCCAATCAAAAGGATTGGGCATGTGAAATATATGAGAAGGAGAAACGTTGAATTGTGGGCCAGTGGGAGAAATAAAAGAGGAGCGGGGATTATGGAGGTTAAAAAGGTTATGGAGGCAGATTGAAAGAGATAGTGGGGTTTCATTTTATTAGTGAGAGAAATTATTAAATAAATGATGAGTTGGAGGAGAAAACATTTTATACATATATCAAAACTTCAGATTGGGGTCGGAAACGTTTAAGCATAAGACACAAGCGGGAGGGAATGCGATTACAATGGGGGTGATGACGTGGAAAGGAGGTTTGGACTGAGGGGGGTGTGAAATGTGGAGATGAGGACACATAGCAGTAGGAACAAAGGATAAAATAGCTTTTCAGACCCCCCCCCCCCCGTAGTGTTAAAAGAAGAATGGAGAATGGGGGCTGAAATGACATGAGAACCATGGATAAAAGGGTGGGGAAGGTCACGAGGTGTAACGGTCGATGGAAATCACAATCGCATTTTGGAGTTTATAACAAATTCTTGAGCACCTATCCTTCTGAGCTTTCAAATTGCAATATGTGATTGGGTCCCACCAATATCGCACATCGTACTTTGGTGTTTATAACATGATGCCGAATTCCTATCCTCCAGAGCTTGCCATGTGCGATGGGGAAAGGATGACGTGGCAGGGAAAGGTGGGTCCCTTTAGTATCGCATCATAAAATTTGTGGAGTGGAAAATGAATGTTGAAAGGATTGTTGTCATAAGCTGATTTGAAAAGGAAAGGATGAAGGTAAAGTGGGAAAGAGAAAATTTCATTGTGGTATACATAATATATGATATATATATTAAAGGGGTCCCACTAATATCGCATCAGGAAGTTTAAAGGATTATCGCATTTCGGGAAGTCAAATAAATATCCCAATATTCAAGATTGGGGAGATGGGGTGGTAACAAACTTTTTGGCAGTGGAAAATTGTGATATACAATTAGTGATGATGATGTGGTAGGAAAGGGTGCCACTCAATATCGCAATTAAGGAAATGAGGAAGCAGAAGTGAATGCAATAAGTGAACTTTTTGAAAATGTGATGCGAAAAGGTAGGTGGTGCCTGTGTTAGTGTGTTTGGTGCACGTATGTACTAAATAAAACCAACTTAAGGGGTGTGGTTTACCCACTTAAGTTACTGGTCATAGGCAAAAAAAGAAGTGGATTCAAGCAAGTTAGTGGAACAATCTAGAATCATAAACATACTAGATAGAGAAATAGCATGCATATATAAGCTAAAAATAAAATAAATAAACAAAAGATCTAAATAGATTCAAACAAATGCAATAATCCAAATGGTGGCTTTTCGGCCTCTCTTATTGAGTGATGGTAGGAAATGAGGATGAAACTTTAACCCTCTTTCCAAAGGGCCCCTAGAACATGGGTTCTAAGTCCCGATGCAAGGATGTTTTTACTTCTAAGCTTGCCTCAGTGAAAATTATCCCTCTCTCTACCGTCGTGGACTAAACTTGTTGGATGGCCAACAATTGAGTCCCCTCTATCTTCAGCTCCGAATCACACACTGTTGGTAGTACTTGGGAAATTCTAGCCAGCATAATAATGTGTTCTCAAATTCTTCATCTCATGGTGGCCTTATATAGGATAATTCAAATCCTCCTTCCCTCTCTTGGTAAATTGTGGATGGTGACCCAAGAGAGGGGGATGATTCTTTTGTGTTCCACAAATATTCCATTGTGTGCTCCCTTGATGTCTAAGGAGGCTTTGGTGGCTGTCCTTAGGCAGCTTCAAGTGAAGAATCATTGTCCTAGAGTGTGCTTTTTGTGGTCCCAGAAAGTGACTTTTGCCACTCCCAAGATTGCGTGCATTTCGGGTCAAAAGGGGCGCAAAGGCACTCTTCACGAAGGATTACCAGCGCAAAATCATTTATGACTTGCTCAAATTTTATTTTTCCTCAGACCTTAGAGATTTGTAAATACTTTATAGATTCTTTAATGTCTTTCAACCCTGTAAATCCTTTTGGCTCGCATTAATTATTGTCATTTTTTGCTTGTACGATTTTTCAATGTTAACCGTTTCCCCCTAATGTGTGAGGTATAGGAAGAATTGCATAGCCAAAATACATTATAGTTTCTTTTCTATATATCGTGCATAGAGAGAGAGAGAGAGAGCTGTGTAAAGCTTGGAATTGGAAACGTCTTACATCAATTCGAAGAATTACCATGTCCTATGGGACCCCTGTAAGAAAATATAATACAATATATATACAAATTTTCTACGAGGTGGGCATGTCCCATGCTCGTGGTGTTGTGGCTAGTTAAAAAAATTTATTTGACAAATACATGTTATGTCTATTTCACTGATATGGTAGTGATCTAGTTGTTTCTGACGATGACTTCTGACGCCCTATGGGGCATTTTTTCTTTGACAATAGGTGGAATGTGGTACCCATATGTGTAAACTTGGTATGGCATATAGCTGTGCATTGTACCAATAGGCAATGGATGGGACCTTACCGTGTAAGCACTGCTGAAAGAGATGCTTATGAAGGCACGGGTCTTCAATGAATTTGATCAAAGTGCAATGGTTGTAAGTTATGATACCAGCTTGACATGAAACCTTTTTTTGTATTCGAATGTCAAGAGGATCAATGACATCTGTGGGAAATGATGTCTCCCATAGTGCCACCGGAGGATGCACCTTTTATGGAGAGAGGTAATCTAGGGTACCTCTTCCTTTTTGGAAAATAGGTGTTGAAGTCGACAAAAAGGAAGCCTTAACCGAATGGGGGGTTGCTGACATGAGGGGTCAGGGACTTGGATGTGGTGAGCTTAACATAGGCATGTTGGCATGGGATGACTGAAAATGGATGGTGGTGATTCAATGGCCCAAGGTTGGAGTGTACTAAGAAGCTTGGCAATAGTCATAGTTATTTCTGATGGGGAAATACCTAGAGTTGGTAGGACTTCCAAGGTGGGTAAAGACTAGCTACGAGTGTCTTGTCCATGGGGGTGTGATACTCCGACCAAGGGTGTTCAAGGACTACTGCCATTGGAGAAAGGATGAATGAGGGGGTGGGGAATTTAGTGCACCATTTGCAGTCTTGTACACTTACCAAAAGAATAAAATAATGGTGTTTGGTTTGTACAAAACACAGAGACAGGTGCCCCAAAACATGAAAGTGTTCACTCACTCATGTTGTCAGGAAGGTGTTTTGCTGAGGGTGGGGGCCCCATTGGTTGGTCTCATGTGTGGGGTGGATGAATTGGATGAAAAAGTGTCACAGGTGGGATTATTTTGGTGGATGTATGGTGGGACAAATGCGAGGTGCGGTAGTGTGCTTTTGATCTACTTATACCAGCTGGTAGTCCGAGAAGGGGTTTTTAGTTTGTATGATAAAACTTGACCTTTATGCATGGTGGATGGATGGGCATGAGGTGCTACCTGGACTAAAGTGGTATGGCCATGGTGTCACTTTTGTTGTGATATATGGCCTACTATGTGTGACGAGCGACATGGATGGGGGGCTCTACTGACAACGAGGATGTTTATCATGTGAAGGGTGAAGTGATGATAAACACAATCAGATATGTGGAACCTATGGTTGATTTCTGATGGAGAGATGATATCAGGATATACAGAGTTTACTAGGACTCTATCATGTTGGGGGTAGAATGATACCTACTCTGGAAATTTTAGTGGATGGAGTTGTGAATGGTTTGCAAGATTTTCCTACAAAAAAGCTACCCCAAGTGAAAGCATCCTCTTTATTGAATATGATTGAAAGTCATGAGCTTTAAAAAAGAATATGAGAGAGGGAATAGCCACCGGCATTGAAAAATAATTTTTTTGGGAGTGTGAGTGTGTGGCATCATCTCTAGGTGTGATGCAGTGCTGATCACAATGCTAATTTTGGTCTAGTGATCAGATACCCTAAGCTCTAGTTTTCCCTTGGGAGTTGTTACTTGGCTCATAGTTTTGATTTTGATTGGGGTTTCCCCCAGGCTGAGATCACGAGGGGAGTTGTTGCTTACTACCCCCTACCTAGGATCTCCCTTTTGTTTGTTCCTTAACTTATTTTTACAGCATTTCGAGGATTTTCATAATTCTCCTGGTTGTATGGTTACTGATGAACCTAGGAAGGGTTTCACTAGATTGAACAGCGCATTACGTTGTGACAGTGGTCCATTCTATGTGGGAGATGGGGGATATCAGTTCCCTTGTCCCTGCTTGGTATATGAGTGCTAGGGTGACTTTAATGATAGCTATGTTGTGGTACGTTCTGAGTAGAATCGAATGAGTATCCAGGGTATTTGATTACTACTCCCTAGGTGTCCTTGGGAAAAAGACCCGATCGAAATATCTATAGAATTGATGTTCATGGTACTACTACTGCCTAGATGATCTTGGGAAAAATACCCAATCAAACCATCTGCAGGATCAATGCGCATGGTACTACTGCTGCCTAGGTGATCTTGGGTCAAAGACCTGATCAAGCCGTCTCTATAATCTACCTACCTGGGTGTTACTGCTACCTAGGAGATCTTGGGTCAAATATTTGATCAAGCCGTTTACAGAATCTACATACCTGGTAACTCCCTAAGTATCATGGGTGTTACTGCTGCCTAGGTGATCTTGGGTCAAAGACCCCACCATGTTGTCTATGGAATCTACCTATCGGGTAACTCTCTGAGTATTATGGATGTTCCTGCTGCCTAGGTGATCTTGGGTCAAAGACCTGATAAAGCTGTCTGTAAAATCTACCTATGTGTAACTCTATGAGTATCATGGGTGTTACTGCTGCCTAGGCGATCTTGATTCAAAGACTTGTATAAAACTGTCTGCAGTAGATGACGCATTTGCTAACTCCTCGGATATAGATTACTGCTACCTAGGTGACCTTGGGTCAAAGACTTGATCAAACCATATGCAGTAATCAACATGCATGATAGCTGAAGAGGATGAGGGAACCAGGTTTCCCTATCCCTGGTTGGTGTATGATCGCTTGGGGGGAGGAGGGACAAATGGCTATCTTTCTCGTGACTATCGTTCCTCCTACAGGTACAAGATGGTACGAGGTTCATCTCCAGAGGCCTGGGTGGAGGGATCCTCTTGATAGGATCGCTCGATGACGTGTACGACATCCCTAAATCATGATATCTCTGGGAAATGATGGGTATGGTGCCCATAGTTGCTGCAGATAGCGCATGCGTGATTGGTATGCAATGCTTTTCCTTTATATTTGGTGGTAGTTTCCTTTTTACGGGAATGCGGCCTCGCGATGTCTATCTCAGAGCCAAGGAGTGGTTTTAATTCATCACTCTGAGAAGATACAGGTAGGGTGACCTATTACGTCGTATATGGTGCAAACTGGTGATTCTTTTTGTATGGCGGGAGTCACCATCTTCTTTCCTCTCTTATCTATTTTCATAGCTGTAATCACCACTTTTTCAATGGAAATTTCCTTTTCAGGGGTGGTTTCGACCATTTCTTGGATGGGTGGGGCTTCCTTGGGACTAAGGGGCTTCAAACTTGTGGAAATGATGTGAGTGGATCCTGTTCCAGTAGGGGGAATGATATACCAAAATTTTACTTCCAATGATATGTTTGGTAACACCAGTGTTGCCAAAACCTCCTATGAGACGAAATCAACTGGGGGGTAGAGGAAAGAGGTTTTGGAAGCGATGTAAGCTAGAGAGGCTGTCGTGGCCGATGAATTGGTGCCATTACTGCTCATGTCTATGTCGTGACTAGCTTCGGTGCTTGATGTGGACATCATGCACACCAAAGCCTCTGTGACATCAGGTGATGACTCAGGGATAATGGGAGGATATCCTAGGAATAATCCTAGAACATACGACGGCTTGAAATGGCCAGGGCCATATTCTTGGTACTGTGAAAGCGTATATGAGGATGTATCTACATAGGGTAGAATTAAATCAGTTTTTTTTAGTGGTTGTTTCTCACTATGCATCAATTGGTCGACAGTGATGATGCGGTCCTCATGGGGGAACATCATAATGCGGAAGATAGAGGAGGCTATGGCTGACATGATGTATATATAACTCTACCCAAGGAGTATATTATAATTCAAGAGAGTGTCCAAGACTTCAATGTCTATGTGGACTATCTTTCCATCTAGGCAGACCGGGATGTTTTGGTAGAGGCCAACGAGGGTTGAAGGACGACCGTCATATGATCTAAACGTGATGACTGAGGGTTTTAGTTCGAGACACCCTAACTTCTGTCAAACCTTTTTTTACATGATGCACATGTATGCACCCTCATCAATGACATAACGGTTAATTGTGATATTCTAGATGGACACTGATATCTAGAAGGCGAACATGGAAGGAAGCTTGGAGGTGGCTTTGTCTAAGTCAAAATCCATTAGGCATGTATCGACCGGGTCGATAGCACCTAACGTGGGAAGTAGGGCTTTCTGCTATTTTGGGCATGACTGCAATACTTCCAAAGCTGATATAGCAGTAGGAGATTGTGCTAAATCATCCACAATACTATAATTATGGGCCTCTTTGGAGTAGTTTCCTACTTGCCTATTGGGTCCCTTCGCCATCTTTGGAAATGGTTTGATAGGCATCTTGGAAATGTTCAAAGGTGCAATTGGTGCACTAGTACTTGCCCCTAACGTATTGGTGTCTGGTGGCATATCGTAATTGCGATCTTGTGTTTGGAAAAAAATATTTTCGTTAGTCATGTAGATTTTGTGGCTACTTTTCCCAGAGTCCTCTGGATTTGTTGTTGAGTGCTTACTGTCCCTTGATGGGGGAAACGTTCGTGCATCACATTTGGTTTCTGGGAAGATCATCCTTGTCCTCGGTGACTCTGTAGTTTATTAAACTCAGGAAGATTGGGATAGTGGTGAGTATAATGGTCATATTCACCAAATATCGAACAAGAATGGTTTTCTCGAAGAGGTGGCCTTTCTCTCTGTCGTTGGGAATTTCTTGGCTCCTAGATATGATTCCGGTTGGAGTTCCCCCCAGGCTGGGATCGCGACGGGAATTGCTGGTTGTTGTCCCCTATCTAGGATTCTATTTTGGATTGTTTTTTTCTTTTTTATTCACCATTTTAGGATGGTAGTTCTCCTGGTTATATTGGTGAGGTTGGCTTTAGGAAGGCTGCACAAATTTCACTTGTGCATTGGTCTGCATAGGCGGGTCTTGTGCTGTGGACTGAGCATAATGCGGTCCCTTTTTTGCACCTAGCTGTTGGAGGGGAGCTCTTCTGTTAGTGTTTATATCTACTTACTGGGTCCCCTTAGCTAGAGGATAGGGTCCTCACTGGTGATATGCTGGCGCCCTATTGGTCAAATTTTGTTGAGGCATATGATGAATTTGAAAACCGGGTTAAGGTACGTTCTAGGTAGAACTGTACGTGTAACCGAGGTTTTGACTACCACTGCCTAGGTAACCTTGGGTCAGTAACCCAATTAATCCATCTACAGAGTTCGATGTGCCTGCCAATTCTTGATAAGTTTGCAGGCCCGAGGCATTTGGAAAGATATTTTAAATGTATCCTGACTGCGTATAAATCAGCTCAAGCTACTGGGGTTTGCTCATGGCATCCTCTTCGGATGTGGGCCTTTGTTGCACCACATCCTTTGAAATATCTACTGTGAGATTTTCAGGAACAAATCTAAAAGAACCCAGTCATCGATTTTTTCTTTACATTAACTACGATGCCGCCTCCATTTGTGGAGATGGTCCGAGATATGGACAATGGGGTTTTTCTAGAATGTGTCAGTAATTCCATTCCAGAATCATGGTGAATGGGTAACTGAAAATATGTTAGGAACGTGGTGTCAAGGGCGCTAAAGGTTCCATGTGAAGTAGAGGGTTTCTCCACGTACCATTTCACAGCTACTCCTATTAGAGTGCGTTGAAATAGTCTCAATCGAATAGTGTCGTCAATGATATTGTTTGATGAGCACCACAAGTGGAAGGTCATGACATGATTACCTGGGTCTTCCACTTGCTTTCCTTCAAAATTTGGAATATCCGAAGGGAGCTTCATGGACATGGGAGGCCATGTAGGGTTGTGTGCGATGGGGCGATTCGTTAGCTTGGTTGAATCGTGTAGATTCAACGAAGCTAAGAAAGGTGACTCAGAGGTTGACGCCATTGCAACTTGCGAAAACAACAAGTTCTGGTTAGGAAGAGGGTTAGTCTGTGACGTACCCTGCTGTGTATTCAACTGACTTCCCGAATGGTTTGCACTCCTCTGCTGCCTAGGGGTCATGGGAGGAGTGGTGTGTGGTGTGGTGTTGGGAGGCCGACCATGGTTCCCAACTAAGGATGCCCCAATAAAGGACAAAGCAATAATGGTGGCAGCATTCCATCTTTGATGCCTAAATGGCGAAAGACCTAGAACCCCTCCCGATAATTGGGGGAGGTCCAAAATATGCCTAGATCGATGAGGTCCCATTGGGTACATTCTAGTGTCGACTAGGTCTGGTTTTGAAAAAATTTGAGAGGATAGAGTCTATGATCAAAGAAAAATTATATTGACATACACAAAACAAAGTGAAAATAAAATAAATGTTCCCTTTAATTAAGTCTACGTGATCAAGCAATCAAAAAAGTGGTTTTTCTTTGCTTTCGTATGATACTCAAAATACTAGAAGACATATTCATCCTCACACACTCAAATCCAAGTGGGCCTTGAGAATATATCTTTCGATTTCTGGTACAACGTCCTGTAAGAGCTGGCGACGCCCCCAGTTAGCCAAAGAAAATCCACCAAGGTAAGGGTAGAGGGTCTAGCGCTTACTTGCACCATCACCTATAAGGAAAGGATGCCCTAGATTTGGCCACTAAGTACCACCATCCCATGTGAGAATTAGAGTCTTGGGATTCTTGGTAAGTCAGCTAATAGTACCAAGTATTAGCCAAGTCAGGTAGCCTTGACGGATACCTACCCACATTGCGCCTAAGCCTAACCTCCTCTGAAACATGTCTCTACCGCACTCAGGTTTTCTTTTCTGTGGGCTGATAGGTGGATTTAAAGCTCCCTAAAAAATCAAATTTTATGTTTCATGATGAAGAATGATCAAGGTGGCTTATTGGATGCCTACCCCCTTGATCCTAGCTTAAACTATAAACTCTTTTGTGGCCCCAGGGGGAGAATTTAGTGAGTTTGGTTAAGCTAGTTTTAGGTGTCTTTTCTTTGCTTAGTGGGTGGATGTATGTGAGAAAGAAGTGGACAAGAACATAGTTTGAATGTGTGGATATGTGATGATCCTTTTCAAAATCCCTTATTAAACTATGTTGTATTGTTCCTTGCTCAAAAGAAAAACATGTGCGAATATGGGCCGCTTTCTATTTTTCCTAGTTAATCTATGTGATCAACTAAAGGGAGATGGCGAGTTGTGAATAGAGAATATTCATATGATTTCCTAGGATCACTGGAGGGTGAAAAGGTAGAAAATATTACTTTCTCTTCTATTGAGAATTCAATCCTAGTCCCGAAAACCTAGTGTAAAAATTTAAGTAAACTAATAACTTTTACACTAGAGAAAAGAAACTCGCTAAGCATGCATGGACTTGGGCCACTTGCTTTGACTAGTTATCTAGGTGTGTTGGTACCTAAATTTGCAAAAAAGAACATTGTTTTGAAATGAAAATTATTTTCCCCCCCAACTTAAACTGTGTGTTAAATTTGAAAAAATCAACTTGAAATAAAACTAACACTAAGTGTACGAAAAGTAGCTAAGAGTGAGCTTTAGAAAGCTGCGGAGTACCTCAACCAGTGCTGGAAAATTTATTATGGTCTGCAAAGCACTTTACAAGAAGGAAAATATAGAAATGTGGGAGATATTTATCTTTCTATCTCTTGCGTGCAAAAGGCTGAAACAAGTGTGATGTCTGCACACAGGTCAACTCTGATCACGTGCCCCGGGCATGTCTATGGGAGGGAAAAGTGCACAAATTCCTGCAAAAGTAATTTTTGGAGCTATTCTACTTCAGTCTATCACTTGGGATGAACTAGGGACTGTAAGAGAGAAAGAGGTAAATTCATCTCCACTCCACAACACAGACATGGGCTCTGGAAAAAAGAGGCACAACCACATAAACTTGGTAATAAACATTAGTGCAGTTGCCAATCATGTGTTAGTGTGTTTGGTACACATATGTACGAAATCAAACCAACTTAAGGGGTGTGGTTTACCCACTTAAGCTGTTGGTAACAAGAAAAAAGTGAAGTTCAGTCAAGCAAGTTAGTGGAACAAGCTAGAATCATAAACATACTAGATAGAGAAATATCATGCATATATAAACTAAAAATAAAATAAAAATAAAACAAATAAAGAAAATCTCTAAATAGATTCAAACAACTGCAATAATCCAAAAGGTGGCTCTTTGGCCCCTCTTATTGAGTGCTGGTAGGAAATGAGGATGAAACTTTAACCCTTTTGCCAAAGGGCCCCTAGAACATGGGTTCTAAGTCCTGATGCAATGATGTTTTTACTTCCAAGCTTGCCTCAGTGCAAAGTCTCCCTCTCTCTACTGTGGTGGACCGAACTTGTTGGATGGCCAACAATTGAGTCCCCTTTATATTCAGCTCCGAATCACACATTTTTGGTATTTCTTGGTAAATTATGGCTAGCATAACAATGTGTTCTCAAATTTTTCATCTCATGGTGGCCTTATACAGGAGAATTCAAATCCTGCTTCCCTCTCTTGGTACATTGTGGATGGTGACCCAAGAGAGGGGGATGATTCCTTTGTGTGCCACAAATATTCCATTGTGTACTCCCTTGATGTCTAAGGAGGATTTGGTGGCTGTCCTTTGGCAGATTCAAGTGAGGAATCACTGTCGTGGAGTGTGATTTTTTTGGTCTCGGAAATTTACTTTTGCCACTCCTAGGATTGCACGCATTTCGGGTCAAAATGTGCGCTAAGGCGTTCTTCACGAAGGATTATGTGTGAAAAATCATTTATGACTTGCTCAAATTTGATTTTTCCTCAGACCTTATAGATTTTTAAATACTTTCTAGATTATGTAATGTCGTCTTCTGCTTGTATGATTTTATAGAGTTAACAAGGTCCATTTAAAGGTTTTTTAAGAGCAGATAAGTGAAATCTTCATTAAGTCAATGAATATGGTAAAATTTTTGTGAAGCATAATATAAAGGATTTTTTTAAAACATTTCGAATGTTATGAAACAGATCAAAAATAAATGATGGGTCCTAGCAATATCGCATATTAGAAAGTTTGTATTATTCAGCAATGGTTACATGCATATGGTTTGAATATGCGATAGAAGGTGAGGTAAAAAGGGTATAATATGATATGGCTATTAGTGGGTGTGCAGAGCTTCTTTTTAACTATAAAAACTGAATTTTAATATTTAAAAAGGGGTTTTCGAAGAAATGAAATGTTGGACCTTGTGTTTTTTGGAAAAATGAAAGGTAAAAGACGGAAATTTAAATGAATGAAGGTAGAAATGAAATTTTCTCACCACCACAATTTGACAGCGACACTTTCATCTTACAACCAAACTGAAAAGGTAGATTGATTCCTTGGAGAATAATGACCAGACTTTGAATAACTTTGAAAAATTGTAGTGCTAATATTGGCTCTAATTGGGTATGATATGCTCCCTACGGGCTATTTAGAACTATAGACTAGTGCCTTGAATCCAACTCTTATCTCTCCAACCATCGATCCTGCTCATTAACTCAAAAACACCAGCATGCCTAGCCATTGGGTAATGGAGTCAAAAGCATCATTTTGATATTCTGAAACTTATTTCTTCAAATTGAAATTGAATTTAGACTAAAAACTAAAACTGAAAAGAAAATTCTTGAGTCGCGAGCTTATTCATCCACTTCCCTACTTCTAATCAATTAATTTCCATTTCTCATGTGTACACAAACTTCCAATTTAGCCATGCAGGTATGTTTATGATAGAAAAAACTACTCCTTTGAAATTGATTAGTAAATCACAGGAAGAAACCAACAGCTACCATAAAAAAATTTGTGAAAAACCATGTTCACCAAAATAGGATAATTTTTTAATGAAGCTTGAAATGTTGAAGGCTTTGGAAAAATGTGCCTCAAAAAATATTTCCATTAGACCTTCAAAACCTAGAAAAAACATTTTCTACTCCAAGGGACAAAGTTTCTTTGGTAAATCTTGATTTTTTTTACATGATTATGTAATCAATAATGATCCCACTGTTATCTTGAATATCAGTGGTCTTTTCAGAGAAGTCTTCCCAATATTAGATTTCTTTAAAAACATAAGAGTAATATGACCTTGTTGTTCATAAATATTTTCTTGGAAATAACTTTTAGTAAGATTGTTGTTTGAAATAGCTAGAGGGATATCATCAAGTTATTCAAAAAATAAGCATTCCTCATCATCAAGTGAAATCTTGTCATCATAGTTATCTAATACATACTCATTGCTAGAAAACTCTATATGCAGTGTAGAAATCTCCTACAAGTAATCATATCTTATGCTGCTACAAGAAGATGATGAGTTTGAAAATAAGGAAGGTTGCTCCAATCCCATAATCATATATTGAAAACCATCATAATGATATTTAAAAATATTTTCCTCATAATGATCTTGAAAATTTGAATTTTGTTCTGAATCACTTCCATAAGTAGCGCAAATAGGTTGATTATTTACAATTTCTGAATCAACAATTGGAGTATGATCAGAATTGGAATCATAAGAAATTTCTAAAAAAGAATCATATGTAGCTTCATCTTCACTGTCGTTATGTGAATAATCACCATCACCTTCCTGTTCATCTTGCTTGAATTATTTCTAAGTGCTTTTTTCTTGCAGTATTTCATCTTGTTCCTCTGATTTCAACCTTAGTAATGTCATAATATTAGATTGAATTTTAGAGGATACCACTTTCATGGCTTCTAGAGTAGGTTCTTTGGTTTCTCTAAGCCATAAATAAAACTTATAATCAAATGCATTGGTATAGGCTAAGATGGAAGTAACTTCTGGAGGTTTGATATCCTTGGGTATAGTGTGATAAAAACTATGAAATCTCCTATTGAATATGCTAAGAGATTCATCCTCCCTTTTCTTCATCACATAAAATTCAAAGAGATACTACTCATATGGTTTTTTTTCACCCCAATACCTTAGAAAAACATCATGAAAATCCATCCATGAAGCTATTGAATCATCCTCCAAATTTTTGAACCATAATCTAGCATCCCTTTGTAATGAATGAAAAAATGTCCTCAAAACTACATCCTCATGAATTATTTGAAGAAGATCTGTAAATATTTAAAAATCTTCAATATGTTTTTTTGCTGCTGCATGGTCTTCTCCATTAAACTTAGGAAGGTAATCTAGAAAATTGGGAGGATATTCATAAAGGGTTAATGGCAATTTCAAAGGCTTATAATGCTTTCTAATCTTAGACTGAACTTTTGTGAGTTGGATACAAGGCTCAACAAGTTGATCAAAAGGTCCAACAAGTATTTCAAGAGGTAAATCAAGTCTGTTATCAACAAGCTAAGATGGTTGATCATTTTCAGGAAAAATTGGTATATGTACATCAATTTTCTCATAGGGTTAAATTGGAGGAAAAGGATCAAGATCTTTGATATTAGAAAATAAAGGATATTATTTAAATGAGCGATAAAAAAAAGAAGACTTATAGTCATCTGAGTATATAAAGCATGAGATAATCCCTTTCACATTTGAGGGAAAATACAAGAAAGATGTTATGAAAGTAAATATAAGTTCCTGGAAGAAACTTATGGCTTGATACCTAGTTTTCTTGAACCTTCTCATTTTTCTCAGCTAATTTTGTTCTCCTGCACAGTCACCATTACATTATTCTACTAATGGAGTCACCAAGTGAAAAATCAGCAGTATTCTTTAGTGTCTAGTCTTTGTTACCATAAAAAACTATATCTGATCTCTGTATAGCAAAGAACTAGAGAGAAAGTTGGGTTCAAGATCTTCGTCTCCCGGCAGATGCACCAATATTAGCATTGGAATCAACACTTGGACTGCTTCAAGCACCTGACTATACACATCCTAAACTATAAGGTAATTTAATCATTTGGTTTATGAGATTGGTAGGTGCTTTGAACTCCCATTGACTGAAAATATATTTCAATCAAATTATTTGTTCTATTAATGAGGGTATGGGGTCTAATGTGGTAGAAAAAGAGTGATTTTGTAGCTTATGAGGGGAAGAGAATGTGAAATGAAAGAAGAAACAGTGGGTCTGCAAGGCAGAAATCCACTTCTTTTCATAGAAAATAACACAAGTAGCAGTTTGTCAATATTTCAATAAGAGAAATCTATTTCAAGACTTACAATATTCTCACTGAAACATCATGGAAGATAATTGTTATAAGTGATGCTCTTTACATTGTCATCATGTATATTTCATCAAAAATGCTCACTGTGTGAGACTAAACAAATTTGCTAGAACACATGAACATGTCAAGGGACTGATAAAAACACATACAACATGAGGGATTATAAGCTGCCACTGAAGATAATAAGATATGGAAACACAAGTGAAAATTAACAGTACACACACTAGATTGATAATAAGTCCTCAAAGTTTCTTTAAATTTTATTCACTGAAAAGAGTACTCATCATATGAGCCAAGATTCTAAAACCACCAACCTTTTTTACATAGAAGTTTGTCACATATATACAAAAATATAAAATTGTCATCTCCACAAAAGGATTAAACCTATTCCCAAAAGTTATTATGATCTTGTGCAAGAGATGAGGCTTATCCTAAAACTTTAATTCAAAGTTCTATGACATAATCAAAATAAACAACATCAAGGATAACAATTCGAGGTGGTTGTATGATGTGGCAGTATATGGGAAGACTCCTCTTCTATTCTAGTGCAACCAACTCCACCAAAAGTGTAAACAACAGTGAAAGTGACATGTGACTATGTTGAACCCTTGGTTAAACTGAGAGGGGGGGTTGAACAAATTTAATGCAGTCATGGTCTTGTAAAACTTTCTTTTACACTTATTTACATCTTCATTTCATGATCAACTTAATATACAATAGAAAAACAATCTTAATAAGTAAGCATCAGGTATTAAGTAGATTAAATACAGAATATCAACATATAATCATCATGTACATAGACAACAGATATAAGTGGAAACCCATATGGGAGAAAACCACATCTTATTATTGTTGTAATGCAAAGGAAAGCTCCAACTCCCTCACCATTGATTTTCTATAGGCTCCAACCTACAGGAGGCTAATACCTCAATTCTGCAAGCTACAACTTGCAAGGAAGCTCCAACTCCCATCTATTTTCTGTAGGCTACAACCTACAGGAGGCTCCTACCTTAGCCAGCTACAACTGGACATCTATCAAGCTACAACTTGATATGGAGGCACCAACTTACTCACACTACAATGAAAACACATGCTTATTTACCTGGATATCAGTTTTGTTTTGTTCCTTCTTCAAAGCTATCCTCCAGCCTTTATATCTTCCTTATATCATCTTTGAATCTTGACAGCTTCTCTATCTGCTCCTCCTTTTTCCTTACAGTCTCTAACCTCCTGCAGCTCTCTTACATTCTTCTTCCTCTCTCATCCATTCTGTAGTTCTCTAACCTCCCTTTTTCCACTGATATTACATATCTTATACAAATAACTCCTGACTGATTTCATTCTACAGAAAATATGAAGTGAACAAGCCTGACCCTATGCCTTCCACCCATTCGATTCCTCGTTCTTCAGTTCAAGTTATTACCTGAGAAATAATAATTACAACACTCATGTAGTTTTTCCTATGCCTACGGAAACTTGCCTTTGCATCACACACAATAAAAATAATTAATTCATTTACATTTAAAATTACAAAAAATATATTTTACTCAGCCCTTTCATCTCTTTTCTCATTGTGCATTTGTCTTTTCTACTGTTGTCAAAGTCGTTTCATTTCCTGCTATTATATTCAACACAGTTCTGCATAACTATCATTTTTCCCTAACTTGACCCAGCTATTGTGTTTCCAACGGTACCACCATATTCTCCTATTTCCCGACTCTACCTCTTTTTCTTGTGCTCATAGTGTTCAACCTTCACCAATCTTCTAAACATTCGATTCTGCCCTTTTATCTGTGTCGGGTCCTTACCTGAGCCTTTCTACCCACATTCACACTTTCTTCCACTATCAAGGCAAAACTGCTTTACTCTCTATATGAAGTGTCGGGTCTTATTCTACCCGAGTCCTTCTACCATGTTCAACCTTTTCTTCATAAACTACCATTTCATGTGTCTTTTTTGTTGCATTCACATGCATATCAACCTTTCATCAATCGGACGATCATCAGACTCTACCTTTTCTTAACTTTCCAATCCGACGGAATTCGCATAGAAAGTTGCATGTTATTTAACTGTTCCCAACCTACGTGAAATAGGTGGTTTTAGAATTCCATGCGTCTCCCTCTTAATGATATCACGTTCGTTTCACCTTTTACCACTTATCCTCCAAAAGCGGTGCGAAACAACAACTTACCTATTTTCTAATCCTGCCTTCACTGTTGCATGGATTTCAAAATATATTCCACTATCTTTCAAGAATATATTTAAATATATTCGCTTTATAACCATATACAACTTTAATACATAATACCCTTATAAATGTTTCAATTCCGCCAACCTTGCACATTTATCGATGCCCACATTAGCACTTCTAATGTGCATCGTAGATCTCTACTCCGTGATCCAACGGTTATCGTTTCATCGCACTTCGGTGTTCCAACGTGATTCTTGAGTGCTTGTCCTCTTGAGCTTGCAAATTGCGATATCTGATTGGGTCCCACAGCTAGACTTCAATTCCTTTAGATTTTAGCTTTGAACTATATAACGTCTGCTTTCTATCGCATTTCGGTATTTCAATCGTTCTTTGCTATATGGCTCCTTTGCTCTCCGATGTGATTTACAAAGGGAAAATTCATACTCTCAGACTTTAAATATTTTAAATAATAGCTCTAAGCCACATTGCATCCAGCCCCTTTATCGCACTTCAGTGTTTATGAGTGATATCTCTTCTGAGCTTTGTGATCTGCGATATGCGATGAACTTCACATCGCCGATTCGCATCGCCACTTCACATCGCATCACATCACATTGTCACTTCGCGGTATGCAATGAACTTTACATCACCGATGTGTGATATTGCGTTGTGCCACCACGTTTCCCTTCACATCGCCACATCGCATCGCAACTTTGCATAGCCACTTCATTATCGCACTTTGTGCTTCGGTGATTCACCCCGATTTTCAAGCGCTTATTCTCCTGAGCTTGCGATGTCCGATATGTGATCGGGTCCCACTTGATTGTGATATAATCTCTACCAATGATCTCCTTTAATCTCATCCATTGATCACTTTGGTCCACGACTGTACTTTTGGGCTTTAGGAAAGTGGGTCCTAGTTCATTGCACTGCGAAGGCATTCCTTGGTATGGAATGGTCATCAAGCTTGTGCTACTGCAGTGAATGACAACCGTCGATCTGCGGTCAATGCTCGAAGGGTGAGTCAACTACGGAGGCACCCCCTTGGGTTAACCATCGGGCTGTTTGTGCCCTCGTGGTACCGTTGATCCCAGATTAATGTTAACCGCGCTCATAAGATGTGCACGGGGTTTAGCCTTCACTACCTCTGCTGCCTTCATTGTTCAACTTCAGCCTTCGCTGCCTTTACTGCATGCCTTTTCCTTCGCTGTTCAACTACCCTCGCTGCCTTTGCTGCACGCATTTTCCTTCGCTGTTCAACTGCCCTCGCTACCTCTACTACCTTTGTTTCCTCTACTGCCTATGCTTCCTATGCTTCTTTGTTACTTCTGTGAATCTCTCCTAAGCTTGTTCTTTTGGTTATTGCACTTGTTGCATGTGTCGATCTCTCTTGAGCTCCTTTGCCATCAATGAAAACATTTCCAACAGTCTCCCCCTTTGTCATTGAAGGCAACACATCCACCAATACTCCCATACTTCCTTCAGGTCTTCCTCCCCCTTTTGTTCTGAGAAGTATCTTGTCTTTCTTCCTCTGCCTGCTTTACAGAAGAGCCTTTCTTATTTTGCTTTCTTTTCCTCCCCCTTTGACATCAATGGCAAAGGGTTGCACTTTTCCCAGTGTGGTTTCTATATTTTCATAATACTCTGATCTTGAGGACTTGTTCCATGCACTGCTCCATTGCTCTAGCTCTTTTGTGATAATTTTGATTGACTGCTCTCCCCTTGGAATGATGCTTTCTTGTCTAATGTTGACTATCACTTGTCTTTTGAACTGGTCTTGTTCCTTGTATGCAGCCTTTAAACCTTTTTTTTTTAAATTTGATTTCTGATCATGTTAGAGAGTAACATCTGTAGACACTACCCCTAGTTTTTCTCTTAGATATTTGAATGTTTCTTTAGCAAGAGGTTTTGTGAATATGTCTGCTATTTGTTCCTTGGTTGGTACATATTCCAACTTTACTAATTTTTGTGCTACTTGGTCTCTAAGGAAGTGGTACTTTATTGGGATGTGCTTTGTTTTTTAATGAAGTACAGGATTTTTTGATATATTTATTGCACTTGTATTGTCACATTTGATAGAAATGGGTTCATCAATGCTTACCTTCATGTCTTGGAGAGTTTGTTTCATCCAAATTATTTGTGTGCAACATGCTGCTGCTACTATGTATTCTACTTCTGTTGTAGATAAAGAGATAGAAGTTTTCTTCTTGCTTAGCCATGCCACCATATTTTTTCCCAAATAAAAAGCACCTCCACTTGTGCTTTTCCTGTCATCCATGCAACTGGACTAATCTGCATCTGTGTATGCTGTCAGTGTGAAACTTTTTCCTTTTGGATACCAAAGGCCATAATGTGAGGTTTCTTGTAGATATCTAAATATTCTCTTGATTGCAAGTAAGTGATTTTGTTTTGGTGCTGCTTGATATCTTGCCACAAGTCCCACTGCCAACATAACGTCTGGTCTAGAAGCAGTTAGGTATAGAAAACTTCCTATCATGGATCTGTAAAGTTTTTGATCTACATCTGTTGATCCATCATTAGCCCATAGTTTGCATCCAGTGGTCATGGGAGTTGAAACAGGTTTGCGGTCTTCCATTTGAAACCTTTTCAACATTTCTCTTAATTATTTTTCTTGTGAAATGAATATTCCTGTGTTCTTTTGTTGAATTTGAAGTCCTAAATAGAAGGTGAGCTCTCCAATCATTGACATCTCAAACTCTGATTTCATTTCCTCAGGAAATCCTTTTGGTAACTCATCTTTGTTGCTTCCAAACATGATTTCATTTACATACACTACTACAATTAAGAGTTCATTTTCATTAGCCTTTATGTACGAATTGCTGTCTACTCCTCCTTTCTTGAACCCTTGTTTTTGCAAGTATTTTTACAGCCTTGAATACCATGCACGAGGAGATTGTTTCAGACCATATAAGGCTTTCTTTAATCTGCACACACAGTCATGTTTTTCTGTTAATGAGAATCCTTTAGGTTGTTCCATGTAGACTTCTTCCTATAGATCTCCATTCAGGAAGGCAGACTTCACATCCATTTGATAAACATTGAAATCATGATAGCATGCAAAGGCCAAAAACATTCTGATTGCTTCCATTCTGGCTACAAGGGCAAAGGTTTCATCATAATCAAGACCTTCGATTTGAGAGTATCCCTTGCATACAAGTCTGGCTTTATTTCTGATTACCTGACCTTGTTCATTCATCTTATTCTTGAATATCCATTTTGTGCCAATGACATTTTTCCCAGTGGGTCTTGGAATTAATTCTCAGGTATTGTTCTTCTCAATTTGGTCTATTTCTTCATTAATAGAATTTACCTAGTTTTTGTCTTTGCTGGCTTCTTCAAACTTCTTAGGCTCTATTTGAGATAGCATGGCTAGGTATACTTATTCTGTTTGTTCAGAAAGTTGTCTTCTTGTTGGACTCCCACACTCTTGTCCCCAATGATTTTATCTTCTGGATGGTTCTTTTGAGTGTGTCTTGAGGGAAATTTTGAGTTTAATTCAGTATCTTCTGTTGTCTTGCTATGTTCATTATTATCTTGGTTCTCAGCTTCATGATCATCTGAAGGATTAGCACAGCTTGTGCTTCTTGTTCTGTTTGGTAGATCTTCATCAAATCTTACATCAATGCTTTCCACAATTTTGTGCATTCTTTTGTTGTAGCACCTGTAACCCTTACTCTTGGATGCATATCCTAAAAATATTCCTTCATCAGCTCTTGCATCAAACTTCCCCAGTTTTTCATCATTAACTTTTATGAAACACTTGTTTCAAAAGACTCTAAAGTGCTTGATTGATGCTAGTTTACCATGCCATAATTCGTAAAGAGTCTTGTCACAATTTGGTTTTAGATGAGCTTTGTTGAGAATGTGAACAGTTGTGTTTACTGCTTCTGCCCAGTAGGTTTGGGGAATGTTACTTTCTTGCATCATAGCTCTGGCAGTCTATTGTACTGACTCGTTTTACCTCTCTGCCACTCCATTCTGTGGAGGTGTACCTGCAATTGTAAACTGTTGTTTTATGCCATTCTCATTGCATAGGTTTGCAAAATCATAGTTTGTGAATTCACCTCCTCTATCTGATCTGATGCACTTTAGCTTGCATCCTATTTGATTTTCTACCAATGCCTTGAATATCTTGAATTTCTCAAGTGCTTTAGATTTATATTTGAGAAATGCTACCCACGTCAATCTGGAAAAATCATCTATTATCAGCATGAAATAAGATTCTCTGATTGGTGCTTTAGTTCTTGAAGGTCCACAGAGGTCCATGTGTACAAGCTGAAGAGGCCGGCTTGTAGATAATATCTCTTTGGTCTTGAAAGATATGCGGGTATGCTTTCCCAGTTGGAAGGATTTACATATCATATTTGAAGGCTTCTTTATTGTTGGCATATCTCTAACTACATTCTCCTTGCTCAGACTTATGATGTGGTCAAAGTTTAGGTGTCCCAATATTCTATGCCATAACCATGATTCATCAATTTTTCTTATGTGGGATGCTTCATTCTCTTCTTTCACTATATAGACATTACTTTCTATTCGAACACCTTTGATCAAGGTCTTTCCTGTGGTTCTCGATCTTAATTCATAGTCTTGGGCTCTGAAAAGGACCTCACAGCCTTTATCACACATTTGAATAACGCTTAGCAGATTGGCTTTTAGCCCATCCACAAATAGTACATCTTGAGCTTTTCCTCTTCCATTATTAAGAATGACTGATCCTTTTCCTTCAATTTTCCCTGCTTTATCATTACCGAATGTTACATTCCCATATTTCTTTTCATCAAAGGTTAAAAACTTTCCTCGATCTCTAGTCATATGCTTTGAACATCCACTATCCAAATACCATTGGCTTTTCTGATTTTGGGCTATTAGAGCTAGGTCACACTTATTCAACTTCTTTTTCCACTGTAGGCCGCTATTTGTTTGGCACCTTTTCTGAGAAGATGGACCACATTATTTGAGAGGACATTTGGAAGACATATGTCTGATTTGATGGCATACAAAGCATTTGATTATATTTTTAAATGGATTATGTGTACGAGTGAACTCTCCATTGTTCATAAATCTCCTTGGGTTTTAAGCATCAGTCTTTTTTGATACATTCTGCACTCCATGGCTTTATGGCTGAACCCCTTACAACAAAAAAATACCCATGGAAATGATTAATGTACCTGGTGTAGGGTTGTCCTCTCCATTTGTTTGCTTGAGGTAGTATTTTCAATTTCTGCATCTTTTGTTCGTTGAAATCGATTATCTTTGTCTGAAAGTATGTAGCAATATGTCCCAATTTGTGGCAAGCAAAAAAACTGACATTTCTCATAGGAGGAAAGAATATCCTTTGAGATCTTCCGAACTTGTTCAATTGATCTTCAGGAACAATTGAGATTTTTGTAACTGCTTTCTTTTTCCCCTCATTCTTTGTCTCTAGATATTGCTTCTTGTTTCTGTTTGTTTCATCACACATCAAATTCTTGCTAGATTCTACTTCTGTGGTTCCTTTTTGAGTTGTTTCATTATCCTTTATGGCTTAACAAAAATGATATTCTTGTTATCTTCTACCTTGGACTTACTGGTTTCTCCTTCATATCCTACCCCAGCCTTTATGAGAGGAGACCTTTGAGCATTTAGAATATTTTCCAACTGTTTAAGCATAAGACACAAGCGGGAGGGAATGTGATTTGTGATGGGGGTGATAATGTGGAAAGGAGGTTTGGAGTGAGGGGGGTGCGAAACGTGGAGAGGAGGACACGTATCAGGAGGAGTGACGAAGAAAACAAATTTTTGAACCGTACCCGCCGTAGTGTTAAAAGCACAATGGAGAAGGGGGGATGAAAAGGCATGAGAAAAGTGGATCAAAGGGCGGGAAGATCACAAGGTGTAACGGCTGATGGAAATCAAAATCACATCTCAGAGTTTATAACGGATTCCTGACTGCCTATTCTCCTGAGCTTGCGAATTGTGATATGCGATTGGGTCCCACCAATATCACACATCGCACTTCGGCATTTATAACTTGATCCCAGTGCCTATCCTCGAGAGTTTGTGATGTGCGATGGGGAAAGGGTGACATGGCAGGGAAAGATGGGTCCCTTTAGTATTGCATCGAAATATTTGTGGAGTGGCAAACGAATGTGGAAAAGATTGTTGCGATACGCCGATGCAAAAGGGAAAGGATAAAGGGAAAGCGGGAAAGCGAAAATTTCATTACGGTATACATAATATATATATATTAAAGGAGTCCCACTAATATCGCATCAGGAAGTTAAAAGGATTATCACATTTTAGGAAGTCAAATCAATATCGCAATATCGTAGATCGGGGAGATTGG
This sequence comes from Pinus albicaulis, assembly GCA_034641835.2. Classification (NCBI taxonomy): domain Eukaryota; kingdom Viridiplantae; phylum Streptophyta; class Pinopsida; order Pinales; family Pinaceae; genus Pinus; species Pinus albicaulis. The sequence continues at coordinate 1,989,958,897 of CM076575.1, forward strand.
GTGGTAACAGATTGTTTGGAAATGGAAAATTGGGATATGTGATTAGCAACAATGACATGGAAGGAAAGGGTCCCACTCAATATCTCAATTGGGGAAATGAGGAAGTGAAAGTTAATGTGGTAAGTGAACTTTGTGAAAATGCGATGCGAAAATGTGGGTGGGGCACATTAAATGACTTTTTAAAATGGATAAGTGAAAATTTTCTTAAGCCAATGAATATGGTAAAATTCATCTGAATCATAATATAAATGATTTTTTTAAAACATTTTGAATGTTATGATACGGATCAAAAATAAATGATGGGTCCCAACAATATAGCATATCATAAAGTTTGTAGGATTCAGCAATAGTTACATGTATAAGGTTTGAATATGCGGTAAAAGGTAAGGTAAAAAGTGTATAATATGATATGGCTATTAGTGGGTGTGCAAAGCTACTTTTTAACTATAAAAATTGAATTTTAATAGTTAAAAAGCAGGTTTGAAAGAAATGGAACATTGGATTTTGTGTTTTTTGGAAAAATGAAAGGTAAAAGAGGGAAAATGAAATGAATGAAGGTAGAAATGAAATTTTCTCACCACTACACTTTGACAGTGAGAATTTCATATTAAAACCGAACTAAAAAGGAAGATTGATTCCTTGGAGAATGATGACCAAACTTTGAAAATATTTGAAAATTTACAGTGCTAACGCTAGGTGACCACCATTGTCAATTGGTATACTCAGTGCTTCATTTGGTGCCCATATATTTCTTCTTTTTAATTACTTAATGTTTTTATTCTTTTTAATTAATGAGCACTAATAGTTGTTGTGATCGGCTCCTCTTAGTGCCTTGTATTATTTCTAAATCCAATTAGTGGACATCGATTTTGACATGGAATTATGATATAGAAGTTAGGTTTCAAGCCTAATAATTTTAAAATAAATATCACTGGTGTGCACAAAAGGAAAAAAATATAACGAAGACCATAAACCTTATTTTTATCACAAATGGATCACCATGAAAATTTTAAGTATGAGGTGTCAAAAGGAAATCGCCTAATATCATCATCGAAACAACCTTAATCATAATACCCTTACTGGCCTCCAGTTCTTTAAGAATTTGGATTTTGATTGCAGAAACAATTGAGTTGCAACTCAACCCAAAATTACTTTTGTTCCTTCTATTATATTACTTCAAGCTTCATAGGGGATTCACTTCAGACACTCATTGGATGGTGAGATATCCGAATTGACAGTCGTAGTGACAAAATTTTGTGTAGCACTTAGTAAATAAAAGGTACTCGAGAAATATATGTAACTTTTCCTAATGGACATGACAAACATATTAAATATGTCATATATATGCCATGTATAAGAATGAATCTCATTTCAATAGCCACTATAGAAAACCAGGTTTTAAAGGTTAAACTTGTGAAATCTGAATATGTTATGAAGGATATCTAGGATCATTAAAAAAATTTCGTAACAAGAGTAATATTGGAAGAACTTATAATATTAATGTAACAAGGATAGGTCATCAATAATTGACATAGACATCAATTTTATACAAAGATCTATGGCATGGAAGGTGTGGAAATTTGAATAATTTTTCTTTAGAAGAAATATATTGTAAATGGTATCTGAATTCTCAAGTACAAACATATTCATTGTGAAGGTATTGTAGCTATTACAACCCCCTTCAAAATTTTGGCCTATACAAAATTTCGAATCCTTCCTTGGTCTTGTTCATTATTTTTGCAAACTTTGAAGTTCATTTTGTTGGTCATTAGGGGAATTTTGAGGTCTAAAATGGGCTTCCTAAGGAAATTATAAAATTATAATGGAAATAATAAAATATGATTTGATGACATCATCAAATTTTAGAGGTACAAATGAAAAAACTACCTTTTTAGCTCATATTTTCAACTTATATCCCAAAGTTTTTACCCAAATTTCGAGCGGGAGTACTCATTGGATGAAAAGTTTAATTCCTCATCCAATGAGTACCTATGTTGAATACTTTCGATGGGTACTGCTACATGAAAAATGAGAAATACATGAAAAATGTGATTGTAATCACTTTTTTTTTATGTATTTCTTATTTTTCATGTAGCAGGGTCCATCGAAAGTATGAAACATGGGTACACCTTGGATGAGGAATTAAATTTTGCATCCAACGAGTACTCCTAATCGAAATTTGAGTAAAAAATTTTGGAGATAAGTTGAAAATACGAGTTGAAAAAGTAGTTTTATTTTTTTTATTTTTTAAATCTTTCTACCATTTTACTTAAAAAATGGTGAATCATCCCCCATGGTTGACATCATCATCTTGAATCCTATTTATTCTTATAAAGTTTACTTTTGTTGTACATTTTTCGTAGGAAGCCCATTTTAGACCTCAAAATTCCCCTAATGTTTCTTAGAATGTTGTGATCCCTTTCGCAACATAGGAAAAGTGTTGTATTTTGGCATGTTGGTTGTCACATTTTTCACGTGAACTTGTTCTAGTGGTTTGAATAGGTCACCTTTATGCAAATGATTTGTTCTAACCTTGTATCTATCGCACTCATTTCCAAATTTATGAGCATTGTCGCACAAGTGTTGTCACAGTCATTGTAAAGTGTATATTTCGTGTCGCACTTGTCATAACTAGTCCCAAAGATGTCACACATATGGGAATGCTTTTTTTGCACATCATGGATGATATATTTTGATTGAGTCATAAAAATATCCCAAGTGTGTGATCACATTAGAATTTTCATCACCGTTCACATCGGTCTCACCTGTCCCGCACTTAGTAATTTTGGGCAAAATTCCCTGACCAAGAAACATAGGTTCACCTAGACTTCCTCTAGTTATGAAATTTCTTCTCCGAAATACACATTGTGATGTCTCTACCTTTTAGGACTGCTACACTACGTAGTTTTTGTGAGAAATCCTTTACCCTAACCTCTGGATTTGCGTAGTCATGATCCCCAACCTAGCTTGAACTTTGCACTTCACAACCACAAGCCTCAATCTAATTCACTGAGCCCTTAAAATGATCAGTTTCCTAGCCTTCCATGACACTAAGAAATGCACAGTAAGCTCGTTATGTGCCCATCCCTTTACCATGTCCCACTAACTCAGGAAACTACATAGTCTTGTCCCTCAACCAAGCCTGAACTGCACACTACACAATCACAAGGCTTAAGGTTTCCCCTTTCCTACCTAAAATACATAATTTCATAGTTATTGAGCCTCCATTTCCAACCTGTCACTTTTTCTGGGCTCAGTTTATGGTTCAAAATGAATCATCTTAGGCTAGGGGTTTTCGAGTTGATATCATCTCCTCATGAGTGAATTATGGGAAGAGGTACTCTATCATGTCATGGAAATATTATGAAGAAGGTGAGGAAGGAGGGAGCCATGCTCAAAGACACTCCTGCAGTTGAATTAACAAGCTGGTCAATCAAGACAAAGCAAAGGGACACTAGTTTGTGACCACTATCGAAGACTTGAGATCATTGAAGACTCCTTATCACCAAGTCATACGAAGCTGAAAAGGAATACTACTTCACAAAGACACGCAAATATCAATAGAATCAATGTCTTGACATTTCCACATCATCAATATGTCAATGTCAGTAGTTTCATGTCATGTCATGAGTGGGCATATGCCACATCACTAATGTGGACCATGTATATTGTATTCAAGTATATTATAAAGTGAAAGTAAAAAGGACACACGCGAAATGTAAATATTTATGTTACTTGAAAAGTCATAGGAAGTCAAACATTCATGAGGGTAGTTAAATATTTACGCTTGGTTATATATATTCCTCACTGTATGAGCAAAGGACTTTTCACATTGGCTCCAACATCAAAACATTAGAGAGATAAGCTAGTTATTTTGTGAAGCAATTGGAGCTAGTGATTTTCATTGTATAAATGTTTCTCCAAAGTTTTACTTAATAAAAAAATCGTTCCAAGTCTAGCCATCAGATTCTCACAAAGAAGAGGATGAGAGTGAAGAAGAAGACATGGCATACCAAGATCTAGACTGGATGACTTAGGGCCCACTTGCACTTCAAGGTGTGTTGCACAAGATGTCAAAGCATTTGGAGAAGCTCTTAAAAAAGTATGACCTTGATAAAACAGTGAAGGTTGAAGACCATCTAGACAAATTTTTCCTACATCTCCAATCACTTGAGGTATGTTACAACCAGGGAAATTTTTTGGAGCTAATATTCGCAGGTCGACGAATTTTCTATACTTCTTCCAAAAAAAATATTCGCCAATTTATATTTCTCTAAAAATAATTAGCCAAATATTTATAGTATGAAATTATTTAACATCAAAAATAAATAAAAATATATATATTATATAAACTAATATAATATAATCATAAATATAGATATTTTTACAAAAATATCATTAAACATTTTACAATTTTACTATTAGAGATTATTGATACTCATGAAGGTTTCGAAAATTTCAAATATATATTCATCCATAAAACTTTCCCTGGTCACGATGATGTTGCATGTAGAATTTTCACAAGTACCTCGGATGGTAGAGCAATTGTATGGTATCAAAACCTTCCTCTGAACTCCATCCAGAATTGGAGGGGGTTTAAGAAAATTTTCCTTGAAAAAATTGTTGATGATAAGACCCATTCCATGTTATTGAAAGAGCTAGGTAATATGAATATGGATAAAAAGGAGAAAGTGAAATAATTCAATCATAGGTTCAACCATATCTTGAATAAATTTATAGAAGACACGAAACCTCACGAATCCATGCTCTTTAAAACGAGATCATGGACCAATCAGGTGTTAAGCCATAGATCAAGTGTCGGTAATATAGAGGAGAGAGTGAACTGTCAGATCACTACATATCATGACCGTCGAATTATATGTTACAAATGTACATAGTAAAGAAACACACTTTACCTAACTCTACGCTAGACCAAGTTATGCTTAACTATTTCCTATGTGTCGTAATATCCTAACATCCCCCCTTAAGAAAAACTTGGGATAGGATTGAAGGATTTACAAAGGTGAAACAATAGGAGAAGGAAGGAGGCATTAGAGCCTATCCCCCCTTAACGATAACTTTCTTGAACTCCAAGAATAGATAGAATTTTGGTAAACTTTGCTTATGTGAGAGCATTTGTAAAGATATCGGAAACTTGATCATTGGTTGAACAATAATGCACTTCAAGGACACGATCATGAATGAGCTTTCTGATGAAGTGTATGTGAATCTCAATGTGTTTCATACATTGATTCTAAGCTATATCTTTGCATAGATGAATGGAACTATTATTATCACACCAAAGTGTAGTTGTATGCTACTGATGAAGACCAAATTGGGTGAGGATTTTACGAAGCCACAGGGATTCTTTATTGGCTTCAACTACACCACGATACTTTGCTTCTACCTAAGAAATAGATATGCCACTTTTTTTCTTACAAGAACATGTAATAGGTCCTAACCCAAGAGTGAATACATAAGCTACAATTAAGTTTCGATCGTCGGGGTCACCATCCCAATGAGAATCAGTGAAACCAACCAACAATGGAGATTATCCTGCATTGTAATGAATCCCGAACTGAACGATACCTTGAATATATCGAAGAATTTTTTTAGCTTCTTTCCATTGACCTCCATGAGGTTGGTTCATAAACCGAACAACAAGACCAACGAGAAAGGAAAGGTCAGGACGGGTATGGGCTAGATACAGAAGTTTACCAACAACTTGACGGTATAAGGTAGCATCAACTTCACGGGTAGTACAAGTGATTGCAAGCTTGACTCCATAATGAAAGGGAGAATGGGTTGTCTTATAGTATTCCATGTGAAATTGGCGTAGAATATCACAAGCAGACTTGGACTAAGAAAGGGTAATACCTTCTTTGGATTGCAATACTTGAAGACCAAGGAAATAATGCAAGTGTCCTAAGTATTTCATTTCAAAATTATTTTTGAGGCTATAATTTACATGGTTTATATGGTTGGCATCACTACCAGTAAGGATAATATCATCAACATAAAGAAAAAGGATGATGAAGGACTTACCCAGTTTCTTGGTGTAGATAGTGTTGTTAGAATGACTCCTAGAAAAGCCATTATCTAAGAGAAAGCTATCCATTTTGGCATACCAAGCTTGAGGAGCTTGTTTGAGATGATAGAGAGGCTTCCTAAGGCGAAAAAAATGGCTATAGTTGTTTTGGATAAAGTCAGGGGGTTGTCCCATGTAGATTTCTTCATGCAAATATCCATGTAAGAAGGCAGATTTAACATCCATCTGATGGAATTCCCATTTAAGGGAGGTAACAAGGGAAAGAACAAGGTAGATAGAATTCATTTTGGCAACAGGGGAGAAGGTTTTAGTATAGTCAATGCCTTCAACTTGTGAAAATCCTTTAGCAACAAGACGGGCTTTATTTTTATCCACTTTTACATTTGGTCCAAACTTTGTTTTGTAAAACCGTTGCATTTAATAGGTTTTCTTCCCTTTGGACAAGGAACAAGATCCCAAGTATCGTTGGCCTATCATGAATGATATTATTCATTCATATCTTCATCCTAACCTAGATGACCTAAATCTTCTTCAAAGGTGTCTGGATCAAGATTTTCTAGAAGTTGAACCAATAAGGAAGAGGCTCTTTCAAGTTGAGAACGTGTACAATGTTGATCTGCAAAGTCACATGCAAGAGAAACTACTGCATCTCAAGTAGATTGGACCCATATTGGAAGTTGTGGAGATGAAGGAATATCTTGAGGAGGTGGAGGAGGACTTTCATCATCGTTGTTATCATCTGAACTAGAAGGAATATTGTCAAAAATAGAAGAGATAGAGAGAGGTGGCACATATGCCGAATCAGGCTCGCAGGCCAAAGGGGGCCCACCCGCCAAACTATGCCAAGCCTGAGGGGGAGCTTATGGTGTTGCAATAAATTCTAAAGGGGTATATTGTTGGATAATGGGTGGTTGTGTTAGTGGTGGCATTGATTTCGACAAGAGTCAATGATGATCCATTATATTTATAGTCTTATGGTAGAGAATCATCCTAGTAGCAGGCTTATTGAGAAGCCAATGAAATGATGGCTATGGTGTTTATACGGTGAACATTCCATGCACAAGAAGAACAATCATGAAGAAAAGTGTGGCAAATAATTTGGACTCACATCAGAGGCAGTAATTGTGCTCCAACACTACATCAGACCCTATACATTTGAAATTGTTTTGGAAGTGATTTCCAACGATATGAAAAAGTTTAAAAATGGGCTCCTAGATCAAAATATATGGTCTGTTGAAGTTCAGGGACTTGAAGCCTTCAGAAGGATGAGACATTAGAGCTGGAGACATATTGGATATCGGAATATCAGAGGTCTCGAATATCAAAACATTGGAGCAAGAGGCATATAAAATATCATAACATTGGAGCACGTTGTCATATCAAAAACCTTAGAGTACATGGCACACCGGAAGCTCAGAGTAGACCAACATATAGTAACATCTGAGTAGGAGGCTTATCGGGTATCAGAATATTGGATGCTTGAGATATCAAAATATCATACATTCTTAACAAAATTGCATTAATAAGTTATGATATCTAGTCATATTGATAGTGTTATAAGCATCGATAAATGTTGAAAATCAATTAAAAAAGGATTCTCCTAAAAAACCAAGTTATGTAGGGTCCTTTTCTCTCTCCTCTCGCAGGACACATGGAAACATGCGATTGGTTCTGAGAAGTTTCAGTGGAAACTGAGAGCAGCATGACGTGGCAGTACAAAATGACATGTGGGAGGCATATTCAATGTTATTGGGTGGTGTAGTGGGTCAAAATTGGGTGACATGTATCACCACTAAGGATTTTCCACGTGGTGGTAAATGAAGTCATATCGGAGGTCGGAATATCGGAGGATTAGAAAATTGAAACTTCTGTGCAAATGTTTTTTTAAAAGTTATGATAAAAGGGGATTCAAATGTCTGGTTGGCAGATGGTTGTGAGAGGTCTAAGTACCAAGGGTGCAATGCATATAACAAAGGGAGATGAGGATATCTGGGAATACAATATTGTAAGTTACAATATAGCATGTCTCTGATGGTGTAGTACAATGAATTGAATAAGAAAATATGGGTCAAAAGCTGAGGATTGAATGCATTATATCCGAGTCGGTATTTGCAGAGAATAAGCCCTGCAACAATGAACCAAGGACATTGGATAATTTAATAGAACATTCTCGTTGCGTGCACATATTTGTGAATTAAAGAAAATAGGGAAGAAAAGCTTCCATTCACGTATATTGACCAAATCTCATGGGAAATAAATAGGCATGGGAAGTCCCTATAACGTGATCAAATAGACCACGAATTAAAATCTCAACATGGAAGTGTACATGGTGAGTCTGTAAATATTTTAGAAGCTCGTTCTTGTGATTAACTCTATGACATAAATCATTTGGAAAATGAAAAGGAAGTAGAGTAAGTGATGCTAAGATGCATTTGAGTGATATTTGCACTGATGGAATAAACAGGACCATGTTGTACGCAACAATGGAACAAAAATAGCGAAAGCCTTTGTGCAAGGTAGATAAAATATTTATTATTGAATTTGTTGAGTGGTGAGTGTTGTGGTAGCACCGTGGTAGTTCTTTGTGAGAGAGAACAAAGCCTGAAGTATGCGAGAAGCATCAGAGAATGAGTTGTGAGATAGTAGAGTGTTGATCAAGAGCACATACCATGAGCTGAGGGAGAAGAAACCGAGGATGATTTGCGAGACAACATAGTTTTTATCACATGATATGTTGAGTAGAGTACAAAAGGTGAGATTCAGCAAGACTTTAGGAGTGAGTGATTGAGAAGAGGACCGAGAGTAGAATGAAATTATGTGACAAGGTGGATTTGTATTTATCTTATTTGTAAATGCCTCTATTTTCAGTCTGAAAATTGTATGAAATAGTATAATAGTGCAAACAGCAAGTGGTACCCCACATTCAAGGAGTTCGATGCCTCTTGGTAAGTTTTTTCTTTCTATCCTAAGGGTACTTGTGCCTCCAGTGAGTGTGTGCTCACAAAAAAACTGATGTAATTAATTGGGTGCTTAAATTATATCCAGGGAAAATTTTAGGGGCTAATATTCGTAGGTGGGCTAATTTTCCATGTTTTTTCCAAAAAGAAAATTCTGAAATTTCCATTATTTTGAAAACAGATTTGCCCAAATTTTATAGTATAAAATTATTTTACCCTAAAAAACCCCAAAATTTGATATATACTAATATGAATTAATTAGAAACCTAAATTGGGGACTAGTAAGATTCGCCAAGGTTTATAAAATTTAAGATAAAATTCCATCCTTAAAATTTTCCCAGATTATATCTTAAAATAACAAAAAATTGGTGGTTTTTACCCTTTGGGTTTCCACGTGAAAAATACCAGTGTCAATGTGTGTGTGTGTGTGCTGATCTAGAGAACTATTGTTGAACGTATGAATTCTCATCTCTAACTGCTTATTTATTTATGAATTAATTCTCTCATAAATAATAAATGGTAGAGGAATGAAGTTAGAATATATTCAAAAGAAAAATTTAAAGTAATCATACAATTACTTATTCACCCACTCTTAGTAATTTCTTATTCCAACAAAGGTTAGAACACATACTCCACTTACAAAAAAAAATTCAAGCAATGCCATAAGTACGAGATATCCCTCAATCCCAAGAAGAGTACATTTTCAGCTTCTAAGGGTAATATCTTAGGCCACATTATTGTTAAAAGTAGGATTAAGGTAGACCGAGAGAGGGTCAGAATAATCACCCAGATTCCCTTCCCAGTAAAAAATAAGTTCATGCAGTCTTTCCTCAAGAAGATCGAATTCCTCTGTAAGTTCATCTCCTATTACACTCAAATTGTAAAACCAATACAAGAGATCATGAAAAATTATTCTATCCAAAAATGGGATAGAAGGGAAAATGATGCATTTTCCTATATCAAGCATGCTATCACAGAAGCACATGCGTTGTACATCCTATATTTCAATAAGGAATTTTTTCTCCACATCTTTACTTCTAACACATCTCTTACCATTGTACTCATGCAGAATGATGATCTGAACAATGAGCGACCTATTTCTTCCATGATCGCAAGTCTACAAGGACCTGAGCTAAAATACCTCGATGTGGATAAACAATATTATACAATATATTAGGCAGTCAATAGTTTTTAGCCCCATATACACAATAATTACCATATTATCTTTGTTTCACAGCCAATAATCAAATCACTGCTTGTTCACCCAAAATGAGAGCGATCTAGATGACTGGTTTGCGGGAATATGATCTAGAAATAAATCCAATTCACACAATCAAGGGCCATGGTATTTTTTTATTGGCAGCAAAAGTAGTGGAGGCAAAAGAAGAAGAATATATTTTGCGGTGGGAGAAAGAAATTGAAATTTACAACATCGAGAGAGTCACCCCCACTACTAGCACAAACAATTGGTACAAGGATGTGCAACAATACCTTGAGCATGACATCGTTCCCTCCCAATTTTACGCACGACAGAAGAGGGAACTAAGGCTTAAAGCATTATCTTACCAGTTGGTGGATGGGGAGATTTTTAGAAAGCACCATAATTGAGTATTGCTCAAGTGTTTGGAGGCATATTATTCGGAGAAGGTAATGCGTGATATCCATTACAGACCAGCAGGGGGACACTTTGTGGGAAACACAACGACGAATAAAATCATTCCGACCATTTTTTATCGGCCCACACTATTTAAGGATGGTTATTCTTACGTCTAAAAATTTATGGTTTTTCAAAGGTTTTCCGACATACATAAGAATTCAGTCTCCCTACTGTAGCCTATCATAGTGGAAGAACCGTTTTAACAGTGGGGCTTGGATATTATTGGAGAAATATTTCCACAATAATAAAAGAAACACCACTAAATTCTCATTGCAACCTATTACTTCACATGGTGGAGAGAATTAGTTCCACTGAAATAGGTGAATGATTAGGAAGTCATCAAATTTGTGTAGCAAGACAACATATCCAGGTTCGACATTCTTTCTTTACTTGTTTTTTACAATGCAATGTATTTCTCATCGTTAAAAATTTATGGCTTTGAATTGGAAAATAGAATTTTATTTAATCAGTATGATAACTACTACCCTCAAGGAATGGTATTGTTGAATCCATGAATAATAACTTGATCCGCATAAATAAGAAGACCATATTCTCTTAGCAGAGGAACTGCCACTCTTCTTTGGTAAATTCCTTTTGGGTTGACTGAGTCACGTCTAAGCCTTCCTTGAAAAACCCCCCTTACTTCCATGTATATGAGAAATAGGGCATCCTCCTACAGAATATCTACTTGCCTTCTCCAACTGTCAAAAGAATCCCAAGACAAGACATGTTTGTTAGTTTTGTGTAGATGTATACCCTTCATAAGCTCTAGAAAGAAAGGTGGAAAGAAAAAGAAAAAAATTTACTTCATAAAAGTCATATCAAGAGGTGGTTCAATAATAGATATGCACAGAAGAAAATTTTTAGTGTCGGTGACTTAGTCTTCAAGTTGGAAAAATCTCATGAAGACAAAGGGAAACACACTAAGTTTCAATCCCTCTGGGTTGGCCCTTTCATAGTACATGACAATCTTAGCCATCACACCTATCATATTTAATCACTTGAAGGGAAGATTGAATATTTCCCATAAATGCCCAAGATCTGAAAAACTATTTTCAATTATCATCAAGGGTTGTGCCCTACAATATGTACATAGTTTTCTTTTGTTCTGTTTATTCTTTTCTTGTCGTTTTCTTTAATCCTTGTTTCATTATGTGAATAAGTGTTTTCCTTGTCCTTGTGTTGGTTTCCTATATTGTGTGTGACTGAAGTCTAAGAAGTCTTGTGAAACTTCAACATTTGGTTAGTCGTTGGTCCGTCTTCCTTGTGTTAGTTATGTATTTATGCCAATGAAGTTCTGATGGAAAATACGATAAGTTTGTAAGGAGAGATTTTGGAAAACCATGAACTCGTGTCAATTTGGGAAAACTTGTGCCTATATTTGGTTATTTATGTTTCTATGTTTGCATGCTTATCCAATCAGTAAAAGGAGAAGGGGAAAATATAAACAAGAAAAACTAGATCAAATGTATTTCTATGCTTTTTTGAAGGAACAACCTCTCGTGCTCTCAATAAGTTGGGATCCCTCTTATGACGAAAATGAATAAATTCCAATGAAAAATCCTCTTTTAAATAAATAAAGAAAGGATAAATAAGAGAAAGACTTCATTCGCAAAGAGGTAAAGCATGAAACTCTATTAGGGTACTTTTCAGGATCACTGACACGAGAATTTTTTTGTGTTCATCTATTTACTCTCTCGAGGTATTGTCTAGCTTTGCTTGAAGTAGAGGAACACTAGAGATGAAAATATTATACTTTGAAAATATTAAACACGCGAGCTTCACTATCCTTCCCTACTTGAATCTTTGTGATAATGTTGAATCTTTGTCGAGATAAACCGAAATGGCCTGAAGGGTACTTCGTTATTCATGGGGTAAGTGGAAAAAACAAAGTAATATGGACGATGAATCAATAATCCTTGAAGGACCAAGACCCAGTACGAAAGAAGTTAACCAAGATAAAGAAACTGGAATTGTACCATTGTGGTGCCAAGTGTTATAAGTGCTACAACCCCCTCTAAATGTTTTCCCTATAACAAAGTTTGGAGCCTTATTCGGTCTTGTTCATTATTGTCGCAAATTTTGAAGTTAATTTTATTGGTTTCATCGAATTTTTTGATCCCTTTCGCAAGATAGGAAACGTTTTGTCTTTCGGCATGTTGTTGTCGCATTATAGAATGAGATTTCCAAGAGGTCACATTTGTGAAAGTGAGATTTTCTAAACTTGGAAGTATTTATCGCACTCATTTCCAAAGTTTTGATCATGTCGCACCAGTGTCATCACGGTCATCGTAAAGTGTATATTTGTTGTCGCACTTGTAATAATCATTCATAAATATTTCACACAGAGGGGAATTCTTTTTTTTTACATCACGGATGATCTATGTTTATTTAGTCATCAAAATATTCTATGTGTATTATCATAGTTGAATTTTCATCATGGTTCACATCAGTCTCATTGATCCTACACTTCACCATTTTTCAAAAAATTTCCTGACAAAGAACTTAGCTTCACCCGACCTCCCTTGATTTGTGCACTTCCGAGAATCAGGCCTCTATTTGTGATGATACTTCTTGCAACTGCGCAGTGTGAAGTTTCTACCTTCTAGGACTGCTGCACTATAGAGTTTCTATGACTAAGCCTTGACCCTGACCTCCAAAATTGTGCAGTCATGATCCCCAGTCTGACTTGAACTACACACTTTGCAACCAAAATACTCAAGATAACTCCTTGAGCCCTTTAAGTATGCGGATATGCAGTATCATTCCCTTCCTTGACTCCCAAAACTGTGGAAGAATATTTCATAGTTCCCATCTCTTTAGCCTCTGCCACTAGCTCCAGAAACTATGTAATATTATCCCTAAGACTAGCCTGAACTGTTCACTACGTAGTCACAAGACTCAAGTATTATTTTTTCCTACCTGAAAAATGTAATTTCTTAGTCACTGAGCCTCCCTTTCCAGTGTGTCACTTCTTCCAGGTTAATTTTATGGATTTGAATGCATCATCTCAGGCTAGGGTTTTTTGGATTAATATCGTCTCATCATGAGTGAATTGCAGGAATAGGTATTCTATCATATCATGGAAAGATGATGAAGAAGGTGAGGAAGAAGTAAAACAAGCTCAAAGACACAGTTGCATGTGAACTTACAAGATGATCAATCAAGAGTAAAGGGACACTATTTTGTGGCCACTATCCAATACTTGAGATCATTGAAGACTCCTTATCACCAAGGCATGCAGAGGTGAAAAGGAAAACTCCTTCACAAAGACACTCAACTCTTAGTAGCAACAGTGGCTTGAAATTTCCACATCATCAAGGAGTCCATGTCAGCATTGTCATGTCATGTCATGTCATGAGTGTTCATATGCCACATCACGAATGTGGACCATGTATATTGTATTCAAATGTATTATAACGTAGAATTCCAAAAGACACACATAGAATTTAAAGAGTCATGTCAGTTGAAATGTCATAGGAAATTAAACAATAACGAGGAAAGGAGTTGCTCCAACACTCCAAAATCGGAGCTATTGATGTTCATTGTATATATATGTCTTGGAACTTTTACTTAACAACAAAATCCTTCCAAGGCCAGCAAATTCTTCATGCATGGACTATGAATGTTTGTAAGAATATTCTGTGGATGTTTGTATTCCATGTTTTCTTTGACATTTTTTAAGATATTTTAAGTATTTGATTTATTGTAGTACTTATCTTATTGAGAATGTGTTTTAATGGTTATTATTGTTGTCCCATCCTTGTGGAATATTCCGCAAGATAATAGGAAGATATTTCTCAATTGTTGGTTGTAATGACTGTCACATCCCTTGTGGACTATTCTGTTGTATGTTAGACAGATCCTCTAGCTCATTTGTGTCTTTTCTTGGGTTGTACTATTACCACTCTCCTAGAGGTTCACATCTCTCTCTCCCCCCGCAATAGAATAACATTAATACACTTGCAATTGGAAATTCACCAAGCACACCCCTTCGATTTATGAAATTACATGTGCACTCCTATCTCTTGGTGAAAGTCAGAGCCAAGGAAGATCTTTAAGAATATGGAAACCAGACCTTTATTCTGGATGGGACTCCAACACTAAGGGAGGTGAGGTCTAACTGGGACATCATATCGGGGATATCACCTAAATGTCAGTGGGTCCAACACCATCAATAGAAGGACGTCAATTAGATAAATATCATTGGGAATAATATCCTATACATATATAAGGAATAAAACTTGAAATTATTGAATTAATACATTTTGATATACGTCATCCTATGCAAACAAGGTATTTTAGAAGAAGAGTATTATTTTCTTATTTTTATTTATGATAGTATTAAATATAATTGGGTGTATTTTATCGTGAATAAAAGTGATGTATTTGAGTTTTTAAAATAGTTCAAATATACGGTTGAAAATCAAAGAGGAAGGTACATCAAAATCCAGAGATGAAATCAAGGGGGTGAGTATACATAAGAAGCCCTCTTTAAGTATTGCAAAGGAGATGGAATTCCGCAAAGTGTACAATGCCACATATACCTCAAGAAAATGGAGTATCTGAGATAATCAACATAGCCTTATTTGAATGTGATTGAAGTATTGTTGTCGACAGATATTGTCACTCCTAGAGACAGCCTAGAGTTGCCATAGACCAGTGCCTAAGACATCTTATCATAGCAAGGAGCGTATAATATAACTTGGGTGTCAATCCAAAAGGCTCTCCTGCTATCTCTTGTAAAACAAGGAAATGAATTTAAATGGGACAAGAACTTACAGGAACTGCCACAGGGAAATTAATGCTGCAGAGACAAGATGCAAAGCTCTAACACAAAAGCATCAGACAGTTAAGAGACAATTTATTGTAAAGAGGGCCGATTCAAGTAATATGCCACATAAATAAAATATCAGAAGGTGTATGCAGTGAAATAAATATAGGAAGATATTAGTTAACTTTGGACTGATACCCAGATACACAACAGAACCATATATGGGCTTATCATTCTAAGAATCCATACATGACAATGGCGTTTTAAAAGCACCCTCCCAAAGCAAATAATATAGCGGAAAGATTGATGAAATGAATATGAAACAGTATATCATGCCTGAGCCATATTTAAAGCGCTTGACTGATCCAAGTATGGGTATCAACTAGGATAAATCCTTACCTAAAATCAGTGAGCCACTCGCATTCCAGTACATGATACAAGAAGAAGGATAAAATGAAATATTGTATTAAACACAGTAGAGAATATTACATACTGTGGAATACCAAAGACCAGAATCCTCTAATATAGATATAACTCCTCCTCACTGAGACCCTATGGGCTCTGAGCCTTCATACAAGAACTTATACAAAATGTATACAAAAATGCTTTTCACTGCACTGTTTCCTGGTAAAAATCTGGAACCCTTACAATGTCTTTCTTCTTGGTTTTTATAGAGGAAGAAGAAGAAAAACTCATAAAAGAAGTACGTGAAAACAATTAATTGTTTCATTAAAACAAAATGGTGGAAACATTTACACCCATATTGCTGAATGACTAGGTGATATTGTCTGTACTTGACAATCTGCTTGCAGAAATAAATGCACTAGGCAGAAAATCTCTTCAGGAACATGGTATGAGGATAGATTCATATGAATATTTTGTCCTTTCCTAAAGAAAATTTGGCCGAAAATAAAACCTGGAGGGTATTTTTTTCTCTACTGGGTACCCTCGGCCATCTAGTCTTTAAATTTGAGTTTGAAACATTGAATGTTGATTGTTGAATTTCCTCATCTTCCACTGATATTTCTTGTCAACACCTTTAATATCCCCATCCGCAAAATCATTGTTTTGAATGGCTCCGGAGGGTCTGATAGCTTTCGAACCTTGCTGTTTTAATGAGAGTATTTTCACGGCAGCTACCCAGGGATTTCTTTCATAAATTCTTCCTCTGCAAGCCGATCCTTAGATGCATCTTCGATTTTTGTAATGGAGGCAGAGATTAATGACGATTTCTTGTCACTGCAACCTGCAAAACCCAAAAACATGTTAAAGAAAACCAGACACAAGGGTGGTGGATGCGGTTGTGACCACGGAATGATGATGTGGACTGGGAGAAATGGTGAGGAGATGCAGGGTGGTGGAAAACACAGATAAATGGCAAAGAAATGAAGGGTGACGATGAAATATGCAGTGGAATGACGATGAATGCACGAGGCAGAGATACGTAACATAAACACTGTAATATGACACGTAAACGGAATATATGAATGGTGGAGGCGGACGCAAATGACACATGGGCATATGAAAGAATATACGAAAGGGGGTGACGTGGAGGTGGACTCGGGTGGTCAGCGGGCGTAAACGTTTCCGGGCCATCCGATCTTGAAAGCAGATCAACGACTAACAATGCTTTGGGGACCGATGAAAAGGCGAACCCCGGGACACTGTATACTGGGTTTAACACATGTGCATCTTCACAGCATCACGATCGTCGGATGATGGCTCACAAATCGAATGGCTCACGTTGATTTCGCTACGCGCCCGGGATCGAAAGTTAACGCGCGAAATGGGGCGGTATTGGAACAGTACAGAGGGACACGCGGCGATCAGCGTATGGAATCGTTGCGATTTTCGGAATACCGCTTGCCCAGCAAAGGTGGTGCGAAATAAACAGGCCGGTTTTGAGTAATGAACGTGGGCGCAGGGACCACCATGGCAAGCTGTTTGGGGACCATTGATTTACTTTTGATCGAACGGCTAGGGATGTGCCCGATAGCCTCTCATGCTAAGCGCCTGTCAGTCTGGCACTTGGTCTAGCACCCGAGTCATATGGGGAATAAAATAAAGGGGGCTGAGACTGAAGGGGCTAGGCCCGATATATCTTTAAGTGCGGATTTTAGCCTTTGTCTAATGTACTTCATGGGAGAGAATGGTAACAATA
This sequence comes from Pinus albicaulis, assembly GCA_034641835.2. NCBI lineage: Eukaryota > Viridiplantae > Streptophyta > Pinopsida > Pinales > Pinaceae > Pinus > Pinus albicaulis. The sequence continues at coordinate 1,989,976,495 of CM076575.1, forward strand.
GGTAGGATATGAGGGTTTTAGGCCACAAAAGGGGTTTTAAACGGATTCAAACGGGACTGTAAGCCAGAAACTTGAATGGAGGGGCTAATATAGTCAACGTCGGCTCCATCTGGGGACGACACATTCGTTCCTGGATGTGTCGAGAACCTGCAGACCGTCGAATCATCTCTTATGCAGACTCTGCCCTTCAAAAACTTTTCTTCTCATGATTCGTTATAACACCCACATCATTCAGTCAGTAATAAAACAAGAATTAATATACAACATGATACAATTAGGCCACCTCGACCTGAATCAGAATTGGAAGTAGGGATTTAAAAATTTTCCGTTTACAGGGGCATCCAGTAAGTCGCCCTGTAAATTCTCCAATACAAACGTGTTATTGCCTCCTTGTTCCACAATTTTGAAAGGACCAAACCACAGGGGATCAAATTTCCCATGCTTTCCTTTTTCAGCCCTCCGGATATCCCATCTGAGCACTAGATCTCCAATCAGCAATTTCCTGTCTTTTGCATGCTGATCGAATATGTGTTTCATTTTTTCCTGATATTCAGTTAACCTTTGATTTACCTGACCTCGTGTTTCCTCTAATTCTACCAATTGATTGATTCTTCTAACCATATCATCAGGTTCTTCCTGAATTTCTTGCATGAAACATGCCACTGGTAAGGCCAGCTGCACAGGAAACACTGCTGCTCATCCATATACTAACTCATAGGGAGATTTCCCAGTTTTTCTCTTGCTGGTGATTCTATTCGCCCATAGAGAAAATTTCAATTGGGAATCCCAATTTTTCTTATTTTCATTTATAGTTTTCTTCAAGGCCCTCACCAAAGTTTTGTTGGAAGATTCTGCCAAGCCATCCCCCTGTGGATAATAAGCTGTGGAATGATTTAGTGAAATATTATATTGTTGACATAAATTCACAAATTTTGCAGATTTGAAGGCCTGTGCGTTATCAGTCACTATTCTAGCAGGGCAGCCAAACCTGGATATAATATTTTCTTCCATGAACTTTATGATGACAGTGTCAGTAGCATTCCTCGCAGGTATGGCTTCCACCCATTTTGTAAAATAATTTGTGGCTATCAATATCCATTTATGTTGTCCACTTGAGGGTGGGTGAATTTAACCTATAAAATCTATCCCCCATTGTTGAAATGGCTCATTCACATGAACTGGAATCAAGGGCAGAGCTGCCAATTTCTGCCTCTCAGCAAATTTCTGACACTTATCACATGCTCTGACCCAAGTAAAAACATCTCCAACTAATTTTGGCTAGTAGAAACCAGCCTTTAGGATTTTATGAGCTGTATCCCTCTAGTTGTAGTGTCCTCCACGGATTCCTTCATGAAATTCTATCATTATACTTTCTACTTCATTTTCTATGAGGCATAATAGTAGTATGCCTGAAGGATCTCTCCAATATAATTGGCCATTGGAAACTATATACTTTTGTGATTTTAGCCTCAATGCCCTGTATTTTGATTTATCATAGCTGGGAGGACAGTTGAGTGTCAAAAGATATTCTACTATTTCTTTGTACCAAGGACTGGTGAGAAATTTCATGTGTACTTCCTGAGTAGCCATCTCCAGCCCTTGCTGCTCTTTCTCTTTCACAGACTCCCCACTTGAAATCATAGACAAATTTATGCCCAGAGCCTGGTAGTTTGATTCTGATAAGATCCTTGCTAGCCCCTGTCCTTTTATCAGCTTAGTAGGGCGAATATCCAGATCATACTCCTGTATTTTTGCAATCCATCTCCCTCTTTTCCCTTCACTGTCTCCCTGAACAAGTATATCCTTAATAGCTGTAGTAGGCACAAATGCAGTAATGTGGGACTGCAAAATATACATGCGAAAGGCTTTGAGGGATTTTACTAGGGCATATGCCTGCTTCTCTAATATGTTATATCTTAATTCTGTATCATGAAGCACCTGACTGAAAAAGGCGACAGGCTGCTCATATCCTTCTTCATTTTTCTGTAATAACACTCCAGCTACTGTATGGGGTGAAGCAAATGAAAATGTAATAAATGGTTTTGTATAATCTGGTCCAGCTAGCACAGGAGCTTCAGCAAATGCAGCTTTAATTCTAGCAAAGGCCTCCCGTGATTCTTGTGACCATTTCACCTCATTATTATTCTTTAGCATATCTGTTATATGCCTAACTATCTCGGCATAGTTAGGAATAAACCTTCTTAGAAAATTTATGTGCCCAAGAAACACTTGCATCTCTTTCTTATTTCTGGGCAGAGGAATACTATTTATCACCTCTACTATTTTAGGATCTATTCTCACCCCATATTTAGTTACAATATGCCCCAAAATCTTGCCTTCCTCTAATGCAAATAAATATTTTTGCGGATTAAGAGAAAGGCCATACCTTCTGCATTTTTCAAAAGTTCTTCGTAAATTCTCAATGTGTTCAACATCATTTTTTGAAAACACTGTAATATCATCAAGGTACACCACTAAAAATTTATCTTGCTCCCCAACAAAAGCGATATCCATAGCCCTCTGAAAAGTGGCCCCCGCATTAATCAGTCCAAAAGGCATCCTGGCATACATGAATGTACCCCATGGTGTGGTGAAAGCAGTTTTCTTTTGATCCTCTGGAAGTACAGCCACCTGGTTATACCCGGAGAAACCATCCATCATTGACATTCTAGAGGCTCCAACCACTTTCTGCAGGATGTGGTCCATTTTGGGTAGTGGATAATTATCTTTTAAAGATGCTCTGTTTAAATTTCTAAAATCCACACACAGCCTTATTTCTCTAATTTTCTTTCAGACAGGGACCAAATTAGCAACCCATTCTGAGTACCTTAGTGGCACAATTATTTTGGCCTTTAGTAGCTTCTTGATTTCTTTTTCAATGGAGGGAAGCAAAAAAGGTTTTATCTGTCTAAGCTTTTGCTTATAAGGTTTTGCATATTCTCTCAGAGGAATTTTATGCTACATTATACTGACATCGAATGTTTTCAGGTCCTGATAGGACCATGGAAATACATCTTTATAAGATTGAAATAATTTTAGGTATTTTTCCTTATATTCCTCTGGGACCTTCTTGGATAATTTTACAATTTTAGGATCAGCCTCAGTACCCAGATTCAGGTCTTCCACTTGATTTTCTTCTACCATTTTACTAGGCTACAACGGGACATCATTTTTGTCAAATAGTTTTTCTAGAGGTACCAACCCTCTAGGGATGACATTTCCTTTCAGTTGTAACACCTTACTGCCTGCCATCTTCTCTTCCCATTTATTTTCTGAAGTATTCTCAGCCTCATCTTCTTCAAAATCATCAATCTCCATGTTGGAGAATTCTCCCACTGTTTCCAGGAATCTCTTCATTTGTTCCTCATCTTCAAATACCTGCCAATGTTTAACATTATCTGGAATGGATGGTCTATAACGTACCTCGACTAAATATCTTAAAAGAGGGTTCTAGGAAGGACGAAATGTAATGGCAGCTACAGCAAGAGAATTCGCCATTCTATTTTGCTCCCGGGGCATGAACTGGATATTAAATTCCAAGAAGAAGTTTTCCACCATGTCCGATACTTCATTTCTATAAGCTCTCAGCCGTGGATGTTTAGTTTGACATTGATTTCTGACCTGTCTGACCACCAGCTCAGAGTCTCCCAGAACCTTTAAACACGGTATGCCCATGCTCCTGGCTGTTTGTAGTCCCAATAGCAGTTCTTCCTATTCAGCTACATTATTAGTAGCTTCATATTCCAATTTAAAAGACAGTGGTATCCATTTTCCTATAGGAGAGATTAATAATACTCCAGCTCCATTTCCTTCTCTCGAATTTGCTCCATCAAAATGTAAAGTCCAGATTCCTGCTTCATGGTCTTCTAAAGGCTGCTCAGTCTTGATTTGACAGAAGGAAGGTTCATGAGCAAAATTTTGATCTTCTTCTAACATCAAACATGAGAAATCTCCTTCTTTACTGTAGATTGGTGAATTCTCTGAGCTGTCAGCCTTATTCACCGTCTTGATGAATCTGGTTTCTCTGTATAACCTCCTCTCTTGGCCACCAAAAACTGGGATAGTGGCGTATGTTAAATCTAATTTGAGTGACCCACCAATTTTTGTTCCCCAGGACCTTAACAACAGCATGCCAAAGCGAGCTTGGATATCAGCCACCACGATGTCCATTACTACACTTTTTGCTGGAATTTAGGCCAGATTGACCGCTAAATCTTTAATCATCCCTAGACATTTAACTCTTTTGGAATCAAATGAATAGAGGTATTTGTATGGGCGCGCGATCTGTAGTACTAGTTGTTCCATGACTGATAGAGGCATAAGATTATGGGAAGCCCCAGAATCTAACATACAATTGTGCAACAGCAGGTCATGAATCACTAGAGACACATAGAAGGGAGGAGTAGAAGGATCTATCTCCTCAACATGAGGGCAAAACACAACCATGGGTCTTTCTTCTTGAAGATTAAGACTGTGTGGAATTATTGGTGCTTCAGGAGGGAACAATAAAGAAGTGACTTGAGATTGATATACTGGTTGTTTCAACAGCTCAGTCAGGGGAACTGTTATTTTGAATTTTTCAAGTTCTTTTTGTAGATTAAAAGTAGGAGGGGGATTTTCTATTGCAACTTATTTTGACTCTTTATTTTCAGCTGAAGGTTTAACTTCTTTTGATACGGACTCAGCATTAGGAGGAGTGACTATTTTTGAAGAAGAGGGAATTTGATCATTAGACTGTAAAGGTTTGTTCAGAGGACTCTTACCTTTGTCTGTGGCTTTCTGCATCATTGACTCCTTTTGAGCTGATACTTCCTTTTGAGGTGGCTCCTCTTCTTGATCTTGAGTCCGAGTTCTCTTCCTTGAAGATCTGAGATCATATTTTCTGTTAAAATGTGCTTGCATGAAATCATTAAACTATTTGCAATAGTTATCAATTTATGCATCTTCTATGTCTCTTAGCTCTTCTCCTTCTTCATGCAATGGGCATTCAACTTCATCATTGTTAGAGAAAGCAATATTTGCATCTTGCAGTTCACAGGTAGCATCTTCAGTGGAGTCATATACTAGACCTTCCAGGTATAATGGGTGTGGAACTTGATCTTGTTGCTCCTTTGCTTCCCTTGGAAATATTTGCAGGGGTGGCTTTCTATACTGAGGATTGTAACCCCTGTTTGGAGCATTCTTGAAATTCTTGGAGGCTGCATTCTTTGTCTCCAATTCAAGTTTGACTAGTTTATTAGAAAGATTCTTTATCATTTTACTCATTTCTTCAATTTTATCTGAATCCTTATCCTGATTAGAAGTAGATACTTCCTCTTTACCCCTTCTTCTGGTGTCTTTTTTAGCTTTCCCTCTTAATTTTCCAGTGGAAGCAAAATTTGCTTCCAACTCAAGAGCGTCTGACTGAGCATCATCTAGTTTGGCAGGCTTTCTTTCCCTGAGAGAGAAACTAAAATCTGAGTCAAAGGCTGCTATGAAAACAACTTTGGCAGCATTCTGATGAGGCTTCATATCTGCAGGGAGGTTTAGACATAACTTATTAAATCTTTTGATAAATTCTGACACCCCTTCGTTATGTTTTTTCTTGAGTGTATTGAACTCAGTAAGACACTGTCCATGATCTTTCTTTTCTCCCCATTTTCTGAGAAAAGTATTTTCCATATCGTCCCAAGCGGTTACGGAACAGTTTCCTAATGTTTTTACCATTTTCTGTCTTCCCCGTCCAGAGATTGCACAAACAATCTTAAGACTACATCCAAATGTTCTACATTAAAGTTTTCTGCAAAAGAGAAGAAGGTCTCAAGATGTTTTTGAGCATCAATTTCATTTTCCCCAATGAATCTGGGTAGGATCTTCAAATAATCTTGTGGCATATCATTCAGCACTTAGGGTAATGCCAGGGGAGCATACTTGTTTAATAAAAAAGTTGGAACATTAGCCATTGGAGGAGGTGGGGGTTGTGCAACAATTTGATGTACAAAAGGAGGGAGAGGAGGAGGTGGGAGTGGAGTATGAATAACAATAGGGATATATTGTATAGCAGCCTGAGGTGTGGATGGGAACAGTTCACGGTTAACAGTAGCTACTTCGGTGACCTCTTTAACCTCTTCGACTTCAGGAGTAGGGTGAAGATTAGCTTTAATTCTAGCACCTACCCTGGGTGGGCTATTTGAATAATATTCTGTGTCTCCCACAGTGGAGTCGAGATTTTCTACTTGGATTTCTTTAGAAGAAGAGGATGGATAATATTCTACAGAATATTCGGGGATTTTAGCACGGACTGACTTCTTTTCTTTCCAACTTCTTCTGTGTATAATCTTCTCAGGGTCAGATACTAAAGGTGTCTTTGACTATGATGTATCTGACCTCAGATGTGGCTTACGAGGAGCCAGGACTACTAATAGATTTATCAAACAAACAACAGTGGAGTCGCCAAGGTGAGAGATATACAACTCTTTAACTCTCTGTGCTCACCTGATTAGAGATTGAATGTGATTTGTTGAGGCCCGGGGATAATGATTTTCTTAACTTCGATCCCCGGCAACGGCGCCATAAAGATGTTGTCGACAGATATTTTCACTCCTAGAGACAGCCTAGAGTTGCCATAGACCAGTGCCTAGGACATATTATCATAGCAAGGGGCATATAATATAACTTGGGTGTCAATCCAAAAGGCTCTCCTGCTATCTCTTGTAAAACAAGGAAATGAATTTAAATGGGACCAGAACTTACAGAAACTGCCACAGGGAAAGTAATGCTGCAAAGACAAGATGCAAAGCTCTAACACAAAAGCATCAGACAGTTAAGAGACAATTTACTATAAAGAGGGCCGATTCAAGTAATATGCCACAGAAATCAAATATCAGAAGGTGTATGCAGTGAAATAAATATGGGAAGATATTAGTTAACTTTGGACTGATACCTAGATACACAACAGAACCATATATGGGCTTATCATTCTAATAATCCATACATGACAATGGATTTTTAAAAGCACCCTCCCAAAGCAACTAATATAGCGGAAAGATGGATGAAATGAATATGAAAAAGTATATCATGCCTGAGCCATATTTAAAGCGCTTGACGGATCCAAGTATGGGTATCAACTAGGATAAATCCTTACCTAAAATCAGTGAGCCACTCGCATTCCCGTACATGATACAAGAAGAAGGATAAAATGAAATATTGTATTAAAAATAGTAGAGAAGATTACATACTGTGGAATACCAAAGACCAGAATCCTCTAATACAGATAGAACTCCTCCTCACTTAGACACTATGGGGCTCTGAGACTTCATACAAGAACTTATAAAAAATGTATACAAAAATGCCTTTCACTGCACTATTTTCTGGTAAAAATTTGGAACCCTTACAATGTCTTTCTTCTTGGTTTTTATAGAGGAAGAAGAAGAAAAACTCATAAAAAAAGTAGGTGAAAATAATTAATTGTTTCATTAAAACAAAATGGCGGAAACATTCGCGCCCATATTGCTAAATGACTAGGTGATATTGTCTGTACTTGAAAATATGCTTGCAGAAATAAATGCACTAGGCATAAAATCTCTTCAGGAACACGATATGAGGATAGATTCATATGAATATTATGTCCTTTCCTGAAGAAAATTTGGCCGAAAATAAAACCTGGAGGGTATTTTTTTCTGTGCTGGGTACCCTCAGCCATCTAATCTTTAAATTTGATTTTGAAACATTGAATGCTGATTTTTGAATTTCCTCATCTTCCACTGATATTTCTTGTCTGCACCTTTAATATCCCCATTTTCAAAATCTTTGTTTTGAATGGCTCCAGAGGGTCTAATAGCTTTCAAACCTTGCTGTTTTAATGAGAGTCATGTCACAACAGCTACCCAGGGCTTTCCTTCATAGATTATTCCTCTGCAAGCCGATCCTTAGATGCATCTTCAATTTTTGTAATGGAGGTAGAGATTAATGACGATTTCTTGTCACTGCAACCTGCAAAACCCACAAACAAGTTAAAGAAAACCAGACACAAGGGTGGTGGATGTGGCTGTGACCACGGAATGATGATGTGGACTGGGAGAAATGGCGAGGAGATGCAGGGTGGCGGAAAACACGGATAAATGGAAAAGAAATGAAGGGTGGCGATGAAATATGCAGTGGAATGATGATGAATGCACGATGCGGAGATACGTAACATAAACACTGTAATATGACACATAAATGGAGTATATCAATGGTGGAGGTGGACGCAAATGACACGTGGGCGTACGAAAGACTATACGAAAGGGGGTGACGTGGAGGTGGACTCGGGTGGTCAGTGGGCGTAAACGTTTCCGGGCCATCCGATCTTGAAACCAGATCAACGACTAACAATGCTTTGGGGACCGATGAAAAAGTGGGCCCCGAGACACTGTATACTGGGTTTAACACATGCGCATCTTCACAGTGTGACGACCGTCGGATGATGCCTCACAAATCGAACGGCTCACGTTGATTTCGCTGCGCGCCCGAGATTGAAAGTTAACGCGCGAAATGGGGCGGTATTGGAACAGTACAGAGGGACACACGACGATCAGCGTATGGAATCGCTGCTATTTGCGGAATATCGCTTGCCCAGCAAAGGTGGTGCGAAATAAACAGGCTGGTTTTGAGAAATGAACGTGGACACGGGGACCACCATAGGAAGCTGTTTGCGGACCGTTGATTTACTTTTGATCGAACGGCTAGGGATGTGCCCGATAGCCTCTCATGCTAAGCGCCTGTCAGTCTGGCACTTGGTCTAGCACCCGAGTCGTATGGGGAATAAAATAAAGGGGGCTGAGACTAAAGGGGCTAGGCTCGATATATCTTTAAGTGCGGATTTTAGCCTTTGTCTAATGTACTTCGTGGGCGGGAATGGTAACGATAGGTAGGATATGAGGGTCTTAGGCCACAAAAGGGGTTTGAAATAGATTCAAACGGGACTGCAAGCCAGAAACTTGAATGGAGTGGCTAAGATAGTCAACAAGTATGATCAAAGGTAAAGAGTTATCTACTTAATATTGGGTTCAATCCCTAAATCAAATGTCCAACTAAATTTTAGAATGTAAGACACCATTTGAAGCCTATTTTGGTTTGAAACTTGAAGTTATAGATCTCAAATTTTTTCGGAGTACTGCATTGTCACATATTCATAATGATAATAGAATAAAATTAGATTCCAAAGCAATCAAATGTATTTTTAGTTTATAGATTATAAATCTTATAAAATGTTTGATCCCATAACTCAAAAAGTGTTCGCTAGGGGATATGTTTTCATGAATTTGCAAATGAAAGATGAAATTAAAATGGTCATGATGTGTGGCATTTACCTCAAAAAATTATGAAATTTTCAAACAAGGATTTAGTGAACAATTTCAAGATTAAGATACAAGTATCATGGACACTTCAATTATTCAAATTACACCAAGACATTGATATGGAGATACTCCAAAATGAAGAAGAAAATATGAAGGAATTTCTTGGAGTAGTGTAGTACTAAAAAGGAAAACAAGACGAACATCAAACGATAAGGGATAAGGACTATGATTTAATGACTTAAATGATGGAACCATTAAATTTTGAGCAAGATAATGATAATAAATAATGGATGAAATCTATGCAAGAATATTGTAATTCTAATGTGAATAATTAGGCATGAGAATTAATGGAAATGCGTAAAAACAATGTCCCTATATTATCAAAATGGTTATATAGGTAAAAATTTAAATTTGGTGGTACCATATACAAATATAAAGCATGATTTGATGCAAAATTTTACTCAAAAAAAGAAGGTATAAATGATAAGAAAAACGTGTTTGTTTGTGAAAGAAAGCCTTAAGTGGATTTATGCGAGCACCTAGGTCATGGAGTGAAAAAATAGAGAGGTTGTTCCTTCAAGAAGGCTTTATAAAAGTAAAATATATCATAACTTGCATATCAAATAAGATATGAATGAACATATTTCATTAATATCTTGATATGTTTATGATCTAATTATCATGCTAAGTGCTACAAATTGGATTGAAGACATTGGAAGACAGTTGTTAGATGCATTTTAGATGAAATATCTTCGAGAGTTGCATTATAGTTTAGGTATGGAAGTGCGAAGAGGCAATGGGAAAACCTAATCACATAAGGTAAATATGTAAAGGAATTACTCAAAAGATTTAGTATGGATAAATGTAAAGCAATGCCTACTCTATTGATACAAAATATCAAGTTTTGTAATTATGATGAAACAAGAAAAATTCAACCTTTAAGACACTTATTATATACAATTCATTCAACATTGCTAGTGAACATCAAAAGTAACACAAATTTCATTGAATAATGGTAGAAGTTTCATAAGAAAGTATTTAATGAATCTCAAAAGTGGCAGGACATATTTGAAGACGGAAGATTAGATTAATTATCGTTAATGATCATTCTCCTTTTACAAAGTTGGACACTACATACATGTAATTGATCATAAGAAGTAGATGATAGCGGGTGAATGTGCATATGGAGATAAAGGTTGGCTTGTTAAAAGTTTAATTACACCGAAGGTGTTCTAATGGTGAGTTTCACTAGGTAGATCTAACCAATCAAATAGGCTAGTTTTTGTCTTCCTTCGTCCAAGAGTATTTAACCACATGGCATGTACACAATTTTTTTCACACTCAACCACTCTTGTCATACATTACCTCAATCTCCTTAGTCTCGAACCCGCGATGTCAAAAAAGAATTAGTACCACATCAGTTTCCCTTCTAAATATATCTCTTATAACAAAATGCCAATTTTCAAATTAAGGGTATGATTTTTGGAAAATAAAATGTGTGGAAATGTTTAAAAAATATAAAGGACACTTAAAAAATTCCTCTAAAATGATCGAAAAAGAATTATGCAAAGAAACCTTCACAAGAAAGAATTATCATCCATTAGCGGACACCACTGGCTAAGACCCCAATTCATATCGTTCAGATCGTTGATAGTCGTGCAACCTTCTTTCCATAAACGGAACAACAATGTTCTATGTTTTGGCACAAATGAACCTAGAAATTGTTAACAACATTTTATGCCTTCTATGTTTTGGCATAAATGAATCCAAAAAAAATTATGTAACCACAATTGGAACCCTCCACGATAGTCACCCCAAAAAGATTGTATTTATGAAGATAGGCTTCGTTATGTTTTGCTGGAACATGTGCAAGGCGACCAATATGACAAAAAATCATTGGCTAGATGTAGAAAAACAAGAATTATATTGTTAATTGAACAACATTTAGCTTACAGTGAGATGGACCACTCTTGTTGGTTCAACCGTTTTGAGGTCGATGCTTCCCCTTATCCTAGTGGAGTTATAATAGAGGATCGTTCAATTTAAACATAAATGGTTGGCATAGTTACATCTGTAATGCAGATGGAGACCTCATGGCTTGATCGGAAATAACTTAAAGACCTTTGCCACCAATAAGGACAACGTGAACCAATAGGAAATAATTTAAAGACGTTTAAGGTAGGATGACATTAGTCGCAAAAGTCGTGTAATTTTGACATCGATGTTGGTCGTATTGGTCATGACTTTGAAGATTACATAAACATAGGGTTACACATATCATTTACTATGTGAGTATGAGTCTATCTACAATTTCCCCTCAACTTCTAATCATTAAAAAAATTCAAACATATTTCAAGAAAAGGTGAAATTTCTACAACCGAATATTATGAAGAAGGTAATTAGGAAGTTAATTTCTCCTTCGCACATATTTAAACCGGAAAAAAAATGACAACCAGAACCTATCTTTTTTCTCAATTTTTTGACAAATACTAATCATTATATATATATATATATGTGTGTGTGTGTTATTTTTTCAAATAGTAATTTACTAAAAATAATATCATAATTTAAGGTATATATATATGATTTGGATTTAGAATAAGGTTAAGTGGTGCATAAGATGGAATAGTTGTGATTATGGAATACTATTTCAGATTCATTGTTATGAACTTTAATGAGCTTATACTATATGATGTCAATATTAAAACCATTGGTAAGTTGGAAGAAAATAAATCATTCAAATAATTATTAGTAATGTTTGTATTCAACATTTTGGCAGATCTTAAGCACATTTATTCAATAGTGGTTGGCTCTGTGATCTTCCAAATGTTCCATTCCTGCAATGTACCTTTCAACCTTTAGGGGAAATTTATAGTAAATATAGTTAATGTATTTCTTGTTAAGCCACTAGCATGAGATATGAATCTCACACTCGAAAGTTATGACGTGGAAAAAACATTATCAATGTAATTCTATGTTTTATGCTACTTCTTCACTAGGCACACCAATCTTGTTAATATTAACAATAATAATAGTATTATTACGATTAAGGATGAATAGTGTATTAATATTAATAATTATTATTTATATTAATGAAAGGAGATCAATATTAATAATGTTGATCAATAACCCTGATCAGGGTGTCACACAGGTGAATGAAATGGAGGTCGGTGCCATGCGGGGGTGTTCACCTGACCAACCGTCCTAGACACTAATGAGCAGCAGAACGCCAATACTTGGCACGCTCGAAGATGATGGAGGTTAAAGAAACAACTGATGGCCAACAGTGGATGTCAGAAAACGCTGGGGAACCACGTCAAATGCGGAGGTGGTTACTGCATAAGTTTAGCATACAAGTTGGAAGGAAATCAACTACCAGTTAGTAGACCTTCCAGATGAAGCGGAGGGCAAGGAGCAAAGCCATCAACTGGTCAAGCGATATGTAACGGTTCTCGTCATCTTCATATATCAATTCTATGTTCTACCCATGGAGGGTAACAATGATTGTGAAAAAATGGCTATTTCCTGTAAGCGATTATTCTGTCAGTTGAAAAGAGTCTTTAATTGTTCTGGTTTTAAAGAAATTAAAGAATTTGAACCCTGTTTCCATAGCCCGTCCATAGGAAATTTAAGGTTATGCTCCAAGCTAAATTCTGAAGCTCGAGAGAAATTGCGCCTTTGCAAAATTTTTATAAATAGCAATGAGTCTAGGTTGTATGTCCTGCATGTAGGAAACTCTTGCCTTTGTTTTCAATTTTATTTACAAACCCCTTTCACGAGCATCAAAATAGACTTCATGGAAATTCGTTGTCAGAGTTCTAAGATAGGGTTTGGGGATAGGGGGAATGGTTGGTGTTATATGGTTTTCTGCTTTTACTGCATGAGCATTCATCTTACGGGAGTTGAATCATGGGATACCATTATAGAAATGTGAAAATTGAACTTCCCATATGGAAAAAATAGATCTACATTACTTCGTATGCAGTCTAGTCTTAATTGGAGTTGGTATGTCATAGCAGGCTTCTGCTATTATGGCCCTCAACAAATTTCTTCTAAAAAAGTCGTTGTCAAGGTTATTGTGTTAGTCAACTACCCCATACATCAGTGAGCCAACTCGGCAAATCAAGCATCTCCACTAGTAAGTAACGGAGTAGAAAACCCCATCATTGCCTGCAAAATTATTTTGATTAACTTCGCTTTGCAATATACATGATTCTCTTACATTTGTACAGGGCGATTACTTTCTCAAGCTATCATGGCGAGAGGCCAATCTAGGAAATGGAAAAGTACTCGAAAAGGAAAGCAAGAACAAACAAACCAAAAGGAGGAGGGCCCAAGTAAACGTGGCAGGAAAACTCACAAAGAAGTTCTTGAAAACATCTCTGACCTCTATGAAGCTGGTAACCCAATTCAAATTCGTAATACGATCTATGGATGGGAAAGGGAGAGCTCCCATGAAGAATAAAACATAAAGTAGCAGGAGGCAACTTTGGGTTTTCTGTGTGACCGAGGAAATATGAGAGGAAGGGTCTCACTGTTCCATCAATCAGTGAACACATACTGGAAACTCAAATGCATCTTGGCAAAAGCCATGGCAGGAATGCAGGACACTGGAGGTAACTCAACAGTAGTAGCAGAACTGCAACAATAAAGAAAGAGATTCGAGATATTGCCATCTATCAGTACCATGTAGCGACAAGGATTGGGAGGATCGAATGTCAAATTCGAGGGCTACATCAAGTTGAGATGCCGAGATCCATTGCAAAGGACCCGGCCCCAATAGACTCGTTAGATGGGTGAACCTTATGTTTCCTGTTTCCATTATTATTTTTGAATGTTTTTGGCGGAAATATTTTTGAGATATTGTTTAAAATGTTGTTTTTATTGACAAAGTAACATAGTTATAGCAGAAAGTAGAAGGAAAAAAAAGTACCAATACTCGTTCGCATTTAATTCTCTAAGGTGGCCAACAGACCTGGTTTCCTTCGGGTAGGTTGAGGCTAAGTCATGCATTACTACTTGTATAGCAACTTTCTTTTTGATTAATAGAAAATAGAAAGGCTCTACGAAACTTTAAAAAGAAATTAATGTTGATCAATAATATTAATATTAGGGTTTGTGAATAAAGTTTAATATTTAATAATAATATTAATAAAGCTCACTAATAATATATGATTGAATATATTATTAATAGTTGATCATGATTAAACATGGTCAACTCTTTGTTTATTATAGTTAACAATGGTCAACCTTGTTCACAAATAGTCATATTCAGTAAACATGATTGACCAAATTCAACTAAGGTCAATCTCTGTCAAGGTCTAAAAATGTTTAATAATATAATATATATATATTAATTGAGTTTACTATTGTTTTATTCTATGTGGTTGCTATGTCCATGGAATAGTTGAACGTGGAAGATCCACCAGAAGGGGTCACTTCCTACAAGCTGAACCATAAAGCTTGATCCCAATAGTGGAAATAAATGAAGTCATCAACTCTGAATAAAAAATGGGCTTTTAATGATGGGGAGTGAAAATATTGAGCTAACCCTAGGGGCTTCAATTGGACTAATAATAATAATAACAAAATTTAATATTTCTATATGATTGAATATATTCTTAATAATATTAACCATAATAATATTATTATTACTATTAAGGTTGACTATATCAATAGGCTCCAGTGTTAGTTCCATTGGTCAAGTTCTCATTGCTAAAGCATCTTGCTAATGGGAAATCATGGGGTCAATTCTCCCTCACATCTAGAACTAAAAGAAAATAAAGAGACTTGAACTTCAGAGGGAGTGAAATAAAAAGCCAACAAATGCTCAATGAAGAGATTGAAAAACAAACTTAATAAATCAAGTGGAACTTATTTTTAAATATAATTATCATATCAGCATTGAATTTTCTCTCTAAAACTTATTTTTAAATATAAATATCATATCAACATTGAATTTTCTCTCTAAACTAATAATTTAAAGTAGAATTTCTTATGGCTGATAGACAAACAAAATATGTTACACCAATGACATATTTTTGGAAAACTGATTTATTTATTTATTTATTAATCATCATTAACAGTAACCATCATCATCATCAATTTTTTTCAAATTAATTATTTAAATTTTTTAAAATAAAATTACATTTATTTTAAAAATTAAATTAAAAAAAATCTTTATGTAGAATCAACCGGAAATCTCATATTATTATTTTGTATTATTCAAAATACAGTTTGTGGTAAACAACCTAATAGGATGCGCTGCGAGATTTATTATTTTGTTCAATTTAATTTTAATTTATTCCAATTAACTAAACACTTTTAAATATTTCGTTTTAGCGATTTCTATTGCGAGATATTTTTTAATTTAGTTTTATTTAAGTAATTGCTATTCTAAAATAAAAGTAGTAATTTATATTATATTTTTTGTTTTGCTAATTGCTTTTTACATTGAGTGACCACACTTTTTAGATGTGGACAAGACTGGACGATAGATAAATTAGAAAGCGATTTTTAATGCCATTTTACAAAATCTGGAAGGTTCATGGCAACACAGACATTTCCTACAATATTTAGTAATCATGGCAACCGAAGCATTTCCTATGATAGATAATAATATTTGCACGGAGCTACGATGTATACCATGACAATGATCTTTGTGGTGCTTATGATATCCAGTTCAAACAGCATTACTAATGGACATCACAGGCAACACAAAGTTCGCTGACAGATGGCGGAAGTTGCAGACGAAAGTATTCAATGAATCTATGAATCTCAAAAGCGGAAGGATATTTTCAGGTAAAGAGACAAATATTGGATCAATTACCGTTCATGACCATTCTCCTTTTAGAAAGCTGGATACTGGCAATTAATGATAAAAATTTATGTTGCACAAGGTATTTCTAGGTACGAGGGTATTTCTGGTATGTAGGAAGAGTATTTGGCAAGGTTAGAAGTTTTGTTTAAACGTAAGAAAATATTAAGCTGGAAGGAGTAATAATGTAATATATTAAAATTTATTATATATTAAAAATAATTTAATTTAATTATTTTCATATAAATCTTGCTAATAAGGATTGACCAAGCACTTTATCTTCATTTTGATAAGTTGTTTGCTCAGTTGCAGACCTTTATCTATATCTAGACCCAGCTGCATACCTTTCTCTTTGCACAATTCCATTAGTTTAAGTTGCAACCAAGTAGACTCAGCTGCATACCCTTCCCTTCCCAAAGTTCTATCAATTTAAGTAGCACCCAAGTAGAGCTAGCTGCATACCCTTTCTTTGGTACAATTCCATCAGTTTAAGTTATTGAGAACATCAAATACACCTAAATTTACACTTATTCATTATAATAATACTCCCAAAACATCAAAAATCTGTTACAGTAAAAACCTATAAACAATCCCACATAAAGCGTTCCTTACCAACTCCCAAGCTCAGAAAAGCAGGGGGCTTGGGTTACGTGCTCTCCAAGTAACTATGATAAAAGCAGATGATAACGGGTGAAGGTTTATATGGAGATAATGGTTGGCATATTACTATTACGTGCAGTGCACTGGTTTATAAAATATTGTTAAGGTGTTAGTTGTTACGTCGCTGTCATGAGACACAATTTCAAAAGGTGGAGATTTATGAAAGGGCAGGAAGAGTATCAGTGTAATTCAATGTTTGATGCAACTTGTTCACTGGGCGCACTAGTCTGGATAGATGCATATCCATTGTATCTGCAACATTCCTAGTTCCTGTATCTCATGAAATTATATTAAAAATATTGTCTATTGATATTTAATTCAATTTTATAAAATAAATAAAGAACCATCACATTGTTTAATCAAATAAAATACAAGACCACATACTTTTCCTAGCATAAAATGACAACGCAATCAATCATGTAGCAAGATGAAACTAGTGCATGATAATGTCGATCTAACTGGAGGAAATATATAAGTGGAGGAAAGCTTCGTATAAAAACCCATCACATTGTTTAATCAAATAAATTACAGGACAACAGATTTTACCTAACATAAAATATGACAACGCCATAAATTATGCAGCAATATGAAACTAGTTCAACATAATGTCGATCTAACTAGAGGAAATATATAAGTGGAGGAAAGCTTCGTGTATACCCATTCAACCTTGACATTGTCACCTGAACTTATCGTATTTTTGTTGAAATATTTCTTGAGCTTAAATTTGAGAACTTTCCGACCTTTTCAAACGGTATTGTGTGGTACAAAAGGGTCAAGGAGACTTTATTGGTTTGACTTCCCGTATCTACTACATCAAATTTGCATATATTTTTTTTTGTGAAACTTTATTTTACTAGAAAAAAAATTTCACTGGTTATACCTTTACGTGTTTTCGGAATAGTTATATTTCTACACTTGATATTTTAACAGTTTAGATTAATTTGTAATATAGTAATTAACTATTCTAGATTTATTTGAGCTTTTGATGTATTAAGGCTTGAGATGGATCAATCAGTTTTCACTCTAAAAAAGATTTATATATATATATATATGTCAGTTTTCACTCTAAAAAGGATTTGTATCTAAGAGATTTGATCTCTCTCAACACTTTGTAGATCTAGAGTTAAGATAGGTCTATGCTCGAAGAATATATATATATATATATATATATATACCATTGACAAAACTATGAGTTGTGAAAAAATTGTAATTTCTATGTAATTTGACCAAGCCAAAATGTTTAAGTTGACAAGACATTATAGCATCCCTTACAACATCTCTTCCATGCTAGGCTAGATAGCACCCCTCGGCGCAATTAAATTGACTTTGAAAATAAATAAAAAATTAACATATCCTTCATTGCTAGTTCTCCTCCACTATCCTTTCCGCCCTTCTCCAACTACCCCCACCCACCTCATAGCCAATACTTCAATCTGGTCTCTCTTCCTCTCTTTTTTCCTTAAGTTGAATTTTGATGTAACATCTAAAGGAAATGTTGGCTCAACAAGATATTAAGGTGCCATACGAAGTCAAGAAGGTTAACTTATCTATAACTACTCTAGAACCACGGGAATCAATAGTAACAAGCTTGTCAATCTTATGGTTTTCATTATAGAGCTGGAAGCAACTCTTTCCCAAGGAGTGACCAAGCACTTAGTCAATGGATATTTTCATCTCATTGTGAATATGCTCCACAGAGTTCAAAACAACTCCTCCATCAACAAAAATTTCAGTAGTAGGCGCCTTGAAGCACTCCTCGACCAAAGTCATGCCCTTCTCGCCAACATTTCGATGATTATTCCTACACATGTCTTGGCGTCTAGAGATAAATATTTGATCTTGTGGGAAACTATGTGCATTTTGACTCCTCCTTTTCTATATCCTCCCATTGGAGCTTGCTACAAGATTCCCCTCTCAAGAATTTGTGTTGCTAATTTGTTCAAAGAGACATTTCTACCCCATATGGGGTGTTTTGAGACAAAAGGATAGGTGGGTTGCTTCCATCCCGGTTGTCCAAACAACCAGGGGACATGGCCGCAGGATGTCATGATAGTTTTAGTGATGTTAGATCTAAGACTTATGTGATCCATAATGTAGATAAATGTCTTTCGAATAGATCTAAGACATTTATCTAGTTTTAGTGATATTTGTAATTCCATTGCTCTAGAGCATGTCATTTATCATTCATATTAACATACATCCAACCTTCAATTACCATTCGATTTTCTCATTGTGCCATCTAGTGGAGACAACATTTATTCATGGCCTTAGGATTGTTGTATGGGTTATGTCAATTATATTGCACTTAATAAAAATAAAAATCGATATGGGAACATGCGAGACCTATACCACTTCTAGCAACTTTCTTCTTTCTGGTCCTTTCATGCCCTGGCCTAGGAAACAATATCCTCTTCAGGTGGCTGATCAAGCTAGGCTAGATGGTTTGAACCACCAACTTCAATTGCAACTCACTACACATGATATCTCTCCTCCAATATTTCAACTTGATTTTTTCAATCTTTATCTCTACTGCAAGTTGATTTTATTGAAATTCACAAGTGCATGGATTTCTCTTTCTTTCATGGCCTCCTCTTCTCCTCTGTAAGTGGACACCGGGAATTTTTGTGTTCTCCTTCTCCTTGCTAATTGGCCCCTCCTAATTTCTGCTCTTTCTCTCATCCTTTCGACTCCATTTCACCTACACTATGACCTTGTTCCTGCATCCACTATCCCCATTTTCACACTATTTTTGAATCCATTCGAAGCCCCTCACAACTGGCCATTCTCTTGTCTATGTAGTCAATCTCCTTACGACCAACATTCTTGATTGTTGTCACCCTTCTTTGTGATCTTGTGACATTGAATCTCTTGGGTTCTAGCTTAGCCTTTGCCTCCCCATTTTTGGTGCTATTCCCTTTTCACTTTTATGCTCCTTTACTCATACCTCAACAATGAGCTCGAGTTTGCAGGGGGGTGACTTTCTATCTAGGAAGGGATCACATGGGTAGAACACGTATGCATCACTACTTCGAGAAAGTAGCCACCCTTTATCATAACCATAGTCTTCGACCCATCTAGGAAGAAGTCACACATGCCAAATGAGAAGGTTTTATCATTGCCTTCCTCTCTTTGACATGGAGGTTCTAGTGTAATTGGCAGATTGGGTTGTTGACATAGGTCACACTAGGGGTAGATTTAATCAATACATGCAGATATTTAACATATATTGGCATATGATATTCTTACTGGGCAGGGTCCCCCTAGACCATCATGAGCAATAGGCAACCATTCTTCACTCCCTATAGCACCTAACATAACATATGAAGGACCTCCACAATGAGATGGAGCACAGAGAATGTCATCTTGGGATTCACCCCTCAACGAGGGGCATAGTCACAGAGAATAAAGACCTCATCTATTTCGTTACCACTGACTCAGACCCATCTATTTGATTGTATGCCATGGCCATTCTCTATTTATATTTTATTCCATATATTTATTGTTGGCCAAACAAGCCTCATGGTATTTTCTGTATGATTTTGGACCACACCACCACTAAGTTGTCTTGCAGCTCTCTGCAAGAGTTTTTGCTTTGATCCAGTCTCCCCCATAAGAAACCAACCTAAGATTCATAGATCTTTAATGTAATTTCATGTTTCTAAGATAATACTATTCACCAAAAGAAACCAAAAAAGTAAATAAAATAAATTAAAACAAAATCATAATATATATTTATCATCTTTTTGTTAATAAACTTATTTTTTATTTCTCTTTATCATTAATGTAATTAATACAATTTCTTTTATATTAATTTTTTCAAATATTTTTACTAAATGTTTTCTTCCTTTAAAATTTTATATATAAAATCATTATTTTTCATTTTATAGTTTTATTTAAATAATGTTAATGTTTTGGTTGACTCATTTTATTGAAAATGGCCTTGATCCATTTTAACTCCAAATCTACTAACAATAGAGAGAGATCAAATCTCTTTTCATCCTAAAAGAAGATGGTTTAATTGCCCCTTTTCAATAGGCTATATTCCACATGAATACAATGAGTTCTCAATAGCATGACATGGACCTTTTTTTTTTAATTAGTATTTTTTATAGGGTTATTTTTATTTCTATTTTGACCCAATTAAAATGTTTAAATAACATTAATATTTTTAATTTAATTTAATTTAATGTTTATTTTTATGTAATTTTACTTGGTAAAAAAAATATACATTACAATACAACATCTTTCCCATACTAAATTTGAGAACATCTATTAACACAATTATATCATATCACAGAAAAATATATCCCTTCACTATTTAAAACAAAAATATTATATCATATTTAAAATAAAAAAATTATTAAATTCAAATATATTGAGAATAATAAATTGAAATATCATCAGATATTTGATAATATTTTTAAAAATAAATTATTTTAAATTTAAAAATCAAAATGGTATTTTAAAAATAAAATAATAAAAAATTACTATTTATAAAATTTAATTTAACTTATATTTTAAGAATTTAATTTAACTTATTTTTTTAATAAATTTATCTTATTTTTTATCTTAAATATCATTATAAAAATAAATTCCTTAATTAAAATATTATATTAAATATTATATTACTTTTATAATAATGTTATGATTAATTTTATTTTATAAATCTTTAAAAATATGATGACATTGATGCATATTATTTCTTATTATTAATATGTATTTCTATTATTTCTTGTATAAATGAAGTACCAAATTTCGGATGGTTTTTATAAGGGATAACATGCAGTTATCTTTTAGAATAAGATAAAATTAATTTTAGCATGAGGATAATTACCGTCATTAACTTATGTTGATATAAGCTTCTAGTAAACTTTGTGTGGTGTTTGCTGTTGTGCCCATACAATTTATCATAAGCTTAAGTCACCATTGAGATAAAATTAAGTTTATATTATTAATAATAAGTTTTGTTTTTCAAAAATTTGATGTTTATATTTAATTTTTAGTCTTATTTTTTTCCAAGATATTTATATATAATTTTTTAATAAAATAAATATTGTTTTTAAAATTTAATATATAATCAAAGTATATTTATTTGAGAAGTATTAAATTTTTCGACGTCAAAATTTGTTTTTGAGTGTAAAGTTTAAAGAAAAGTTTGCACTTTGAGAGATTTGATCATTCTTAATACTTGATAGATCTGAAGTTTAAGTGGATCTACTTTTGGTTCAATGGTGCACAACAACATGAAAATTCTCTAACATATGATTAATCTAATCCTTTTGAATATGTTTAATATATCTGAGATTAATCTGATGAGTTCCTTCACTTCTACAACTCATGTACATTTAGTCTACATTGATATTAAATACCTAAATTTTGTCATATGTATCTTTATATGATGAGAGATTTCAACTTGAGCTAATAAATAATCTTGTCATGAAATTTTTGATGTGAAATATTCATATCAATAAGAGTTATAGTTTGAGCTTGGCCATAAATATACTTTTAAACAATTTTTTCCATATGATATTCGTTTACATAATGTACTATGGAGAAGTTCAATGAATATTGTTTTCTTTGTCAATATGCTCTTTGTTATTCATACATCAGTTTCATTTATTCTCCATGGTCTTAAATTGTCATTCCTTCTATGTTTTCTTGTCAATTTCATTTTTATTATGCATTTTTTTACATCGTTTACTCTTGACACTATTCAATTTTCATTTGTTGTGCGCTTCTTTGATAATATTATATTTGATATGCTTGTTATCGTTGAATTTTTCTTTTCATGGTTTAGTTTCCATTTGTGGTGGCTCCCTTTATTGACCTTCTGTGTTCTTCTCCCATTGTTGTCGACACTTCTGAGTAACAAAAATTTCTTATGCTTTACTCTATCAATTTTCTCTTTGTTGTTCATTTATATTTAAGATGGATCTAGGATAATTCTTGTTCATTTCTACTTAATATGGATCTATGTTCGTGATTACCAGAACACAAAATCAATGCTCATAATGAATGATTACATTGATCCACATATCTAAATCAATGCACACTTCGAATTTAATTACTTTGAAAATAATTCACATCCATCTATTTACATCATATCATAAATTAATGTCTACATTGAAATCAATGCATCCTTAATTGTCATTTCTTGGGTCTTTCTCTGTCGACTTTCTCTTTGTTTCTTATTCCTATTAAATATAGATGTAGAAATATGATTAAGATGGATTTGGGATCTTTAGTTTCATTTCTATTTAATATGAATCAAGAATAATGATTATTATAACACAAAAATTGATGCATGTCATCGGTAATTACTTTGTGTATACATTGAAATCAATGTATACTATTAATCAAATAACTTTAAAACAATGCATATTATTTATCTACTTACAATAGATCATAAATTAACAGCTACATTGAAATCAATGCATCTAGTGCGAAAGAATCAAATATGATTAGAAATTAAAATTTACACTAAAATCAATACATCAAGTATCATCAATAAAATATAAGTAAAAATCAACATTTACATTATAATTAATGCATCAAATGTAATCAATCAAATTAATTTAAAAATTTACATCTATACTAAAATCAATACATGTATTTTCACAATAAAAAAATATTAATTTCAAAGTAATATAAACTGAAGTTAAAACCTTTATCATTTAAGTTGACAAATTTTCACTCATTTTTAGCATTTTTTTATTTGATTACAAGATATATTGATGGATTTCTAAATTAAGTATGTTTTAAGTTTTATAAAAACATCACTGGCTCTTACTATATGGTTAATAATATTCAATGTTATATATCACTAAACAAAATAATATATATTACTATATTAAATATTATATAATATTTTATTATTTCAAGATTATAATATAATAATACTATGATTATTATAATATAATATTTTAATATTAATATTAGTTATTTTTCTATTATATTATATTATATTACAACACTATAATATTAATATATGTTATAATATATAAAATTTAATAATATTAATTTAAATTCAATATTACATTACAACTTTTTATACTATTTAAAAATCTAAACTAGTATCCATATATCAAGTCATATTAAGGAAAATTGAATAGAATGGTCTAAACCTACTTTCAATGATAGCCTTAACTTTTTTCCCTATCCTTTGAAGTGTATTCCAGAGAAACACTTCATGAATTCCACAATATAAGTATCACCTTAATCACCATTTCTCTGTAGTTTAATTATATGAATTAATAAATAATAAATAATTATTATTTTATCATATACATATATTATATATGAAATTATATTTCTAAAGTTACTTTTTATCTATTTTTACGGATAAAATAAGAAGTAATTCTTTTAATTATATTAATCTATATGAGAAAAGAATAATCATATTAAATTGAAAATTATATATTTATATATAAAAAAATTTAGTTTAAATTTAATGTTTACACTAATTTAAGAACCAGAAAGCATTTTCTCTATATTAAATTTTTATTGAGTAGAAATTAAAATGTTTACACTCATTTTCAAATACTATAACGTCTCTCTTATACTAAGTTGTACACCCAAAATAAATAAAAAATTCATATCTATTATAATGTAAACAACTTAGTATATTATTATAATGTATTACTTGATATAAACGTTAGGCGTAAACAAATTAATAAAATGCATAACCTTATTCATTTGTAGAAAATTTTAAGGGCGGAATTTCACCCATGGGTGAATTCATAAGGAGTTTTCTTTTGGTTGAGAGTCTGTTTTAGAAAGAGTAGTTCAACTATGCATTGACCATATTTTATTCAAAGGTAAATGGTTACAAAACTATTAACATATCAGAATTCGATGGCGGGCAATTGAAAATTTCATTAAGACTTGTAAAATTCAAAGTGGATCTTCCCATTTACCCAAGATTTTTGGTAAAGGAAATTATAGGGATTTATTTCTCCCTAATTGGGAATTTCAATGTTGTAGTTATTTCACCTTATGGAATTGATATTTAATATGTTTTATAATTTGTATTACCTATATTTATTGGAAATTTGTCTCTCTTAAAATTAGCCACCACTCCATGGAATCAAGAGTTTCTAGTCGAGCGATTTTTTTTGGTAATGATAATTATGGGGATATATTTCATCACAATTTTATGAGAATACAGATGTTGTAGTTATTTTAACATGTGGAATTCATCTTTGTTTTATTGTTTTTTTCATTCACCCAAATTGGTTGAAATTTTGAATTTTAACTTCAAATTTGGTCCACATTTCACGGAATATGGAGTTTATAAGGGATCCATTTAAATGGCCAAGGAAGTGGAGGTTGAGCCAAAAATTATATCAGTTTTTCAATTCTTGCTAACTTATACAACATGTAGGGAATACATGGCTTGTCAACCTTCTCTACTCAACATCTAGCGAACATGCTGCTCTTAAACCTTGTACATTCAATTTGGTAGGTGTAGACATATTATTATTAACATTTTACCCCTATTTTATTACCTATACGTAACAGTACAAATCTATTTTGAGCTAACATGTTATGATTTTTGTTTATTATAACAACAATAGAAATAACTAAATATTTATAAACGTAATTAGCCTATACACCGTCATTTTATACATCTAGAATGAATACTTAGTTACTAGTAAATCAATATGGGAAAACACTATAACACTCGTCATATTCATTCATATTCTTTTCTCATTGGTACAAAGACCTCTTTGTAGTGTACTAACTCAAGATATGTCTCTGAGCTTGGTCATCTTGACTTGGCTCTTTTGGATTATGGTAAAGTTTCTTTTACAAGTTCCACACTTAACTCCAATGGATACTGAACTGATCCAAAGGGCTAAGAATACCATCTATATCCCTGTCGTGACTTTCATCACTCTGCAAACTACTTTAGGCTCCCTTAAACTCGATTCCTTCTGTCGGTGCTCTGAGTTACATTGAGATAAACTATGGTACTAAATCCTTCATAATTTTGTTCCTGTCCCTGAAACCACACCTACTATCTCCAACACATATCAAACACCAAATACTGACTGATAATTGGCTCAAAATGAGCACTGCATCCCCAAACTAGGCCTTCCTCCATGGTTTGCCTAAGGCTGCCCAAAACTTCCCTTCACCTTCTTGAGCTCTATAAGTTCTCAAATGGATCTGGAAATCCATTAATTGGATTCATAATGCAAAAATTAGTCAAGATAGTCTTTCACTAAAAATGGCCTCCGGCTGCTCTGGTTTCACCTCCAACACTTGTTGGCACCCACTACCACTAGGGTCACTGAAAACTTCTCTAATGGTTTTTCGACCTATAGAAGTCATAAAAATATTTTTCAACCTCCATCAATGGATTGAGAATGCTGATTACATTCATAAATGACTATTGGTTCACTACATATGGTCTCTGGCTACCCTGGCTAGGTCTTAAACTGCTGCTGGCAAAAGTTGGCACTAATGGCCCTTGGAACTTCACTGAAGCTTCTTGGCTTTCTAAATACCTCTACAGTATTTTCAAAAAATATCATTAGTTTCGTAAAATCTGAAGTATCCAAAATTTACTATTTGATTATTGAAAAATACCTCTAGCTCCCCTAGCTAGGCCTCAAAATATCACTGCCCCCTCGTGGCCCTAGTGGACCCTTGAAATTTACTCGATCAAAGACCTACTCAAAATTCCTATGATGGCTCTGAAACCCACTCCATTGAGTCTAAAATGTTGTAGATCGTCACGATTGACTATTGGAACTCCAAAATTGGTTCACTCTAGCTCAAGATAGAGCCAAAACCAATTTTTCCCAGTGTCCCCTAAAGAAACTCCAATAAATGTGGAGGACTAGAGTTAACTCCAGTTAAAAGTGGAAAAATTCCCAAAAGAACGCGCTCGCTCCAAAAATTCTGCCATGCAGTAACCAGTGGCATTAAATTTACATTAATGTGGGCACATGCACCGAAATATCCGCTAGTCAAATTTAATGTTCGAGTTAAAACCTCTAAACCCGTCGGCATTTTCAAAACATGGCATTAAAATATTATGTGAACAGTTTTCCCATTTAGCGACTGTATAAAACTTATCCACTGTAGTTAGAGTGAAGTCTTAAGCCCATGGTATTAGCATTATGGCCACATGCGGGAGGGGTTGGCCCTCGGGACTGGCCCCTCCATAGCCCAAAACCATAAACCCGTGCACCTTGAATACAATGTCAATGCTTATACGGTTAATATCTTCTCGCTAGCATGGACGGTAGCACACGGACATTGTGGACATCAGGTCGGGTGCTCGATTTCCATCACCTCAAAAACTTCATCACTCCTTTCCAGGGCCACTTGGCCTCTGGGCTGCAACGTGTCAGTGTTTCATTTTCCCGTAAATAAAAATTCAACCCAATATCCATTTAGATGATGCCACTTGTCAAGTGCACATTGGACCATAAGGAATATTTCAAGGATTATTCCAAGAATATTCTTTGGAATATTCTCTTTTTAATTTTAAAAAATGCCAAGTCAAACTTGGTCAAAGTCAAGTTTTTGCAGTTTACTAGACTTTTCAAACTGCGATAAATTCTTCATACGATGCCGGTTTTTCGAACCATTTATGACACCAGAATCGAAACGACGTGACCTTTTTGGTCACTTAAGTTTAACGCTCTTCCAAAAACTTTGAATTTTGAGCTATTTTTCTGGTCCATGATCCAATTCTGATCAAGAAACAAATGAATGGATTGAAGAATGGCGTGGAATCTAAGATCGATGGTATATAATAAAAACTGAAAGATAACATGGAATACAAGAAGAATGGTCTAAAAGTAGACATGGAGGACATGAAGAATGGTCGAAAAAAAAACATGGATGACATGAAGAATGGTCTAAAAGCATACATGGAAGGTTTGAAGCGAGGTTTGACAAAGTTGCTACAAGAAATTATTATTGATGTTGAAAATGTAGTAGATGAAACTCATGATGAGAACAAAATAAATTTTAATCTCGATTTCATGGAATCTAATGTTGGATTTAAGAACCAACATGGGGAGAAAAACTAAAAGGCACTTTGCAACTTGATTTATCCTGTGCTACTATATTGGTGTTTGGTCACCTCGAAAAATTATACCGGGAAACCAATATGAAATATATGTTTAGCAGCAAGGAGAAGCCAAATAGTCACCCAATACATGTTGCACATACAGACTTATAATATTTTATTTTGTTTAATGATGATAGTCTAGTTGAAATCGAATGTTAGATAGATGAAAATGCATAAATTAAAGAAGTTTTAGGTAGTGTTCAAGAAGTATCCAATGAAAAAAAGGGAACAAATATTGATTGATTTGCAGCCAAGGACATTAGTTAATCAAAGGCTAGGAGCTTGTGTACATTATATTTTTGTAGAAATACAAGACATCTCCAACTACTATTTT
Source organism: Pinus albicaulis (assembly GCA_034641835.2). Taxonomy (NCBI): domain Eukaryota; kingdom Viridiplantae; phylum Streptophyta; class Pinopsida; order Pinales; family Pinaceae; genus Pinus; species Pinus albicaulis. Next base: position 1,990,004,715 of record CM076575.1, read on the forward strand.
TGGATTCATGTGGTATGCCCTCAGTAGCAGTGTTTTTAAATTTTTTTCATCATATATTGAATGTTCGGTTTTCCTTAATCCATTAGCATTCTCTTAGTGATTGTCTCATGAGGTGTTAAATAGAACTCAGAATTTCTATGCTATGTTTTTATGAGGCTTTCATTTTATGTCTCTTTTCTTATGATAAATGAACTCATAACCATATACTCATTTTGATTTATCTCTATTTCTACCCTATACCACAATGACAACTAAAAAGTGTTACTGAACATACCTACCTTGCTCCATTATATCCCTATCACTGAATCATTGATCCAGATTTATGTAGGAACGCAACAGAATAAACATAAAACCATAAATATAGAGATGCAACGGAAATAAAACTTCATTTCATTAATATCAAAGAACTGAAATTTGCTTACAGACAGAATGGAAATAAAACTAGCTAGGGCGCTGATAGCTATCTTTGAGAACGGATGTGGCGGCTACAGGCCTCTGAACTGAGTTACAATGAGGCTCGAGGGCCTATTTAATATTTAGAAACAATGGGAAATCCTAAACAGCCAAAACCCTAACCCCAGGAGATGAAGCGCCAGAACTATGGACCCCGTTTGGGTAAATTGGTGTTTCAACTTCCCAGGGGCGTAACTTTGGCATACGATCTCTGTTTGACACATACCATACCTCGTTAGAAAGATCTACCCGAGGACTACAAATTTTGAACAAGTAGAATGGGTCCACGGACCCATGTTGCTCTCCGTTTTCCCAAAAAACGTCATTTAGGGCCTTAAAATGGCTCCGGAAGTTCAAGACCCGAAAAACTGCTAAAAATATTAAGTTGTGATGAAATTGAAAAACTAAAAGAGATAATGGTGGGGCCCCAAGTGGAATATGCGGGTGACCACCAATATCCACCTGGATCTTTCCTCCCCCCTTAGGAAGCAATGGTCCCCATTGCGTTAAGTTCCTCCATGAGATGAGGAAATTTCTGCTGAACTTGGTCCCTAGTGAACCACTTTCCTTGGTGCAGGATTTGGCCATCTTTGACAACCCGATACAGTTGGATCTTCTGTTGGCGAGTGTTCTTGATTTGCATGTCCATGATACAATCTGTGCTGGCCTGTTCCATGCAGTCTGGGTTTAACTCTATTGGTGTGAGTTGTTCTGCAATGTCCGAGGTGTCCAGTAGAGGTGGGAAGTAAGGACGAAGGCGATCCACATTGAAGACTGGGTGCAGACCAAGGAATGGTGGAATACTGAGCTTAAAGGCATTGTTCCCTACAGCCTTGGTGACAATGTATGGCCCGTATCAGAGCGGGCAAAGCTTGTGGTGGGGTCCAGTGAGGCGCTCCTTCTGCAAATGTAGCCATACTTTGTCGCCCACCTGGACATTGTGTGGTACCTAGTGTTGATCATGGCATTGCTTGTACTTCGCATTGGCTCTGTCCAATATATCATGAACATGTTGGTGGATGTGTTGAATGCACTCGATGAAGCTACTTGCTTTTTCAACTTTAGACTGGACATGAGCTGAATTGGCCTGAGAAGCTGCAAATGGCATGGCTACGTCAATTGGACATAGTGGCTGGAATCCCAAGCCACCCTGAAAGGGTCTATGGCCAATTGAACTTGTTGGGTATGGAGCCTGATTATCTTCTTTACTTTGTATCACAACATTGGACCCCTGTACCTTAAAAGGGGCGGCAACGCCGCCCGAAATTTAATCGCTGCCGTGGGGGGTCCAGGGGGGGCGGCAGCGCTTTTCGGAGCCCCCCCCTGGCGGGGGTTCGAGGGCAGCGCCCCCGAAGCTAAAAATAGATGTAAAATTGCCTTGTAAAAGTATAGTAATTTCTAGTCAATCTGGGCCGTTCATTAGGCAAATGATCTGACGGTAGAAGTTATGTTTAGATTAGGTTTTTTTTCCCTAGAAGGCAACCCCTCACTTTTATGAGGGCATTGTATTGCGGCTGTGGGTAGTATGTGTGTATTCTCGGAGCTGCAGAAAGCAGAGAGGGGAGACTGTGAGAGAGAACAAAGGATATTACGCAGATCCGCCGTAGGTTTTGCCCTTCATTTTTGGCCGGATAATATAGCGTGCTGACTCGTCGTTCAGGTGGACGTAGCCTAAACCGGGTGAACCACGTATATCCGTGTCTCTCTGGTTTTATGTGTTTTGTGTGCTTGTATTTTCCGCATATTTTATGTGTTTCATTGCTCTGTAATATTTAATTTTTCTAACAACTGGTATCAGAGCCGAAGGTATATTTGGCTGATAAACTCATAGGAAAAAAGGGTTCCTGGTTCGAGTGGGAGCAATGGTGGACGATGGTAAGTTTAGGGTCGAGAAATTTAACGGCCAAAACTTTGCATTGTGGAAGATGCAGATGGAAGATTATCTGTATCAGAAAGATCTGTACCTACTATTGAGTGGAAAAACAAATAAGCCGGTGACCATGACAGACGCGGAATGGAACATTCTTGATAGAAAGGCACTTGGAACAGTACGGTTGTGTCTTGCGGCATCAGTCGCCTTCAATATTTCGAAGGAAACAACAACAGAGGGTTTGATGCAGACGTTGGCGAAACTGTATGAAAAGCCCTCGGCCTCAAACAAGGTATTTCTTATGAAACGACTATTTAATATGAAGATGTCGGAAGGTGGATCTGTTGCAGACCATTTAAATGAATTTAATACGGTTACCAGTCAGCTAAGTTCTGTAGGGGTAAACTTTGATGATGAAGTTAGAGCTCTGTTATTCTTGTGCTCATTGCCAGAGAGTTGGAATGGTTTAGTAATGGCCATTAGTAACTCTGTCTCTGGATCTAGTACTTTAAAGTTTGATGATGTTGTCAGTGCTATCCTTAGCGAGGAAATGCGACGGAAAAGCTCTGGTGAGACATCAGGTAATGCTTTGAGTGCAGAGTCTAGGGGAAGAAGAATGGAAAGAGGAAAGAGCTCGGGATATCGCAGTAAATCAAGGAAAGGCAAATCCAAGTCCCGATCAGGAATAGTGTGCCGGAATTGCGGAAAGAAAGGACACCTAAAGAAATACTGTAGATCTCGAAAGGGAAAAGAAGGAGACACACAACAAGAAAAAAATCATGAAGCAAATGTGACAGGTGATGTGTTACAAGATGCTTTGATTCTTTCTTTCGAAAATTTTACTGATTCTTGGGTTGTAGATTCAGGGGCTTCATTCCATGCCACACCCGATAAGAAATATTTTCATGACTATGTTCAAGGAGATTTTGGACAAGTTCGTTTGGGTGATGATAAACCCTGTAAAATTGTTGGAATGGGTAAAGTTCTTGTAAAACAAAAGAATGGAAACCAATGGCTACTAAAGGAGGTAAGGCATGTTCCAGATCTGAAGAAAAATCTGATTTCAACAGGGCAGTTAGGCAGTGAAGGTTGTGTGACAACTTTCACAGATAAAACTTGGAAGGTCACCAAAGGAGCCCCGGTAATAGCAAAAGGCGAAAAGGTTGGTACATTGTATTTATGCAATGGTATTTCTAACTCTGTTAATGCTTTAACTTCCAAAGGAGCAGATGCAGCATTATGGCATCATAGGCTCGGACACATGAGTGAGAAGGGAATGAAGATTCTTCACTCAAGAAATTTGTTGCCAGGATTGAAGAATGTTGATTTGGATTTCTGTGAGAATTGCGTTTATGGAAAACAAAAGAGAGTCAGATTTCTCAGAGTTGGGAAAGAAAAGAAGAGCGAAAAATTGGAGCTTGTGCATACAGATGTATGGGGACCTGCTCAGGTATCATCTCTCGGTGGCTCTCGTTATTATGTTACTTTTATTGATGATGCAACTAGAAAACATGGATTTATTGTATTCAGAATAAATCTGATGTATTTGATACTTTCAAGAAATGGAAAGCTTTGGTTGAGATTGAGACAGGAAAGAAGTTGAAGTGTCTCAGATCAGACAATGGAGGTGAATATTGCAGCAAAGAGTTTGATAGGTACTGCTCAGAGCATGGAATTCGTAGAGAGAAGACAGTTCCAAGAACACCACAAGAAAATGGTGTGTCAGAAAGGATGAACAGAACAATCATGGAGCGTGCAAGGTGCATGAGATTGCATGCAGGATTGCCTTTACAATTTTGGGCAGATGCCGTAGATACTGCTGTTTATCTAATAAACAGAGGGCCTTCAAGTTCCTTGGATGGTGGTATTCCAGAGGAAGCATGGACAGGTAAAAAGGTAAACTACTTTTTTTTAAAGCCTTTTGGTTGTGAGGCCTTTGTCCATATTAATAAAGAAAACAGAACAAAGCTTGAGGCAAAATCAAAGAAATGTACCTTTATTGGATATGGTGCTAATGATTTTGGTTATCGCTTATATGATTATGAAAATCACAAAATCATTAGGAGTAGAGATGTAATATTCAATGAAAAGGTCCTTAATAAGAATCAGCTGCAGGAAAAGAAACAGAAAAAAGAAAGCAAAGAATACACGGTTCTTGATGAGATAACTGAAAAAGTAAAGGTGCCTGAAAATAATCAACAACCACAACAGCAGCAACCACCACAACAGCAACAGGCACCTCAAACACCTGAAAGTGGTGTTAGAAGATCTACCAGGATAAGTAGACCCCCTGAACGATACTCTCCTTCATTATATTATTTATTGCCGACTGATTCTGGTGAACCTGAATGTTATGAAGAAGCAATGCAGGTTGAAAGCAGGAAGAAGTGGGAGCAAGCCATGGAAGAAGAGATGGACTCCTTAATGCATAACCAGACTTGAGATTTAGTCAAGTTGCCTGTAGGTAAAACTACATTGCGGAATAAATGGGTTTACAGGCTAAAGGAAGAAGATGGAGGAAAACAAAGGTACAAAGCTAGACTTGTGGTGAAGGGGTTTGCACAAAAGAAAGGTATTGATTTTGATGAAATATTTTCTCCTGTTGTTAAGATGAATTCAATCAGAACTGTTTTAAGTCTTGTAGCAGCGGAATATTTACATCTTGAACAGTTAGATGTAAAGACAGCATTTCTCCATGGAGATTTGGAGGAAGAGATATACATGCAGCAACCAGAAGGATATGAGGTAAAAGGGAAAGAAAAATTGGTGTGCAGGTTAAAGAAGAGCTTGTATGGCTTAAAACAGGCTCCAAGGCAGTGGTATCTAAAATTTGACAAGTTTATGTCCGAACAAGGTTATACTAGATGTCACTCTGATCATTGTGTTTATCTAAAAAGGCAAAATGATGGCAGCTATATTATATTGTTATTGTATGTAGATGACATGCTTGTTGCAGGATCTAACATGCATGAAATAAATGTGCTCAAAAGAAAATTGGCAAATTCATTTGCAATGAAGGATTTGGGAGCTGCAAAACAAATCCTTGGTATGAGGATAACTAGAGACAGGAAAAATCACAAATTAACACTGTCTCAGAATGAGTACATAGAGAAGGTGTTGAAAAGATTTAATATGCAGAACGCAAAACTAGTTAGTACACCTTTTGCTAGTCATTTCAAACTTAGTAAGGAGATGTGCCCAAAGACCCAAGAAGACATGGATTATATGTCTAAAGTTCCATATGCATCAGCAGTTGGAAGCTTAATGTATGCAATGGTCTGCACAAGGCCTGATATTGCACATGAAGTGGGAGTTGTAAGCAGGTACATGAATAATCCAAGAAAAGAACATTGGATGGCAGTAAAATGGATTCTCAGATATTTGAGAGGTACCACAAATCAAGCATTATGCTTTGGTGGTTCAAACATTGCTCTACAAGGATATGTTGATGCAGATATGGCAGGTGACAGAGATAACAGGAGGAGCACTACAGGATATGTATTTACTGTAGGTGGAACAGCTGTCAGTTGGGTTTCAAAATCCAAAGTGTTGTTGCACTTTCAACAACAGAAGCCGAGTATGTTGCTGCTACAGAGGCTAGTAAAGAAATGATTTGGTTACAAAGGTTTATGGATGAATTGGGTAAGAAGCATGATATGGGCACACTATACAGTGATAGCCAAAGTTCTATTCATCTTGCAAAGAACTCAGCATTTCATTCCAAGACTAAACACATACATCTCAAGTACCATTTCATACGGTCAGTATTGGAAGATGGAGAGTTGAAGCTAGAAAAGATACACACTAGCCAGAATCCTGCAGATATGCTAACAAAAGTTGTAACCAGGGAGAAACTGAGAACATGCTCAGTTTCAATTGGTCTTCAAGGATGACGATGAAGATGAAGAATAACCAGGTCCAAAGAGGAATCATTTTCCAGCAAATGAAGCAGCGGTGGAGTTGCTACAATCAGTCTCCAAGTGGGAGATTGTTGGGTATGGAGCCTGATTATCTTCTTTACTTTGTATCACAACATTGGACCCCTGTACCTTAAAAGGGGCGGCAACGCCGCCCAAAATTTAATCGCTACCGTGGGGGGTCCAGGGGGGGGCGGCAGCGCTTTTCGGAGCCCCCCCCTGGCGGGGGTTCGGGGGCAGCGCCCCCGAAGCTAAAAATAGATGTAAAATTGCCTTGTAAAAGTATAGTAATTTCTAGTCAATTGGGGTTGTTCATTAGGTGAATGATGTGATGGTAGAAGTTATGTTTAGTTTAGGGTTTTTGCCCTAGAAGGCAACCCCTCGCTTTGTATGAGGGTATTGTATTGCGGCTGTGTATTGCATGTGTATTCTCAGAGCGAGAAACAGATAGGGAGACTATGAGAGAGAACATATGATATTACAGCAGTTCTGTTGTAGGTTGTGTCTCTTCATTTTGCTGGATAATAGAAAGGAAAGACTGGTTGTTCGGGGTGGACATAGCCTAAACTGGGTGAACCACGTATATCTGTGTCTCTCTGGTTTTATGTGTTTTGTGTGCTTGTATTTTCCGCATATTTTATGTGTTTCATTGCTCTGTAATATTTAATTTTCTAACAGAACTGTGGAGAGCCCGATTATAACTATGTTGTACATAGGGGAGGCTCTCGTCCCATGTGCGGGGATGCTTTGAATTGTACATGTGCAAAATGTGTACAATCATTATGTTGACGATCTCTGTCTGGCCATCTGTTTGGGGATGGAAAGCTGTGGACTTGGTGAGCTTTGTGTCCAACATTGACCAGAGGCTAGACCAAAATGTGCTGAGGAACCTACTATCTTGATCTGATATGATAGACTGTGGGATCCCAAAGTGTACCCACACTCGTTCAAAGAAGAGTTTAGCAGTGGCTTCTGCTGTGATATTCTTCTTATAGGCCGCCATAATGGCCATCTTCGAGAATCTGTCAACGACCACGAAAACACAGTCGTTTCCATTCTTAGTAGAAGGCAGGCCCAACATGTAATCCATGGAGATGGATTCCCAAGGTTGACTAGGGGTAGGTAGTGGAGTATATAGGCCTTGCTTCTTGATGGTCGGTTTGGCAATGGCACAAGCAGTGTAGGATATTATGTGCTTCTCGACATCCTTTCAAAGGTTTGGCCAATAGAAATACTTCTACAGTATTGCTACTATTTTCTCGACCCCGAAATGCCCAGCGACTAGACTTTAGTGTGCTTCCCATATCATCTTGGCACCCTCGCTTGAAGGAACACAAAGGTGTCCCAGGTGACATAAAAGTGCATCTTGGAGGTGAAAATTTGGAACTTGCGTACCCCCCAAGAGTGCCTTGTAAGTGTGGCCGAATTTTGGGTTGCTCTCATAGAGAAGCGGCCAATCAGAATCCTCGTACCCACAAGAGTTGAGCACGGTGGTGAGTGCCACGATCGGTGGTCGGTCGAGGCAGTCTGCAACATTATTGGTGCTACACTTCTTGTACTTGATGTTCAAATGAAATTGTTGTAGATATGTGGACCAATTCTGATGGCGATCATTCTGCAAATTCCCTTGTGTCTATATGAACTTCAGGGGCCAGTGGTCTGTGTGGATGATTGTCTCCTTCCCCAAAATGTAATGCTTCCTTTGTCGATAAGCTTGCACAATGGAATACATTTCTTTGTCATAAGTGGGATACTTGTGAACTGTGTAAGACAATGTCTCACTGTGATATGCCACTGGATGTCCCTGTTGAGTAAGAACTGCCCCAATAACATAGTCAGAGGCATTTGTCTCGATCTCAAATGGCTATTTCAAGTATGGTAATGTGAGCACTGGGGCAGAACAGAGGCGATTTTTCAATTCTATGAATGCCTTCGCTTGAGGTTCCAACCAAAAGAATTTTTCTCTCGCTCCTCCCTTGGTGACTTGACTCAAGGGCCAAGTGATATGAGAGAATCCCAACACGAATCTACGGTACAAATTAGCAAGACCCAGAAAGCTGCGAAGCTCTGTTATAGTGGTTGGGGCTGGTCAATCCCGAATGACTTGGATCTTGGCTGGATCCACATGCACCCCTCTTTTATCAATAATGTATCTCAGATATTGAACCTGGGTCATGCCAAACGTGCACTTCTCCAAATTGGCACACAGCTTGTGTTGCCGCAGCGTTTGGAGGACTTGTCGGATGTGGTGAAGGTGCTCTTCCCAAGTCTGGCTGAAGATCAGAATGTCATCCAAGTACACCACTACAAATGATTTGGTGAATGGCCACAAGATGTCATCCATCATCCTCATGAAGGTTTTGGGAGCATTCGTCAACCCGAAAGGCATGACCAGCCATTTGAAAAGGCCTTCCTTGGCTTTGAAGGCAATCTTCCACACATCAGAGGGTTCAATTGGTACCTGGTGATACCCAGACTTCATGTCGATCTTCTTCAAATATTTTTCACCTTTGAGTTGGTCCAGAAGGTCATCTTGTTCAGTGCCCGATAGTCAATACAGAGTCTCCATGTCCCATCCTTCTTCTGTAACAACACGATTGGGCTCCCACAGGGCGATGAACTTGGTCTGATGTGACCTTTCTACAATAGCTTCTGAATCTACCTCTTGATTTCATCATTCTCTAGAACAGAGCATCGATAGATCGGTCCATTGGGTAGTGGCGCACCTGGGGTCAGATCAATCGGGTGCTTGACCTAACAGTGTAGAGGAACCCTTGTGGGTGAGGTGAAGATGTCCCCGTACTCCTCCACAAACTTATCCATTTGTTGTTGTCATGCAGAGGAGCCCTATCTAGAGGTTGTGGCCACAGTCTTCTTCTTTCCCTCGGGGCGGATCATCAGGAAAAAGAATTTCCTGGTTTGGGAAATGAGCTTACTGCATTGTTTTGCAGTAACCAAAGAGATAGCGGTAAGAGGTGGTACCTCTAGTATCCTGTACAACTTATTTCCCAAAGTAACAATAACAGCATGAGGTCGATACTCATACACAGCATTACGCTTCCACAAGTATGGTTGTCCTAATAATACATCAGAAACATCAATAGGAGCAACGTCACATAATACCTCATCCGTGAAGGGCTTGATGCTATAGGGATGACGACACTGCTGGCTGACGCGGAGATCTCATCCTTGGTGAAGCCACCCGATGGTGTATGGATGTGGGTGAGCTGTGGTCAACAAGCCCAACCGCTTCAGGACGTTTGCTGAAATGAGGTTCTTTTGGCTCCCATTGTCAACAATGAACTGTACAGGGGAGCCCTTTACCCACATCTGGGAGTGGAAGAGACGTTCCTCCTCCTCTGGATCTTTCGATTCCTCCTTATGGATCTTTGTAGTGGCAACAGTGGCGTTGGGCTCCACATCAATAATATTTTTCCCTTTTTCATTCCCCTTTTCAGGTTCTGATTCAGAGTTGGAGCATGCATCTGACTCAAAAGCCCTCATCTCGGCCACTAGAGACTGCTTGGCCCGACACTCACTTGTGTTGTGAGTGGAGCTCTTATGGAACTCACACCACTTTCCCGTGTCCTTCCTTGGCTTTGCGGTGTTGTTCTTTTCTTGTGGCTTCGACAGGTTGTCTTTAGCCATCATGCCTTGGCTCTGTCCTTTGTTTTGTAGTTTGGAAGCACCTTTCCCTTGCTTTTGATTCGCAGATCCAAAGTCCCGCTTCTTTTGTTTGAATTTCTGCTCAATCTTAGCAGCATACTGGTATGTCGTACCAAGCGAGGAGATGTCGAGGAACTCCATTTCCTCCTGAGTGTATCTGTGCAGACAGTTGCGAAACTTTAGCACCAGATGTTTCTCCGAATCTTTGATACCCAACTTTGTGCGCACGGTATGGAACAGGTTCGTCAGCTCATGCACATCTTGATCCCTTTGTTGTCGCAGCATGGTCCATTGTATGTACTTTTCCTCATAGATCCCCACTGGATATTACTATTCCTTGACGGTGTCTCGAAAAGAATTCCAAGTTGGTATGGCCGAGAATAGAGAGGGTTTTGTCTGTTCCTTTTTCTCACAGTAGGTTTCCCACTAGTCCTTAACATGGGGGGTAGCTTTGAGGAGTGCAAAAATAATCTTCTCCCGGTCTGAAAAGTCATGAACAGAGAAATATCATTCTAATAGATTCAACCATCTATATACAACATCTGCATCTATTTGACCCTCAAATATGGGAATGTCAAAATTTACTTGTACCTTAAAAGGAGTCGCGCCTCCAGAGTGGCTGCTGGATGCAGATGTGTCGTCGGTGGGCAACCGTTGAAGGATCTGAGCAAAGTTATCCATCATCACATTCCTTTGTTTTTTGAGGGCCTCCTCAAGCAATATTTTGATAGGATCTCCTGCTCCCTCATCTTTCTTTTCGTCCCCCATGGGTGTCTGTCGAGGTTTGCGAGGCTAATCTTGTAAAGGTTCCACCAAATCAAGCCCTAGCTCCTTATACCCCGACCTCGTTGGGGACATGCAAAGAAGGATCGAGAAAAAGCAGACCGCTCTGATACCACTGATCTGGATTTATGCAGGAACACAACAGAATAAACATATAACCATAAATACAGAGATGCAGCAGAAATAACACTTCATTTCATTAATATCAAAGAACTGAAATTTTCTTACAGAGAGAATGGAAATAAAACTAGCTAGGGCACTGGTAGTTATCTCTGAGAAGAGATGTGGCGGCTACATGCCTCTGAACTGAGTTACAATGAGGCTCGAGGGCCTATTTATTATTTAGAAACAATGGGAAATCCTAAATAGCCAAAACCTTAACCCTAGGAGATGAAGCGCCAAAACTATGGGCCCCATTTCGATAAATTGGTGTTTCAAATTCCTAGGGGGGTAACTTTGACATACGATCTTCGTTTGATGCGTACCATACCTCGTTAGAAATATCTATCCGAGGAGTACAAAATTTGAATGAGCAACATCGGTCCATGGACCCATGTTGCTCTCTGTTTTCACAAAAAACGTTGTTTAGGGCCTCAAAATAGCTACGGAAGTTCAGGACCCGAAAAACTACTAAAAATATTAAGTTGTGACGAAACTGAAAAACTGAAAGAGACAATGGTGGGGCCCCAAGTGGAATAGGCGGGTGACCACCAATATCCACCTGGATCGATCATTGTGAAACCCTGACCCAGTTCCCTAGACCTTTGATTATAATCCAACAAACCCTAAAAACAAAACCATCAATGAGTCTCATACCTAGCCAAATTTCAATTTCTCCCTCGAGTCACTTCGTTTACTATGAGATTTTAGAGAGAGCCCTCTCCCATTTGGTAGGGCTAGCTGCCAAGTTGAAATTGGTTTGAGGTTACCTCCTTCGGTCTGTTTTCTCAGCCTTGGGACACTCTGGTGGATAACAAGATGAATACCAAATGTCCATATGTCATGCAACATGGGAGAGGGTTTTATTTTTGATGATTTTTTAGGTATACTTATGTAGGAGGAAGATAGGTGAATTAAGCTTAGTCAAAGGCCATAATGTTCTAATTTAGGATTGGTAGTGAAAGGAACAAATAGGTTCAGAGGAATATCACTAGAGGAAAGTAAGGCATAAAAGCTACATAATAAGCCATTCAAGTACCTCTACTAGCAAGAACAAATAAAAATATGAGGAGAAATGATGATTCTTACTATTTTCCTAAGATTATATATTTTCTAGAGATTTTCCTAAAAGAAGGTATAATTCAAACATAGAAAACATACATGAAATTTTTTTGAATAATGAAGCCTCCCTAACTAATGAATTCAAAAATATGTTGTTTGCTTCTAATTTTTTCTTATCATATGAAACAAATTTTATCGATTCCTAGTTTGTATATTTTGATGCATTAATTCATATTTTTTTCTTATCAAAAAGACTCGTTTGATACATTTGATGAAAAAATTAATAGCTCACATAGTTATCTAGGAGATAATAGATCTCATAAAATAAAAGGTAATAGAGTTATATGGGTATCTTTTCCTAATGGGAATGAGAAACATATTCAAAAGGCCATGTATGTATCATGTATAAAAGAAAACCTAATTATGGTATAGCAAACATTAAAATTTTAAATTAATACATATTAATATATGTCGTCCTATGCAAACAAGGTCTTTTGGACGAACATATTTTTTTTCTTATTTTTATTTAGATAATACTACATATAATTAGGTGTATTTTATCACAAAGAAAAGTGATGTATTTAAATATTTTAAAGAATTCAAAAATATGGTTGAAGAACAAAGAAAAATGTACATCAAAATTTTCAGAATGGACGACGAGGGGGAGTGTATATCAGAAGCCTTTAAACATTGCAAAGGAACTGGAATTCTACAAGGTGTAATGTGCCACAGATACCTCAACAAAATGGAATAGATGAGAGAATGAACATAACATTAGTTGAATGTGTTCAAATTATGACCAAAGGTAAATGTTTAGCTAATTATTATTGAGTCAAAGTTATTTATAAAGTTGTATATCTCAAAAAAAAAAGTCCAACTAGATATTTAGAATGTAAGACACCATTTGAAGCTTATTTCGGTTTTAAACTTGAAGTTATAAATCTTAGAATTTTTTGGAGTATTGGATTCTAACACATTCCTAAAGAGAATAGAATAAAATTTGATGCCAAAGCAACCAAATTGATTTTTGTTGGTTATTGTTTTGATTATAAAGCTTATAAAATGTTTTATACCTTCACTCACAAAGTGTTTGCTAGGAGAGATGTTTTATTTAATGAATTTGCAAATGAAATAAGAAAAGATGATGGATCCACTTGAACAAAATGATGAAATTTTCAAAGAAAAAATTCTTGAACAAGAGCAACATGACGATATAAGTAGCATGGACAAGTCCATTATTAAAAGTACACCAAGAAGCAAACATGGAGATAATCCGAAAAGACAAACAAAAAATGAAATAACTCCTTGGAGTAGTATAGCACAAAGAAAGTCAACACCTAAACCATGGACTCCTAGAGTTGCCTTAAAACAATGGCCCTATATGTTCAAATGGTTATACAAGTAAAACTTTAAAGTTGATAAAGTTGATAGCAGCATAGACAAATATAAAGCAAGAGTGATTGCAAAATATTACTCAAAAAAATAAAGTATAAATTATGAAAACGTATTGTCTACAATTTGAAAAAAGCCTTATATAAACTTAAACCAAGAGTTTCTTCATTCAACTAGCCTAATATTATTTATATTTACAGGTGGAAAGTTATGAAAGGGAAGGAACATTATCAGTGTAATTTGATGTTTATTGCTACTTCTGCATATCCATCAAGCATTGGTAGATACATATCCATCAACCATCCCTACTTCCCGGATTTTATGAAAATATATTAAAAAACGTTGTCTATTGAGATTCTACTTTATAAAACAAATTATATAAATGCTCATCGATTGCTTTAATCAAATTAACAAACAAAACAAAACTTACTTTAATTAAAATAAAGTTACAGCCCTATAACTTATGTAGCAATACGAAGCTGCACAATAATGTCAATCTTATTGAAGAAAAGCTTCATCTAGACGCTACCAACCTTGACATTCTAACCCCCAATTTATATTATTTTTTTTTAGGTATTTCCTGAGCTTAAATTGGAGAACTTTTTGACTTTTCAAAGAACATTGTCACTTACCACCCGTACTTATTTGATTTTAGTTGAGATATTTTGTGAGCTTAAATTTGAGTTATGACTTTTCAAAGGCCATTGTCACTTCTGAAAGGTGAAGCGGTATTTATTTGTTTTACTGATGAAAAAGTCCAGAGGAGATCAAAGCTGGATATTAAAAATAAGGGATCAAAGCGGGATATATTTTTATGTGCCAAATTTTATTTTTGTGGTAAATGAAATTTTATTGGTTAAACCTCTCTCACCATATTTTAAAATTATAGTACAAGTATATATTAATTCAATTAATTTTTAAGCTAAGATGGATAATTAATTAAAGTAACTTGTAAAGATACATCGATATGTTTTTTAATAAAATTTTAATATATTTTTTTTTATATTTTTTTATATTTTTTTATGAGATGTTAATTTTTATTTCCAATAATTTTTAATATAATTAATATAATTTTAAACACATTTTTATTAAAAATATAGTTTTCTATTTTATTGAAAGAATATTAATATTTTACTCACATCATTTTTTAAAAATTATTTCATATCACAAAGACATCCACTCATTCCATTTTAAGAAAAGCTCTACAATTTATAAGAGGAAGATGTTGTCACATAACATTATATTAAAAAATTTTAAAAATATATATGAGTAAATTAATGAAAAATAAAAAATAATATGAAAAATAAAGACTAATATTGAGTATGTCTTCACATTTTAACTTTTCAGATATATATATGATTAGAAAAGAAACAAAAAAAAAATACATATATACAATAATATTATGATTTACAACAAAATTTCACCTTAAAAGTGACTTTTTAAAAAATCCTCTTAAAACACCCCAAAAAAAATATCAAAGAGAAATATTTTTGTTGTTATAGTGGATAGGTGTTTACAAAGCTTTAAAGGCCACCTCAACCTTCCACCAATCCAGATCATGGCTACTAAACAAGGAGTGGAAAAGAACCCATTTTTGTAGAAAAATTAGACTTTCTGAGAATGGATTTGTTGGAATTTCTAATTATTTTGAACAGACAGGGAGAATAAATATTCTCCTCCACAACACAGAGATTAAAAAAAAATTGTTGAATGCTAAAACAAAGATGGCACAAAAAATGCTTTTTCGTTCGTTAACGTAAAAGAACCTATTACAAACTAACGACTTCCACTGCTGGGAGATTACAAAAAAAAAAAACCTCTGTTTTCTTCTTCAAGCCTCTGCTACTATGTATACACGCTTTCGGACTCACAAAATACACACGCTACTTTGTGTTTTTCAATTCTATCTTTCTCTCTGTGTTAATACACAACACTTCACTTTCTGCCTTTAGGATTTTAAAAACAATACACTACGCAACAAAAAACTCCTTTTTTTTTAAACTCACGGCACATTAAAAAATATATATATTATAAATATTCCATATATATATATATATATATATATATATATATATATATATATATATCAAACTCTATATAACCAAACTTTAAAAGAAGACATTAAAACTTATTTCAAAAAAAAACATAAGCCAACGTTAAAAACAAATGTACAGCGGTAAATAAAAATTTACCCAAAGTTAAACTTTAAATACATAATACATTGCCGTAAATAAAATTTATGCTAAAGTTAAATAAACTTTATTCCTTCATACTTTTCGGGGCTGCTTGGAGAACATTCTCCCTAGCTCTCTTATCCCTTCCCGGAATTGCTTTTGTTTGTGAAGTGGTGGGTCCAGTGGTGAAATGACATCGCTCATTCCGGTGGGTGCTCTCCCCTTTGCTCCTCATGGTTTGCTGCTCCCCCGAAACATTGCTGGTGATCAAGTCAAAAACCGATGTGGTTGCTGGAGAATTTAATGAGGTGGGTGAAAGGTTAAGGCGGGAGGTGATTGGTTGCGTGAAGTTCTGAACTGGGGATTGTTGCCCTTGCTGCTGTCCTTTACCTTTCCCATCTGCATTTCTGTTTTTTGCCATGCTGCTGTGTGCAGCAGTTGGAATTAAATTCCAACACTCCCCCTTAATTTCAACTGCTGGACTTTCTTCCATGCCCAAACATTTTCTCAAGTAATTAAAACTTTTCTACCCCAATGGCTTTGTTAGTATGTCTGCAAACTGCTCCTATGTTCTGCAATGTTTTAAAATTATTTCTCCATTGCTCACCAATTCTATGATGTAGTGAAACTTTGTATCTATGTGTTTCGTTCTCTTGTGAAGCACATAATTCTTTCATAATGGAATAGCTGAGCTATTGTCACAATAAATCACTGTCTCTTTTACGTGTTCTTGGCATAAACTTATCAGCATTTTTCTCATCCACATTGCTTGACACATTGCTGCTGTAGCTGCCACATACTCTGCCTCTACTGTAGATAATGCTACAATGGGTTGTTTCTTCGAAGCCCATGAAATGGCTCCTGAACCCATATGAAAAACATAACTAGAGGTAATTTTCTAGTCATCAATACTTCCAGCCCAATCACTGTCAGTATAACCAAGTAATTCTGAATTTTTTGAAGTAGTATACAAAATACCATACCTCTTGGTTCCTTTTACATACCTCAGAATTCTTTTTGTTGTTTTCCAATCTGCATCCTTTGTCCTCTCCATAAATCTGGAAATCAAACTAACAGCATGCATAATATATAGCCTAGTTGCAGTCAAATACATGAGGCTGCCGACTATGCTTTTATACAAACTAGGATCAAAATCCTTTCTGCTGTCATATTTACTCAATTTCAATCCCATTACTATATGATTAATTGTTGCCTTGCACTCCTGCATATTAAATCTTTCTAAAACTTGATTAACATACTTTGCTTGTGAGATAAAAATCCCATTTTCGTTTTGCTCTACTTCTATTCATAAGAAGTATCTAAGCAATCACATATCAGTCATCTCAAATTCATCCTTCATGAGTTTTTTAAAATTTTCAATGAGGTAATCATCATTACCTATGAAGATCACATCATCAACATATAAAACCACAATCAGCATCTTACCATATTTTTCTTTGATGTATAATGTGGGTTCTCCTTCACATTTCTCAAACCCATTCTCCAGTAGATAGGAATATATCCTATTGTACAATGCTCTTGGTGCTTGCTTCAACTCATAAAGAGCTTTCTTCAATCTGCAAACTTTGTGCTCTTGGCCATTTTTCTCATAGCCTAGAGGTTGTTCAACATAAACCTCTTCCATTAACACTCCATTTAAAAATGTTGATTTTACATCTATTTGGTAAATCTTCCATTTGTTTTGTGCTGCTTTGGACAATACTGCTCTCACTGTTTCCATTCTTGCAACTGGTGCAAAATTTTCCTCATAATATCTTCCATGTTGCTGCTTATAACCTTTGACAACAAGTCTGGCTTTGTGCCTTTCAATTTTACCTTCAGCATTGCTTTTGGTCTTGTAGACTCATTTAGCTCCAATGACTTCTTTCCCTTTTAGGAGATCTACCAATTCCCATGTTCTGTTCTTCTCTATTGCATTAATTTCTTCATCCATGGCTTCTATTCATTTTCTATCTTTTATAGCTTCCTCAGAATGAATAGGATCATCAACATGACAATACAAAGCAAATAAGGAATTCATACCTCCATTTACTGTCTCTTTCTCATAAATTTCATTTAAATTTCTGAATCTTGTTCCTCTTTCATTCGATGTACTTGTGCTTGAAGTAGCACTCAAATCTGCTCCATTTGGTGTGCTTGGAGAAGCACTTTCATTTCTTCTCAAAGGTGTTCTTACTCCTGCTTGAGGTGTCCCTTATTGTCCTTGTGTTGGTGGAGGTGGTGCTTCCGATGAGGTATTATTTTCAGCCACATTTTCCTCATCTTCATCATGAGACAAACAGCTTTTGACATTGACTTTTTTCTCAATGCTTCCATTCCATGCTTCCTCTTCAATGAATTGCACATCTCTGGTTATAACAAATTTCTTTGTGGATGGGTTATACAATCTATATCCCTTGGAATCTTCACAATATCCAAGGAAGATACACTTCTCCCCCTTACTATCCAACTTCTTCCTCAACTATTCTGGAATGTGTGCATAAGACACACACCCAAAAACTCTCATGTGGGTGACTCTCTGTTTTCTACCACTCCACGCTTCTTCTGGAAATCTGTTCATTATAGCTTTTGTTGGGCATCTATTTAAAATATACACAGCACAATTTGTTGCTTTTGCCCAATACTCATTTGGCAAATGTTTTGCCATTAGCATACTTCTCACCATTTCCATTATGGTTCGATTCTTCCTTTCAGTAACACCATTTTTCTGTGGTGTGTACCGAGTTGTAAATTGTTTGTGTATTCCATTTTCTCTGCAAAAATGAAATTTTTTTTTTGAGATGTACTCACCTCCTCTATCAGTTCTAAGAAATTTGATATGTTGCCCACTTTGTTTCTCTACTAGAGCTTTAAAGTGGAAAATTTTCTTAAAGACTTCACTTTTATATTTGAGGAAATAAACCCATATTTTTCTTGTGAAATCATCAATGAAGGTCATGATGTAATTGCTGCCTGAAACTGATGTTGTTTGCATTGGCCCACATAAATATGAATGGATAATTTCTAAGGGTGCTTTTGCCCTTATGATCTTTCATGATGGAAAGTTTTTTCTGTGTTGTTTTCCCAAAATACAGCCTCCACATAGGTTGTCCAGTTTCTTTATTAATGTTAGTCCCCTTACCATTCCTTTTCTGCGCATCAAATTCATAACTCTGAAATTTAGATGTCCAAATCTCAAGTGCCATAACTAATTCTCATCTTTCACTTCCTTCTGAAACACCTCTTGAGTTACAACTGCTACATTCTTTCCTTTTTCCTTCAAGTCTGTATTGAGCTTGAGTGGAAACATTCTATTGCTAGTCATTTGTATTTCAGCAATAATCTTTTTTCTTGGAGGTATATCCATTATTGTGCACACATCATTTTTAAAAACTACATTGTAACATTTCTTTATGAGCTGCCCAACACTCAAAAGATTACATTTCAAACCACGAACATAGTACATGTCTGGCACATATTTTTGCTCTCCATTTCTTGCACGGATACTAACTCTT
Organism: Pinus albicaulis; assembly: GCA_034641835.2. NCBI lineage: Eukaryota > Viridiplantae > Streptophyta > Pinopsida > Pinales > Pinaceae > Pinus > Pinus albicaulis. The sequence goes on from CM076575.1 coordinate 1,990,023,706, forward strand.
CCTTTTCCTTTGACATAAATCTTAGTATCAATTCCTATTTTTACTTCAGATTTAACTTCTTCATCAAGATTGGAAAACATTGCTATGTTTCTAGTCATCTGATTACTGTATCTTGAATCTAAGAACCATACATCATCTTGTCTATATTTCTCTACATTACATGTTAACAACACATTCTTTGGGTTCTTTTCTTCTCTTGCTACATTAGCATCCTACCTATTATTCATGTCATTTTTCTTTTTCTACACTCATTGGCATAGTGCCCATATTTTTTGCAATAATGACATTGGACATTGGATTTGTCACACCTTTGTCCATGAGCATCTTGGTGTCCACCTTGCTGGCTTCTTCTTTGGCCTTGGCTTTGATTTTGACTGTTGCTCCTTCCATGTGAATGTGAAGGGTTGTTTCTTCCTCCTTTGTTTTGGCTTCTGCCTCTCCCTCTTCCTCTGCCTTGACCTCTTCCTCTTTCAAAAGGCATTTGGGTCTTGAAGGCATGCTCTAGAGATGGGTTTATTAATCTTCCCAATCTCTGTTCATGAGTCATTAGCGATGCATGAAGTTCATCTACTGTGAAATTTGAGAGATCCTTTGTCTCTTCAATAGTGGTTACAATAACATCAAACCTTGAGAGTGGGTTCCTCAATAGTTTCTCGACAATCATTCTTTCTTCAAGTGTCTCTCCATGAGACCTTATCTGATTGACCATCCCAATCACATGTGTGAAGAATGAATCTATGTTATGAGACTCTTTCATACAGAGAGTTTCAAAATATCTCCTCGGCAATTGTAGTTTTGCTGTCTTCACTTTCTCCATAACTTGATAGGCTATCTTCAGAGTATCCCATGCATCCTTGGATCTCTTAGCTGCAACTATCCTTGGAAACACACTCTCATGTACTACTTGGTAGAGATAGAAGAGGACTTTAGAGTCCTTCTTTCTATTGCTCTTCAACAGATCATTTTCTGCTTACGTTAAGGCATTATACTCTTGTTCATCAATTAGTTCTTCAAAACCATCTTCAACAAACTCCCATAAGTCCTAGGAGGCAAACAAGGTTCTCATGGTAATGGCCCAATAATCATAGTTCTTCCCATTAAATTATGGGAGCTGAGTATTTCCAATACTCATACTGGTACTTGGTCCAGCCATTACTTACTAACTGAACTCTGAAATAAACGTGACTGTGTTTTTCAAACAAACTGTCTTTCCTTCTTTAGAAGACAAAACTCTGTCTCTGAGGACTTCTCTTTTAAACAAAACATTAACTCTATTTTCTTTCAGAAATACCTGGACTTAATCTTTGCTGAGCCTTCACGCTGCTGGAGAACTGCTGCAACAAATCTTCCTTCTTCCTTCAGCTTCTTTGACACCTTCAAAGAGCCTGGATTAGCTCCGATACCATGTTGAAATTTCTAATTATTCTGAACAGATAAGGAGAATAAATATTCTCCTCCACAACACAAAGATTAAAAAAAACTTGCTGAATGCTAAAACAGAGATTGCACAAAAAATGCTTTTTCTTTCATTAACATAAAATAACCTATTACAAACTAATGACTTCCACGGCTGGGAGATTACAAAAAAAAAAAAAAAAACTTTGTTTTCTTCTTCAAGCCTCTGCTATTGTGTATACATGCCTTCGGGCTCACAAAATACACACGCTGCTCTGTGTTTTTCTATTAATTATTTCTCTCTGTGTTAATACACAACACTTCACTTTTTTCCTTTTAGATTTTAAAAACAATACACTATACAACAAAAAACTCTCTTTGTTTTATACTCAGGACACATTACAAAATATATATATTATAAACATTCCACATATATATATATATATATATATATATATATATATATATATCAAACTCTATATAACCAAACTTTAAAACAAAACATTAAAACTTATGTTGCGGCTGTTAAAAAAAAAACATAATCCAAAGTTAAAAACAAATGTACTGTGGTAAATATAGATTTATTTACCTTTGTCATCTGCGTTTATGTTTGTTGTCCTGTCGCTGTGTACAACAGTTGCAATTAAATTCGAATAGGATTGATGAATTATGTTCAAACTTTTAAGCTGAAATTAGAAAGCGATTTTTGATGCTATATGAAGTCCATGAATAAAATATGGAAAGTTTGTGGCAACACAGATATTTCCTTCCTTTTGATACTTGATAATATTTGCACCTACAATGTACACAATGACAATGATCTTTGTGGTGCTTATGATATCCAGTTCAAATGGCATTACTAATGGACGTGACAGGCAACGCAAGGTTCACTCACGAATCGTGGAAGTTGCAGACGAAAGTATTCAAGTAATCTCAGAAGCTGAAGGATATTTTCAAGGTAGAGAGAGAATATTGGATCAATTACCGTTCATAAGCATTCACCTTTAAGAGAGCTGGACAGTGTATACGTGCAATTAATCATAAAAACATATGAATAACGGGTGAAGGTGTATATACTATATGGAGATAATGGTTGGCACATTACGATAATAAATATTGTTAATGTGTTTGTTGTTACGCTGCTGTCATGAGACAGAAATCCGACAGGTGGAAATTTATCAAAGGAGAGGAAGATTATCAATGCTATTCAAAGTTTGATGGAACTTCTCCACTGGGCGCACCAATCTCGGTCGATGCATATCCATCATATCTGCACCATCCCGACTTCGTGTATCAAATGAAATTATATTAAAAAGTGTTCTGTATTGAGATTGTATTTTGTAAAATAAACTAAATTATGTACCAACGCATTGCTCAAACGAATAAAACACAAGACAACATACTTTTAATTAACATAAAATGACAACGAAATAAATTATGTAGAAACATAAAGCTATAGCAATATAATGTGGATCGAACTGGAGGAAAGCTTCATATATACCTGAACTTGTCATATTTTTATTGAAATATTTCTCCAGCTTAAAGTTGAGAACTTAATGACCTTTCAAACGCCATTGTCACCTATAAAAGGGTCAAGGCCACTTTATTGGTTTTACTTCCGGTCTCTAGGAGATCAAACTTGCATACATATATATGTGTGTGTTAAACTTTATTTTATCAGAAATGAAATTTGACTGGTTACTTCTATGTATCTAAAATTTTAACAACGTTGATTAATATGCGAAATAGTTCATGATTATTAATTAAATTGAGTTTTAGAATAAATAAAAAATTAGCATATCCTTCCCCTGTTTCCCTCTTCTCCTAGGGAGTCTTTAGCTCAGTCTCTTTCTCCGTCTTATTTCATTAAAGTTAAATTTTGACATGAGGACCCTTTAGCTTGGTCTCCCCTTCCGTCCTCTTTCATTAAAGCTAAATTTTGATGCAACGTGGAAATATGGCCCAAGAGGATATGGTGGGGCAAATGTCTCGAAAGCACTTCTAATCAAATTAAGTGAATTTTCTTTGTGGATCGAGGAATTTCCCATAGGAACCTAGCTATGGTAGCAACTATTATTTTTAAAATATTTTTAGGCAGGAAAAAGAAATGCGTTCAATAAATAGAAATATTTTGAAGAACTATTTTCATCATAACGAACCTACCTCTGAGGGTCATCCACTTATTCGACCATAGGGACAGATCACGTTTGAATTTAATTATTAGCCATTGCCATTCTCTTATTTCATATTTGTTAGGTTTCAAACAAAAGCCCAGATATTTGAATCCTCCCTCTTTAGAAATTGATGCTACCTCGAAGATTCGAGCTATCTCCTTCATCTACGATTCTTCCTTACTTTCCGAGATAAGCATTGATTTAACTTTGTTCATATAGAGACCTGAAGCTGCTCTAAAATTTGAGAAAATATGATGGGAAGCTGTCCATTCCAAGATAGACATATTCACATTGAAAAGCACATCGTCTACAAACATTGCGTGAGAAATATTTATGTTGTTTGTGATCCTACATCCAACAATATTACGCTTTGCTCGAGCTTCCAACATACCCCAGCCCAATTTGTTGATGATCAAGAGAAAAAGTAATGGAGACAAAGCACATCCATTTTTAAGGCCTCTAGATGCGTTGACAAAATTTGTTGGAATCCCATTAATGATAATAAAATAGCTCACAGATGTGACACGGGCCACAATCCATCTAATGACTTTGATCACAGAGCCAATCTTGTGGAAAATCAGTCTCAAAACTCCTAGTCCACACTATCAGTCTCTAACCATATCACTCCTCATCATATAGACCTCAAGCTTACGAGTATGAATATAATGTCATATTTCTTGGGTAATTTCCACTGCATCTTGTATTTGCATGTGGTCTAGGAGGCCAAATTGTTCCAGAGTGATGTGCTTGGAAAGAATATCCTTGATCCAGATGGCTATTATTTTTTAGATCATCCTATAGATCATATTGCATAAGGAAATTGGTCTATAATTAGCAAAATTGGAGGGATCGATCACTTTGGGGATGAGTACTATTAATTTTTTATTAAAAGACATCGAGATCAAGCACAACCACCCAGTTTATTCAGCCACCGTCAAAAAATCATTATCCATAATGTCCATAAATGTAGAAATATTCATATGGACAACCCATCTAGACCGACAACTTCTCCCTAGTCAAAGCTTTCACTACCCTGCCAATTCTTCCTTCCAAATAAGTCACCCTACCTAGACACTTTCATCCGAGTTAATGATTTTAGGGAGCAAAATTATAAAATGGATCTACATTTCAATCCAAACCCCCTATTTTGCTTTCAATTGTTGACTATAAAATCTATGTTCCTTGTCATTAATATCCTTTAAATTCAAAAATATGTTCCCATGATCATCCTTAATGCTCCAAATGGTATTTTACTCTTTCCTCTTGGAAGCTTGAGTGTGGAAAAATATGGTATTTTTATCCCCCTCTAAACCCAAAATAGCCTTAATTTTTAAACACCACACCTCCTCTTGTTACTTCAAAATCTCACCCAATCTTGCTTGAAGATATAAAAGCCTCTTCTTCATGGCCATCCACCAAGTACCATTTATGTATAATTGGCCCATTTGACTATTTTGACTATGTTTTTAGCTTTTAAAAAGAAAATAATTAAAATATATTACTATTGGAGCCATTAATATTATTTTTGAACACTGAAACGACTATACTACTTTTTTTATTTTATTTTGATACTAAATTTATTCAAGACAATCTAGGAAAACTACTCTGTGAAAAAACTCAAGATAAAGAGAAAAATACATCCTTAAAAACCACGAAATCAAACCATGTAAAGAATAATTTCTAAAAGGCCTAATTAAATAGCACGCCCTAAAGGGTGTTGTTTCGTCTGTGGTTTTGTGCTCTAAAATGAAATTCCACAACCCATTAGGTATCCACAACACCCTCTTCCCAAATCAACCCAAGTAACCGGCCAACTAGAGTAAACATGTGACAAGAGACTACTATATGCAATTCAATCTACTAGGTGACCTTAAGGAAGTGGAACTGATGGAACCAGAACATATGGACCCTGTACAACAACAAGAAAACTCCAAGCAGGTAACTCAACCTCTTAGGCCTCTTGCCCCTAGGTCACACTGATATTTTGATCTCTTTGAGCCATAGTCGTAGGCATAACAATGCACGCCCCTGGCCAAAAGGCTATATCCGCAGGCATAACACTACATGCTAGTGGCCAAGGCCCCAAAAACTCAATTTTGTGTTTGCATCTCCGAGATTTGAGCCACCTTTTCAAGCCAAAAACCCAATGCTTTGTCCAGAACTTCATGAAAATTTGAGAGATGGTAAATGACAACAAGATAATGATAAGGAAGCAATCACATCATTAAGAACTCATCTAGACCCCTCCTAGCGATGACATGAATTTTTTCAAACATGTTACAAACATTGAATCTACAGGTGTAAACAACAAAATAAAGAAAATGAGTCTCTTACTTATCTAAGAATTGCTAAGAAACATTTCTCCACTACATCATTATTTGCAATAGCATATATTTGACCATAGATAAATTGTACATTCATTTACAGGTAAAGACACGGGGAGAGACATACATCGTCACTGTAAAAAGACATCCTCATAACCACCATAATAACAACACAATTACCATGGATACAACAACAATATAATCCACATAACAACCAATACATTTTCACACCAAATACCAAAGGAATGAGCTCTTCATTATTGAATGTAAAAACCAACTGGAGATGGGGCTTCCACATTCCATCGAAGCCAAAACTCTCTTCAAATAATCGCCACTGTGCCATATTCCAGGTATGAGTATGGGAGTAACCAACCAAAAATAACCAAACAATAATGAATGCTACCCGAATTCTTCGCCCACACCGTGAGTAATTTGAGTTCCTCCTAGTCTCTCAAGATTTTTCGTAATCCATAGTCTGATCGAGGGATTACTAGGCCATACACCGAGACCCACTCTCTAGGCTTCACCACACATCCCATTCAAGGACTAATAGGCCCAACGGAGAGTAATCCACCTCCTAGACTTACAATATATCCCTCCCTTCACCGTCAAGGATTCCTAGGCCCACTGAGGCACATAATATGGCTTTATCGCATCACACACTTTGGTTGAGGGGTTACTAGGCCATTGGATTTACCGTGATCCACGGTCTAGTTCAAGGACCAATAGACCATGTGTTTTTCATTTCAGAGATCCACCTCACTCAGTTTCGAATCCATCCAGCAATCCAGCTCAACCGAAGTATGAGAACCCATCTCATTAAGGTTATCCAGAAATGGAAAGGCTAGGCTGAAAACAATGTCACGCCTAGAAATATTCATGCCATGAAAAAAATAACCACATGAAATACCATGCATTCCAGATCTAGGAAGAAAAACACACATGCAAATTGATACCTTCCAGAAATCGCGTTGTAGCTGCTTGATTCCTACTCCTTCTTGCTTGCTTCCTCCTCCTTCCTTTCTTTCCTTTCGTGGTCCAATGCCAAAGTTCTCCAATAAACTCAAAGTTTCCAAGAGAGAGAGAGAGAGAGAGAGAGAGAGAGAGAGAGAGAGAGAATAATGAGAGCCATAAGTGTGAGAAAAAACCTTGTCAACTGATCCTTAAAAGACTTTTTATTAATGGGGGCTCTAATTTCTAGAATTTTCCATTATTTTCCTTAATTTTCCTCCTCACCTGAAACCCATGATATTTCAACTCCATTTTCTTCTTTTTTCCTTTATTTTTATAAATAAATGAGCCAAATATGCTATTTTTCCTTTCCAAAGACTTAGCCTTTTCCTTTACCAATTTCCTTAGCCATAATAAACCAAATGAACACCCAATAGGATATTTTGCCCAACATTTAGCTGGGAATAAAAGTACCATCAACCATGGTTCTTATTTTAACTTTATTACGTGGAATTTTTACCATGATTGTTATAGTATCATTACTTTTTCCTAGAATGCACTTCCAAAACCACTTAGGTATCATCCCCAATGGGAGACTAGTCAAACTCAAGAATGTAAGCATGCCTACAAGTTATTATGAATCAGTAAGGAACATACAACCAAACATATCTCTATTCCAATATTATAGATTTCTAATATATTTTTATAATAAATTTATTTTCTTAATTTTTTATGCATTTTCTTAATTATTATGACTTAGAATTAACTCTTACAATAGAATTTTGGTAGCATGAGTTTATTTTTTGGATTGAGTTGTTGAGATATTTTCTCAAGAAGCAATCTCATAGTTTAGAATTTGTTTGATCTCATAAAAACTATATTAGTGCGACATATATTGGATTTAATGTGTAATAAAACAATAATTTTGTGTGTAATATGTGTACTATGTATCCTCAAATATCTAATTTTGTACCACAGTTCATATGGGCCTGAATCCCTCAAGGGAGGGCTTAGGAAAATGAAACAAAATTTAGAATTGAATTTCTACTTTGTACATAGATTCATTTTATAGAGTTTCAACGTTAATTTAGTAATGTGGCTCAATAGTTTATTTTGCTATCGAGTTCTACAAGAGCATGATTACCGTGGCACAATATTTTCATAAAGGGTTGTGAGATACGTGAGGCCAAATATCTAGATATGGATTGTTAGACAATTTTCTATCAATTGGGTCGAGAGCGTAAATGTTTACACCCTACATTGAAGTTTGACAGGTTTCACTACAAGGATCCACCCTAAATTTATTCAAATCTCATATGCTGCCAAAGGCCCCATTATGCTTCTCCATCAAGTCGTGCAAATATTGAATTGGAGGTTGATTTCCAATGTTCTACCATATTCTCAAGTTTTTCCCATCAACACATTCTGTGACAAAAATGGTTTTGGATCAAATAACTAATTTATGTGTTCAAAGCGATTTGGCCTTCTACATGATGAGAAACACATCTCGAATTTTGGATCCCAAGGGATGTGATCTTTTTATTACCTAGAAATGGAGGTGCATGATGTGAGTATCGATCATGATGAGCTTGGATTTCTATTGGAGGCCTCTAGTGAGGAGCTTATAATACCCATAGTTTCATGATGTGGGAACATGTCAAATCAATGGACTGTTTAGTAATTTAGAGCTTAGAGGTTGCACACACGTGGAATGGTGGTCATGAGAATTCTCTCTTTATTACAAAATTTTGGGATTTGAAAGTTTGGGAGTTAGCATTTTGAGGAAAGTGTGATGCTTGTCATATTGAAGATTTGACTGAGTCCAAAAACGCACAAGAACCCACATTAACAAAACTTTTGCAACCACACAAATTGGTTATAGAGATGCTCCAAAGGAGAATTAACAGTTTGAGAAAGAAGCTAAGCTACTTGTCTTATGGAACAGGGAAACCCATCAATTATTGTGGGTGATACTATAATTTATTATAGGTCCTGAATTCCAAATCCATTCCCTTCCCTTCACTCTAGCATTTTGAAAACTTGGCCGAGACTACATTATCTGGTTGGATTCTTAGTCTATTATAGTAGACAGTGGCAGAGCATGCACAAATTGTTTTCAGACATAACTTTTTTTTTGTTATCTTCAGGGGAATCACAATATGACTTGCTGAATCTCTAGTGAGTTTTTGGGCATGTCAGCAACCACCAGAGCTTCTTACATCTATTCCTCTATTTTGGGTAGTAGCGTCATGTGACATTCATTAGCTCAAAAAATTAAATGATATGTGCGTCGATTATATCTTTCATATATCTATATATATATATATATATATATATATATATATATATATATATATATATATATATATATATATACGTAATCAATTATTGAACAATGTAGCATAATTCAAATTAGTGGTTCTTGGAGCTCAAAAACCCTTCAACATATCATTAGTTTGATTGTGTTTACATATTGTTACAGTTTGTTCTTTTTGGCACTTAGAAACCCCTCAACAATGAATACTGGTTATAATATGAGGTCTTTGTGTGTTAGATAGGTCAAGTTGTATGATCAACTTTTCAACACATTCAAGATCGAGATTTTCTTCCTAGAAATGGATGGATAAATGAAAGATAAACATCAAACAGATGGTGGTCTGTCGATAGAGTGGTTCAGTTACATGAACATGTTTCTTTCAAACATTAGAGGAAATTTCAGCCTAAAAGTGCCCATGAAATTTTCATGTAATTTCCATGTCATAATATGTAAACCAATTAAAATTCATTAAATATAAAAAGAGGTATATGTAAATATTTTGTACGGAAAAGATGAAAAACTACCTTTTTAATTGTATTTTCAGTGTATCTCTTTATATTATTCCACAAATTTCAAGTTTAGTCACTCATTAGATGTAGAATTAAATTCCACATCCAATAAGTGCCCATTATGGATACTTTTGAGATGAGCCACCTTGATAAAAATTTAAGATACATTAAAAAACATGTTTTTTAATGCATCTGCAATTTTAATCAATGTGGGTCCTCTCAAAAGTATGCATAATGGGTACTTGTTCGATGTAAAATTTAATTCTGCATTTAATGACTTTCTAAAATTGAAATTTGAGTAAACCTATGAGGAGATCAACCAAAAATACAATTAAAAAAAGTAGTTTTCTTTGTTTTCCTCCAAAATTCGTAACTCTTATTTTATTATTTTAGCTATTATTTTATTATTTTTTCTTAGGAGACCACTTTTATGCTGAAATTTTCTCTAATGAACCATGACGAGCTGAGTATGACAATATTTTTTTATCTTAGAAGTATGTGAACAATTGTGAGAGGCAGTTGTGTCTTAAATGGATGAAGTGGTAAACTCGCAGTTGTGTGGTCAAGAAAGAACATTGTTCGAAAAATTCGAAAGTGGATGTAAATGCTCATGAAGACCACACCACACTATCAGACAATTTTTTGTGTTATAAGTTGTGATTATTCTATATATATTTCTAATGATAATCTTGTAATCTAAATATTAAGGGAGAGAGTTCGAATTAACACTTACAATAGAGTATGTGTACATTGAGTTTGTTGGTTGGATTTGGTTTTTGAGATATTTTATCAATAAAAAATCTCTTACCATTAGTGTCAATTCTAATCGCAAGCGTATGAAAAAACAGCCCTAACATCAACGATGGCTTTCAATTTCCTTAGATATGCAGTTAGTGATCATAATAAATGCTACATAAATCTAGATCTGTGTAGTTAAAGACATTAAATGGAAAATAAAAGAAAGATTTTCTCCATGCATCTAATGGACAAGACAAGAATGTTTTTTAAATAATTTTGTATTTATGACATCTTGGAAGGGAACATAGAAAGATCTTACCATTCCCCCTCAATGGGATGGGTTCTTGTATGTCTTCAGTGCTTCAGATCTAAGATCTCTCTCTCTTGATCGTGTAGAAAACCCAGACAAAAATGGAACTCAAAGGGAGTTCAGAAGCAAAAAGGTATAAAAATATGACAATGATGGAGGATCAAAGTCAGACCGAAAGTATAGATCGAGAGCGATATTTAGGTAACAAAAAGTAGTGAATGAATGGAAAAAAACTTATATCTATAACAAAATATTGAGTTAGTCTAGATATTGATGCATAATTAAAACATTATTAACCAAATATAGATCCAATTTTTATGGAATATTTTATTATTTTTGTTGGAGGGAAAAAGAATTTGAATTTGGTCAAATCCATTTATTTGTAAATAATAAATAAATAAATGATTTAGATATTATTTTAAGAACATGGTTGAGTAATAATTAAATAAATAATGACTTATTCAATTATTTATAAATGATTTAGTCAAATTTAACAAGGAATATTATTTAAATAATGTTTTAAATAATTATTCCTAGGAAATAATAAGATAAATAGTGATTTATCTCACTAATTTTCCTTTTTGGGTTAAATATGACCAGGCATATTAATTAAATTGTTGTTTACTTAATCACCCCTTGAGGAAAATAAAAAAAATAAGGATTTATTCAATTATTCCTCATGGTGTTTCTTGTTTAGACCATAAACAACTTAATAAAGTATGGATTACTAAGTTATTTTTCATAGTGAAAGAAATTCTACTAGGGTAAAATTGGTCTTACAGGGTGTGCTTTGGTCCATATAAGAGTAACAGGTTAGATAAGCAAAAAATGGTGTAATAGATTACCCCCCAGCGTGCGAGCATTAGGAGCTAATCGTATGACCGAAGTACGTTGTAAGAACTCAATCACTAGACACCGAAGGGGGAGTCATAGAGAGAGAAATAAATTATACTAAAGCACTAGAAGACAAGACCTTGAGGAGGTGAGACTTAAAGGTGTGACAAGTGCCTTTTATGAGTGAGTACCTGTTCTACATGAGGCGGGGGAGGCATGCCTATGCCTGTCGAGATAACAAAGTACAAAAGAATAATGCATCTAGTAAGCAAGGGACTGAACTATATAGTACATGATGCCATAAACATGGCCCAGAGAAAAACATGAGAATGGATCCCACATAAATATTGTGCCTTGAACAACAGCAAGGACTTATACAATAATATCCGAGTACATGAGATATAAGTACAACCAAAGAGGCCATGTAAAAAAGGAAAGGGATCTGAAAATTTGAATGATACATGCAAACTAAAAAGGAACTGCAAGTGGCTGAGGTCGGGACCATAAAATCTATGGAGCTGCATCCAAGGATGTAGTAGAGAAGTCATCCGGGTATGTGGGGGGCTACCTAAAGGGCCACCCCCTCATGAGGTTTGAAACATCTCACACACACCCAAGAATCAATGGTACAATCTACTACATCACTGAAACATCAAGTATACGGATCTCGATAAGGCCATAAGGAGCTAGATATGAGAAACAATCAAGTCAAAGGGAAATAAAGAGTCCGTTTTGCTGATCCAAGGCACCGAACAAGAGTGGAAGCTGGAACTAAGGTACACCGCCCTCTAGACCTGTCTTTTGGAATGAATAAGCTGATGTCAAAAGAAGAAGGTCCACCATATCTGACACAATAAGGGATCCTCAACTAAGGCATGAGAGAAAATAGTAGAGTGATTGATAGACTGACACCAGGGATAATGGAGAAATGGGTGATAGTGAGTAGTGGGCTAACGACTTCCCTTGTTAGAGCATAAAGGGCATGGATGACCTGGCAGCTATTCACTTGACACCAAAGGGGATAGGGGAAAGAATGACTAAAGGCCAAAATGTGCAACACGAGAGAGGAATAAAACAATGAAGGAGGGAGGACTATAGCGGGATACAAAGGGACTCAGGATAGACTCCATGGGTGTGATGATGACTCAACTCAAATTCTCTAACAAGCATGACTCGATGATGCTGCAACATAGAACAGGCCCAATGGGGACCATAAAAACATGAGTACATGATCGTTACTCATGAAGAAAATCTACAGAAGCATAGACAAGTATGAAGGAAAAGCGGTTCCCCAGGTACAAGTGTTGCAAGTGAAGAAATTCAATTTTGAGGAGTGCTAAAGTGACCCTTCTTGGAAAAAATGTGTCCGGGTGAAGTATAAAATCACAAAAATGAAAGGATACCCATTTCAGAGCTCGGTGAGAGCTTTCCAATGGTGCTGACAGTTTGTCAAATGGAGTTATGGTTTGGTCGCAACTGGTGAAAGAAAAATTTGGGGTTTCTCTTTTAATAAGGAATTTTCCCTCCAATTTGATTCATTTGCAAGTGTAGCTATTGCGAATGTAGAAAGGAGAAAATGCCCTCAATCTTGCGACCATCATTGTGGACAAACGGACTATTGGAATTGAGATTCATCATTTATAGGTAAGAGGACTAACCGTACCCTTTCAATTCATTGGATTAAAAGTCTAGTTTAGGCACCTAGAGCTCAGAAACAGGCCCCTTCTCTTCTTCATGGCCAGGTCACAATTTTTGGGGCAATATATATGACCTAGGTAGTAGGTTTTGGGCAGAAAACTGTGACATGTCCTAGGAATGGCCTGAAAAGTGGGATGTATCAGAGAGAGAAATTTTGGTGTTTTCTTTTTGCTAAGAGCTAGGTTTTAGTGGTTGTAATGCGGTCTTTCCTTTCTGTACACTAAAAAATATGATGATTTTGTGCAGATATGACAGAGCTGATGATCAACTAGAGAGAGAGTTACGGTCAGAGATCCGAGAGGATCATGCTCTCTGCACTGCATTGACCAGGTTTGGGGTCCTGAAGTTTGTGGAGAACCCTTTGATAAGAGTGTTTGGCCCAGACTAAGGTATGATTTTCAGCCATTAAATAATACAAATCATATTGTAATTTCAAGAAAATCCCTCTTCATATTAATGATAAGGAATGAAAATCATGAAAATAGGAACAATCATACTAATGATAGAAAGGACGATATATAATAAGGAATTGACTCTTTTTTGTATTTACCTGCAGGAAACTAGGAATGCCTAAACCAGTGGCAAAAAAAATCCAATCGACGGAGGAAAGCACAAAGCAGTCCAAATGGCCAATAGAAAGTGAATGAGAATATTGAGTCTAAGAACTCCAACGACAGCCATGCGTAGCGGGCTGTTGTTTGAGATACATTCTTGAAATTCCAAAGATCGCCTTTAAAGGGGCAAAGAACAGAATGAGAGGGCAATATGATAATAGAAAAATCCAGAATAGTTGTCTAATTACATTTTGTAGCATTCCTGGATGTAACAGAGGGTTTCGAGTAACTATCTTCTGAATTTTCCTCAGTGTTGAGGCTTCTGTAGGTCTAGGCCCAACCTCCGGGAGCTCCACGCATGTTTTCATATTCTAAAAAGTTAGAGAATCAATATCTGTAAACTTGGTGCAATTTTAATACATATTTCCATTTGATATAATTACAGCTCTTCTTCTTAATGAATCATTAGCAATTGTGTTCTTAGAATGAGAAAAGTGAAATCTCATTTTTGATAATGTTTTGTTAATACTGGTTCATCTGTTGTCATGATAGTTAATTTATATGCTGTAGAAAAATTGATTTCAACATTCTGCATCTCCATGCATTGTGTGGAATAATAAAGCAATTAACCAATTGATCAATGTTGTTTGATTAGGTCTTATAGAGAACTCCATTGCAAAATTACTTAATGATAGTTGTATGAGTTATTTGACTCGTTCGGTTCTATTTCTATTCATTGCTACTATCTTAGTTCTACTATTGTTTCGTTATTACACAGCTAGTCATATGGCTTAGTTATACTACTGCTTCATTATTGCGCAGCTAGTTATACTGTTATTTCATTATTGCATAGCTAGTTATATTGCTTAGTTCTACTGCTGTTTCATTATTACACAGCTAGTCATATTGCTTAACTACTATTTCATTATTACACAGCTAGTCACCATTCTAGTTATATTGCTAGCCGTATAGCTACTTCATTACTACTTAGATCACTAGGTCATCGATTCAATTCAATTCCATGTTTGAAACAATTTAGTTAGACTACTGTTCTGCTTAATTTCATTACTGTCATTTCAATTCTTGCTTGATTTATCTAGACCGTTGTTCGGTTTAATAGAACTAATTTTTTACTCCAATAGAGGAAACATCAAATCCCCTTACTCATCTTTAGGATAAAAGATCCATCTAAGACACCTTCTCTAGGATCAGCAAGCTTCCAAAGTTAGTAATTCCTTCTGAACATTTAAAAAGAGCACCCGTAGACCAGTTAACTCGCATATACTATGCTAACACTCTTGAAATAAAAATACTTACCCCAGGTTGATAATTAAATGAAGGAACAATAGAGTTTTCACAAAAAGTCACCTCTATCCAACCCAACATTTTGGCACCGTTTCTGGGGAGAGTGTTGAGAGTTATCTGCTTTAATTCATTCTTTCTCCATTCCCGTGAGGAATTGGGTGTTGAAAATGAAAGGTAAGAACCTGCGTACCGGTAAGCAACATGCTTTCCCTTTAGCCCGCCCGCCATCAAACTATAAAAGAACCATAGGATAGGTGCTTTTATAAGCAACCCAAAATCAGTCACAACCACAACCCAAAGGATCGGTGATCCTTGGGTGGACAACATACATAGATGAAATCATTAAGAAAGCTGAATCTTAGGCATATATAGGATCGAAAACTACTTCTACCCAAAATCCTAACATACCCCCTCAAGAAATAGCCTCACCATCTGTAGCCTACGCCGAGATTCACAGCAAGATAAAGGGGTCTGAGCGAAGCCTGGAGACTACCATTAATCAAAACATTGACCTTTCAAAAGAGGGACGCTCTTGCAATTTGAAGGAAGGCATGGGAGAAACTAGTGGAGAAATTCACATAGAGGTACCTATGTCCCCTGAAGGAATAATCGAAACAGAACTTCTTAGAATCCTAGATTAGGGAGGTGCTATAAAAACTCCTCTGCATTCACCTTCCAAGCCTATCAAAATCTCCCCTCCATATCAAGAAATTTCTGAAGATTTCTGGAACCTCTTTGATCAAATGGAAAATAATCAAAATCAAAATCAGAGGCAGACATCAACATTGGAGTACCCCATCGTTGATCATGCTGCCAATGCCCCTATGAAAGCCATTACCTTGCATAAAATCCCCACCTTTCATGGATTAACCACAAAATATCCTAATGCATTCTTATTTGAATTTGATGTCTTATTCAGAGGATATGATTACACCACCGATCCCTAGAAATTAAAATTATTTCCCTCCACCTTGAAAGGCACGACTCTCCACTGGTTCATGGAGTTAGGAGGGGGAACTATAAACAACTGGGACCAAATGAAGAATGCCTTTCTTAACAAATACCAAGACTATTTCCGAACCCGAGGCCTAAAAAATGAAATTTTTAACATGACTGCAAAAGACAATGAAACACTAGAAGAATATGTAGAAAGATTTCAATACAATTTACATAGATCCCCATATACTACGTTGTCCAAGGACATTTTGAAAGCCATAATACTTTAGGGGATGAAGGAGGAATGTGTTGAATTACTTAACATAATGGGAAAAGGATATATTTATCAAGAAGAATGTGACGAGATCATCTCCTTATGTATTAGATGCTCCTGGGGTAGCTCACATAACAAACCTTTTGGGCACGATCTTAAGCAGAGCAGTAACAATGTAACTAGGGCAGAATTTGGAAATCTCTTAGAAAACTTCAAAACCTACATCTTAGGCACTTTGACCACACAACTTGATGTTATGCAAGCCAAACAAAAGCAAGAAATAGCTGAACAAAATCTGGCCGTCTTCTGCCCAAAATGTCGGAAGAAACACAGCCAAAGGGAGTGTCCTTTAGACATGGTCCAGATATGTGCTATCTGCACTAAGGATTATACTACAGACTAGTGTCCTTAACTCCCTGAGCTAAAAACCATCTACAAAGAAGCAAAAGAAGAAATAGAACCATTCTATTTAATGAACCAACATTGGCAATGGCAGGCACGACTTGGCATACCGCACGACCTACCTCAATACTTTCCAGTGCCCCAGTACAACCAACAAAACCCTACAACAACTTGGCAGAATCAAAACCCCTTCTGAACTTGGCCAAACCATACCTTCCCTATCCCACCCTGGCCTATGCAAAATCCATAAGGAAGTAACTGGAAAAACTTCCCTAGTTCTCCCCCTTATTGGGAGAATACCCCTTATTAAAACCAATGGCCAAACTCCCCACTCAAAACAACAATTGGAACTAGCCACGACCTACGAGGATGGGAAATTTACCAATAGGAGTAGGAACCAAACAATTACCAGCCCCCTACCCCATTCAGCATAACCAGTAGCCTGTCATACGACCTCAATTACCAGCACAACCCAATCCCAATCCCAATAATAGACCAGTCCAATTAATTCAAATCATAGAGGATCCAAAACCAAACAACGAACAAAAACAATGCAACTAATTGAGGTTAAGATCAGGACATACCATATTACCCATAGAGGCCCCAATTCCATCTGAATCCCAAATTGAAACATCCATAGGTCCTAGCTCAACAAAAATAACAAAAATAGGTAAAGACGAGGAGATAATGGAACAAAAAAGACCTGAAGATCTTAAAATGGCTCCACCACCATTTCCTGAAATATTAAACTTACCCAGACCTATAATCAACTTAGAATTTGACATGCTGGGGGAGTTAAGAAATATTTGTGTCAAAATTCCTCTTTTGCAGGCCATCCAGGACATTCCCATCTATGCAAAAAAAATCAAGGAGTTATGTGGAAATATGCAAGGTAGGAAAACAATGGCTGCACCTATCGTTCATGTAGTAGGAACTCTGTCTGACTTATTGTTAGGAAGAGAACTACCTGTGAAATATGAAGACCCAGGAAACCCCATCGTAACCGTAAAAATTTATGGACGGTCATTTCCAAATGCATCGATTGACCTTGGGGCTGCCATTAACATCCTAACCACTGGAGCTTGTGAAAAACTAGGCATATTAGTCCTCGAACCTATAGCCACACACCTGGAATTAGCAGACAGATCTGTTATTAAACAAGAAAGTATAGTGCAAGACATTATGGTCTCAGTAGACTCATGGGAATACCCTGTTGATTTTTGAGTTATTAATCCAAAAAATAGGATGGAAGGGTACCCATTGATTCTTGGGCAGCCTTGGCTGGTCACGGCATATGCTTACATAGGCTGCCGAACAGACAACATGACTATCACTAGAGGCAATTCTGTAAATAATATTTTAATCTATCCACCTGTCAAACCAATTCTGCCCACGATAAAAATTCACAAACACCCAGATACATATTGGGAGAAAAATATCTGTCCACCCCTCACACTACTAGAGGCTCTTGAATTTAAAGATCAAACAGAAGATGATTTGATCAGTAACATTATGAATTAGCCTCCCAAAACTGAAAATTTGAAATGCCAAATGATGAAACAATTCTCGAGCATGAAGGACAAGAAAATCCTTTAACAGACATTGAGACCCAACATAATCCCACAACCACTGTTTGTAATACCATACCTATTGAGATCGAACCAGATAAGATTTTGAATATTAACAGTAGCTTGGATGACAACCAAAGGTAGAGAGTAGTAAAAATCCTTAAGAAGCGCCAGGGCGCATTTGCGTGGGATTACCAAGACATGAAAGGCTTGGACCCAAAGTTAATTGTACAGCGCAATTCATGATTCTCCTGGATTCAAGGATACTTATTTCATACAGGGGCTGATATGCATATACATTGATGCATAAGGGGAGACGAAATTCATGACATCCTACATGCCTGTCACAATGAACCCTGCAGTGGTAACTTCGCATACCAACGGATGGGACATAAAGTGCTGTAATTAGGCTATTTTTGGCCTACAATTTTTAAAGATGCAAAGAAGTACGTTCAGTCCTGTGACAACTACCAAAGGATGGGATGTCCAGGCCAAGCTGATGAAATGCTGCTGCAACCACAATTGGTGGTAGAACCATTTAAATGATGTGTGTTGGACTTCGTTGGGCCATTTAATCTGCCATCAAACTAGAAAGTCCACATATTAGTTTCCACAGATAATGTTACCAAATGGGTGGAAGCAGTAGCTTTGCCAAGAATCACGGAAGAATCAGTAATGAAGTTTCTCTTCAAACTATTTGTATGATACAACCTACCAAGGGAGGCGATAACCGATGGGGGGGGGGGGGGGCACATTTCACAGGAAATAAGATCATATCTACTTAAAAAAATCACCATGGTATTCATACAATTACGTCTCCTTAGCACCTGAAGGAAAATGTACAAGTCGAAAGCACTAACAAAGTCCTGGAGGAAATCCTTACCAAGGCAGTAGCAGCACACCGCTGGGACTGGGCCACTAGACTGCCAGAAGCCTTATGGGTTACCAAACAACCTAGATAAATACCATTGGATATTCACCATATCAGTTAGTATTTGGGAGAGACCCTATCTTCCCTATTGAGTTCGAAATTAAAACACTGAGAACAACCAAGGAAGTAGGATTGGACTTAATGGATGCTCAAACTAAAATATTTCAACAAATAAATGAATTGGATGAAATTCGACTACTTTCCTTGCAATGCACAATGATCATTCAACAAAAACGAGCCAAGTGGCATGAAAATCTAATAAAAAAGAAAGTATTCCAAAAATGAGATTGGGCACTCCTATATGATTCCAGATTCCAAGACTTTCCAGGAAAACTGAAAACAAGATGGCTTGGCCGATATGAGATTCAGGAGGTACATAGCAACGGTACCCTCACTTTGACCACGATAGATGGATCTGGCTCAACATTCCAAGTTAAAGGACACAGAGTACACCTCTATCACAAACCTCTCACGAAGCAATATTTTTTTCAAGAAGCATGAGAAGATCCCACCATCTGTGTTGTGGCACAAGGGGGTGACAACCACACAAACTCAGGTACATGAGTGGTTTGACAACATCACTTGTAAATTATGTATATAATTGTATATTCATCCCATTTACAATCCATTCTTCTACAAGGTTGTGTTTTTTTCAGTTTCTTACTTTGCCATCCAGTGTATGAACAAATGTTGTTCAATTTTTGAACAGCAACAGTTCAATTGAATTGAACGGCTTTTTGGTTGAGTTTTTATGTTTTTTTGTCCAATTAATGAATAGCTACTATTCAATTTTTGAACAACAATAGTTCAATTGAATTGAACATCCTGTTGTCGAGTTTTTAAGTTTTGTTATTCAATTCCAAAACAACTGTTGTTCAATTTTTGAATAGCAGCAGTTCAATTGAATTGAACAGCTTGTTGTCGAGTTCTTAAGTTTTGTCGTTCAATTCCAGAACAGCTGCTGTTCAATTTTCGAACAGCTGCTGTTCAATTTTCGAACAACATCGGTTCAACCAAATTGAATAGCTTTTTGACCACGTTTTTAATTTTTTTTGTTCAATCCCAAAACAACTGTCGTCCAATCCCTGAACGATAGCAGTTCAACAGAATTGAACAACTTTTTTCCGTATTTTTAATTTTTTTTGTTCAAATCCAGAACAGTTGTTGTTCAATCCCTGAATGGCAGTAGTTCAACAGAATTGAACAGCCTTTTGCCACGTTTTTAAACTTTTGTTGTTCAAATCCAGAACATCTACTGTTCAATTTCTGAATGACGACAGTTCAATCAAATTTTAAATAGTTTTTCCATGTTGTTTGTGCTGTTCCATTTGAAAACAGTTGTTGTTCCATATTTGAACAAGCTGACTATTTCGTCAACAAAAATACCCATTTTGACCATTTTTTTAGCATTTTTGAGCATCTTTAGCATTTTTGAGCATTTTTCAACATTTTCTTTAAAAACAGCTGCTTCCAAATGTCTTAAATAGCCATTCTTTTTATTGAATAACCTTGAGTAGGGAATGGCACTTGAAAGAGAGAAAGAAAATTGTAAAATTTCAGATATGATGTCTTGTGATACTACAAATCTTAAACAAGAAGCTGATATTATACATACATCAAAGGCTAAAAATAACCATACTTCGAATATGATATCAAACTATTTAGGACCTTATAATGATATGTATTTTTTCACTATTCGAGTAATATGAACCTACAATATGAAGAAATGGAACAAAGGATATTAATGGTATTAGTTTTTCTACTTCTTTCACCATCCCTCACTCTTAAGGAGTCAATGAGCCTCCCTTAGAAATCATTTTGTGACATGAAAATCTCAAAAGAGGATAGGGGGTCTCATCACGAGCCAGCCTACCATGATCATAAGGATTGAATAGGTGACATGCCCATTATGGCCACCACACCAGGGTAATGACCTTCTCATCTATTAGAAGGATAGGAGGACACATCATGAGCCGTCCTGATCACTTTTTTGCAATTCTAGTGAATGGCACTGTAATTGTCTAGCTACCACACCAGCACAGTGACTTCCGAATGGATCAAATGTTAAAATACAAAAGAAAAAACTACATATCTTAAGAAAGGATAGGGGGTCTCATCACGAGCCAACCTACCATGTTCATAAGAGTCTAAGCAATTGACATGCCCATTATGGCAACCACACCAAGGTAATGACCTTCTTACTAACTTGAAGGACAGGAGGTTTCATCACAAGCCGGCCTGATCATTTTGCTACAACTCTAGTGAATGACACAATGATTACCTGGCCACCATACCAGCATGGAGATCTCTCCATCAAGATGATAAAATAACTATTCTCACATAAGGATTGGCTCATTTTTTGGGTTAAAAATCAACCCTGTCAAGGCTATGAATTCCTACTAGCAGCAGTGGCTCTACTTGTGGCATGAAAGAAAGCTTCTTTAATAACAAAATACTGTTACGTACACCTTGTTTTCCATTTTATTTTGCTACAAACCTATTACTTGAATTTGTGACAATCATGACTCACAATAAGAATAAATAATAGAGATTTGATTACATATTTCGAACTTGGGAATGACAATGCCAATCAATACTTGATTAAATATTGCTTCTGTCACAACTTTCTAATCATATAAGACATCATATCATAATTACGACAACACTGTCTTCTCTCATGTCTCAACCTTCTCCGCACAAGATTCAATCATGAAAAATTTTAAATTTGATCGTTTTCCTCACATGAAGTAATTACTTAACCATCCATCCTCCATGCGAAAAACTACCAGAATCTAAAATTCCCATGCTTGTATTCACCACTGGTCAAATCTCTCCGAGTACCTGAGGGTGTGGGTGCCCTTTTCTCAGGAGGGAGGGGTGTTATTGGCTTTGATTGGCTTTAATTTGGAAAGCAGACGAAATCCCTGCACAAATCTTGTTAGATGCATTGGTAAACGCTATAATTAAGGCATGGATACTCTTTATAAAGAACCACAGTATATTTTTCATTTACACGTAGTACCCAGACAAAACAACAAAGCCAGGAAGAAAGATATGAGAAGAGAAGAGCATACCAGTCACGGGTGGAAATACTCTTAGAAATGAGCTGTCGAATTTCCCAATTTCAGAAGCAGTGAGTACCAATCTTCAGCGAGCAGGACGGCTGAGATATGTGCATAGATTACAAGGACACAACACAGAAATTTCAATTGAATTCCTACAAAATTTTTGGGATGGGAAAACCAGAGTAAGCTGCCGAACCATACTTGTCATAGAAGAAATCATAGCAGCATTTTCTGGAATACCAGCACAAGGGGAAAGATGGGTAGAAAAGCATCTACTCCTGCGAGAAGCAATAGCGCTATACCATGACCCATACGAACCATTGGAATTAAAAGCTAGAGGGATTGCTCTCACTTCCTTACACCAGCCATGGCAAGAGCTGGCAGTATTCATCCAAAGATTCATAACATGTGAAGGACGTCGAGAAGCAGTAAAACCGCAACAACTTAAACTCTTAGCTGCACTCAAACAAAAAATCTCAATTACTTTTCCTACCTTTTTAAATTCTGTATTGCATGATACCGCTGTTCGACTAAGAAAATATAAGAGGCCCATATCAGTGGTTAGTCACCAAGGATTAATAAAGTTAATCATTATTCATGAGCTAGATAGAGATCATCTAGCATCGCACAATTTGTCAACCCAAAAGTTAACCCAGAAGTGCAGGAACCTGCAGTTAACCCCGAGGGTGCTGAAACCGAGCCTCCTAGGGTAAATACTCCAAAAAGAAAAATATGTCAAGCCTCAACATCAAATTCAAATAGACAAAAATGGGCTAGAACACCCCAGGGAACGTCGAACACCATAAATGGAGCAGAACCATCCCAGGCACCTTTACAAGGATTTGAGGAGGAAATGGCCCCAGTCCTAGAGAAAATAAGGACAAACCTTGAATTAAGGAACTCATCAAAAGTAGGGTAGCAAGAAGAATTTATTGATAAAACTACCTCCCCCAGCAGCTCTGGTCATGTGAATATCCTATCCGACTAAGACAAACTAGAAGAGAACGAAGCCCTGTCTCCCATTGATAATGTTGAAGTATACGGTGAAGGACAGATAGAAGAAAGATTGGAATGATAGGCTAATTCAGGTGACACTGTCCTCGTGGAACAAAGATCTCACACAGAGATAGTACCCTTGTCACCAGGAGGTAGCATTGCTCCTCCCTATCAAGACCCTCATACTGAGGTCAATTCTAAAGAAGTAATTAGAAACAACATTCTAGACCTTATCCATGAGTGAGAGAATTCTACTCCCCTACCACCTGTTAGCGCTCAAATCTACCTTAGGCTGAAATAAGGTAAAACTCAAGGCTACATCAAACCACGCTCAGCCTCGTAGCTAGCCCTACGAGGACAGGAGAGGGCTCTCTCCGGGTCTATCTCGGCAAATATTTTCGGAGGGGCTGAGATGACTTATAATGAACAATGAATACTGATTTTAGGCTAGTAAAGAGATAGGAATGTTTGATTTTGATTTTTTGGGTTTTCGTTGGAGAAATGGGAAAAAACAATTTTGGGTCCGGGGATAAGGTCAGATCTTTACAGATTTCGAGTTGGGGCGAGGTAGGCAATAGTCTTAATGATTTTGATTGGATATATGGATGAATCAGAATGAAAGGGAGCTGAAAAGGGAAAGGATGAACATGGATCCTTTTCAAACAGGCAAAAACATGAAAAACTAAATGAATTCAAAGGCAGAGCATTGTGAACAATGGATTCAACCTCATCTACTCATTCATTTAATTTAAGAAGCATAAGTGAGAAATGGCATACATTAAACATGAAGGAACTTACAATAAACTGAGAGAAAACACCATTAAGAAATGATAGCCACAAGAATCCCAACAGGTGCTGCAAAACCTCTGATCTTTCCTTAGCCAAAATATGAAAAATATGTACAATGTGTGCCAAAGTTTCCCAAGAGTCCAACCTATAGAATGTCTCAGAAATTACAATATATAGATCACTCTAACCCCTCCCCACACCTCTAGGGGTCTAAATCCTCCTTCTAGGAGCAGTTCCAACAAATTCTAATCAAGGAGCTAAAATCTAGGTAGCTAACAACTTGCCTCTAAAAGAGTGGAAACTGATTCATTTACATGAATTTCACTTTTTTGAGAGTGAATCTTCTAGAATAGGTAAAAATGAGCCAAAGTTACATGTCAACCATCAATTTACATCATGAAAACCCAAAAATTTCATCCACAAGCAAAACTGGTCCCAACTGGCCGAAATTCTGAGCTGGAAGTTGAAAATTCAGCCAAAAATCTAAGTGGGTAGCGCGCCTGAACTGAGTGGGTAGCGCGCCTTTCAGCCTGATTTTGAGGCACTTCCCTGTATCCAAATTGAGCTCATGATAGCTCGTTGGAAAGCCTTGGATGTTGGTTATCCAACCCAAGTAGAATTTCTCAATTTGGAGCTCATTTTCCCTTCCAAAACTTCATTCTCCCAGAAGTACTTCCTGCTGGTGTAAAAGGTGGCAACAAGGTGGTTTTCATGGTGTTTTTGAGCTTTTTGACCATCCAGAATCTGATGAAATGCTTCAGAAATGCCTGAGGATGCATAAATTACCATGAAAAATCCAAAAATGCAAAGATTTCCTTCAGCAAGTGTCCCGAAAAAAAGTGAGCATATGGACGCGCTACCCGTATAACTGAAAAACCTGTTTTTAGACCAAAATATTTCAAAATGACAAATTTTTTTCCGAATTTGCTCAAATTCGGAGTGAAGACCCTCCATCATGTATCATGCCCAGCCAATGAAGCCTCGGCCAAAATCCGGAGTGGATCAGGCCTTTTCCGCCGTTTTAGTGCTTCGCTCAACCTCCTCTTCAGAATCTTCATTCTCGCTTTGCAGACATGCATGCGAGCCCAATAATGGCCTTTCATGTGACGAAGCATGTCTTTCTCTCTATTGGCCTTTGCCAACAACTTCTCCAGATGAATGTTAACATGCGTGAGTTCAGTCTCTCGCTCAACTGGTGTCATATCACCAGGTCTCTTCCGGGCCAATTGTCGATCCTCACGGATTCGACGCAGCTCATAAAGTGTGTGCTCATCCTCTAGCTATTTGTTGCACTGCTCCAGATAGTTTATCACCCACTAAGCCTTCTGCAATTGATCTTTCAGTGTGTCATTCTCGGCCCTTTGCTCCTGGATGATCTCCCTCAGTTTCGAGCTAGGAGAGCTCGCATCAACATCAATGATCGTGAAATCCGTGTCCCGGCCTCCTGATGGGCCCTCATCATGCATGGGATTCTTGCCCCTGTCCTGGATCTGTACCTGTGCCAAAGAAGAAGGCGAGACCCCTTCCACATCATGTGGAGATAATACTCGCTCTGCTGATGAAGTCGGCAAGACCCCTTCCACCCTGGGTGGAGATAATACTCGCCGTGTAGCTGCAAATAAGGCCCTGTGGCCTCGCTGATATGTCACAAACAATGGAGCGCTGATATGCTCAATCTCAGGAATGGCGGGCTGGTGTGAAGGCTCTCCCGCATCATGAACTACCTCGGGAGGCGGCTGTGACGCTGTGAAAAAGTCACGGGAGATGAAATCCTCCCAAGCGATGCCCTGCTGTGCCAACTGATGTAACACTATGATCTTGATCAAAGTGTAATGATATCTACTTCTATGCTGTTGTGCTGGGCTCTTCTTCTGTACAAAAATCATCATCCTCTCTATGTTGCGATACATGAAGTACGGAATGTTCATCATACGTACCCTTGTGAAGTGCATCAACAAACGAACATGGTACGCAAAGAGACGCGAGAATCTGCCCTCGCAACTGAAATACCTAATGATGAGTTTCATCAGTGGTGCAAACTCATCCCTCAGGAATCTGAAAGGAAAAACTCTGCCCAAGTGCCTCATATACCCAGGTTTGATGTATGGCTCATAGTGGAATTTCTCTAACTGCTGACGTTTATTCCATTCCTCTCCTAAATTTGGTATGCCAGTGGCCTGAGCAATACTCACTGGTGACAGAATGAAATCTACTCCAACGAGATTTACACGGCCATCATGTAAATGTAGAACAAACAGACGAGCTAGTTCACGATGAAGCTGGGTTTGTGAAATCATCTCACAGAATCGAAAACATGACTGAACCCGAAAACAATCCATTGCAAGCGGACATGCCTGCAATTGAGCCAAAGAAGTAGGCTCCTCCCTGAGATGTTTACCACCTTTTCCACCTCTGTGAGGCCTCTGTGGCACATTACCCTCTGTTGTGGAATCACTATCTGACTCCTGCTCATAAACTGACTCTGTCTCTGACATGGCTTTGAACAAGATATTTGTAATATGGATGCTGATATAGGTGCAGTGAAAGCAAAGTTTTAATGTATGTTCAAAACCCAATAGATGTCACCCATGTACCCAAGTATCACAAGAAAAACAAAATCATAATGAGGATGACTCTGTTTTAATGGCATAAAAACTATCACTGTTTCGATCATAAGTGAGTTTGACAAATGAAAACCAATTGCAGATGCATGGTACAATTTTATAATGATGGCCAAAAATTTGTTAAAGGGGCAACAAGTATGGGACTGTGTTTTATGAACTGGAGAATAGGGACAATATGACAATAACCATAGTGACACAAATGGCCATGATAGTGGCAATATTATGGTGATGGCAGCAGTGATAAGATTATGGTGATGGTGGCTATAGACTAGTCAACATGAAATTGTGCAAAAACATGAAAGGGCATGACAGCAATGATAAAATGATAACTGAGGGTGTGAGGATGATATACACAACGTGCTATGACATTAGAATTTTTACCATTCAAGAGTTTCAAACTTTTCATAAAACTGTCCATATATTTCCAAAAACCCTTGAGGAATTGATTTGCATGTGAATGTAGGGTTTATACATTCTTCTCCAAACATGGTCTCTTTCCCAACATCAATAACATCACAAGCATGATAAAAATCTACTGAGCAATGATAAAAACCTGTTTGCAAGTTGTTGGAGTCGATTTGAATCAAAACTAGGCGCAAAACACAAATTTATGGGCTTTGTTGCTATGTGGGTAGCGCCCCTGCCCAATGGGTAGCGCGCACCAAGTGGGTAGCACCCGTTCAATTTAACACTGGCCGTGGCGCTCAAGTGGGTAGCGCGCACCAAGTGGGTAGCACGCACCACGTATGGGTAGCGCGCACTCCAAACTCTGTCCAGAACTCTGCTAAGCACGATTTCGGCCCTCAATCACACAATTTCGACTTCTGCCTGCGGATTTTGGCAAATGATTTTGTTTGCCATGTTTATATATGAAGAAAATATCTCACAAA
Source organism: Pinus albicaulis (assembly GCA_034641835.2). Lineage (NCBI taxonomy): Eukaryota > Viridiplantae > Streptophyta > Pinopsida > Pinales > Pinaceae > Pinus > Pinus albicaulis. The sequence continues at coordinate 1,990,051,290 of CM076575.1, forward strand.
ATCGGATTTAATTTCAAATTTGCTTGATAACCCACTTTCATAATGTTTCTGAACTTTGACATTTGATATTTTTATACAATGTTTCTCTTTGGCTTTTCTGAGCTTTGGACTAAAAATACTTGTTTGTCTTTTGCAGGGATGCGGCACTTGGCTTTGGAAAAGATCAGAGGCTTGCACTGAAGCTTTCTGATAATGAAATAAATACAATTATTACAAAAATGAAATTAGACAATTTTTAGTTCCAAAACAGAGTTTTGGACTAGAAATGTCTTCAAATGCTTTTGATGATAAAAATGTGAAATCAAAACTTGCAAAACCAACCTCATGGCCTGCGGGCTTTATGACATGTATGCAAAAGACTTGAAAACCCTAGACTCTAGGACTAAAGACTCTTTTTAACAAAACTGATATTTAATGACCATGAATGAAATGACGATGAACTTTAGTAACTTTTGAGGAAATTTTAAATAGCCCTGTAGGTACAAGCATGAGGAAACACATGACGACCAAACCCCCTCGTTAGTCAGTGGCATGCTCCTAGCGAAATGCAACGAAGTGGAACAAGCGAGACTCCTACGAATGAATATTCAAAAAGCGAAATGATCTCTGATGGAGGGCTGTAAGGACCGACTCTAACATTGGCTCCAATGGGGATGGTGGCTCCATGGAGATGCCAAGAATGGTAGATCTCTGGGGAAGTCAGACAGTGCCTTCATCCATTGGGCGATGGAGTCATTATTTCAACAAATAAAACAAAATTTTCGAAACATTTATTGACTGCAAACTTGACTGAAAAGCGACTGAAACTTGACCAAAACTGACTCGATTCTAAAACTGAAAAGACTGATAAAACTGACTTGAAAAACTTCAAACGAACCAATCTCCATCTCCAGAATTATAGCCTTCTCTCCGGGCCCCAAACTGAAAATGAGAGATCAGTACACACTTGCAATAAAACAGAAGTAAAATGATATATACAATGATGATGAAATCAGCAGAAAATACTCAGAAGTGGTATCGCTTTAGCAACCGACCATTGATCGGTCCTCCAGGACAATCATCTCCATTCATTTCCTTGAGAAGAAGGGAATTTTGACCACGATACGCTGCGATCTTAAAAGGACCCTTCCATAGGTTTTCAAATTTTCCGTGCTTTCCCTTATCTTCATTCCGAGCATCCCACTTCAGAACCACCTCATCCAACTGAAACTTATCTGCTTTTGCCTTTCTGTCATAGATCTTCTATATGCGCTCCTTCAACTTGAAAGTATTTTGAAATACCTCTTCCCGTGTCTGCTGTAAATGAATCATCTGATTAATCCTCTGCTACATGGGATCTTCCTCGCTACCAGCTTCCTGAAGCAATTTGACCACCGGGACAGCAAGTGAAGTAGGAAAAACCGTATCTATTCCGTACACCAACTCGAAAGGAGACATGCCAATAGACTTTTTCTGACTTACCCTATCAGCCCACAGTGCATTTACTAACTTCTTGTGCCAGCCATTTTTGTTGATTTCCAGCAATTTCTTAATGATATTCACCAAGGATTTATTTGAAGATTCCGCCAAGCCATTCCCTTGTGGATGGTAGGCAGTCGAATGTCCCAAACTGATATTATACTTATAGAAAAATTCAACCATCCTTTTAGACTTGAAGGTTGCTGCATTATCTGTGATTATTTTACTAGGACACCCAAAACGTGACAGAATATTGTTTTCAAGAAAAGAGATAATTACTGCATCCGCGGCCTGTCGAGTGGGAATCGCCTCGATCCATTTTGTGAAGTAGTCCGTAGCTGTCAATATCCATCTATGCTGTCCGGAAGATGCTGGGTGGATTTCCCCAATAAAATCCAATCCCCACTGCTGGAATGGTGCACTAAATTCAATTGGTTTGAGAGTCAAAGGCTGTAGTTTCTGCTTCCCTTCGAAAATTTGACACTCGTGACAATTCTTAACAGCCTTAAATACATCAGAAAACAAAGAAGGCCAATAATACCCCGCCCTTAGAATCTTATTCGCTGTGGTCTTCCAAAACAAATGGCCTCCGCAGTCACCTTTGTGAAAGTCCTCCAAAACTCTTTCAGCTTCCTCCTCTACCAAACAATTCAAGAACACTCCCCCAGGGTCTTTCCAATACAATGCAGAATTCAATATACAAAATTTTGCAGCTCTCAACTTCAATGTTCTACTCTTATTTCTAGGCATCCCGGGAGGTGGAGACAAATTCTGAAGCACGTATAAAATGTCAGCATACCAAGGGGAAGAAACAAAAATATCAGATACCTGAACTGACGTACTTTCCTCATCTTCATCGGACATGGCAGTGATCAAATTTATATCTAGAGCATGCAGATATGTTTAAGCCATGAGCTTAGCGATTCCTTGTCCTTTAATCAGCTTGGTCGGTTTAATCTCCACATCGTATTCTAACAACGCACCGATCCACTTACCCCGTCTTCCCTCTGGATCTGCCTGTACCAAAACATCTTTAACCGCTGCGTTAGGAACGTATGCTATAATGTGGGAATGCAGTATATACACACGGAAATCTTTCAAGGCCTTTACAAGCGCAAGTGCTTGTTTCTCAATAATGTTGTATTTCAATGCTCCATCCCTTATAATCCGACTGAAAAAGGCAATGGGCTTCTCAACTCCATCCCTTTTTTGCATTAAAACAGCTGCCAATGTGTGCTCAGAAGCAAAGGAAAACAAAATGAAGTCCTGTGTGTAGTCCGGGCTGATTAAAATAGGGGCTGAGGAAAGAGCTAACTTTACCAAATTGAATGATTTCACCGCCTCTTCTGTCCACTTTACCTGACTGTCCTTTTTCAGCATGTTCGTGATTTCTCTAAGATGCTCTGCAAGATTTGGAATGAAACGACGCAGAAAATTCATTTTACCATTAAATGATTGTATTTATTTCTTGTTCCGGGGCTGTTCAATCTGCTGTATGGCTTCAACATGTGCAGGGTCAACTCGAATGCCATCTTTCGATATGATGTGGCCAAGGAGCTTGCCTTCATCCATGGCAAAAAGACTCTTTTTCGGATTCAGCGAAATGCCATATTTTCTGCACTTCTGGAAAACAATTTTCAAATGATATAAATGTTCCTCATCAGAATTTGAAAATACAGTTAAATCATCAAGGTAAACAACCAAAAATACATCTTTCTCATTGGCAAAAGCCATTTCCATTGCACGCTGAAAGGTGGCGCCTGCATTCTTCAAACCAAACGGCATTTTTGCATAATGAAACGCTCCCCAAGGAGTGGTGAACGCAGTCTTATCACGATCATCTTCATGCACTAAAATCTGATTATAACCTGAGTATCCGTCGAGTAGTGACATCCTTGATGCTCCAACTACTCGCTGCAATATATGGTCCATTTTTGGTAGCGGATAATTTTCTTTTAATGATACCTTGTTCAAATTTCTGAAATCGATACATAAACGGATCTCACCTGTTTTCTTTCTCACGGGCACCAAATTTGATATCCAATCCAAAAATCGGATAGGCACAATGATTCCTCACTTATACAACCTGTTTACCTCTTTTTCGATTGATGGAAGCAGCTTTGGATTGATTCTCCTCAACTTTTGATGGAAAGGCTTCTGCTTTGGTTTAATGGGGATAGTATGCTGAATGATGTTAGTGTCATATGTTTTTAGATCTGAGTAATCCCACACAAAAGCATCAGAAAATGAAGACAACAATTTCACATACTCTGCCTTTACCTTTGGTGACAATGAATTTGATAACTTATCCATCTCGGGATTCTCAGCTGTCCCAATATTTACCTCTTCTACCCCTTTCTCAGTTGGCCTCAATGTCGGTTTGCGGGCTACATCGTCTTGGTCAAACAGTTCTTCCAAAGGAATCAATCCCTTAGGAATGATGTTGTCCTTAAGTTGCAGCACTTCCATTTGGTTTATTTGTATGTCATCATTACCATCATCATGTTCTGTATCTATGGAGGTGTCTTTAAACTTACCCTTATTCTGCAAAAATTCACTAATCTCCTCATCATCCTGAAAGACTTGCCAACATCGCTGATTGTCTGGAATGGTGGGGCGGTGTTTCACATGAATCTCGAACTTGTTGTTGGAATTCATTGGAATTTTTAAATTGCTTGCTGCCTTAGCAAGTCCATCAGCAACACCATTTTGTATGCAAGGCACACATGTCAAGGTATGATCAGAAAATAATTTCAGAATGTCTAAAACTGCATTACGGTAAGCCCTCATGCGAGGATGCTTGGCCTGAAACTCACCTTTAACCTGCTTTATCACCAATTCTGAATCACCATACACTGCAATCCTTTTCGCTTTCAGCTTCTTAAGAATCTTAAGGCCAACAATTAGAGCCTCATATTCCGCTTCATTATTAGAATAGTCAAATGCAAGCTTGTAGGAACACACTCTCACATTGCTCGGAACCTTATCCAGAGCGGAAAATGGACTACGAATCCAAACACCAATTCCAGCACCATCACTGCCCACTGCGCCATCAAAATCCATGGTCCAAAGACCATCTTCATCGTCCTCTAAATGCTAAAATTGCGTCAGCTCTATTTTTTCTGTTTGCTGCCCATTGTCTTCAGCTGATTGCTCCACAGCAGCTTGTTTTTCTCTTCTTTCTTTTTGCAGAACTTCTCTAAAATTCTTAGTGAATTCTGGTATATCTTCCGCCTGAACTAATTGACTATCTATATCATTAAAACTATCAGCAAATAAAAAAAACGATTCTAAGTCGGTATGTACATAATTTACAGGATGATTGATAGGCTTCTCCTTGCTAGTTATCATGTATTTCATCTTCTGCTCTCGATATAACTTTCTCATTTGACCGAAGACTGGAATTGTAGCATAAGAGAAATCTAACTGAAGTGTACCTTTCAACTTTGCCCCCCAAGATCTTGAAAGGAGCATACCAAATCGCGGAGGAATGTCCGCCACCACCACGTCCATTAAGACATTCTTTGCTGGAATTTGATCTAAGCTTACAACCAAATCTTTGATGAGTCCTATACACCTCACATAGCTGGAACCAAATGAATACAAATCATGATATTTTCTTGTAATGTCTAGTCCCAACTTTTCCATGATTGCCTTTGGCATCAAATTGTGTGAAGCACCCGAATCGAACATGGCATTATGCAAAACATATTCATGCAGCCTCAAACTAATATAAAAGGGAGGAACATCACTGTTAGGGGACTCACCATCTAATGCCGGCCCGAAAATCAATTCTGGCTGATCATCCTCAACATTTACCGTATCGAACATTGGATCAAAGTTCAGAATTTTGGAGACTTGACCGCAGTAGCTACTGTTTTTCATGATCTCTGTTAAAGGAATAGATATTTTTAATTTGGAAATTTCATTTTACAAACTAAATGCTGAAACTTTCTCAACCTCTTTGACCGGAACTTCCTTCTTTTCAGCCTTATCTTTCACTATGTTTGGCTGATTTACCTTTTTTGCTAATGATACTTTACTAGCTGCAGGATCAATTGTCTCTTTTCCTTTCTTCTGTGGTATCGGTGAATCTGCCTTTGGTGTTGAAGCTTCTTTTCATTTCTGAATTGGATTTATGGGCACATCTTGGTTTCTCAATGAGTATTGCTTCTGTTGAGTGGACAAAGCATTCAAATATCCTCTTTGGTAATCATCTGACTCTTCCTCTAACTCCGCATCATTTGCTAAAATGAAATCTTCATCTTTCTGTGCAGCTGAACTTTCTCCATATTCTTCATCCTCAGTAATATAAATAGGAAAATCGTCGGGAGTGAAGAAATGATTTTGCTCACCTGCAACATCATCATCATCGTCTGAATCTTGAATCAAAAAATTCTGAAAAAGAGGTGTCTTGATCTGCTGTTGGGCTGTCGGCTCTTGTGGTCTTTGTTCACGCTACTTTATTCTAAAATGTGGCTGCTGCTAGCTACGATAGTTTGGATTCCGAATCTGCGTTTCTGGTTTGTCAAGTGTCATTCTTTTGAACATTTTTTCCATCTCACGAAGCAAGTGCTATTCGGATGTAGATGTGGAAGGCTCTTCCTTTATAGTCACTATTTTCTCTGCTTTCAACCCTGCTCTCTTATCGTTCAGATTTGCCTCAACACTAACAACAATCTTCTGCATATCTTCTAAGGTTGGCGAATCTCTGTCACGTAGCAAATACGCCATCTCTGGATCAAAACCATCTGGGAATTTAAGAAGAGATGACTTTTTAGACGGTCTTAAGTCATCTGGAATTGCATTATACACTGTATTGAATCTAATGATATAATCCTGAACGGACTCACCAGGATTACGCTTGATGTTTGTGTACTTTGAAGTGATCTGCAGCGGATCTTTTTTCATCTCGCATCGATCTAAAAACTGTGTCTGAAGCTCTTGCAATGTATTGATACTTCTGGCCTGTAGAGCTCTAAACCATTTACGAACCTCTCCTCCAAAAGTCTGGGAAAACAATCTCATTGAAACATTTTCTGCATCAATTTCATGCAGGTCCAAAAAGTCTGTCATCCGGACAATATGCTGCTGAGTTGATATACTCTGTGGTGTACCATCAAATATTGGAATCTTGCTCTGGTAATCAGCAGGCATAGGATCTAAATTGGTTCGCAAAGCAAGAGGTGCAAATCTGGCTGCCATGACTCTTGGCGGATTTATAATCTGCTGTCTCGGAGAAACAGGAGGACTGGGAGCAGTAGGTGAACGAGGTGTATGTGGTGGAGACGGAGGAGAAACTAATGTTGATTGCTGATCAGAAAAATCAGGCTGAACGGGAATGGTAGGAATAAAGGAAGGTTCAGTGGGAATCCGTGAACTAGATGCAAATTCAGATGGTCCAAGAGTTTGTGAAGCAGATTCAGTGAATTCGGGAGTATTGGTAGCCACAATGGAATCTTGCAATTGTCTGTCCAAGTGATATGAAACAAATCTAAATTGCAAATCTTCAAAAAACAATGGATCCGGAACTAATCTTGATAATTCAGTTTCAGAAAAATTTACGAATAAGGATGTTTCAAATCGTTCATCAAAAGGAATTTCATCAACATATATAATTTTCACAGGACATGATGCAGATCTAGAAAGCGATCTAGAACTTCCAGAACTCTCTTGACTTTCTCTTTCAGAACTTTCTTGACTTCCTTGTCTTCTAAGGATCCTAGGAATCATATTTGGATTTTCAAATATCGTTGGTGGATTTGGGTCAGGATTTGACCTAGTATTCCTTCTTGAAGCCAGTGTATTGATCTTCTCGGGATAAATTTCAAGGAACACAATCAATTATTTTCAGCCTTTCGACTTCTAGACTCAATCATCCAAAGGTCTAGAACGAACAAGTATACTGGGGTAATTTGCAAATCAAGTGCTGCATTCACAAGCTTACCGGAGATCGACTGAAGCAGCGTTTATCTACTACCGCTTATGCATAGCAAAAGCGTTTCGAAAGCTACCTGGCGTGACTTCAGACTCCGTCTAAGACTTATGAAACAAACACATCAACAAGCAAACCATTGAGATTTTGTATTCCCCAGTATGGTCGCCACTATTTTAGCACTCAAATCTACCTTAGGCTGAAATAAGGTAAAACTCAAGGCTACATCAAACCACGCTCAGCCTCGTAGCTAGCCCTACGAGGACAGGAGAGGGCTCTCTCCGGGTCTATCTCGGAAAATGTTTTCAGAGGGGCTGAGATGAATTATAATGAACAATGAATATTGATTTTAGGCTAGTAAAGAGATAGGAATGTTTGAGTTTGATTTTTTGGGTTTTCGTTGGAGAAATGGGAAAAAACAATTTTAGGTCCGGGGATAAGTCCAGATCTTTGCAGAATTCGAGTTGGGGCGAGGTAGGCAATAGTATTAATGCTTTTGATTGGATATATGGATGGATCAGAATGAACAGGAGCTGAAAAGGGCAAGGATGAACATGGATCCTTTTCAAACAGGCGAAAACATGAAAAACTAAATGAATTCAAAGGCAGAGCACTGTGAACAATGGATTCAACCTCATCTACTCATTCATTAAATTTAAGAAGCATAAGTGAAAATGGCATACATCAAACATGAAGGAACTTACAATAAACTGAGAGAAAACACCATTAAGAACAGAAAGCCACAAGAATCCCAACAGGTGCTGCAAAACCTCTGATCTTTCCTTAGCCAAAATATGAAAAATATGTACAATGTGTGCCAAAGTTTCCCAAGAGTCCAACCTGTAGAATGTCTCAGAAATTACAATATATAGATCACTCTAACCCCTCCCCACACCTCTAGGGGTTGAAATCCTCCTTCTAGGAGCAATTCCAACAAATTCTAATCAAGGAGCTAAAATCTAGGCAGCTAACAACTTGCCTCTAAAAGAGTGGAAACTGATTCATTTACATGATTTTCACTTTTTTGAGAGTGAATCTTCTAGAATAGGTAAAAATGAGCCAAATTTACATGTCAACCATCAATTTACATCATGAAAAACCCAAAAATTTCATCCACAAGAAAAACTGGTCCCAACTGGCCGAAATTCTGAGCTGGAAGTTGAAAATTCAGCCAAAAATCTAAGTGGGTAGCGCGCCTTTCAGCCTGATTTTGAGGCACTTCCCGGTATCCAAATTGAGCTCATGATAGCTCGTTGGAAAGCCCTGGATGTTGGCTATCCAACCCAAGTATAATTGCTCAATTTGGAGCTCATTTTACCCTCCAAAACGTCTTTCTCCCAGAAGTACTTCCTACTGGTGTAAAAGGTGGCAGCAAGGTGGTTTTCATGGTGTTTTTGAGCTTTTTGACCATCCAGAATCTGATGAAATGCTTCGGAAATGCCTGAGGATGCATAAATTACCATGAAAAATCCAAAAATGCAAATATTTCCTTCAGAAAGTGTCCCGAAAAAAAGTGAGCATATGGACGCGCTACCCGTATAACTGAAAAACCTGTTTTTAGACCAAAATATTTCAAAATGACAAAATTTTTTCTGAATTTGCTCAAATTCGGAGTGAAGACCCTCCATCATGTATCATGCCCAGCCAACGAAGCCTCGCCCAAAATCCGGAGTGGATCAGGCCTTTTCCGCCGTTTTAGTGCTTCGCTCAACCTCCTCTTCAGAATCTTCATTCTCGCTTTGCAGACATGCATGCAAGCCCAATAATGGCCTTTCATGTGACGAAGCATGTCTTTCTCTCTATTGGCCTTTCCCAAAAACTTCTCCAGATGAATGTTAACATGCATGAGCTCAGTCTCTCGCTCAATTGGTGTCATATCACCTGGTCTCTTCCGGGCCAATTATCGATCCTCACAGATTCGACGCAGCTCATAAAGTGTGTGCTCATCCTCTAGCTGTTTGTTGCGCTGCTCCAGATATTTTATCACCCACTAAGCCTTCTGCAATTGATCTTTCAGCGTGTCATTCTCGGCCCTTTCCTCCTAGATGATCTCCCTCAGTTTCGAGCTAAGAGAGCTCGCATCAACATCAATGATTGTGAAATCTGTGTCCCGGCCTCCTGATGGGCCCTCATCATGCATGGGCTTCTTGCCCCTGTCCTGGATCTGTACCTGTGCTGAAGAAGAAGGCGAGACCCCTTCCACATCATGTGGATATAATACTCGCTCTGCTGATGAAGTCGGCAAGACCCCTTCCACCCTGGGTGGAGATAATACTCGTCGTGTAGCTGCAAATAAGGCCCTGTGGCCTCGCTGATATGTCACAAACAATGGAGCGCTGATATGCTCAATCTCAGGAATGCTGGGCTGGTGTGAAGGCTGTCCCGCATCATGAACTACCTCGGGAGGCGGCTGTGACGCTGTGAAAATGTCACGGGAGATGAAATCCTCCCAAGCGATGCCCTGCTGTGCCAACTGATGTAACACTATGATCTTGATCAAAGCGTAATGATATATACTTCTATGCTGCTGTGATGGGCTCTTCTTCTGTACAAAAATCATCATCCTCTCTATGTTGCGATACATGAAGTACAGAATGTCCATCATACGTACCCTTCTGAAGTGCATCAACAAACGAACATGGTACGCAAAGAGACGCGAGAATCTGCCCTCGCAACTGAAATACCGAATGATGAGTTTCATCAGCGGTGCAAACTCATCCCTCAGGAATCTGAAAGGAAAAAATCTGCCCAAGTGCCTCATATACCCAGGTTTGATGTATGGCTCATAGTGGAATTTCTCTAACTGCTGACGTTTGTTCCATTCCTCTCCTAGATTTGGTATGCCAGTGGCCTGAGCAATAGTCATTGGTGACAGAATGAAATCTTCTCCAGCGAGATTTACACGGCCATTATGTAAATGTAGAACAAACAGACGAGCTAGTTCACGATGAAGCTGGGTTTGTGAAATCATTTCACAGAATCGAAAACATGACTGAACCCAAAAACAATCCATTGCAAGCAGACATGCCTGCAATTGAGCCAAAGAAGTAGGCTCCTCCCTGAGATGTTTACCACCTTTGCTACCTCTATGAGGCCTCCGTGGCACATTACCCTCTGCTATGGAATCACTGTCCGACTCCTGCTCATAAACTGACTCTGTCTCTGACATGGCTCTGAAAACAAGATGTCTGCAATATGGATGCTGATATAGGTGCAGTGAAAGAAAAGTTTTAATGTATGTTCAAAACCCAATAAATATCACCCTTGTACCCAAGTATCACAGGAAAACAAAATCATAATGAGGATGACTCTGTTTTAATGGCATAAAAACTATCACTGTTTTGATCACAAGTAAGTTTGACAAATGAATACCAAATGCAGATGTATGGTATAATTTTATAATGATGGCCAAAATTTGTCAAAGGGGCAACAAGTGTGGGACTGTGTTTTATGAACTGGAGAATAGGGACAACATGACAATAACCATAGTGACACGAATGGCCATGAAAGTGGCAATATTATGGTGATGGCAGCAGTGATAAGATTATGGTGATGGAGGCTATAGACTAGTCAACATGAAACTGTGCAAAAACATGAAAGGGCATGACAACAGTGATAAAATGATAACTGAGGGTGTGAGGATCATGTACACAACGTGCCAGGGCATGAGCATATTTACCATTCAAGAGTTTTCAAACTTTTCATAAAACTGTCCATATATTTTCAAAACCCTTGAGGAATTTATTTGCATGTGAATGTAGGGTTTATACATTTCTCTCCAAGCATGGCCTATTTCCAAACATCAATAACATCACAACCATTGTTAAAAATCTACTGAGAAATGATAAAAACCTGTTTGCAAGTTGCTGGAGTCGATTTGAAACAAAACTGGGTGCAAAACAAAAATTTCTGGGCTCTGTTTCTATGTGGGTAGCGCCCCTGCCCAATGGGTAGCGCGCACCAAGTGGGTAGCACCCGTTCTATTTAACACTGGCCGTAGTGTTCAAGTGGGTAGCGCGCACCAAGTGGGTAGCGCGCACCACGTATGGGTAGCGCACACTCCAAACTCTGTCCAGAACTCTGCTAAGCGCGATTTCGGCCCTCAACCACACAATTTCGACTTTTGCCTGCGGATTTCTTGCAAATGACTTTGTTTGCCATGTTTTATATATGAAGAAAATATCTCAACAAATCAGATTTGATTTCAAATTTGTTTGATAACCCACTTTCATAATGTTTCTGAACTTTGACATTTGATCTTTTAATACAATGCTTCTCCTTTGGCTTTTCTGAGTTTTTGGACTGATAACTTTGCTATCTTTTGCAGGGATCCGACACTTGGCTTAGGAAAAGATCAGAGGCTTGCATTGAAGCTTCTTATGATAAAATAAATAAAATTATTACAAACATGAAATTAGACAATTTCTAGTTTCAAAATAGAGTTTTGGACTAGAAATATCTTCAAATGCTTTTGATGATAAAAATGTGAAATAGAAAACTTGCGAAACCAACCTCATGGCCTGCGGGCTTTATGACATGTATGCATAGGACCTGAAAACCCTAGACTCTAGGACTAAAGACTCTTTTTAACGAAACTGATCTTTAATGACCATGAATGAAATGACGATAAACTTTAGTGATTTTTGAGGAATTTTTAAATAGCCCTGCAGGTACAGGCATGAGGAAACACATGACAACCAAACCCCCTCGTCAGTCAATGGCATGCTCCTAGCGAAATGCAACGAAGTGGAACAAGCGAGACACCTAAGAATGAAAATGAAAAAAGGGAAATGATCTCTGATGGAGGGCTATAAGGACCGACTCTAACACCAGCCATAAAAACAAGGGAAGGTTCAAACTTGAGAAAATTTGAGAATTTGAGAAAGACCTGTAAAAACTTGAAGAAGCTGGTAAAACACTTGAAGAAGTAGTTGAAAAGAAAAAGAAGGGCCAGGAAGTCAAAATCAGAAACTTCCACTATAGGAACCCAAATAGAGCCAGCAATTACTATGGAAATTGGAACACAAATCACTTTGACAACCACCACCAAAGCCGAAGTACAGACAAAAGCAGCAAACAGCGTTGAAACATCCACCCAAACTGAGCAGAAAGTTCTGAAGGAAAAAGGGATCCAAACAGAGGAAGTCCCTACCTATGCTCATTTAATAGAGATAGCTACTAAGCAAAGAGTACAGAATGAGCTAGTGCAATTACGGCATGAACTGACACGGTACAAGAAGGAGGTAGTGCCATTACAAGAGCACTAGGCACTGCAAAAGAAATTCATTGACCTCTCTCTTACTGAAGATGAGACATTTTCCCAGCTTAGAGGTGAGCAGGCAAAGGTTAAAGCAGTACAAAGGCAGGTAGAGCAAGCAAAAGAACAGATCTCTGCAATTTTCTCTCTATATGACGATGCTTTATCATGTAGGTCACCGGAAACTAACTACGCGCTATTCCTAACAGAGCAGTACCTACTTCTGAAAGTTAAAGCTGTAAGAGTAGGGAAATCCACTTCCCTTAAGACTATAGAGGAATTTATCCAATGTTGTAATGACCAGGATGAGTAAGTTCAATGCTTCTTATGTGAGCTCTACATGCATAATTTATTTTTAGAAAATGACACTAATAGCAACCCGAACCCCTTCATAGGAGATGTTCAATTACAAGCTTTTCTTTCATTTTCCAAAAACCAAATTAGGTGGGCCAAAGCTTATGGCATCTTTTAGAAAAGAGAACATAATTTGGAACTATGGGTCACGGGGGAGCCTATGTTGTGAAGCCAGCTCCAAAAATAGAAGAAAAGAGATATCAACGCCTTAGAAATAAGCCACTTTGAGGGGGAAACCTCCAATACATTACATGAATGAACAAATCTTGGATGATACAAATTACAAAACCTCCTTTCTATATATAGGAGTTCATGGGGCCACAATGTAATCCTAGCCGACCTAAAAATAACAATTTAAGGGCACAATAATAAGAATATGGGGGTTACAGGCGTACAATAATAACAATAAAGGGGTTACAATAACAACAATAAGGGATGATACTAGTAATATAGGGACCTAACATGCCCCTCTCCTTTAAAAAATTGTTTTCCTCAACGCTTGAGTAGCTCTGGGTGTTTCTGTATAAAATTCTCATCCTCCCATGTAGAATCTTCAATGGATAAGTTCTTCCACTAGATGAAATACTCTGAAATTGATCTATTCTATAGCTTCCGAGTTCTTGTTTCCATGACCGCTTCAAGTTGCAATATGATTTTTCCTTCCTCATCAAGTTCTGGCAATATTGTTTGAACTAGAAGATTTTCACCTATAACATTCTTTAAGCATGAAACATGGAAAACTAGATGCACTCGTGAAGAAGAAGGAAGCTCCAATTTGTATGCCATAGTACCAATCTTTTGCAACACCTTGTAAGGACCATAGTACTTTGGCGATAATTTATTATCCTTCTTAGCTTGCTTGAGGGACATTTGTTTATATGGTTGTAGGCGTAAAAATACCCAATCTCCTACATCAAAACTTCTCTCGCTGCGATGTTGATCTGCCTGTTGTTTCATTCGATTTTGTGCCAAATTCGGGTTATCCTTTAAGAGTTGGAGAACTTCTTGCTGATGCTCGATGTGATCTTCCACTGCTTGAACCTTCGAATTTTCCCTTAAAGATGATGTGATGGATGGTGGATGATATCCATAAAGTGCCATAAATGGGGTCATTTTTGCTGCAGTATGGAAGGAAGTGTTATACCACCATTCGGCGAGAGGTAACCACTTGACCCATTGTGTTTGTTTATCAGATACAAAACAACGAAGATATCCTTCCAAACATTTATTTACTATCTCAGTTTGACCATCAGATTGAGGATGATAAGATGAGCTATGAGCTAATTGGGTACCCAAACAAGAAAATAACTCCGTCCAAAAATTTCCAGTAAAAATGGGATCTCTGTCGCTCACAATAACCCTTGGGTTTCCATGTAGCTTTTTAATTGTGTCCATAAATGTAGTAGAAACTGTACTTGCTTTAAATGGATGAGATAATGCACAAAAGTGTGCATACTTGGTAAGTCTATCAACTACCACCATGATGACACTCTTTCCTTCGGAATTAGGTAAACCTATGATAAAATCCATTGAAATCTCCTCCCAACGTTGACTTGGAATGGATAAAGGTTGTAGAAGTCCCGGGGTCTTAATTGTTTCCACTTTATTCTGCTGGCAAACCAAACATTCCGCCACAAAATTTTGAATATCAGATTTAAGGCCATCCCAAAAAAATTCTTTCTTCACCCTGTGGTAAATTTTTAAAAATCCTGAGTGTCCTCCTAAAAGAGAAGTGTACAATTCCAAAAGAATCTTTTGTTTTAGTTGGGAATTCTTACAAAGATATAAGCGATCTTTGTACCATAAAGAATCATTTTTCCAACGAAATGTATCAGATGTACTAGGATCTTGCTGCAACTTTTGAATGAGTGTCCATACCTCTTTTTCCTTCTTCCATTCATCTCTTGCTTCAGTTATCCAATCTGGTTGGATAATAGAAATGGCACAAAGCAATGCTTCCACCTCTTCATTCTTTCTTGAGAGTGCATCTGCAACAACATTAAGCTTCCCTTTTTTATAGATTATTTCAAAGTCATAACCCAACATCTTTATGACCCATTTTTGCTACTCTTTTGAAGATAGTCTTTGTTCCAAAAATTGTTTAAGACTATCATCATCAGTTTTTACCTTGAAGTGTCTTCCCATTAGGTAAGTTCGCCATTTCTTTAGTGCATGCAGTGTTTCTAGCACTTCCTTCTCATAAATAGGTTTTTGTAAATACTTTCCTTTGATTGGACGACTTTAAAAAAAAATGGGTCTTCCTTCTTCCATTAAAACAACACCAATTCCATTTCCTAAGGCATCACATTCCACAATAAAGGTTTTTGTGAAGTCTGGCGTAGCTAAGACTGGTGCTAGGCACACTACCTTTTTAAGATGTTCAAAGGCCTTAGTTGCTTCAGGAGTCCATGAAAATGCATCTTTCTTCAATAATGTTGTTAGAGGTGCTGATATTCTCCCATAATTCTTAACAAACTTGCGATAATACCCTGTTAACCTGAGAAATATTTGCAACTGCTTTATGGTTGTGGGGACTTTCCATTCCTTAATGGCTTTAATTTTTTTAGGGTCTACCTTAACACCCTCGTGAGATACAATATGACCCAGATATTCCACCTCTTGTACTCCAAAGAAACATTTGGATGTTTTTGCATATAATTGTTTCTGCTGCAATAGTTTGAGCACCCTGTCAACATGTTGAACATGATCCTTCCAAGAACTGCTGTAGATTAGTATATCATCAAAAAATACTAGCACAAATTTTCTAAGGAAGGGTTTGAAAATGGAATTCATCAACCCTTGAAATGTAGAAGGTGCATTGGTAAGGCAAAAAGGCATGACCAAAAATTCATAATGACCCTCATGAGTTCAAAATGCTATTTTTGGAATATCTCTAGTCTTCATTCTAATTTGATGATATCCTAAACGAAGATCCAACTTGGTAAAATAAATTGCTCCATGTAATTCATCCAATAATTCATCAATCAAAGGAATGGGAAATTTATCTTTAATGGTGAGCTTATTGAGCTACCTATAATTCGGACACATGCACCATGATCCATCCTTCTTGTGTACCAATACTACAGGAGCAGAGAAAGAACTTTGACTAAGTTGAATTGTACCTGCCTCTAACATTTCTGCAATCATATGTTCAATTTCGCTCTTTTGGACATAAGGATATCTATAAGGCTTGATTTTTGGAGGAACACTTCCTGGAATCAAATGAATAGCATGATGATGATCACGAATAGGTGGGAGTCCTTTGGGAGTTTCAAACACCTTGGAATGATTGTCCAACACTTGTTGGAGATCTGCATAAATATATGATTTTGATGTTGGAGCTTCTAGTGAGCATAATTGTAAAATTACGCCTCGTTGTTATTTCTTTAGAAGCTTTGTCATGACATTAGAGCTTATTATCCTTCCTGGCTTCCCTTCAATACCCCGTAATTCGACTTCCTTTCCTTCTGAAAAAAATTTCAAGAAAATTTCTTGAAAATTAAAAGCTACCGTCCCCAAAGATTGTAACCATTGTACTCCTAGTACAACATCAGCACCTCCCATAGGAATGGAAAGCATTGAACTATTCAATACATATTCCCCCATGGTTAGCTTGATATTATGGGATTTTCCAGAGCAATTTATAGTTCCTCCATTTGCAACCATCACTTGACATTCTGGTGCTGGGTATAGGAAACAATTCAATTCCTTGGCTACCTTACAATGAATAAAATTATGGGTACTACTTGAATCAATCAACACTATTACCTTTCTCTTCTTGATATGTCCTTCTATCTTGAGAGTTTGAGGAGTGGTAATTCCTACCAATGCATTACACGATATGGTCGGACTCATTTCTTCCTCTTCTAGGGCTGGTTCCTGGTGTATATCCTCTTCTTGTTCATTTTCCTCTTCCTCTTCACAATCTATGTAAAGTAATTTCTTCTCAGCACACTTATGACCTTTAGTGTATTTTCTATCACAACTGTAGCAAAGCCCTTTTGTTATTTTCTCCTCCAATTATTGTGGTGTCAACCTTGTAGGTTGTGGAAATCTAAGCATAGCAACACTTCCTTATTTATGGAAGTGAGTGGTAGGATTCCTTGTCGCCATAATTTTACATTCAATTTTCCTTGCCAACTTGGATGCCTTCTCCAATGAATCAGGTTCCAAAATGCAAACTTCATGTTGGATGTTATCCTTTAAAGTACCTATGAAGAGGTCAATCCTGTGTTCCTCTAGAATATCAGTTACCCTTATATATTAAATTTTTGGAAGTCCTCAATGTGCTCCCCCACTAAACCCTTTTGTTTGATATTTATCAATTGGCTAAAGAAGGTGTTACTCTTTGTATCCTCATAATGTGCTATCATTTCCTCCATAAAAATTGACAAAGTGACAATTTTTTTACGGGAGAAAAGCCATCAATACCATACAAATGTATTTTGCTCTAAATATAAAGTTGCAATGCGTACCTTCTGTGTGTTTTGCACATTATGGAGATCAAAATACTGCTACATCTGTAATATCCATGTTACAGGATCCTTTCCAGTAAACTTCCTCATATCCATTTTTGGAATATGGTGGTTCTTCCCACCAACTTTAGAGTTTATGAAGTCATGATTAACATTTATTTTGTTCTCATCATGAGTTTTCTCTAATATCTTTTCACCATTAGGAAACATTTCTTCTGTCAACTTTGTCAAACCTTCCATGTCTGCTTTTATATCATTCTTCATGTTTTCCATGTTCTCTTTCATTTTTTCATCGATCTTAGCTTCCATGTCATATATCTTAGATTCCACGCCTTTATTCAAACCATCCATATTATTATTCAAACCATCCATCTTCGCTTCCATGCCTTTCTTCAAAACTTCCATTTCATTTTTTGTTGCTCTTTGCGAGAGCGAAATTTGGTGCACTTGCTCTTGTAATTTTGAAAGATCATGTTGCAATTCTTCATCTTCATGACTCATAGTAGAGCCTTCTAAAGGCTTAATGGGTGTTGAATTATTTTTACAGGGCATTTTTTAGAACCCAATATTGATATCTATTCTACAATATTCCCTTGGAATCAATTCAAATTGATTCTTCAAACAAGACTTATGCATTTCGGAAAAGAATACACACCTTTTTCTTGCTTTTGAGGAGCTCGATATTGAAATTGGATTATCTCTGTGATTGTGGCTCTTCAATATCTGAAATTTGGCATTGAGGTAGCCTTCTGAATTATCTTTCGAATGCCACAGGTTTGACTTGATTTGGATTCTCCAAGGTAACATTATGTCCAATCTCCCACAATGACTTAATTATGGATTGGTTCAGTAGAGAGAACTTGTATGACATGCCACGTGTCACTATTTCACCTTTTAGCTCTGAAATTGATAGAAAAGAAAATATAGTCCATGTACTTGTGATGACTATTTACGGCACTCCAATCCGATGCTCAGATGAAGAGTTATGAATATTTTCTCACGATCACCTCTTTGAGATGAAATTCAGGATCCTAAAAAAGAACTACCTTCCATAGATCATATCTCCGAAAATATTGTGAACCAAACTTTGCAATTTTGTGAAGAATTTCCTCAGGATTTTAGCTACAGGCTCTAAAAATTTCAGATTATGAACCTTCGTAGAAAAAAACATTATAGCGCAAATTCCATGATGACCTATTTAGATTAAATTGAGGAGCCTGCAAAAAGAGCTAACTTCCACAGATCATATCTCCGAAAATATTGCGAACAAAGCTCTGAAATGTCGTGACGATGTTCCTCAGTATTTTGGCTTTGCACCCAAAAAAGTTCAGCTTCTGAAACTTCATAGAAAAAACGTTATAGCGAAAATTCCACGATGACATGTTTGGAGCAGCGAAACCCTAGAATCCAAAGCTCTAATACCAAATTTTGTGAAGCCAGCTCCAAAAATAGAAGAAAAGAGATATCAACGCCTTAGAAATAAGCCACTTCGAGGGGGAAACCTCCAATACATTACATGAATGAACAATTCTTGGATGATACAAATTACAAAACTTCCTTTCTATATATAGGAGTCCATGGGCCACAATGTAATCCTAATGGGGCCATAATGTAATCCTAGCTGACCTAACAATAATAATTTAAGGGCACAATAATAACAATATGGGGGTTACAGGGGTACAATAATAGCAATAAGGGGGTTACAATGACAACAATAAGGGACTATACTAGTAATATATGGACCTAATAGCCTATGAAACCCATGCAGTTGATAATCCGACATTAGAATTTCATGAGAAGGTCGGGTGTGAAGTCTAGATTGGGTCCTCTCCATAAAGATATCATTGAAAATGCACGAGATTACTTTCAAGAAATCCTTGAAGCAGCCCTAGCAGCAACTAAACAACAGTGGATGGCCTCCACGAATAATGTGAAAAATAGGCAACTATTCAATTACAGGAACTTCAAGACCATTGCTTCCAGATTCTGTTTATACAGCAGCTTAGTCTACAGCATGGGGCCCGCCTGGTTGGGTTGCAGATATCAGAATCCCCTCCTCTGGCTTCCCCCTGAGGAGTATAATCATGACTACGAGTTACCAGAAGGAGTCACAGGCCCTGCCTTCACACTCATAAAAAGAAAGCGAGGTTATAGAGCACCCAATGAGAGACCCTACCCCACCTATTCTTTAAAATAGTTACATCTTAATCATTTGTTTGCATGAGGACATGCAACAAGGTAAGTAGGGGAGCATGTTGGGCCTAGACTAAGGTATGATTTTCACCCATTAAATACTGGAAATGATATTGTAATTTCAAAAAAATCCCTCTTCATATTAATGATAAGGAATCAAAATCATGAAAATAGGAACAATCAAAATAATGATAGAAAGGATGATTTATAAGAAGGAATTGACTCTTTTTTTTCTTTACCTACAGGAAACTAGGAATGCCTAAACTAATAGTAAAAGAAATCCAATCGACAGACGCAAACACAAAGCAGTCCAAACGGCCAATAGAAGGCGAATGAGAATATTGAGTCTAAGAACTCAAACGACAGCCATGCGTAGTGGGCTGTCATTTGGGACACATTCTTGAAATTCTGAAGATCAACTTTAAAGGGGAAAACAACAGAATGAGAGGGAACTCTTATAATAGAAAATTCTAGAATAGTTGTCTAATTACATTTTATAGCATTCCTAGATGTAACAGAGGGTTTCAAGTAACTATCTTCTGAAGTTTCCTCGGTGTTGAGGCTTTTGTAGGTCTGGGCCAACCCTCTGGGAGCTCCACGCACGTTTTCATATTCTAAAAAGTTACAGAATTGATATCTATAAACTTGGTGAAGTTTTAATACATATTTCCATTTGATATAATTATAGCTCTTCTTCTTTAATGAATCATTGGCAATTGTGTTCTTAGAATGAGACAAGTGCAATCTTGTTTCTGATAATGTTTTATTAATACTGGTTCATTTGTTATCATGATAGTTAATTTCTAGGCTGTAGAAAGATTGATTTCAACATTCTGCATCTCCATGCATGGCATGGCATAATAAAGCAATTAACCAATTGATCAATGTTGTTTGATTAAGTCTTACAGAGAACTCCATCACAAAATTACTTAATTATATTTGGATGAGTTATTTGACCCGTTCGGTTATATTTCTATTCATTGCTAGTAGCTTAGTTCTACTGTTGTTTCATTATTGCGCAGCTAGTCGTATTGCTTAGTTATACTGCTGTTTCATTATTGTGAAGCTAGTTATACTACTATTTCATTATTGCGCAACTAGTTATATTGCTTAGTTCTACTGCTGTTTCATTATTACACAAATATTCATATTGCTTAACTATTGTTTTATTATTACACAACTAGTCACCATTATAGTTATATTTCTAGCCATATAGCTGCTTCATTACTGCTTAGATCGCTAGGTCATCGATTCAATTCAATTCCATGTCTGAAACAATTTAGTTAGACTACTGTTTTGCTTAATTTCATTACTGTAATTTCAATTCTTGCTTTATTTATCTAGACCATTGTTTGATTTAATAGAACTGTTGTTTTACTCCAACATAGAAAACATCAAATCCGCTTACTCAGCTTTAGGCTAAAAGATCCATCTAAGACACCTTCTCTAGGATCAACAAGCTTCCAAAGTTAGTAATTCTTTCTGAACATTGACAAAGAGCACCCGTAGACCAGTTAAATCACATATACTATGTTGACACTCTTGAAATAAAAATACTTACCCCAGGTTGATAATTAAATGAAGGAACAATAGAGTTGTCCCAAAAATTCACCTCTATCCGACCCAACAGAGAGTTGGAGAGAACTTGTTGGCCCAGATTATTAGCTATTGGGATCTGGATCATGATATATTTAGAGTGGAGGGGTACTAGATCGAGTTGAATGTCCCATAGATATATTTTTTGACTGATCTCCCCCCACTTTGGATTGTGGGAAATACACAACTAGTGTTACCGCGAGGGTGGAACATTATAGAGTTTGTAGAGTGCCATTGTCGACTCGGTTTCCATTTGAAGGGGACATGGATACCGATAGGGGAGGTAGAGTGGCTACAGACCCTTGTTTTACTCCAACACATCACTGGGTGTCAGATGATGCTTGATGAGATTTTGTTGAGTGGGACATACTATGTGTGGGCCCAAATGATGCTGTCTTCATTGAAACGATAGTTATCACTATGCAAGTGGGAAGTGAGACATGATTGTGCAGATGACATAATGTTGTGCTCGCTCTACTTTAAGAAGATCCTAGCACTTCCACCTCACATACAGATCTAGTATGGGGGCGCTAGAGAGCCCAAGATGCATCGTTGGGGGTGGCTACTGTGCAGATGGGGAGGTGGGGCAGTCGGACGGGTGTTCCGACCTGATTTTTTCGCTCATAGGGTTGAGATGCCATTTTACATAGACGACTGTCCCTATAGTGGGATGATTTATCATGGGGACCTAGACTTTCCACTGCTTCCAAGTCAAGCATGGGGGTTCAATAGTAAGTGACAAGTTCCTAACATTTTATGTGCATTTTAAATTTTCAGAATGTTGTATATGGTACTGATTCATTCACTTTTGGTATGTAGATACAACACCAGTGAAACTGACCGGGTATGTGGGGCGAACTGCAGTATCGGGCGCCGTAGCACCTGGTGGGTTAAGGGGTCCACAAAATGAGGATACAGTTCCCCTCCTGGAGGAAATTCGTCCTAGATGTGAGAAGATTTTGACCAGTATTTTAGACCACAGATGGGAAGATATTGATGACCAGTACATAGAGCCATGTATTGGTCTACCCTCGAAGGTGAGGGTCATGCGAAGCATGGCAATGGGCAGACAGGGGATGCGTGATCTATGAGCTGTCACAGTCAACTCAGTGGTCTGATATCCTCCGTACAGTGATTAGATGTAGGGGCATGTGGTTCAGCCATTTTTTATTTTTGTAACATGCTATGGCCATGTCATATGTATTAGAGTTGATGAACTCTAAAACATTTTGAATGACACACATAATGGATATGCATCATTTTATGGTTTCTTGATATTGTCTTGTGTGAAATGTGTGTGATAAATACCAATCTAGAATATTTTTTGAAATGTTATCTACATAGTGATTTTGTGCTCTAGGTACATGACTAAATGTAATGATTTCAAATTCATGTATCAAAGTCTTCACTCGTAAATATCTTCTAAAAAGGATAGGATTATACACATGATAGACACCATTCAATTACGTGATAAGAAGCAGGGAATTTAAATGAACATGAAGGTGAAGGATGTGACAGAAAAGGGCATTGGCTAACAAACCTCGCATTGCATCATATTAGGCTGGACTATTGTTGGTAGTGCCAATCCATATGCCATTAGATAGAACAAGCGAATGCAAGGGGGTAAAAATGGCCCAAAATGCCGAGGCCAGATTTCAGGATTATCAACTTGAAACATGGGCATAATCGATATATGGTATAGACCGGGGTCCATCTGAAAGGTGCCACAAGACAATAAATGAGAGGATGATGAACAATGTTGGCAACCCAAACGCAAGGTAGAAATCAAACAAACACTGCTAGACAGAGTGCTCTGGGTAGGATGTCTACCACCCACACACTGAAAGGTAGGTGGTGTGTGGGAGCTACCTTGGGGGCAGCTTTTTCTTAGGTCGCTAAAGTCACCATAGACAAGGATAGTGCCATTCCTCTTATGGGCGGGAAATATGAAGTCAGGGGTGGAAAAGGCTTCCACGATGTCTTCATCATAGTAAAATATGGGGTGACTAGTAAAAGGGTAACCACATGATGCAGAAAAGTTTCCTGAATCGTCATCATAGGAAGAAATGTTCACATTGTTGGCTTGAGGGATCTTGACCCAAGTTCGGAGTTCAAGGTTTTCCAACAAACCCCTATACTACTGGCCCTTTCGGCAGTGACCTGCCTGTGCAGGTCAAAGTATCACCCGAAGTAGTATGGGTGGCTGCTGGAACTAGGTTTCTGCACCTTGAGAAAGGATAGGTAAGGCAACAAAAGTTGTGTTTGGCCCTGTGATACTCAGATGGCCTCTCTCTTCGCAGGGTTGATAGGTCTCTTCTCGCATCCACTTGTGCTAGATCTATAATTATATGCTTCTATGATAGTAGCACAATAATGCATAAAACAGAATAAAACAGATCTAGATACAGTAAATACACTTACACAGATATTCACAGCTTGAATACAGAATGCACATAAAGTAGTAATTACCAATGATTCACACAAATAGTACACATAGATTCAGTTCCCAAGCAACCTTTCTTATTCATCAATTCATTCATACAATACCCATCCCAACCTGCGCACATAGTAGTAAGGTCTGCACACAGCTGGACTCTAGATCTCCACATACACAGCCAGTAGGAGTCCTTTTCCCAAAACCCACATAAATATCTTAAACCATAGTTCGCATCAATAGCTCTTCACTTCCTACCTTACAATACAAAATGTTCCTCTATTTATAATAATCTAGCCTAAACTTTCTTATGGTCCGCAAAGCATGGTTTTCGGACCCCTGGTTTACCCTTTTGCCCATTAAAACTCTTTCGAGGCTTTGACCCACCCCAAAACCCCCGCGCTAGACTAAATATAATCAAAAGTATTCAAAATTTGACCAGTTTGGCAGCTTGTAGGAGACCCTGTTCCAAAAATCCCCCAACACAATCTTGTGACTCATCCTGAATCACTATGGTGGTGTGGCCTATATCTACACACACAAGGTATTGAAAGAAGTGATGAGTGGAGGGAGAACTTCCTGACTTTGGGCAGCAGCTCGTTGTGCAAGATTGAAAATTTTCAGGGAGACAGGGTCTTCCAGAGCTGTGGTAACCTACTCCAATATCCAGTGGAGGTGCGCGATAGTGTTATGAGCACCTTGAGAGATCTAGAAAAAGGTATCACCCCATGGCCGCAAGCACTTTATGACGATGTGCTTGGCATGGTGGAGATCTGAAATTGTATCTATGAAGGTGTTGTGGGGTTGCAAGAGGGCTAGATGCTCTGCAGGGACAAGGGAAGGCAAGCTAGCTTTGACGTGATTGAAAGTAGCTTCCATCTATTGTAAGTCTTCCTAGACACGCTGAAGCATGGGGTGGAACTAAACCACTATCCATAGCTACATAGCTGCCCTGACCAACTGAGTGCCTAGAGTAAGATGTTCCTTAATAATGTTTGTTTCTTCTCTGATTAATGCAACCTGTTGTGCCCGAACTTTCGACATTATTTCACAGTGCTGCCGCACAGCCCGATCATGGTTACGGATCTCCTGCAGCACAGTGGCGTATAAATCCTGTAACGCCTCACGGGGTAGCTGCGCCAAGTCTATTTGTAGTTCCGTAGCTATCAGGGCGTGGTCACCAACCATGATAAAGCGAGGTAGAAAAAAAATATGTCCTTCATTGGTCGGTAGTCTGGAACTGTGGAGAAGTCGCAACGTATCCCTATATCACTCCGTCCCTTCTGTGCACATGAATAGTTGTGACTTGGCTGCGTCAGTGTCGGTGGTGAGCTATGGAAATTGTGTACTCTCCTTTGTGGCATCATCCAAGGACATCCAGCTGGGGCCTGCAATTGTTCTAGGGCTATAACGGTTGGGAATTCCCATCGTGCAGTTGTGGTGCCCCTCTGCAAAAGGTTCAAAGTCAATTCCCCCTACAAGGGGCCAGAGGCCAATCATCTTATCAATCTTGGAAACCCCAGACCCTCTCAACACGATGTCTACAGGCGCTGAAATGGTAGGTGACGAAGCATTCGGTGGGTTAGGGACTGCCATATCAACAAAAGGACAAGCTTCCCAGAAACCGTTAAAGATCCCACTAAGCAAGTAGGAGAATAACAAAAGCAGGGTACAGAGACAATATGGAGCCTTGAGTGAAGCTATCTTGTTGACCTTATACTATCTGGGGCTATCCAACGGTAGAGCATACCTCACTTGAAACTTACCATCGATCGTCCAAAAAAAATTCCCCATAAATTGCCGTATTGATGGCTAGCTGCCCAATTTTTTTAACGGGAATGTTCCCTCCTCACCAAAGTACAGTGGTCTAATAGTCATTATTCATACCTGAAGACATTCCCACAGATTTATAGATTTTGGATGACGCTTGCATGCTGCTTGTGTACTCAAAATTAAAGCCGATGTCAGGTGATTTGTAATGCGGTCCAAGGACCACTACAACAACTTGGGCACCGTACGTCTTGACAGGTGTGATTTTCCCTTGGTAAGGGCGTCTGTGTGATGCAGAGCTACGTTGAGCGTCCTTGTTCCATCTTCCACCTTACATGCTCGCAGAAATTCAGCTTGCAAATTCTCCTAATCGTGCATGTACTAGTGCAGCTCCACATCTAAATACCACACAGTCGGATGCAAGCCTAGGTCATGGATAACAAGGTGAACTTGTTTGTTTGGGGTCCTATCGCACCCTTGTGCTTCCCATGCCAGCAAATATTTGTGCGGATCCTCTGACCCAAGGAACCGTTGGATCCATATTCCAGCTAGGGCTCCAAATCACAGGACCATCTTATCCCGACACTCTTCCCAAGTGCGGAATACCAGCCCATGTGTATCCCACCAACACGCAGGAGCTCCACGTAGAGCTAGCAGAAGTGCCACCAGCCTGTGTTCCTTGGGAACTTTGGCTTCGAATGCGCGTAAGAATTCCTTAATGTCACCTGTGTCCGCAAAGTAGGGCAGGTCCCTTACCTCGGCGGAGATGCAGCGGAAGTTCCTTGTGACCCGAAGACATCGTAGCACCGAAACTTCATGCAGTCGGCCTTGCCAATTCTCCAATTCCCCATCAAAGTTGGAAAATCATTCACTGTCCTCTTCCAAATAGAGTACTCATTTCGCTGTGGGGTTAATCTAGTATTCGTCCTACGTAGTCAATTTGTAAATGTGATCTATTTATTCCTTGTCACGTGTTGGCTCTGTATACTTCACACCTTCTGCGGGATCTACTGGTACTATGAAACGTGTATCGTTATTTTCAAACACCATGCTGTGCTTCTTCAGATTGATGACACCCCCAATATCTATAGCCCAGTCTAGTCCTAGAAGTGCAGGGTAGGGATTCACATCTTCCACAATTTCTATTACTTCAAAGTCAGCTAGGACTTTTAGCCCTGCGATATCTACCATGACTTTTGGCAACATTCCCAGAGGGATGATCTTTTGTTGATTTTCCATGCGCAGTTGGATGGTGGACCATTCCAATTTATCCTCTCCCATTTGTTGCCATGTTTTCTTTGGTAATATGTTCGCATCTGATCCAAGGTATAAAATAACTTGATCCATCTCGTAGTCACCAATCTGTGCAGTCAACCGCATTTCTCTTCCAGTGAGTTTTTTATATCTTTATAACTTGTGTACATCCTTGATTCCGAGAGTTGCATCGGGCCGAGCTGCATAGATATGCATTAATTCTTGAAGGTTATATACAACCCGTGGGTTATGTAGCAGGTTCAAAAAATCCTACAGAAAGGGCTCAACCCCCTCCTCTATATTAAGGTGTGTCAGAATCTGTGCAGTAGCTGCTATCATTTCTTTTTCCTTGCTGATGTTTGATCCTTCCTGCAAGGTCGTAGGATCCCTGGTAGGCATCTCCTTTGTTCCCTGGGTGACCATCCCGCTGCGTGTTATGACTTTCACACTCGGGTCTATGTTTCTGAGCTCGACTTTAACTCTTTGCGCATTCTGGGTAGGGGTGGGCTGTTTTTCCTGCATTTTTGCTATTAAAATTGGGCAATCTTCAACCACCTGGTCCAGCTGTCTACAATATTTGCACGATTTCCTCATGGGATTTGGAAAGTCTCTGGCGAAGTGTCCTAGCTCCCCACAGTTATAACATATTAACTTCCCATGTGCCCATCCTGCGCTTCCTCCCCGACCTCCCCTGCCCCTTTTCGGGGAGCCACCAACGCTTACAGGAGATCTTGGTGACGCTGGGTTTGATTGTACCCTATATAAGTTCCCACGATCTATCATCAGGTTGTATGTGTAGCAGTTCTAATCATCATCTCCTACCAACTAGCAGAACCTGCACCACTGTTTCTTTAGTTCGCCCATACTTAGTCGGGGGCATTGGGCCGTATCATGTAGTCTCGCTACCTAGAAATCATCGCGCCATAACGCAGACCCGCTTGAGCCTGGATGTATCTGACTAGGTCCTCCTACCTGCATGTAATCTGCTAATAGAGGGCACTGATTGTTTGTATGGCCAGATACCCGACATCATATGCACCAGAGCTCTGTGCTAGCTCCTTTTCCATGTTCCTTCCATAGGTTCTGTATTTCTATGTGCATGGCTCCGATTTGCGCTTGAATTTGCTATGATCCTCGCAAGTTATTGTCTTTGGGCGTGGATTCTAGTTTCATGGTGGCCTCCAAAGATTTTTCCTGCGACTCGAAGGTCTGGTGGCTCATTGGTATACGCAAGTGAGGTAACAGCATAGGAATGAACCATTCAGTGTGTTGTCTATCAACATACTTAAATCCGCCTTCTCTGATTTATTTTCTTAGTCTCTAATAAACTTCCCAGATAGACTCAGTCGCTCCTTGCTTGAAATATTTCGTGTCTGCTACAATCTGAGAGTAGGATTTAGGTTTTCGGAACTGTTGTTTAAGGGCATCCTTAATATCTTGAATAGATGTGCTCCCGTTTTGAGATATGTACCGCATGTACCAATCCATAAATCTCTCTTCGAAGGCTAGGGACAGTTGTGCTCTCTTCACAGTATTGCTTACCACACCCTTCGCAGTCCACACCAAGTCTGCCACAAACCAAAAATGATCCATATCCTCATTGGCCGCACCTTTAAAGGTAGATAATTTCAAGTGCTATGCCATGTCTTCTTCCTATTCTTCTTCTTTGCCAGACTCCTAGTGCTCTTTTGTTATTACCTGATCCCTTTCTCAAAATGCTCCAGGTCCTAGCAACAGAACCATTTTTTGGCTCGAGGGGTCCTGACCCAGGTTCGGAGTTCAAGGTTTTCCAACAAACCTGTATACTACTGGCCCTTTCGGCAGTGACCCGCTTGCGCAGGTCAAAGTATCACCTGAAGTAGTATGGGTGGGTGCTGGAACCAGGTTTCCACACCCTGAGAAAGGATAGGTAAGGCAAGTAGAGCTACGTCTGGCACTGTGATACTCAGATCACCTTTGTCTATGCTAGGTCAATAGGTATCCTCTCACATCCATGTGTGCTATATCTATAATTATATGCTTCTATGATAGTAGCACAATAATGCATAAAACATAATAAAACAGATCCAGATGTAGGAAATACACTTACATAGATCTTCATAGCTTAAATACAGAATGCACATAAAGCAGTAAGTACCAATGATTTTCACAAACAGTACACACAGATTCAGTTCTCAAGCAACCTTTTTTATTCATCAGTTCATCAATTCCTTCATACAATACCCATCCCAACCTGCGCACACGGCAGCAGGGTCCACACACAACTGGAATCTGGATCTCCTCGCACATAGCCAGTAGGAGTCCTTTCCACAAAACCCACACAGATATCTTAAACCACAGTTCGCATCAATAACTCTTCATTTCCTACCTTACAATACAAAATGTTCCTCTATTTATAATAATCTAGCCTAAACTTTCCTATGGTTCACAAACCAGGGTTTTCGAACCCCTGGTTTACCCTTTTTCCCATTACAATGCCTTCAGGGCTTTGACCCACCCCAAAACCCCTGCGTTAGACTAAATATAATCAAAAGTATTCAAAATTGGACCAGTTTGGTAGCTCGTAGGAGACCCTGTTCCAACACATGTGTGCATCATCACGAGGGGTAAGGAATAATAATCAGATAAGGGATCTACTGATGTTGAGCCCAGGGTGATCACTAAAGGGAGGTCAAGTGAAACAAAAGGGTAAGTCCCAGAGGGATATTCCACTGTCGATCTCATGGATGATGCAAGGTAGAGGATAGTGGTCGAAGACTCCGTCATCTCAACATCAGGAGGGGGAATTTCAATGGGAGCAGAGGTATCCTTAGGTTGTCCTGAAGCATAATTTTCTAGTACAGGAGAGGCAGACTAGTTCTATTCGACCTCATACTCCCAAACTACTTCCAAATAGATGCAGTAATGATTAAGGTTGGGACAAATATGGGTGTAATGGCTATGGAGATCAAACAAAGCACAGGGGTTGTTGGTGTGAAAAGTGTTGGGGTTATTGGATACATTTGAGGAAGAAATAAAGGCTTCAGAAAGCTTAAACTCAGGAAATATAACATTAACCATGGGCTTGATACAAGGGAATTCAGTATTTTAGGAAAATTATGGGTGGCATGACCGAAAAAATCATACAAAGCACACATGGCGCAGGGGGGGAAGGGGGGGGGTTGTGTACGCTTTGGAGGCTGGGGAGGAGCAGGAGTTGTCTAGGCTGCCTTGTATTTAGTTTCCTTCTTGTAGAATTTTCCCACCTCACCCAAATATTTCGCAACAAGATTAGGTTCCTGTTGAGGTAGCTGAGGCACAAAAGCAAAGGGAGTGGTCATGGCGGCTGGTTCGACGGAGGTCAAAGAAGTATAAGTTTTGGGCTGACCAGGAAGGATAGAGGTTGGGGGATCAATGTACCAAACTGGGATCCCCAAGGTCATGCTAGGAAGAGATAAGGTAGCCATAACAGGTACCAAAAATAATCCAGGATGGGGAGCTAGAAATGGTATATGACCGAAGGGGTAATGGTTAGGCGGGACAAATCCAAGATGGTTAAGGTTAGGAGGAACCGTTGCAGGAGGGTAGACAGGATCATAAATACCACCTGTGGATGAAGGACCTTGAAAAGTGGCTCCTGAAGGCTGAGTCGAGGTGCTACGAGTAGGTTGTGAAGGGTGGGGCTGCTTACTAGTCGAACCAGTCCATTTGAGGTCGGACTGAGATGATTGCATCATGCAAACATTTGACGAGCTGGGATCAGAGATAGGAGGGGGGAGACTAGGGAATGAACTAAGAAAAGAGGATTCTTTGTAAACTTTGGGTGAGAAACTGGTTGGAGGTTTTGCCACTTTTTTATTGGCCACAAAAGAGATGACGGACTCGGGGGAGGTCTGAGACTTTAGTTCGTAATATGTCAACTGGTAGAGGGTGACAATATTTCTATTGTGAGGAGATCACATATTACGGAGAACCATATATGGGACAACAGACTTCGCATAAGTCTAGCTATGATCCAATAGAATGTTTTAGTATAAGGGGGCATCAATGACATATACATAAACACAAACAGTCTTGCCCGCAAGTGTAATAGGAAAATTGCGGAACATGCCAAGGGGCTGAGAAGAGTGGTCATCACACACTTAGAGGGTGATAGTAGAAGGGACCAACTCGAGAGATCCGGGTTGCTTCCAAACTGAAGCGGGAATCACACAGGTGGATGCCCCATCATCAATGATACAATGGTAGACATTCACATTCTAGATTTTTACAGGGATTTGGAAGGTGATAGAAGTAGGGGGGGGGGGAGGGGGGGGGGAGGGGGGTGGGGGTGTTCTGACTCGTCAACTTCGAAGACAATCAAATGATCATCTGCATGATCCACAACACCCATGGCAGTTAGTAGAGATTTTCTTTGTGAAGGGCATGACAGGAGGACTTCCAGCGTTGACATGGTAGTAGCAGATTGTGCCAAGTCATCTACTATATTATATGAATGGGAAGCTTTATGAGAAGAAACATTTCGGTGTAATGGTCCCTTGGGGATATCGGTATGAACCTCTGCCTTAGGCTGAGGGATTAGTTAAGGACCATTGGGTGTCGAGAGAGGCTTTGTGGGACCTGAAGAAGGGGTCTCAGGGGCAGATGTACGGGGGTATTGTTGTACTGACGGGACTGAGCTTAAAGGTTGAGGTCAATTGTAATGGGTTGGTCATAGTTCATCATGAGAATTTGGTAATTGGAGGTACCAGATGGAGGAGGTTGAATGGCCACCCAACTTTCAGGGGGTTGGGTAGTCACGAATACTTGTTGGGGGAAAGGATTGGTAAAAATAGTCAGTTTGATAGCAACAACATTCAAAGGAACTGAAGGGGAGGCTTGTTGTCCTGAGGATGTTTCTTGAGCTTCCCACATCTGATGCATCTGAGGTAAAAGAGGACAATCATGGGTGTAGTGACCATAGGCACCGCAACAAGAACAAGGTTTGTTCATGTGAACAGGACTATACTACTTTGGCTGAGTGCCCTGTTGCTATTTTCCAGTGTTATGTGCATTCCCTCAGGGATTTTTTCCTAGATTACCTTGGGCACATTATTTTTGGTTTCCTTTCCTCTTCTTTTTGGAAGTATGAGGATTAGTTGCACCCTGCTATGCATACACCTAACCCTCGGGGGGCAGGGTGTGGGGGCTGGTTGCTATTTCTAGGGTTGAGAAGGCAAGGGAGGCTGGGGTGCTAATGCTGGAGGAGTTGGAGCACCAGGATGTGGATATGGATAATAAGGAGGTTGGGAAAAATTGGGGTAAACAGGTTGGGAAAAAGGAGGAGGCATGTCGTATCCCGGATACATGCTACCAGGAGGGGGAAAAGTATTGTAGGAGCTGATCCCTCCCTGAGGGAAACCATGGCCCATGGAGGATGAGTCTACAGATGAGAAAGGGCTCCAACGATACCGTCAGTGGTATGGGATGACTTCTGTGCTTTGGCATAACCAGGTCTAGGGAGATCAGGTAAGACAATATAAACATAACTAGACTATACGTAGATCAGGTCATATTTCAACACAATCTGGAGGGTATCTTCCTCGGTCTGAGGGAAGTGAGATGCAACGTATTTACTAATGGCAGGAAAAATGGATCTGAGAAACCAATCCATGTAGACACGGTATTTGAAAGTAGGGGCTTGACATAGACTCTTTCTTCACTGCCATTCTTGGAAATGATCAGATTTGCAAGTCGTAGTTGATTGATGGAAAGAGGTCAAGAGTTTGGTACTAGTGTCATAGTGAAGGGGAATTTGGAAGTAAGATAGAAAAGCTCGGGCAAGAGTCGCAAAAGTAGTATGAGAGGCGATGGCCTGGTCGATATACAACTTTGAAGCTTCTCCAGTAAGCTTACGTTGGAACAACCGAAGATGGATAGATTCATAGGTGATGGAGTTAGATGAACACCACATGTGGAAAGAATGAACATGTTTGGCAGGATCCTCTCCAGCAAGACCTTCAAAATTGTGTATGTATGAAGGGAGCTCGGTTGGCATAGCAGGCTAACCAGGATCGTGGTGTATGTGGTCATTAATTAACTGGTTAAAATCAGGAAGACTGAGCAAGGGAGCAACTAGGATAGTTCTTGTTGGGGCCCCATTAGTAGTATTCCCAGCATTAGGGATGGGGCTACCACCAGCATTTAATCTTAAACCATACATTGTGAATGTTACAGGAGAAGAGTTGGGGATAGAACCAGAAGGGGAACCCGATGAACTAGAAGCAGAGTCAAAATGGGGACTCCGTGGAGGACGAACTCGAACCCTACACAGAGGAGCAATTATTCCTACCGAAAACTGAGGATGAATGCCTAGGAGCCTCTGGGATAAACGCCTTGGGGGCGCAATGATGGAAAACAGACATGGATCACAAAAGGAAGAGAGACCAACAAAGGCAAGGAGGTGCAATATCAAATGATTAGAATGTTGAAATAAGGGCAGGGAGGTACATGATTAATTGATTACAATGTTATAGCCTTGGCCTAGCCATGTAAACAAGCCTCTCTTCACTTAGGGTGTGTGTATATGTGATAAGTGTGTTAATTTTAATTAAGCCTAGACGTGTGTAGAGAAAAAAGAAAAAAAATGATGTATAACTATGAATAAATCTGAAAATTACAGTAAAGTAAACTAAATATGACAGAAAATAAACAACTAAAGATGCACCAATTTAAACCCAAGGAGCAGGGCTTCCCAACTACTAGTCTATGGGTGGGTGAAATCTAGTCAAAACACACAAAATGACCAATGGATCTAAAGTTAGGAGGGACAAGGATCTAAAGGTAAAATATTCTGCAAATAGGTGCGGAAAATAGAAAAAAACTAGAGAGAAAAGTGCTGCAAAAAAGGTGGCGAAAGGCTACAACCTGAAGGGAAACGAAGGGGACCTTCAAGGAGGACCAAAAAAAGCTTGAAAGAGGTATTTTGGATGAATGAATAACCAATATGAAATGGATATAAAAGTATAGGTCCATATCTGAAAAATGGTTGAACACACTGAAATCTCAGATGACTTGGTTTAGCTAAACTCCTCCTAAAAAGGTGGAAGCGTACTGAATCCGTAAGGGGTTTGCTTCCTACTTTGATGAGTAAAACAAAGAAATTACAAGTCCGAGACGGGTGGAGAGGGAGGTCAAACAACCCTGAACACTATCCCACAGAAACCCATAAAAATTACAGAAAAATTCCGGCAAAAAGTACAAGTCAGAGAGTCTGACATGTTTTCAATAGAGGTCACAGGTTTCAGTATGATTTCTGCGTCCCGAAGGTTGAGCTCGCAAGTTTTGTCTCAAAAAGTGCGACCTGTACTTCCGACCGTCTCAGGAGCAGGTTTCAGAAAAAAGTGTCGTCTCAACTGTGGCTAATACCTATCACCTACGCATTAGGCCCAGAAACACACGGAAGTTAGAATTTTTACTATTTTAGGGTTTTAAAGGTTTAAAAAAAACATCAAGAAATGAAAAATAAGAAGCTGAAGAAAAACCCTAGGTGTTGAAGCAGTTATTTATGGAGGGATCTGAAAAATGACAGCGGTCGTAATTATAAATCTTTGTGGAGTTGCCAGTTGTTAGTGTGAATTCTAATCGCAAGCATACAAAAAAATCTCAATTTAGCTATGCATAACAAACAAAACTAACATCAAAGATGGTTGTCAATTTCCTTAGATCTACAGTTAGTGATCATAATAAATGCTATAGAAATCCAGATCTATACAGTTAAAGACATTAAATAGAAAATAAAAGCAAGAGTTTCTCCATGCATCCAATAGACAAAAAAAATAATTTTCTTTTAAAGAATTTTGTATTTATGACACCTAGGAAGGGAACATAGAAAGATGTTACCAGTCCCCCTCAATGGGATGGGTTCTTGTATGTCCTCAGTGCTTCAGATCTAATATATCTCTCTCTTGATGGTGTAGAAAACCCAGACAAAAGTGGAACTCAAAGGGAGTTCGCAAGCAAAAAGGTAGAAAAATACGACAATAATGGAGGATCAAAGTTAGACTAAAAGTATAGATTCAAAGCGATCTTTAGGCAATAAAAGGTAGTGAATTAATGGAAAAAACCTTCTATTTATAACAAAATATTGAATTAATCTAGAAATTGGTGCATAATTAAAATATTATTAACAAAATCTAGATCCAACTTTTATGGAATATTTTATTATTTTTGTTGGAGGGAAAAAGAATTTAAATTTGGACAAATCCCTTTATTTGTAAATAATAAATAAATAAATGGTTTATTTATTATTTTAAGAATTTGATTGAGTAATAATTAAATAAATAATGATTTATTCAATTATTTATGAATGATTTAGTCAAATTTAACAAGCAATATTATTTAAATAATGCTTAAATAATTATTCCTAGGAAATAATAAGATAAATAGTGATTTATCTAATTAATTTTCCTGTTTTGGCTTAAATATGACCAGGAATATTAATTAAATTGTTGTTTAATTAATTATCCCTTGAATAAAATCAAATAAATAAGGATTTATTCAATTATTCCTCATGGGGTTTTGTGTTTACACAATAAAAAACTTAATAAAGTATGGATTACTAAGTTATTTTTCATAGTGAAATCAATTTTACTAGGGTAATATTGGTCCATGTAATAGTAACAGGTTAGATGACCAAAAATTTGTGTAACACTTACTTTAAAATATATTCGATAACATAAGCACTATATTAGTTTGATTGCATCAATAGGCGCATTCTCCAACCCAGTATAATCTCGATGTGTCAGTGTGTCACGTCTTCAAAAAATAATAAAAAGAAATTTAGGCAATGTGAGCGAAAACATTCGCTTGAATCTTAAATTATATATAACTTGAATCGTTATATTATATATAACTTTTTAATCTTATGAATGAATTAAGATTATTTATTAAAATAAAACAATGTAATATTATATATAATTTGAATGGATAATAAATTATATCATGCATTTAATAGCTCTTTTATCACATACGTGAATTTGAATGGATCATAAATTTACCTTTAACAGAAAATTTTACCACATTAAACAACTTTACTTTTTACTAAAGACAATATTGTTTCTTAAATAAAAAAATAAAGGTTAATTCAACACAAAGAATTGAAAATCGTGCTCCTAAGTATTTTAATATCTATTTTGATTAAATATTTTTAAAATGAATTTTAAAAGGAAAAACCATATATACTTATTTGATGTAGCTTGATTATAGTTTTTTTTATCATTTCATGTAAAACACATCATTAGATTTAATATTAATATTATTAAATTTAATAACTTTGCATTAATACGATATTAAATTTAATATAATATTTAATTTCTTATATTGTAATATATATTAATATATAATGATATATAATTAACTCTAGATATATATGGATGGAATAACAAATATGTAGAGTGATAGAGTTGGAGGGATAGAGGGAGTGACAAGGGAGAGATGGACATAAATGAAGGAGAGGGGAGAGGATGAATGAAGACAGAGAGAGAAAGAGAGGAGTGAGAGAGGGAGAGAAGGGAAAGAGAGAGAAAGTGAGACACAAATATGGAGGGGGGGAGATGAGGAGAGAGAATATAATAGCGATATGGAGACAATGACAAGGTTGGAGGGAAGAGAGAGAGAAAGAGATGGGGGGAGGGAGAAGGGGGTAAGAGAGAAAGGGAGAGAGGGGAAGGGCTCGAGATATGACTTGAGAGGGATGTGCAAATAAATGTAGCTGGAGGGGGAGAGAAGGAGTACAGAAGAAATACATGAATAGAGAAAACTAGAGGGAGAGAGAGGAGGGCGTGGAAAAGGAGAGATGGAGAGAGAGTGCGTATTTTTTTGGGTGAAATAGAAAGAAAAATAAAGGGAGATGGAAATAATGGGGGAGATAAGGAGGGAGGGAGGGAGATAGTGGTTGAATTTGACAGAGAAGAGAGAGAGGGGGGGAATAAAAGGAGGTGGGAAAGAAAGGGGGAGAGAGGAAGGAATAGAGAGAGGGTGTGAGAAATGGAGGTAGAGGGGGAGGAGGAGAGAGATGGAGGTAAGAAGAAATACATAGAGAGTGAAAAGTGGAGAGAGAGAGAGAGAGAGACGGATTGATAAGGGATATAGAGAGAGAGGGAGAGAGGAGAGTAGGAGGGAAGACAAATTGAAGGGGGAGAGACGGAGAGAAGGGGAAGAGAGAGGGAGAGGGACATGGAGAGGGAGGGAGAGATAGATATATATGGAGAAAGAGTGTGTATTTTTTAGGGGTGATAGAGAGATGGAGATAGATATAAATATAAATGTAGGGTGGAGAGAGGGAGAAATATTTCTTGTACTAGATGCATTGGTTTAGGTGTAGATGATGATTTCTAATCTTATTTCATTTCTTGCACTAGATGCATTGATTTTAGCGTAGAGGTTGATTTCTAATCATATTTGATTTCTTGGTCTAGATGCATTTATTTTTTTGTAGGTTATTTCTATTCATATTTGATTACTTGCACTCAATGCATTCATTTCAACGTAGATGTTGATTTATATTTATATTTTATTTCTTGCACTAGATCCATGAAATTCAATGTGGATGTTGATTTATAGGTTTATTTGATTACTTGCAGTAAAAACACTGTTACCGATGAAATAGGTAACCGCACTGTTACCTACGTTTTTTTGGTAGCATAACAAGCACCCGATTTTGAAAAGTGGTGATGCAGAATCACCCCCTTTTTTTTTGTGCACATTTTTGACACTCTAATATTTTTATTTATGAAGTATGAATATTTGTTTTAAAATGATAGTGATTTTCATGCTAATTTTGAAACGTATTGATGCGCCATCAAATTTTTTTTTTAGAGCGGTGATTTTCATGCTAATTTTGAAACGTATTGATGCAGCATCAACCTTTTTTTTTTAGAGTGGTGATTTTCATGTTGGTAATAAAACACAAAACTTAGATAAAAAAATATATATAAAAACAATAAGAAAAACCAATAAAAATGTAAAAAAAGACAAAATTAAATCGTAAAAATAAAAAATTTAAACAAAAATAAATTAAAAAAAAAACATCAAAAACATTTTTTTCTAAGTTATTAAAAAAACCATATAATTAAAAAAAAAAATTTAAATAGAAAATTTAAAAATAATTTAAATTACAAAATTAAAATTTAGATAAAAAAAATAAAATACATAAAAGAAAAAGTTAAATTTTAAATTTTAAATTAAAATAATAATAATAATAATAATAATAAGAAAAAAAAATACAAATTTTAAAATTAACCAAAAAAAACAAATTAAAAAAAAAACAAAATTTAAAATTGAAAAAGAAATTAAAATAAAATAATTAAAAAAAGAAAAAGAAAAAAAAGACTATCATTAAAAAAAAATAAAATGAAAAAGACCACATGCAAATAATTAAAAAACAAATATCCATAAATTTACTCTTTTTTTTTAATGAAAAAATTTATAAAATTTAAAAATGAAAAACTAAATAAACTAAAAGATTAAAAAATAAAATTAAATCAAAATTTAATAAATTTAATAAATAAGTTTTAAATTTTAAAAAATAATTAATCTAAAATATTAATTTTAAAAACAAAATTTAAAAACAAAAAACAAAAAAAATTAAAACAAATTAAATTTAAAATAAAAAATTTGAATTAAAAAAAATAATAATTTTTAATTTTTTTAATTTAAAAAAAAAATTAAAAAAATCAAATTAAAAAAAAAAAAATATATATATATATATATATATATATATATTAAAAATAAAAAATAAAAAAAAATAATTTTTTTTTTTTTTTGACCACGCTCACTTGCGCCCGCTCCAAGTGGCTTAGAGTATCGGTCATTGGCGCTGAAGGCTGCATGCAACCCCCAGCCCACCTAGCAATCGGCGTCTGCCGCCATCTGGGCGGGAGGCTGACTCTGGGAATCGCCCTCCCGGGGCGAGGTCGATTCCTGGAATCAGCCTTGCGCAATCGGCCTCCCACCGCGGGAGGGTGATTCCCAGAATCGGCCTCACACCGCGGGAGGGCGATTCCCGGAATTTCCCTCCGCCGCCACCTAGGCGGGAGGCAGATTGGGGGCGCCACCACGATCAATTTTTTTATTTTTTTTTATTTTTTTTATTTTTTTATTTTTAATATTTTTTTAATTTTTTTTTTTTAAATTCAAAAAATTTTAAATTATTTCTTTTAAATTTAATTTTTATATTTCAAATTTAATTTGTTTTAATTTTTTTCATTTTTCTATTTTTTTTTTTTTAATTTTATTCATTTTTTTTGTTTTTAAAATTTGTTTTTCCTAAATTTTATTAATAATTTTTATTAAACTTTGTATTTTTTTTATTTAGTTATTTTTTTTTAATTTTTCATATATTTTTTTTATTAAATTTTATGTTAAGTTTTTTCATTTAATTTTTAAAATTTAATAAATTCTGTATTTTTTTAATTTATTTGAATTTAATATTTTTTTTTAAAATGATTATTATTATTATTATTATTTTAATTACATAAAATTATTATATTTTTTTTTATTTCAATTAAATTGTGTATTTAAAATTAGATTTTTTTTCCTAATTAAACTTAATATTTTCAAATTAATTTGTTTTTTACTTTATTTTTTATTTAATATATTTTTTTTAATTTATTTTTTTCAATTTTTCATTTTTAATTCATTTTTAAAGTTTTTTAACTTTTTATTTTAACAATGTTTTTTTTCTTTATATTTAAAATTTATTTTTTATTTCAAAATCTATTTGGTTATTAATTTATTTATTAAAATTTAATATTTTTCTTTTTAAATTTAATTTGTTATTTTAATATTAACATTTTTTAAAAAATTAATAAAATCTAATATAGATATATATATAGATATATATATATATATATATATATATATATATATATATATATATATATATATATATATATATATATATATATATATATATATATATATATATATATAATTTATTTTTTAAAATTTATTTGTTTTTTTAATATATATATTTTTTAAATTTCATATTTTTATTGTATTTTATTTTTAATTTTTAATTTTTTTACTTTTAATTTAATAATGTATTTTTTTTAAATTTTTATTTTAAAGTTTTAAATGTATTAAAATTTAATATATTTCTTTAAATTTAATTTTTTATTTTAAAATTATTATTATTTTTTGAAAAATTTAATAAACATTTTCTTTTTCTTTTTTAAATTTAATTTCTATATTTTATTTTTTATGATTTCTTTCTTTTTATAATTTTTTTTTTTCAAATTTAATATTTTTATTTTTATTTTATTTTTATTTTTTTATATTTTTATTTTTTTATATTTTTTATTTTTTTTAATGTTTGAATTAAAATTTTTATTTTGTTTTTATTTTTATTTTTTTATTCCTATATATTTTTAAATTTTAAGATTTAAAATATTTTTATTTTTAAAAATTTTTTTTCTTAAATTTTAGGTTTATTTTAATATTTGAATTTTAAAAATTAGAAAATGTTATTTCTATTTTTAAAAACATAAAAAACATGAGACATTTTTTTTTTGTTATTCCAGCATCAACTGGTTTTGTTTTGAGGGTGTTTTTTCAATCCTTTTTTCAAGAAATAATTTTGTTTTTAGCATAATTTTATAAAATATTGAAATTTGTCTTTCAAAAAAAACCAAGTGCGTTCCAGAATACACTTTTTTTTTGTTTGTTTTTGGGGTTTTTTTTCATGTTTTTTGAGTCTTTTTGGGCTAGAGTTCCTGTTTTGAGGTTAGGTTACCTATTTCATCGGTAACATTGTTTAAATGCATTGATTTTAGTGTAGATGTCGTTTTCTAGTACTATTTGACTTCTTGTAAGATGACTTAGATATTGCTAATGTTGAGGTTCTAAATTATTAAAAATATTTTTCAAGATCGGATGGAGAGGGGAGAGAGAGAAAATGATTTCTTGTAGTATATGCATTTATTTCAATGTAGATGATTATTTCTAATCCTATTTGATTGCTTACACAATATGATTGATTTCGACGTACATGTTGATTTCTAAATATATTTGATTGCTTGCACTAGATGCATTTATTTCAGTGTAGATATGAATTCTAATTATATTTTATTCATTTCACTAGATGCATGGATTTCAGTGTCGATGTTGATTCTAGGTTTATTTGATTTCTTGCATTAGATGCACGTATTTTAGTGTTCATCTTGTTCTCTAATCCTATTTGATTATTTACATTAGATGGATTAGATGTTTTTAATTTTGAGGTTGTAAATTATTAAAAATATTTCTCAATATTAGATGGACAGCAGAGAGAGGAAAGATGAATTATTTCACTAGATGCATTTATTTCAATATAGATGGTGATTTCTGATAATATTTGATTGCTAGCACTAATGCATTGATTTATGTTGATTTTTAATTATATTTGATTGCTTGCATTAGATGTATTGATTTCAATATAGACGTTGATTTCTAGTCCTTTTTTATTGCTTGCACTAGATGCATTGATTTCAATCTAGCTGTGGATTTCTAATCTTGTTTGATTGTTTGCACCAAATGCATTGATTTTAGTGTAGATGTTGATTTCTAAACTAATTTGATTGCTTGCATTAGATGTATTGATTTCAGTGTAGATGTTTTTTTCTAATCATATTTGATTTGTTGCATTAGATGTATTAGATGTTAACAATGATGCTATAGATTATTAAAAAATTATATTTTTCAAGATATATTCAGTAATACCAAAAGGGAAACTATTAAGAATTAATTAGTTGGTAAAATTTCTGATACCTAGAATTAAAATTAAATAAATGTGCAAAATCAATCCTACTCCAAGGTATAAATTAATCCTTGATAAGATGTCTACCTTCTTCTTCAACTAATTACTAATACACAATTACATAGATTCAAAATTACTAATAGATAATTGCATACAACAATGTCTTCAAAAAATTTATAAGAGGAAATAATATATTTATAAACATTCAAAACAAATCAAAATATTATTGAAGGAGATGTGATAATTGATTGACGTAAATATTTTTTAAATTTGACTACTCATAAAAAAAAACAAAAATACATTATTTCCCAACTTTGCAAAATAGACTATAGATAAAAAAAAAATCATCAAAATCTTGAAGGAAATCAATTATTTCAAACATTGAAAAGAAACAAACAATTTCAAGAGTAATCTCAAAGCAATGAATTATTAAAACTACTCATCAAGATATATTTAATAATATCTAGAGGGACACTATTAAGAATTAATTAGTTGTCAAAATTTGTTATACCTAAAATCAAATGAAATAGATGTGTAGTATCAAATCCTCTTGTACACTATGGAAAAGAGACAATTACATACACATAAATAATATAACACAACAATTGTAACACTCACAAACACTGTCATCCAAATCCAAACACATAAACACACAAACCACTCAAAACTTCTAAACACAAACTTACAAACCATTCAAGGCAAACAACACATACTAACTTAAACAAGAGAATGCTATAGTCATGCCAAGTAAAGAAAACATAATGTGAATTTTGAAGTTTGAAACATATGCATAATAATGATAATCTAAAAATGTGACATTTTTGTGTTGAACTATAACCAGCTTAGATCTATCGAACACCAATTAGATCATGCACTAGGGATCAAATCCCTGGAGCAACAAACTTTTCCTCAAGCTCTACACTTCAAAAATAATGTTTTCACCTAGAGAGATTTGATTCCTTTGTGCCCATGTTAGATGAATATATTGTACCTTGGTTTGAATGTGTACTATTCTAAAAATTTAATGTGTAATTTGTGTAATATATGTGTTACTCAAATATCTAATTTTCTACACAACAAAATCGTTTAATTAATTAAAAACAAAAATAGAAGTCTTACTACTTATCATGCACCTTCGAATGTAATGCGAAGCATAGGAGTCTGTGCATTTTCTCATAAGGCCTAGTGAAAAACCTAACAGTCTGGGAATTATTCTCATCCAATAAACCTACACCCAATATCGTGTTTCAATGACAATAATCACATGCATGTTTCACGTTTCTTAGAGTAGATTCCCATAATGTTAGATTTCCAATGCTCAATGTATTAATTTCACTTCATCTTCAACAAAACAACAATGAACTGTGTTTTCTTATTATATTTTCCATTATGTAAAATTGACATCTGCATTATTATCCCACAAAGAACTTCATATTGTATGATGCCATGTGTAGAATTTGCATATGACTCTCACAGGGTCCAATCTCTAGTGGTTTGTAGACTGATCATGAATATCACATCAAATTTGGACAACACCTCACATTGAATTTATTTTTTGAAAAGTTTCCTCCACTTGAAATATGCTTTAGTTCTCATTACTCAAAATTCTCTATATCTAGAGTACCAAACCATGTTCCTCCACTCGAATGTTGCACGCATGTTCAATGTTGAGGATTTTCATGGACAGTTAGTTTTTAAGTGGTAATGGAGAGTGAAAGTTGTGAGTATAATATTGTAGCAGGGATTGATAGAAGGGAGATCACCATGAACCTAGTGGTGAATTTGAAGATTATTGAAGATTATTGCTATTAAGATTGCTGACAAATGTGCTAGTATGTTTGTTAGATATCATCTGCACAGTGGAGATGGGGAGGGGAATAGTGTGGCTATGAATATGAAAGAAGTTATGGCTACGCCTTATCCCGAATGGAAGAAAACATTTCACTTCGAGTGCAGCGAGAGTCTTTGTGATTTCCAAAAGCAGTTTGTGATGTTTGAAATTAGGAAGAAAAG
Source organism: Pinus albicaulis (assembly GCA_034641835.2). Classification (NCBI taxonomy): domain Eukaryota; kingdom Viridiplantae; phylum Streptophyta; class Pinopsida; order Pinales; family Pinaceae; genus Pinus; species Pinus albicaulis. The sequence continues at coordinate 1,990,094,784 of CM076575.1, forward strand.
AAAAACAAAACTATTGGGAATTACTAGGGATAAATCGTCTGAGGTGGTTGGATGGGTTGAAATACACTGGAAGGATTTGTTCGCATCTCGTAGATCATTAATCAACAACTGCTCTCTGTTGATGTGTACCAACACTAGTTTAGATAATCATCGCTGCCACCAAGTTTGCACCTTGCAATTTCCTTAGGTACTCTTAATGCCATTGATTCCATTACATAGTTTCCCCATCATGATCATTTGGAAATACAAGAGAGGAATAGGATTCCTCATATATCTAGGACTAAGGTTGCCAATGAAATTTAATGGGGTGAGTTTCTCTTATTGAAGATGCTAGTCCATCAATTGATGTGCATGGTTGTGTCTAACGTCGCTATAATACTTCAATCAACCGCAAGTAATAACCATGTTTCTGTAAATCTTCCAGGATTTGAAACAGATTTGGGTGTTATGATTCAGAGGGTGGAAATTCCTATGAATTAAAATATGAATATGAGTGTAAATTTCAACGTTAGGCATATCGAATGCAGCGATCGGGTTGGATGTGAAGGCGTCAGTGACAAGTATATTTTTGGAATGATATAGTTTGTTGCAATAGGAATTGCCTACGATATTGATAATCATCATAATTCCTTTCGTTATAGAGAAAGGTTTGAAATTACTCTAGCATTCCCTGAGAGAGGGCATGCCAGAGTAATACCTAAAAAACCAGTAGGAATTATACTCCCAACCACCACCATGAATAACAGTGGCAACAGCCCACAATTCCATCAATTTTGATATCAAAGAAGGACAAGAAGCAAATCCCAGATCTGGAGGCGTTTTCACACAAAAAAGAAAACCAAGTACCAGGCCATCATCTATGTTTATTGTTTTGAACTACCACATTAACTTACCTTAGCCCGAAACAACGCAATCGCAAGCTTCTTGCAATACCATTAAGTGTTTTCCACCTATCTTATTCCACCACCGATGTGATATCTGACGAGACAGACATATAACCCAACCACATTTCAAAACCTTTGCAACCCTTTGTATTTCCACACTCCTTATGTTTTCCGCACTTTGCATTTTCCACATTTTAAGTCACACCACAGAGCGCATTTCACAACACTTACCACTAACCTTCCGCCGACCGCAACGTATGTTATTTTCCATATGACGCAATAATGTCATCGCACATCGTGCCTGCAAGGTTTTATGTTTTCCGTTAAAATTTCCTCAAAGTAATCTATTTGCATTGCGATGCAATATCCATCTCACATAATTATGTTTACCATTGAAACTTCCCGCAGCCTATGATAATTGATTTGCGATGCGACAATGCCACGTCACTTCACATTACCACAAACTTATGTTTATCCATGTTCGTGTGAGTTAAAGTTTAAAATCTTTGATCTGTGGTTTGCGATAAAGAGCCAGATGTGATGAGGTCTCAGAGCTAGAATATATAAATTCACAAGTCCGCCCTATTAAGTTTTGAACGCATATTTACATGTTTACCTGTGTAAATCTGAATACGGTTTGCATACCGTTTTTAATGAAGATATGGGTCTTATGACAACCTAAGGACTATTTTTTGTTGAACGTATTTTTAGCATTGATAGAATTAGGTTTTGAAGGCTATAGCCATTTTCATATAAGCTATGTAATTTCATTATGATTTCAGAGAGTAGAAGAATTCAAACTCAAAGAAGAGTTGAATAAAATTAAAATGAAGTTCTTCTCCTATGCTTTTACGTTGTCTGTGTATGATTGTATAATTTCCGCATTTTTTGTATTCTCTCTGTCGTGGGGGAAGCATCCCTTTGGTTATTGATTGCGTTCAAAATTTCCAACATGGTATCGGAGCAGGTCTAGACTCTCAGTGAAAGAAGCACGAGCTCGCTCTCTTTTTTGTAGAAGTTTTAAGATTGGTTTGAAGAAGCATATTTCTCGAGTAGCGAGAAAGCTTCTATTTTACACAGTCAAGAAGATTGTTGTTTTTAACACAGTCACGATGGCAGTAGTAAGGCACAAGCCTCACAAATCCACAATTGCCATAGTTCAATGGTAAAAACTATGATTATCACACCATTTCAATGAGGGCCCTGTTTGCTGCACAAGATATATGGGAGTTGGTGGAAAATGGATTTCAAGAACCAGCAAATGCAGCAATGCTTAATGCTTTAACAACAGAAGAAAGAGACTTACTGAAAGACAATAGGAAGAAGAACTCCAAAGCCCTCTTATATATCTTTCAAGTAGTTCATGAGAGAATTTTCCCAAGGATTGTAGCAGCAACACAGTCTAACGAGGTGTGGGATATTGTTAAGACAACCTCTCAAGGCATGGAGAAGGTGAAGACATCAAAATTACAAATGCTGAGGAGAGATTTTGAACCTTGCTGTATGAAAGAGTCTGATAGCATAGAATCATTCTTCACACATGTGATTGGGTTGGTTACCAAGATAAGGTCTCATGGAGAGACACTTGAGGAAATAAGAATAGTGGAAAAAATCTTGAGAATTCTACCATCAAAATTTGATGTCATAGTAGTGGCAATAGAAGAGACAAAGGATCTCTCACAATTTTCAATGGATGAGCTTCGTGTATCCCTGATGTCTCATGAACATAGACTGAATAGAAAAACGAACCCCTCTTTGGAGAATGATTTCAATACAAAAATATCTTTTGGTTGAGGTAGAGGTCGAGGAAGAGGAAGAATCCCATAGAGAGGTGGAAGAAACAAACCTAGAAGCACAAGTGGAAGTGGCAGCAACTAGAACTCAAGCGAAGGCTCAAGCCAAAATCAAGCACAAGGAAAAAGGTATGATAAATCCCAAGTGCAATGTCATTATTGTAAAAAGTATGGGAATTATGCCAATGAATGTAGAAAAAAACAGAATGACATGAATAATAGACAAAATGTGAATTTTTCAAAAGAAAATTAGAACTAGAGTAATGTGCTTGTAACATGTAATGTAGCACAAGAAAGAGAAGATGTATGGTCCTTAGATTTTGGTTGTAGTAATCACATGATTGGAAACATAGCAATGTTTGTGAATCTAGATGAGAATGTGAAATCTGAAGTGACAACGGGGAGTGATAGTAAAGTCTTTGTCATGGGGAAAGGACGAGTATCAATACTCACAAGTAAGGGAGAAAAGAAACTTGTGCTAGATGTATATTATGTACCTGGCCTAAAATGTAACCTTTTGAGAATTGGATAGCTCGTGAACAACAGCTACAATGTATTTTTTAAGAATGATGTGTATACAATCATGGACATACCTCCAAGTAAAAATGTCATTACAGAAGTGAAAATGAAAAGAAATAGGATGTTTCCTATCAAGATTAGAACAAAATTGAAGGAAGGAGGTGTAGTAGGAGTAGTCACACAAGAGGTATTTCAAGAAGAAGTGAAAGACGAAAATCGGTTATGGAATTTGAGATTTAGACATCACAATTTTGGAGGTTTTAACCTCCTGCATAGAAAAGGAATGGTAAAGGGATTTCCACTCATAGAGAAACCAGACAGCCTATGTGAAGGCTACATCTTAGGAAAACAACATAGAGAATCCTTTCCAACAGGAAAGAGTACAAGGGAAAAGGCACCCTGAGAGATTGTCCACCCAGATTTGTGTTGACCAATGCAAACACCATATTTAGCTCACAGTCACTATGTCTTGAAATTTATAGATGATTATACAAGAAATAAATGGTTTTGTTTCTTGAAATAGAAGAGTGATGTGTTTGAACATTTCTACCACTTCAAATATCTTGTTGAGAAGAAAAGTGGGCACTACATAAAAGCTCTGAGAACAGACAGAGGAGAATATATCTCCAAATACTTCTTACGTTTCTGTAGGGAGAACGACATACACAAGAAATTTACCACAAGGTACACACCACAAAAAAATGGTGTTGCAGAAAGCAAGAACATGACCATCATGGACATGGTCAGAAGTATGTTGAAGGCAAAACACTTGCCAAATGAGTATTGGGATGAAGTTTTTGATTTTGCAGCTTATATTTTGAATATATTCCCAACCAAAGCTGTTATGAACAGAGTCCCAGAAGAAGCATGGGGTGGAACAAAGAATTTTTTCATTGACATGAAAGTATTTTGATGTGTGGCATATGCACATGTCTCAGATAAATTAAGAAAGAAGTTGGAAAACAAGGGGGAGAAGTGTATCTTTGTTGGATACAGTGATGAATCAAAGGCCTACAAACTCTATAATCCATTCACCAAGAAAGTTATAATCAGAAAATATGTGCAGTTCGTTGAATAAGAAACTTGGGATGGAAGCTTAGATAAATAATGGATGTGAAGACATGTATGTATCATGAAGAGAAAGAGGAATGCACAACAACAAATAATTCCTCCACATTGGCTCCTTCTTCACCCACAGAAGCATAAGAAACTACACCATAAGAAAACAACAAAATATCAATGATAAATCAAGGAAGTGCTTCTCTAAGCACACCACAGGGATCATCAAATCCCTCGAATTCAAGTGGAACTCCAAGCACACCAAGAAGACAAAGATTCAGAAATTTGAGTGAAATTTATGAGTAAGAGGAAGTAAATGATAATGTTGGTTTTAACTCTTTATTTACTTTGTTTTGTCATGTGGATGACCTAATCCATTTCGAAGAAGCAGTCAAAGAAGAAAAATGGATTAAAGAAATGAATGAATAGATTGGTGCAATAGAAAAGAATGACACATCGGATTTAGTGAACCTCCCATAAGGAAAAGAAGTTATTGGAGTAAAATGGGTTTATAATTCCGAATGAAATGATGAAGGAAAAATAGAAAGGCACAAAGCAAGACTTGTTGTGAAAGGCTACAAGAAGCAACAAGGAAGAGATTATGAAGAAACCTTTGCACAAGTTGCAAGGATGGGCACAGTGCGGACAATGTTGTCCATTGCAGCACAACAAAAGTGGAAATTCTACCAAGTGGATGTGAAATAAGCATTTCTAAATGGAGTGTTGAAATATGAGGTATATGTTGAACAACCTCAAGGCTATCAGATTGACGGGAAAGAGCACAAAGTTTGCAAGTTCAAGAAAGCTCTTTATGGGCTGAAGCAAGAACCAAGAGCATGGTACAACAGAATTGATGCTTACCTCATAGAAAATTGGTTTGAAAAATGTGATGGGAACCCACACTCTACATAAAATAAAATGACCGTAAGATCCTTATTGTTGTTTTATATGTACATGATTTAATTTTCATAGGCAATGAAGTTTCTCTCATTGTTGATTTTAAGGCAGTCATGAAGAGTGAATTTAAAATGACTGATTTGGGTTTATTGAGATATTTTTTGGGAATTGAACTAAAGAAAAATAAAGAGGGAATTTTTATTTCCCAAGAAAAATATGTTGCAGAAGTTTTAAAGAGATTTAGCATGCAGCACAAAAAAGAAACAGTAACTGCAACTGTCATGGGTTAAAATTAAGCAAAGAATATGCAGCAAAATGTCGATCTGACATTGTATAAGAACATAGTTGGCAGTCTAATGTATTTGAATGAAACTAGGCCTTATATTATGTATGTTGTAAGTTTAATTTCCAGATTCATGGAGACACCAAAAGAGACACATTGGCAAGCAACCAAAACAATTCTGAGGTATGTGATTGGAACAAAGGAATATGGTGTTCTATACTCCTCAACTGATAATTTTAAGTTGATTGGTTACACTAAGAGTTATTTGGATTGAAGTGTAGATGATCGAAAGAGAACATCTGGGTGTATGTTTCATTTGGGATCAGAAGCCATTTCATGGGCTTCCTAGAAGTAACCAATAGTTGCATTATCAACAACAGAAGCAGAATATGTGGCAACAACAACTACAACATGCCAAGCAGTATGGATGAGAAGGAGCCTGAGAGATTTATGTCATGAGGAAGATGAAGGAACCACAATTGATGGTGATAATAGCTCAGTTTTTCATTATCAAATAATTTGGTTTCCCATGAGACAATAAAGCACATAGATGCCAAATATCATTTTATAAGAGAACTGGTTAACAATGGTGAGATTGTTTTCTAGAATTGCAGGACAGAGGAACAGTTTGATGATATCCATAGAAAGCCATTGTGAAAAAGAAGTTTTGTTTACCTTATACAATGTCTGGCAATGACTGATGGAGCTAGTTGTTATTAAGTGGGAGTGTTGAAATTATAAGTCAATGACTACCATGAATAACAATGGCAACAACCCATAATTCCATCCACTTTAACATTAGAGAAGGACAAGTAGTAGATCTGAGATCTGGAGGCATTTTCACGCAACACAACAAACCAAGTACCGAGCCATCCTTTGTGTTTGTTGTTTTAAACTACCGCAATAACTTACCTTAGCCCATAGTACTGCAATCACAAGCTTCGTGAGATAACCTTAAGCCTTCGCCACCTATCTTATTCCACCGCTGATGCGAAATCCGGTGGGACCCACATATAACCCAACCGTATTGCAAAACCTTTGCAACCCTTTGTATTTCCACAATTCTTTTGTTAGATCTAAGAATTTTGTGATCCATAATTTAGATAAATGACCTAATCCTAATGATGTCATTAATCCGAAAGACATTTATCTAAATTATTTTATTTTTTGCACTTCGTACTTACCACATTTCAAGTTGCACCACAGAGTGCATTTCGCAACACTTACAACTTAACTTCTGTGGACTGCAACGTATGTTATTTTCCATGCGATGCGATCGTGCCATCACACATCACGCCCACAAGGTTTTATGCTTACCATTAAAATTTCTGCAAAGTAACGTATTTGCATTGCAATGAGATATCCATCACACATCAAAATCGCACAGAATTATTTTTACCATTGAAACCACCCGCAGGCTATGATAATTAATTTGCGATGTGACAGTGCCACATCACTTTACATTCTCACAACCTTAAGTTTATCCGTGTTAGCTCCAGTTAAATTTTAAAATCGTTAATCTGTGATTTGCGATAATGATCCGAATGTGATGAATACTCATGGATGGAATATATAAATTGTGAATTTCGTCGTTTTAAGTTTTGAACGTGTCTTTATGAGTTTTCCTGTGTAAATCAGAATATGGTCTTTGTACCATTTTTAGTGAAGATATGGGTCTTACGATAGCCCAGGGAATAATGTTTGTTGAACGTCTATTCAACATTGAATTAGCATTGATATAATTAGGGTTTCAAGGCTACGGTCATTTTCATATAAGATATGTAATCTCATTACGTTTTCAGAGAGCAGAAGAAGTCAAACTCAAAGAAGAGTTGCTTAAAATTAAAAATAAGTTCTCCTTCTATGTTTTTACGATGTCTGTGTATGAATTTTTAATTTCTGCATTTGTTTTATTCTCTTTGTTGTGGGGGGAGCATCCCTTTGGTTATTGATTTTGTTCAATATTTCCAGCAAAACCAATTATTTAAAAAATTCAAAACAATTGTCCTTTGATTTCTATGCGGCTTTGTTGGAATGATTTTTCTTAGGATTCATTGTTATGTTCACAAGGATGTGTAAAATATTTTCATTACTAGATGCTACAATTCTCTCTCAGAACCAAGTGTATCAGTGTCAAGTGAATGGTAAACTTGTTTACATATCTATAGTGACAACCATATATCTACATCAGATATATCTGTTGGATGTTTGTTGAAGAAGAAAATCGGGTAAGTTATTTGCAAAACACTGGTTTTTCATTATACTAAAAGCCAAGGTTGCATTTTCTGAAAAACCCTAGGTTGCAGAATAGGAGTTGTTAATTGGCGCCATATTTATCTTATGCGGAGATACCTTCAGTATTTTTCAATTCTCGAAGAAAATCGAGGGCTAGCTTAACATAATCAAAGCAGGATGGTGACAACGACACTAACTGCAGCCCTGGTTAAGCAGTTCACAAATGGGTTATTGTGATTAGAACCTTGGTTTCAAGTATTGATTTATTATTGATGTGTCTCACTTAAATTCAGATTTGGGTTGAGCGTTTAGTTTGTTGTTTGACCACAGTCAATAATAAAATGTATTCTGAGCTATTATACAAGTCTATTCCCAATTTATTTGGTGATTAGATTTTTCAAACACTAATTACGGCCTATATAAGTTGTATGTCACTGCAAATTTCAAGAAATGTGCTCCTCGATTTGCTGAAAGGTATTTTACTGTTTGGTTAGATCCATACAGTGTTATATTTTCAACAAGTTCATCACATAGGATCTGTTGTATCAATATCAATATTCACCAAGGTAGATTTTAGGGGCTAATATTCGCAGGTGGGCTAATTTTCTATACTTTTTTCAAAAAGCATATTCGTCAATTTCCACTTTTTTAAAAAATAATTCACCCAAGTTTTATAGTATGAAATTATTATAATCTAGAATTCACCAAGACCTTATATAGACAAATATAATATAATCAGAATTTTAGATATTTTAACAAAATTATCATCAAACATTTTAAATTATTTCTATTATAAATTATTAATATTCGCCAAGGTTTCTAAACTTTCAAACAGATATCCATCCTTAAAAATTTTCCTTGATATTCACTCAGATTTTTATTCATATTTCACAATCTCTGCAATTTTCTCGAATAAAAACTTATTCCTATCAGACGATTACACTTCTCATTTGTGTTCTAAAACTCAAGTTTCTATTTTTTTTTGTGAGTAATCACATCCAAACTATATCCTTTTAGGATTTTACAACTCCTCATCATCAATTTCCCTTATCTTCACAATTGTTGGATATATTTTGGAACAACGTTTAAATGAGCCCCTATCTAAAAGTCGCTCAAAAATAATTCTATGCAACTTATAAAGCTTTGAAATTTCCAATTTCTAAATTTAAATTCATCTTCTTAGAGAATTTTTTATCCTTTAGTGTTTTGATAACGTGTTTCGAAATTAAAAAGTATGTCTATTTATGTTTCATGAGGTTCAATTCATAAAAATATTTAGAGAGAAAATTGATATTATTTTATTTTTATTTTAAAAATATATCTATATATATGTTAATATCAAATTAAATATAGAAAAAAAAATGTACATTTTTCTGAACTATAAAATGTATTATTTTCTTGGGTAATAACATACAATCCATCCATAATTTAAATAACAATCTATTATTTAAATAAGTGAGCCATAAGATTCATTAAATACATAGTCAATTCCTAGGGTTAAAAATCAGGGTTTTACTCTTAGTTCAAACTTACTTAATTAATTGAATACTTAACTTTTTCTTACTTACATTGATACCTTAATATTAAGATCCAAAATTTTAAACCTAATTATTAATATAGTAATTAAAATTACTATTAATATTAATATCTAATCCCTATCATACACCTAATAATTTTTAATGTGGTTGATATAAGCATATCAACGTATATAGACCATCTTTACCAATGTGGTTGTGCTAGTGGATAACACAATGACTTGTTATAAATTGAGATAGAGAGAAATGTCACATACAAATCAAGATTCACTATGTTTTATTCATCTCACAAAAGATACATATATTGTATATAGATCACTCACTTTGATGAATGTGGATCCTAAGAAAGTGGATCTATGACACATGCATGACACAACTACAACTCTTACATAGGAAACAATAACTTCTAGATTGACACCTCAATACACACACTAAACAATTTTAATCACATGAAACACATGGAAGCATTACTTCCAATAGCTTTCCTTAATGATTACATGTAGAAAACACACATTACAATACTAATGTTTCTCATATTTTTTTGATATGGTCATCACTAGCACTCATATTGTAACACCCTCTTCCCATATCTACCCAAATAATCAGCCAACCAGGGTAAAGGTGAAACAAGAGGCTAGTATGACTTGATTCAACCTCCTACGTGACCATAAGGAAGTGGAATCGACATAAACACATCACACATACCTTCCACATAAGCAGTAAAACTCTCAAGAGCCATCCCAACCACTAAAGTAACCATCCCCTAGGTCCCGATGAGGGTTTAGACCATTAAACCCCCAAACACTCCCTTGATACAGGAAAGGGTCTGCCTGGGAGGCTCTGGATGCTCCCATAGTATGGGTATGCATGTGTCCAGGGACGTTTTTGCATAGACCTGTGCTAGCGTCCCCATGACTTGACCCACTTTTTTAGGCCGAACGCGCAGGTCACTTCCAAAACTCAATTAAATGTTCATAAATGAATTATAACAACAAAACAATGATACATTTGCGAAAACACTGGGAAGGTCCAGACTGGTACCCTACTAGCCATGACACACATTTCTTCAAACGTGTCACAAATATGTAATCTACAGGTTTAAACAACATATCTGAGCATAAGGGTCTCATACTTATCTCAGAATCATTAAGAAGAATTTTTCCCTTATATTATTAGCTACATTATCATTTATTAGGTCATAGATACATTGTTAATTCATTTAAAAATTGAAACATGAGGAGAGCCATTCATCATCATTGTCATAATACATTTTTATAACCAACATAATAACAAAAAAATTATCAAGGATACATTTTCCATAGAATCCACAAATAAAAAAGTGAATTTATACATAGGATATCAAGAAAATAACCTCTTATTAATGAATGCAAAAACCAACCCGGGATGGGACTACCAACTCCCACCAAACCATAGATTGTCTAAGCCAAATATATCTTCAGCCAATCACCCCCATGCCATATTACAAACATAAATATGGGACTCATAAAAAAAAGTAACCAAATACTTATGGACGCTACCAGAGTTCTCCACCTACAGCGTGAGGAATTTTATTTTCTCCTAGTCTCTCGGGATTTACCGCAATCCATAGTATGATCAAGGGATCACTAGGCCGAAAATTGGTACTCCACTCTCTAATATTTACTGTATATCCCATATCAATATTACTAGGCCTATCGAGGCACACAATACCTGTCATTACTGCAACCCATTATCTGGTACAGGGGACACTAGGCTAATGGCTTTACAACAATCCACAACTTGTTCTAGGTATCGCTATGCCATGTTTTTTTCATTACGAAGATCTACCTCACTCAGATTTGAATCCATCCAGCCATCCAGCTTAACTAGAACATGAGAACTCCATCACACCATGGCTATTTGAAAATGGCAAGGCTAGGCTCAAAGCACTGTCACACTTGGAAAAACCCATGCCATGGAAATAAAGAACGACATGCAATAAGATGCATGTGTAATATAGAAAGGAAACCACACATGAAAAGTGATAACTGCAAAGAATCATGTTATAATTTCTTGGTCCTACTCTTTCTTGCTTACTCCTTCCTTCCTCTTGACTTCTTTGGCTTTCTTGATCCAATTCCAAAGTTCTCCAAGAAAACGTTTTGTGTCCAAGACTACGAGAGAGAGAGAGAGAGAGAGATATAATAATGAGATACCTCCAAAGCTTAACTAACAAAAGGTTGAGAAAAATCTTGCCAATTTATCCTCAGAAACCTTTTTATCAATGAGGCCTTTATTTTCTTCCTTTTCCATTATTTTCCTTCATTTTCCTCCTCGCATGCAACTTGTGACCTTTTAACTTCCTTTTCTCCTATTTTCCATTATTTTCTTAAATAAATGTTCCAAAAATGGAATTTTCCTTTCCAAATCCTTTTTCATTACCTTCGCCAATTTCCTTAGTCATAATAAGCCAATTAACATCCTTACAAGGATGTTTTTCCAAAAATTCAGCTTGGAATAAGTGTCCCATCAACCATGGTTATTATTTTTCCTTTATTAGATTTTATTACATGAACTTTTAACCTAGTATATTAAAAAATGCTCCCCCTTAGAGAAACGCCATCATCGGTGTTCTACGACACCTACAACCAACAAACTGTTGTAAGAAAAACATACTGCCCATGGAGCTTTATAATGAACTCGTTGCAGTATTTACAATGACCACCTGCTGAAAACATGACAATCATACCATTTATTGGAGCTTTATAACACAAATCGTTAGAGTATCTACAATAATAACAAAATATACAACCATTGCACATTTTCTCAAGAAAAAAATAAAAGGTACGATTCTCGTATCAACCAACAAGGGAATCTAGCAGCTAACACCTACACCCTCAAATTAATACCAAGATTCGCCTCCTTCCCAGGAAGTCCATAACTCAATGCCAAAGCCGAAGCTGCATCCAATGTATAGTACTACAATCATATATTGTGGTTCCCTTAGTGATCAGTTACCAACTCATTGTTCCAAGGCGCACTCCCAATATGCATCTAATCCCACCTGTAAATTCTAATGACCAAAATAAATCCATCACCGAACTTCCCTTCTCTGATACACAGTCCCTCATGAAATCTGGTAACCCCCTTCCAAGCAGTCACTCACCTTCCAAGTTCCACTACATCCCCTATCCTCGGTGATCCATCCATTGGAAAGGATTCCTCACGTCAGAATATACAAAAACAAGGGATATACTTGCATCAAAAATATCATACTAGTCATATGACACTCATGTTAATCAATGGATACTATTGCATACTAGTGTACCACAACGGCCCTTCTCCTGAAATGTTTTACCAACACACTATTTCCTATTTCAATTCCTTTTATTGTTTCTACTAATTCTTGTGGTTAGCTTAAACCACCCAACTGATCATTTCGATGCTTTCATATACCAAGAAAATAATCCCCATTAAACTCAAAACAAATTAAAATAAACTCAAAAATTACCTCATTAGTAGCTCATCAATAAGGTACACTTGCAAAAATTTATACTTTCTGTCACAGGATGTCCAACTAGTTGTTTTACCAATCATCATGTATGAACATATCACGTCTGGTTAGCTCAAAATGGAACCATCATAAATTTAAATCACTAATCGCCTTAAATAAGAATTACACATAATCATAAATCAAATGTAGCCATCATAAGTCAGAATCATATATCACATGCATAATAAAGCCGAAATAAAATATCAATAATTATCCTTCTTCGGTCCTTACTTCAACCTTTGTTTCTTATGTACACACACATGATCGGTTTCCACACCTGGCAAGCATCAATTGGTTTTTCTTCTCTTCAATCATGTACACAGGCACATAGTGTAAATCACAAGACGTACAACCATATATACGTTGGATCACCTACCTCGAGTTGAGGGCCTAACTCAAGTCATGTAGAGTGTCTTTTACTTTTTAGGAGCCATGGTTGAGTTTATTTTGTGTTGTAATTAATTAATTTAGTTTAACTCAATTAAATTTTGTTAAACTAGTTCTAACTTTTTGACAAACTAGTGGGAGCTTTAGTAGTGAGTTGTCTACACTATGATCAATGAGTTAAATCATTCATTCATGATCTATGAGTTACGCAGCTGAGATTGAAGTTCAAGGGAAGTGTAATATCATTTGTATAATTATCCAGGTTGTATAGATGGTGCATGTAGTCAGAGGAATAGCCTAAATGAACGACCCAATACAATGGATGATAAATCCTATTAAATAGGGGATAGTTCCAATGTAAAAAATTCATGGAAATAGAGACTTGAGTAAGCATAAAATTGGTTATGTATTAGCCAAGGCTTGTCTAGGAAGCAGTGAATTAGATATAGATAGTGCATTGGTTGCTCAGGCTTGATCAAAGCAATGTAATCTTCTCATATTTTTCTTACTAATGCAATATACAGATATTAGGGGTTTTTAGTTGCAGCTTCACCTAATAAATCATTGTGTAATGTTTTGATTGAATTCTTTCTCTTGTATGCTTCATGATTTTATGATCTATTAATTACTATTGCAGTTGGTAGAGTATATTCAAGTCTATTGTTTTAGTAAATTGCAATTATCAGTTTGAATCTATAAGGAAATTATACATGGTATCAGAGATGGAATCACAACAAAAGAGAATAATTCAAGGTTTTCCTTGTAGGTGAATTGAATTTCCAGTATCATTCTTTAGAGCTAGCAAGGTTCCATTATATGGCCTGACACTCAAGTATTCCCTTAAGGGTATCTCAAATTACATTTCTTGGAATGGAAGGATGGAGGAAGTATTCAAATATAATCAGCTAAGGGAATTCGTAGATCATGATATCTTGAAGCCTCCAGCATATGATGCTAAATATATAAGAGTGTGGAAGAACTGTGTAGCAAGACCTAGAAGGAGCACCTTGGAGGGTGGGAGAGACCACATAGCCTTGAAACTACATGGAAAAGAGACTCCCTTTACTATGTTTAAGACTCTTAATGAGAAATTCGGTAATAAGAATGAAGCCAATAAACTTGAACTAATGAGGAAATTGAGAATTGAAGACAAAGGGTATGAGGTAGTCTTTAGAGATGGGAAAACCTACCTCAAGAATCTTACTTCATTTCAAATAAAGAAATTTGGTGTCAAGATAGAGAGTCTCTACACATTAGAGGAAGATGCATGGATAATCTTGAGGAGAATGGAATGAATTAGAAATTTTGTGGTTGAGAGGGGGCATGAATTAGATCTCAAGAGGAAGCCTCGGCTAGTTGGAAGTTGGGATGACCATGAGGATGATAATGAGGAGGATTAGTCAGGGACCTCTAGTAGGAGAAGAGTTCAAGCCAAGTGGGAAAAGGGATATCATAAACCCATAGCTCTAGGAGTCAGGTGGGGCGATGTAGATCCTTAGCGCAAGAGTTGCAGAAATTTGGGAAAGGTCAATTGAGGTTTTTTTTGTATCATGGATCATTACCTTGCTACATGGTCCTAAAGTATTCAATATAAGGAGGATTAATGTCATTCATATGCTTAGGAGTTCCAAGAAGTGTTGAAATCAGAGAAAGAGGCTCGGTAGTAGAGTCAACAATAACATAGTTTTCCCAGTAGATAATTGCAAATTGATTGAGTGATTTTTTTTTTTTTTTAATTCTTAATTGTAGATGTTGCAGTGGCAGCAACAATAGTGAGAGGTGTTTTATGCGGTACATTCAAAAGGTGCTATATTTGGGTAAATGTGAATCCATTTCTTGTTGAGAGGGATTGTTGAAAATGGAAACAAGAAAATTTTAAAATTACAAATAGAAAATCTTAATTTGATTTTCCCTTGAATTAAATTAGGAGATAACTCTAATTCCACATCACAAGACAAATTTTACTAGTTAACTAAGTTGGTTTGACTTAGCTGGCTCATTTAATTCGAGTTGAGGGCCTAAATTGGGTCATTTAGAGTGTCTCCAACTTTTTAGGAGCCCTCGTTGAGTTTATTTTGAGTTGTAATTAATTAATTTAGTTTAACTGAGTTAATGTCAATTAAACTAGTTCCCACTGTAGGAAGAATTAGTGGTAGGTCTAGTAGTGAGTTGTCTACTATGTGATCAACTTGAGTTAATTAATAAATCAACCATAAACTAACTCATGCATGAATGATCTATGAGTTACCTAGTTCAGATTACAGTTCAAGGGAAGTGTACTATCAACTATTTAATTATCCAAGTTGTACACATGGTGCATTTAGTCAGAGGAAGAGCTTAAAGGAACTACGAAATCTAATGGAGGGAAATTCCTATTAAATAGTGGATAACTCCCAAGGAAACAATGCAAGGAAATATGGACTCGAGAAAGCATAAAATTGGTTAAGTATTATCCAAATATTTTCAAGGAAGAAGTGAGATAGATAGAGATAGTGCAGAGGTTTCTTTGGCTTGAGAAAAACTTTGTAATCTTCTCATATTTTTCTGAAAAATGAAATATACAGATTAGAGGGGTTTTTACCTGTGGCTTTCCCAGGAAATCATTGTGTATTGTTTTTATTAAAATCTTTCTCTTGTATGCTTTGTGATTTGATGATAGTTTATGAAATAATGAATTTGGGATTGTGAGTTAGGTAAATGAGGAAATAGGATGGTTGTTATTACTAGGTTAAGAAAGAAATAAATGTTAGGAAAATAAAGAAATGATCAGATTGTCATGAGGTTGTGAAAGCTTATTCTATATCAGGTAAGAGGTGTCTAGGCTCAGTATTAGTGAATTATCATGTCCTTGGTTTCAGGAATTGGTTATGTTTAAATTTTCCTATAAATTGTAATATGTTTTAAGAGGAAGATAAATTTAGTTGGTGGGTTTTTTCAAATTAGATTAATGATCTCTCTAGGCTCTATATTTTATTTTTTTATCATAGCTATAGTTGAGAGAGTTGATGAATATGAGTGTCAAGTTCGTGCATGTAAATAATTATTGTGTCATAGTTTTGGTGAAGTTTTGTGACAAGCTACCTATGAGTGAATATATGAAAGAGTTGATTTTATGCATTATCCATTGTGCAAAGATTCCGAATAACAACACTATTTGGGAACATTATGCATCAAAATATAACGTCATGTGTTGGAACTGGTGCTATGAACACTATAGTATACTTTTTTATTTTGATTGCTTGACAAAGCAAGTTGCAAGGTAGAATGCGATTTGAAATTGTTAAAGGTTCATTCTCAGATGGATTTCACATGGAAAGGTGTGTCGTGACAAAAATCATTGTGCCAAACTATAATAATTATTGTGAACTGTAGTAGAGAATTTCCTAAAAATTCTCTTAGGTGGACTTGTGCAATTATACTACCATTGATGCTTGTGATATCATCTTTTAGTGATGTTCTGCATAAGGTTCAAGTGTGAGGAGTCTATGAAAATGTGTTTTCTAAGGAAGATAAGTATTGGCGATTGTTTCAAGTTTTGAAGCAAGCTGTTGAGAAATAAGAATCCACTGCAGTATTTGAAGAGAGGGTATCACATTTAAGGTGTCTCTAAAAAATAAAAGGTAATTGATATTTTTAAGTTGATGGATTTTTTTTTTTTAATGTGTAACTAAATAGCTAATCCTTTGGTGGAATCCTATTTAATAGAATCAACGAATTTGGAGGGTGAAAACTATATGAAATGTAAATCTAAAATGTATACATTGATGGAAGGATACAATGTTTGGAAGATTGTGTATGGAGAAGAAGTTAAATTAAAAACTTGTTTCACTATGGATGTGTTAATTCAAGATTGGAAGAAATGAGCAATGAAGGAAAAAGTACTTCTAAGAGTGTTTGTAAATATAATAGTATACCTCACATCAGAGACTGCAAGAAATCAAATGAAACATATGCAATATTCAAATTTATGTATGGGAAAATAATCAAAATTACGTTTTATTTTGAAGACTAATATTCTCTTAGTAGAAATGGATGAAAATAAAAATATTAACAATTTTATTTCAAGAATGAAAGAATTTAAGAACAAGATAGGTGATATAGGTAAGAAGATATCTAACATTGACTTATTCTCCAAAGTTTGAATGGTATGCCAGATGAATAAAAAATGTCCATAGGTCATGCAACATGGGAGAGGGTTGGTATTTTTGATGAGCTGCTAGGTATACTTATGCAAGAGGAAGTTAGGAAAAATAAGCTTAATAAATGCCTCAATGTTCTAATCTAGGATTGGTAGTGAAAGGAACAAATATTTTTAGAAGAAAGTCCCTAGAGGAAAGTAAAGGATCAAAGCTACATACGAAGCCATTTCAAGTACATCCAATAGTAAGAAAAATTGAAAATGTGAGGAGAAATGATGATTATTACTATTCTCCCAAGATTATCCACCTTCCTAGAGATTTTCCTAAAATAAGGTATAAGCAATCCAAACATAGAAAACATACATGACATTTTTTTAATAATGATGCCTCCCTAACTAACTAATTCAAAAATGTATTGTTTGTTTCTAATGTTTTCTTATATGATGAAACAAATTCTATCGACTCCTACTTGGTATATTTTGATGCATCAATTCATATTTTTTTTAATAAAAAATACTCGTTTGATACATTTTGTGAAAACATTAATATCACACATAGTTATCTAGGAGATAATATATCTCATAAAATAACAAGTAAAAGAGATATATACGTATCTTTTTTCTAATGGGAAAGAGAAACATATTCAATATTTCATGAAGTACCATGTATAAAAGAAAACCTAATTCTAGTATCCACTATAGCAAACCAAGTTAAAAATGTTGAATTTGTGAAATATCATCGTGTAGTGAAGGATATGAAACATCACTAAAAAATTGTCGCATGAGGAGTAAGAGTTGGGGGATCTTATAAGTTTGATGTAACTACGATAAATCATCAGTAATTGGCATCTACATCCATTTCAAATGAATAGCTATGGCATAAAAGGTATGGACATTTGAATAATAATGATCTCATTTTTATTTAGAAGAATATATTGTAAAGGGTCTTCCAAATATCAAGTATAAACATATTGAGTGTGAAGGATGCATAATATGTAAATAGGATAGGGAAGAATTTTCTATGCACACAAAAGGAAGAAAACATGAAATTTTTTAATTAATACATATTAATATATGTGGTCCCATGCAAAAAAGATCTCTTGAAGGAGCATATTGTTTTCTTATTTTTATTTAGATAGCACTACATATACTTGGGGTATTTAATGAGGAAGAAAAGTGATACATATTTAAATATTTTAAAGAATTCAAAAATATGGTTGAAAAACAAAGAGAAATGTACATCAAAATTTTCAGAATGGATGAAGGGGGGAGTATATATTAGAAGCCTTTAAACATTGAAAAGGAAATGGAATTCTACAAGGTGTAATGTTGCACATACACCTCAACAAAATGGAATAGATGAGAGAATGAACATACCATTACTTGAATGGCTCAAAGTATGATCAAAGGTAAATGTTTATCTAATTATTATTGGGTTGAAGTTAGTTATAAAGTTGTATATCTCAAAAAAAAAGTCCATATACATTTTTAGAATGTAAATCACCATTTGAAGATTATTTTGGTTTTAAAAATGAAGTTATAAATCTTAGAATTGTCTAGAGTATAGGATTCTAACACATTCCTAAAGTGAATAGAATAGAATTTGATGCCAAAGCAACCAAATGTATTTTTTTGGTTAGTGTTTTGATTATAAAGCTTATAAAATGTTTTATACCTTCACTCAGAAAGTGTTTCCTAGGAGAGATTTTTTATGTAACGAATTTTCAAATGAATTTTGTTCAGGTGGCATTCACCTGAACAAAATCATGAAATTTTCAAAGAAAAGTTCTTGAACAAGTGTAACACGAAGATATAAGTAACATGTACAAGTCATTTATTGAAAGTACACCAAGAAGCAAAGATGAAGATACCCCGAAAAGAAAAACAAAATATGAAGGAACAGAAAGAAGCACAAAGAATGTCCACTAAAAACATGGACTCCTAGAGTTGCCTGAAAACAATGGCCCTATAGGATCAAATGGTTATACAAATAAAAATTTAAAATTCATAGTAGCAAAAACAAATATAAAGCAAGATTAGTTGCAAAATATTACTAAAAAAAAACAAGTATACATTATAAGAACTTGTTGTCTATCATTTGAAAAAAACCTTACATGGTCTTTATGAACTTAAACAGAAAGGTGCTTCACTCAACAAACCTTTCCAAAAACAAAAGCTATCCTATTAAATTGATTAAGTTAAATTTAAATAAACATATTTCACTAATCTCTTGTTAATGACCTAATTATCATAAAGAGTGCTACCAACTTCATTGAAAACATCAAAAGGACACTACTGTTTAGGTATGCAGTTGTCATATGTATCATAGAAAAATGATCTTGGGAGCTGCACTATTGTTTAGGTATCGAGCTTTTTAATGATAACGACAATAGAAGTTCAACCTTTATTATGGTTATAATATCGAGTTCAACGAGCATTACCAGTGGACATCACAATTAACACAAAGTTCACTTACGAAGGGTGGAAGTTGCAGACGAAAGTAATCATTGAATCTCAAAAGCGGAAGGATATTTTTAATGCTAAGAGAGAATATTGGATCACTTACCATTCATGAGCATTCTCCTTTTTGAAAGCTAGAAAGTAGATACATGCAATTAATCATAAAAAACACATGATAACGGGTGAAGGTGTATATGGAGATAATGGTTGGCATCTTACAGCTTTTTGAAATAGGGTTAATGTGTTAGTTGTGATACACAGATGCTACAGGTGGAAAGTTATGAAAGGGCAGGAAGATTATGAGTATAATTTGATGTTTATTGCTACTTCTGCACTGGGCTCAGAGGTATTGGTAGATACATATTCATCCACCATCACTACTTCCCGGATTTTATTAAAATATATTAAGAAACGTTACTATTGAGATTCTACTTTATAAAATAAATTATATAAATGGCCATCAGATTGCTTTAATCGAATTAAAAAACCAAACAAAACTTACTTTAATTAAAATAAAATTACAACACTATAACTTGTGTAGCAATAGGAAGCTGAAAAATAATGTCGGTCTTATTGAAAGAAAGATTCGTCTAGACACTACCAACCTTCACATTTTCACCCCAACTTATTTTATTTTTGTTGAGGTATTTCCTGAGCTTAAATTTGAGAACTTTATGAGCTATTTTAGTGAGATATTTTGATTTTAGTTGAGATATTTTAGTGAGCTTAAGTTTGAGTTATGAATTTTCAAAGGCCATTGTCACTTCTGAAAGGTGAAGCCGTATTTATCGGTTTTACTGATGAAGGATCCACAGGGCATCAAAGCTCGATATATTTTTATGTGCCAAAATTTATTTGGTCATAAATGGAATTTTATTGGTTAAGCTTCCCCTATTTCCAAGTATATATTAATTCAATTAACTTTTAATTTTTAAGCTAAAATGGATAATTAATTAAATTAACTTGTAAAGATACATGGATATGTTTTTTAATAAAATTTTAATATATTTTTCTTAAGATATTAAGATTGATGTGTAATAATTTTTAATATAATTAATTAAAATTCAATTTTAAAAATATCTTTATTAAAAATATAGTTTTTCAAGTGTAATTGAAAGAGTATTAATATTTTATACCAATTATTTTATTAAAATGATTTGATATGACAAAAACATGTATTTGTTCACTTATATATATATATATATATATTAAATTTATTTTACTAGGACATGGTCTATAACTTATGAGAGGAAGATATTGTCACATAACATTATATTAAAAAAAATTAAAAATATATGTAGGCAAATTAATGAAAAATGAAAAATAAAAATAAATATGAAAAAAAAAAAAAAAATTGAGTATGTCTACTCATTTAAAATTTTCATATATATATATGAAACTACAAATTTTCAACAACACACATATATATATAATGATCAGACAATAAAATTTCAACTTAAAAATAGTCTCCTAAGAAAATCTTCTTAAACAATACAATTCAAGGGGAATATTGTTGTTGTTATATTGGATAACTGTTTACAAAGCTTTGTAGGCCACCTCAACCTTGCTCCAGTCAAAATCTTGGCTACTCGCCAAAGAGTGAAAAAGAGCCCCATTTTTGTAGAAGAATTCGACTTTCTGAGCATGGATTGATGAATCAATGAATTATGTTCAAACTTCTAAGTTGAAATTAGAAAGAAATTTTTAATGCTATATGTGTTGAAGTTTCTGAACAATTCCTTAACATACAGAGGAAATAAAATTCCTCGACTTGCAACATAGAGATAAAATAAAAATTAAATTGCAGATACAGAGAGATGAAATATAACACTGCTATTTCATGAAAAGTAAAACTTTGTTACAAGATGTAACCTTTCTTCAGAACAAGGTTCTGGATTCACAACAAAATTCAATGACTGCTGCAGACATAACGCTACAACAAACTTCCTCTGTCTCTCTGTTTTCTCTATTTTTCTGCCTTCGAGCTTTCAAAATACAATACACAACAACACAATACAATGCACTCACGACATATATGACATTACAATATATATATATATATTATAAATATCTCATATTTATAATATATATATATAACCAAAGTTAAAATAAATATACCGTGGTAAAATTAAAATTAACCAATGTTAAAACTAAAACATATGCGGAAACTTGAAATTAAATTAAAACATTTAACTTTGTCCTAAAGTTTAAAACTTAATTCCTTTCATGCTTTCCGGGGGCTGCTTCAAAAGCCTTCCCGTGAGTTCCCTCTACCTCCCGAAATTACTTTGATTGGTGAAGATGGTGGGTCCACAGACGGATGACGTCACCCATTCTGGGGGTTCTCCTTCCCCCTTGTTGCTCGAGTCTGCTGCCCCTCCAAAATGGAGCTCGTTGGTTGTGCATTCAATGTGGTTAGCAGAGAATTGAATGTTGGTTGGTGTTGTGGATTAGTTTGTGATTGCGTGAAGTTCTGGACTGGAGGTTTCCACCGCCATTGTTGTCCTTTCCAATCCCATCAACTTTGAAGTCTGTCGTCCTGCTACTTTTTTCATTCCCATCACAATTAATGTTGTCATCTTGTTGTTTGTGCGGGCAGTTGGAATTAATATTCCAACACTCCCCCTAAATTTCAACTGCTGGGTTTTCTTGCATACCCAGGAATTTCCTTAAATAATTAAAACTCTTCTCTGTTAATGGCTTTTTCAATATATCAGAGAATTGTTCTTCTGTCGTGCAGTGCTGCCAAAAAATCTCAACATTATTAACCAATTCACTTATAAAATGAAATTTTGCATTGATATGCTTTGTTCTCTTATGGAAGACAAAATTCTTTGAAAGAGCTATTGTTGAGCTGTTATCGCAGTAAATTGTCATTCCTTTGTCTTGCTCATGACATAAATCTCTCAACATTCTTCTCATCCATACTGCTTGGCATGTTGCTTCTGTTGCTGCCACATATTATGCCTCCGTTGTTGATAAAGCAACTATTGGTTGCTTCTTGGAAGCCCATGAAACCGCTCCCGATCCAAATGAATAACATATCTAGATGTGCTCTTCCTATCATCTACACTTCCAGCCCAATCACTGTCAGTGTAACCAGTCAATTTAAAATTTTCAGATGAGGAGTAGAAAATACCATAACCCTTCATTCCATTCACATACCTTAGAATCCTCTTGGCTGCCTGCCAATGAGTCTCTTTCAGCCTTTCCATAAATCTGGAGATTAAACTTACAACGTGCATTATATCCGGCCTAGTTGCAGTCAAATACATGACACTGCCAACTATGTTTTTATACAATTTTGGATTAATATCCTTGCTGCTGTCTTCTTTGCTTGATTTTAGCCCCATGACAGTTGGATTTATAGCTGCTTTGCTATTCTACATGTTGAATTTTTTCAACACTTCTTCAACATATTTTTCTTGGGAAATGAAAATACCATTTTAATTTTTCTCTACTTCAATTCGAAGAAAATATCTTAAAAAACCCAAATCAGTCATTTCAAATTCACTCTTCATGACTGTTTTAAAATCAACAATGAGAGAAACTTCATTGCCGGTAAAGATTAAATCATCTACATATAAAACAACAATAAGAATCTTACCATCATTTTCTTTTATGTAGAGTGTGGGTTCTCCATCAAATTTCTCAAATCCATTTTCTGTCAGGTAAACATCTATTCTGATGTACCATGCTCTTGGTGCTTGCTTTAGCCCATACAGATCTTTCTTCAATTTGCATACTTTGTGCTCTTGGCCTTCAATTTAATATCCTGGAGGTTGTTCAACATATACCTCTTCTTTCAACACTCCATTAAGGAATGCAGATTTCACATCCATTTTGTAAACCTTCCATTTATGTTGTGCTGCTATGGACAACACAGTTCTCATTGTTTCGATCCTTGCAACCGGTGCAAAGGTTTCTTCATAATCTCTTCCTTGTTACTGCTTCTAGCCTTTGACAACAAGTTTTGCTTTATGCCTTTCAATATTGCCTTCAGCGTTTCTCTTGGTCTTATAGATCCATTTTACTCCAATGACTTCTTTACCTTTAGGGAGGTCCACTAACTCCCATGTATTACTCTTTTCTATTGCACCAATTTCTTCATTCATTGCTTCAATCCATTTTTCCTCTTTTACACCATCTTCAAAATGAATTCGGTCATCAACATGACAATACAAAGAAAATAAATAATTCAGACCGGTGTTATCATTTACCTCTCCTTATTCATAAATCTCACTCAGATTTTTGAATCTTGGTCTTCTTGGTATACTTGGAGTTCCACTTGAACTCTATGGAGTTTCAATTCCTTGTGGTGTGCTTGAAGAAGCACTTCCTTGATTTCTCAAAGCTTTTCTATTTCCAGCTTGTGATGTGGTTTTTTGTGCTTACGGTGGTGGAGGAGGAGCCACCGTGGAGGGATTATTTGTTGTTGTCCCTTCCTCTTCTTCTTCATGAGACACACATTTATTCACATTCACCATTCTCTCTAAGCTTCCATCCCAAGCTTCTTCTTCAATAAACTTCACATCTCTTCTTATTATAGCTTTCTTGGTGGATGGATTATAGAGTTTGTATGGCTTGGACTCATCATTGTATCCAACAAAGATAAATTTCTCCCCCTTACTGTCCAATTTCTTTCTTATTTGATCTGGGACATGTGCATAGGCCACACATCCAAAGACTTTCATGTGGGTGACATGCTGCTTTATGTTGCTCCACGCTTCTTCCGAAACTCTGTTGATGATAGCTTTGGTTGGGCATCTATTCAAGATGTACGCTGCACAATTGACTGCTTTAGCCCAATACTCATTTGGAAAATGTTTTTTCTTCAACATACTTCTGACCATGTCCATGACGGTCCTATTATTCCTTTCAGCAACTCCATTTGCCGAGGTGTGTACCTTGTGGTAAAATACTTATGTATGCCATTCTCCCTACAAAAACCTAGGAACTCTTTGGAGATGTATTCTCCACCTCAGTCAGTTCTCAGCACTTTGATGTAGTGCCCACTCTTCTTCTCAACATGAGCTTTGAAGTGGAAGAACTATTCAAATACTTCACTCTTCTGTTTCAATAAATACACCCATGTCTTTCTGGTGTAATCATCTATGAATGTTAAAACATATTTGTTGCCAGCTAAAGATGGTGATTGCATTGGTCCACACAAATTAGAGTGAACAATTTCTAAGGGTGCCTTTGTCCTTATACTCTTTCCTGCCGGAAGCTTTATCTATGTTGTTTACCCAAGATGTAGCCTTCACATAGGATGTCTAGTTTCTCTATCAGTGGTAATCCCTTTACCATTCCCTTTCTGTGCAACAAGTTCGGGCCTCCGAAATTGAGATGTCCAAATCTCAAGTGCCATAACCAGTTTTCATCTTTCACTTCCTCTTAAAAGACCTCTTGTGTTATAGTTGCTACATTTCTTCCTTCCTTCAAGTCTGGTCTGAGCTTGAGAGGAAACATCCTATTTGCTTGTCATTTGCATCTTTGCAATGACTTTCTTTCTTGGAGGTATGTCCATGATTGTGCACACATCATCTTTAAAAAATACATTGTAGCCCTTGTCAATGAGTTGTCCAATGCTCAAAAGATTACATTTTAAGCCAGGTACATAATATACATCTGGCACAAACTTCTGTTCTCCATTTCTTGCCATGGTACTGACTCTGCCTTTTCCTTTGACAGAGATTTTACTATCAGTTCCTGTTGTTACCTCATATTTAACATCTTCATCAAGATTGGAAAACATTGTTATGTTTCCAGTCATGTCGTTACTACAACCTGAGTCTAAGAACCATACATCATATTGTTTATCTTATACTACATTACATGTTAATAGCAAATTACTCTGGTTTTTATTTTCTTTTTCAAAATTAGCATTCTCCCTATTATTCATGTCATTTTTCTTTTTCCTACATTCATTGGCATAGTGCCCATATTTCTTGCAATAATGACATTGGACTTGAGATTTATCATACCTTATTCCATGAGCTTGATGTTGTCTTGAGTCTTCATTTTGGTTCTGATTGCTGCTTCTTCCACTCAAACTTGCAGGGTTGTTTCTCCCTCTGTTTTGGTGTCTGCCTCTTTCTCTGTTGTTTTCTCTGCCTTGACATTTGGTTCAGCCAAAAGACATTTGAGTCTTAAAAGCTTGTTCCAATGAGGAATCTATTCCTTTGTTCAGTTTGTGTTCATGAGACATCACGGATGCACTCAGTTCATCGACTGTAAATTGTGAGAGATCCTTTGTCTCTTCTATTGCCACTACTATGGCATCAAATCTTGAGGGTAGACTTCTCAAGATTTTCTCCACTATCCTTTTTTCTTCAAGCATCTCTCCATGAGACCTTATCTTAGTAACCAACCCAATAACATGAGTGAAGAATGAGTCTATAGTGTCAGAATCTTTCATATAGAGATTTTCAAAATATCTCCTGAACATTTGCAACTTTGTTGTCTTCACCTTCTCCATGCCTTGATAGGTTGTTTTGAGAATATCCCACGCCTCCTTAGACTTTTTTGCTGCTGCAATTGTTGGGAAAATACTCTTATATACTGATCGAAAAAGAGAGAAGAGGGCTTTAGAGTCCTTCTTCCTATTATCTTTTAACAAATATCTTTCTGCTACTGTCAAAGCAGCCAACGTTGTTGCATCTGCTGGTCCTGGGTAACCATTCTCAACTAGCTACCATATGCCCTGTGAAGAAAACAAAGTTGTCATAGTGATAGCCCAATAATCATGATTCTTCCCGTTAAACTATGGAAGTTGGGGATTTGTTAGACTAGTTCCTGCCACTGCCATTCTGACTGCGCAAAATAAATAATTTCGTTGATTGTGTATAAAAATAAATAAAGAAAAAAAAAACAAAAGCTTTCTCTGCTGGAGAAATCCACTTCAATAAACTTCTTACAACATCTACAGTGAAAAGAAATCTCTGCTTCTTTCACTGAGTGCCTAGACTAGCTCTGATACCATGTTGAAATTTCTAAACAATTCCTTAACATACAGAGGAAATAAAATTCTTCAACTTGCAACACAGAGATAAAATAAAAATTAAATTGCAGATACAGAGAGATGAAATATAACACTGCTATTTCATTAAAAGTTAAACTCTATTGCAAGATGTAACCTTTCTTCAGAACAAGGTTCTGGATTCACAACAAAATTCACTGGCTGCAGGCACAACGCTACAACAAACTTCCTCTGTCTCTCTGTTTTCTTTGTTTTTCTGCTTTCGAGCTTTCAAAATACAATACACAGCAACACAATACAACGCACTCACGACATATCTCACATTACAACATATATATTATAAATATCTCATGTTTATAATATATATATAACCAAAGTTAAAATAAATATACTGCGGTAAAATTAAAATTAACCAAAGCTAAAACTAAAACATATGCGACAACTTAAAACTAAATTAAAACATTTAACTTTGTCCTAAAGTTTAAAACTTAATTTCTTTCATGCTTTCAGGGGCTGCTTCAAAAGTCTTCCCGTGAGTTCCCTCTACCTCCGGGAATTACTTTGATTGGTGAAGATGGTGGGTCCACAGATGGATGATGTCACCCATTCTGGGGTTCTCCTTCCCCCTTGCTGCTCGAGTCTAGTGCCCCACCGGAATGGAGCTTGTTGGTTGTGCATTCAATGTGGTTGGGAGAGAATTGAATGCTTGTTGGTGTTGTGAATTAGTTCATGATTGCGTTAAGTTCTGGAGGTTTCCACTGCCATTGCTGTCCTTTACAATCCCATTGCTGTCCTTTACAATCCCATCAGCTTTGAAGTCCGCCGTCCTACTGCTCTGTTCATTCCCATCACAATTAATGTTGTCATCTTGCTGTTTGTGCCGGAAGTTGGAATTAATATTCCAACAATATAAAAACCATGAATAAAATATGGAAAGTTCGTGGCAACGTAGACATTTCTCTATGATACTTGATAATATTTGCACCTACAATGTACACAATGACAATGATCTTTGTGGTGCTTATGATATCCAGTTCAAAAGGCATTACTAATGGACCTCACAGGTTCACTTACGATTCGTGGAAGTTGCAGACGAAAGTACTCAAGGAACCTCAAAAGCGAAAGGATGTTTTCAAGGTAAAGAGAGAATATTGGATCAATTACTGTTCATGAGCGTTCTCCTTTTAGAAAGCTGGACAGTGTATACGTGCAATTAATCATAAAAACATATGAATAACGGGTGAAGGTGTATAACCATATGGAGATAATGGTTGGCACATTCCGATAATAAATATTTTTAATGTGTTGGTTGGCCACATTACGCTGCTGTCATGAGATAGAAATCCGACAGGTGGAAATTTATCAACGACAGGAAGACTCTCAATGCAATTCATTGTTTGATGCAACTTCTCCACTGGGCAACCAGTCTTGGTCGATGCATATCCATCATATCTGCACCATCCCTACTTCGTGTATCACATGAAATAATATTAAAAACCGATCTGTATTGAGATTGTATTTTGTAAAATAAATTAAATTATGAACAATAGCATTGTTTAATCGAATAAAATACAACACAACATTCTTTTAATTAGCACAAAATGACAACGAAATAAATTATGTAGAAATATAAAGCTATAGCAATATAATGTCGATTGAACTGGAGGAAAGCTTCGTATATACCTATCCAAACTTTACATTGTCATCTGAACTTGTCGTATTTTTATTGAATTATTTGGTTTTACTTCCGGTCTCTAGGGGGATCAAATTTGCATATTGTTTTTTATGTGTTAAACTTTATTTTATCATAAATGAAATTTGACTAGTTACACCTTTGCAAGTAAAATCTTAACAATGGTGAGTAATTTGCAAAATAGTTAATGATAATTAATTAAAATGAGTTTTAGAATAATTAAAAAATTAGCATATCCTTGCCCCTTTTACCCTCCTCTCCCCACTCCCTCTTCTTAGGGAGTCTTTAGCTCGGTCTCTCCTTTATCCTCTTTCATTAAAACTAAATGTTGATGCAACGTGGAAATCTCACCCAACAGGATATGGTCGGGCATCATGTCTCGAAAGAACTTCTAATCAAACTAAGTGAATCTTCTTTGTGGATCTCGGCCTTGCCCATAGAAACCTCGCTATGATAGCAACTATTATTAAAAAAAAAAAAATTAGGCAGGAAAAAGAGATGAGTTCAATAAATAGAAATTTTTTAAAGAACTACTTTCATGATAACCAAGCTACCTCTAAGGGTCAACCTGTTATTCGACCATAGGGATATATCACATTTGAATTTACTTACTTTCCATTGTCATTCACTTATTTCATCTTTGTTAGGTTTCAAGAAAAAGCCCGGATATTTGAATCCTCCCGCCTTGGAAATTGATGCTACCTCAAAGATTCGAGTTATCTCCTTGATCTATAATTATTCCTTATTTTCCGAGATAAGCGTTGATTTAAATTTTTTCATTTAGAGCCCCGAAGTTGCTCCAAAATTTGAGAGAATCTCATGGAAAGCTATCCATTCCAGGATAGAAATATTCCCAATGAAAAGAACATTGTCTACAAACATTGTGTGAGAAATTTTTATGTTCTTTGTGATCCTACATCCAACAATATTAACCTTTGCTCAAGCTTCCAATATACTACTTTGTTCTGATTTTGATACTAAATGTATTCAAGACAATTTGGGAAAAATACCCTATGAAAAAAACTCAAGCTAAAGAGAAAAATAAATCCTTAAAGACCAATAACTCAAACCCTGTAAAGAAGAATTTCTAAGGTGCCTAATTAAATTGTACACTCTGAAGCGTGTTGTTTCGACCCTCTTTTTGTGCTCTAAAATGAAATTCCACAACCAATTAGGTATTTATAACACCCTCTTCCCACATCTACCCAAGTAACCGGATAACTGGGGTAAACAGGTGGGGAGAGGCTACTTTATCCAATTCAATCTACTATGTTACCTTAAGGAAGTGAAACTCACGGAAACACAACATACATACCCTGTATAGAAACAACAAAACCCCTAGGAGGTAACCCAACCTTTCAGGCCTCTTACCCCGAGGTAAAACTTACATTTTGACCTCTTTGAGCCATAGTCGCAGGAATAACAGTGCGTACCAGTGGCAAGGAGGCTATATCCCAAGGCATAACACTACATGCCAGTGGCGAAGGCCAAAAAAGGTATTTTTTGTGCCCACGTCTTCGGGATTTGAGACACCTTTTTAGGCCCAAAACCTAATGCTTTGCCTAAAACTTCATGAAAATTTCAGAGGTAATAAATAACTGATCTAGAGCCCTCCTAGCCATAATAGGAATTTTTTTCAAACATGTCACAAAAATTGAATCTACCAGTCTAAATTGTTGGGGTTCCCATGTTTTGGTCAGATTAACAAGACCAAAAGATGAGACAACATCAGAACCACTTTCAAACCTCGGGATCTATCCCTCCTGGGTCTAGAGAGGGATCTCTCTATATAAGCAGATGTTTTGTGTCTTTGAAGCTCAAAGTTAAGATATTAGGCTAGTTATAGGTGCCAGTTTGTTTGTTTGATTGTATGTTTGGTTGCTGGGAATCTAGAAAGAAGGTTTCAATATAAGACAACGATGAGCAAGGGGATTTTAGGCAAGGGAGGGATGATTCAGAGAACATTGAATACCATTGGGCAATGGAGTCGGGAAAGGGTTTACTTGCTATTCAATATGCAGGCTTTCAGTTGGGATATTCATCTAAAGCATTGGATCTTGAAGATGATAGTGTGGAATGAAATGATAAGAGAGAAGGTGAAAGCAAGGAAACCTCAAAGGTGACCTTGAGGAATTAGATCCAGAGACAGGACACGCCATTGGACAACCTGTGATCGAAGACCTAAAAGGTTAAGTCTTCAGACAAGGAAACATGAAATATTTCAACAAAAAGGTGAAAACCTGAGATCAGAGAGAGACTTTGAACTCTCAATTCTTTGGCATCCAGCTTAAGGGATATTATATAGGTTAAATTAATCGAAAAGGATCTTAGTGAGACAGAGACAGAGTTCTAGACTCCCAGTATCCCAATTCATTCCATTAAAGCCTAACAAGAACATCTAAGAACAGATTCATTAATTCACACATCAGCTAGCAGTATATTTGACCACTACACTGGTTAAATTAGCTTGAAATAAATCCTCAGATAACACATACAACAGAAAAAATTGAAGGCAGGGAGAGCAGAAACATAGGGTACCTAACAAGGGTAAATCCAATGCCAGATTTCTGATGCATGCCAGAAGAAAAGAAATGTAATGAACTAAAAAGGAAAACATGGATAGAGACAAAAAAAAATCATCGCTGCTTTAAATCGGGATCCAAAGAAATGTGCTTGTCATATTAAAGAGTAACACCAGTCAAGTACAACATTACCAATAGCTTAGTATTCAGTCTACAAACATCTTCCTCCACCTATCTTACAACTTTACACAGAGAACATGTCTCAAGAGAAACAACTTGCAATTCATAGATATCCGATGAACAACCTTACAATGAGTTTCTTCATGAATTTTATAACTGAATGAGAGGCTGAGGAGGTAGATGGAAAAATAAATGTAGCATTAAAACTCAGAAGAGGAAGAGGGCCGAGGCCCCATTCTGTTTTAAATTCTGGGCATTTATCTTCAGTATTCTTTGGATGAAAGAGTGGTCTTCGTCAGGCTGCAATTTACTCCAGGTATGTCTTTGATGTACTTGATGTAATCCCTCTGCAATACTCTGGTGAACTGAACAAAAAACAGATCAATGACTCAGGTCTGCCATAATGTGTAACAAATGCTTCTGATAGCATAAGATTGTTGTTAGGGTAGATATCTGCTCAGGAACACGGTATAGAATGAAAATTGCATGGGCACTTCATCCTTTTACGGTTAGGAACCTTCTCCTGATGGTGACACTGATATATATCGTTTTGTGTGCCCTAGGCCTTCTATGTGATTCATGAGGTCTTCAGTTTGATATTTTGTCTCTAATCATTGATTTAAGGCTCACAATCTTCGATTAACAGCATTACATTCTCTGATCTTTCACTGATACTCTTTGCTGCTCCACGATTGCCTCTGACCGTGAAAACTTCGAGTTTTAAGGGTGCTGGGGAGGTTTGACAGTGTTGAGCACTGTACCTTGATGAAATATTTCATGCAGAGACCTCCCTAAACATTTTCCTCCAATATCAGGCTCGGACAATGGCTTTCTCTTCACTCTATGTCACTGGAACAATGACCATAAATCATGGCATTTTCCGCCTAGCTGTAATCCTGCAAAACACACAAAATCGTTAAAAATCCATGCTAGAGGGGAATGGATGCAGTAGAAGGCTTGTGGAATGGTGGTGCAACATGGTGGAAACAGTGGTTAAGAACGCAAAATGGCGGGAAAAAATAGAGAAATGGACCAATCATAGACCAGGGGTGGCAGAGAACACGTGGTGAGAACCTGGAGGACAGGTGGCGCAATACCAAGAAAATGGGGAAAAGGCGATAAAAATGGGTGATGTGGAGTGCCGGCGGTGGGGCCAGTCAAAGGCGGGGTGTTGGTTTAATCTGGACCGTCCGATCTCAGCAGGAGATCGACAGCTGAAAATGCATTGGAGGTCGACTGATGGTGGGCCAAGGGTGCCTTTTTTCTTTGGTTATCGCTCGAGCATCTTCGTGGCGTGATCACCGTTGGATGGACAGCTTCAGATCGGACGGTATACGTGCATATCACGCCAGGTCCACGGAAGAACGTTAACGCGCGATGAGAGCGGTTTCATAACAGTGCTCAAAGACACATGTCAGCCAGTGTATGGCATCACTGCCAAACGAAAAATACCGCCCTCCTCTCAAAGGCGGTGCGATAGAAACTGCCGGTTTATACACAATGCTTTGGCGCGGGGGACCATCGAGGCGGATGAAATATGGACCGTCGATCTGTAGATCAGATCGACGGTTGTGATATGATCAGAGGGGTGAACGTGAAACGAAAGGTGCTTGCGATGGTCGTCGGATGTTGGGAAATCGACGGTTAATTGCACTCTCGATATCCAATCGCGCTAAGCACTTTTCGGGCTAGCTCCTGGTTCTAGCGTTGGGTCATGTGGGGGGGAAATAGTTCCGGGGCTGAGCCGAATGGGGCTAAACCTGAAATGTGAAGAATATGCATTTTTGGCCAATTTTCAATGGAATTTAAGGCCAAAAGGGATAACGATAGAGGGGAAAAGGGGCTATTTGGCCAAACAAAGTGTATTTTTGAGGCTTAGAAGGAATTTGGGATGATTTAGAAGGTTTAGGAGGGATTTGGGGGTGAAAAAAGGGCACTTTGAGAAAAAGGAAAAAGGTTATAATGGGACATTCTGCAGGAATACAAGGGGTAAATGAAGGCCATCTTGAGCACACCTTTTTACAATTAGTGAGGCTTATTGTCTCAGAAACAACAGTGGAAATTAATCAAAGAGAAGAGGGAATGAAGAGGCTTTCAAGGATGATGTGTTTTCAGGAGAAATGCATTCCTTGAAGGCTCAGCAAAAAACTTAGCCCCCTATTTGCTTGTCAAAAAATTCATAGGGGGCTAACAGTGGCTCCACATGGGGATGGCTTCTTCTTGAAGGAGTCAATAATTCAGAAAATGATCTTTGGAGTAGGCCAGATTGTTGGTACCTTGAGCTATCTTTCTTCTTTGATTCCAGCTGTTACAAACATGATAAATCAGCAGGAGCACTCTGAAACAATCTACCTAACCATCCTACAATCATAGCATTTTTTCTTCCAGGGTGCATTTGGACTTGCAAACCCTTTACATCATTTATTTTTTTGCAGACAGGAAAATAAACCTATTCAATTTCTACCCTTATTACTCCATGACACCAGATTAGACTATTGGCCTCACATGTTTCTCTACCTATTCTAATATCTGCTGGGATTAAACTGTCCAAAATATTTCTTCTCTACATTCTACAACAAAAATTTAAAAAACAGTCAAACCAAGATTAGACTGTCTGGCCCGCTGTGGGTCCATAACATAAAGAAAAGCTACATATGGACTGAAACTTTACAGAAATTAAAAACAACTAACTAAATGATCACAGACTAAGCTTTATTGAGATTTTCCTACCTACTCTACTTGGAAATCTCTGATGCTTCATATGATACAATAATGCCAGTGCAGCCAGTCAAGTAGTAACAAAAAGGGATCGAAAAACTGACTGCTTGTGAGATATTACCATAGGGTACTCTGAAAGTGGATCTTCAAAACTGAGGCCACCACCAGTGATGACCACTTCTGATGTATCTGGCTCTTGCAAGGGATCAATGCCTGGGAGCTTGAGCCACTCAGGGCCTCCATATACTTTGCCACATGATCAATCAACACATGGTGTAAAACTTCTTCTTTTGGGCCTTCCACAACTAGTATATCATCTGTGTCTTTGACAACTTGTGTAACTGCATCTTCAGTGTGGCTCTTGAAGGCCCAATCATCCTCTTCCTGTGCAGTGAAAGGCGATGAAATTTCTCCTTGCTTAGGAGGAGGAATACTTTCAAACAATGCTCTGGGGTCTCTGAATTGATATGTCTGTTCTTGTGATTTCAAGACTTCAATTTCAGCTTCATATCTTCTGACCACCAAGTCTAGGTAAATTTTCTTAAGCTTAGGTTGAGCATCAAACCTTGAGCTTAGAAGGATAACCTTTGGAAGGTCCTCACATTCAAGTTCTGCCAGTATACTTGATATTACATACTGAAACTCTTCTATGGGACTCAATTGCTCAGAGCCTTCCATTAGTGTGGATGATGTTGTAATGGAAACTGGTCTCCCAGTGGAGTCTTGTGAAAACCAAGATAATCAGCAGGCCTACTGATCCCCAGCAAAGTCGCCATTATGTGGGGTTCCCATGTTTTGGCCAGATTGGCAAGACCAAAAGATGAGACAACATCAGAACCACTTTCAGACCGCAGGATCTAGCCATCCTAGGTCTAGATAGGGATCTCTCTATATAAGCAGAGGTTTTGTGTCTTTTAAGCTCAAAGTTAAGATATTAGGTTAGTTATAGGCGCAAGTCTACTTGTTTGATTGTATGTTTGGTTGCTGGGAATCAAGAAAGAAGGTTTCAATATGAGACAAGGATGAGCAAAGAGGATTTTAGGGAAAGGAGGGATGATTCAGAGAACATTCAATACCATTGGGCAATGGAGTCGGGAAAGGGTTCACTTGCTATTCAATATGCAGGCTTTCAATTGGGCTAGCCATGTAAAGCATTGGATCTTAAAGATGATAGTGTGGCATGAAATGATAAGAGAGAAGGTGAAAGCAAGGAAACCTCCAATGAGACCTTCAGGAATCAGATCTAGGGATAGGACACGCGATTGGACAACCTGCGATCCAAGACCTAAAAGGTTAACTCTTCAGATAGGGAAACATGAAAGATCTCAACAAAAAGGTGAAAACCTGATATCAAGGAGAGACTTTGAACTCTCAATGCTTTGGCATCTAGCTTAAGGGATCTTAGAAAGGTTCAATTAATTGAAAAGGATCCTAGTGAGATAGAGACAGAGTTCTAGACTCCCAGTATCCCAATTCATTCAATTAAAGCCTAACAAGAACATCTAAGAACAGATTCATTAATTGACACATCAGCTAGCAGTATATTCGACCACTACACTGGTTAAATTAGCTTGAAATCAATCCTCAGATAACACATACAACAAAAAACACTGAAGGTAGGGAGAGCAGAAACATAGGGTACCTAACAAGGGTAAATCCAATGCCAGAGTTTTGATGCGTGCCAGAAGGAAAGAAATGTAATGAACTAAAAAGGAAAACATGGACAGAGACAGAAAAACATCACCGCTGCATTAAATCAGGATCGAAAGAAATGTGCTTATCATATTAAAGAGAAACACGAGTCAAGTACAACGTTACCAATAGCTTAGTATTCAGTCTACAAACATCTTCCTCCACCTATCTTACAACTTTACATAGAGAACATGTCTCAAGAGAAAGAGCATGCAATTCACAAATATTCGATTGAAAACCTTACAATGAGTTTCTTCATGAATTTTATAGCTGAATAAGAGGCTGAGGAGGTAGATGGAAAACTAAATGTAGCATTAAAACTTAGAAGAGGAAGAGGGTTGAGGCCCCATTCTGTTTTAAATTCTGGGCATTTATCTTCAATATTCTTTGGATGAAAGAGTGGTCTTCGTCAGGCTGCAATTTACTCCAGGTATGTCTTTGACGTACTTGTTGTAATCCCTCTGCAATAATCTGGTGAACTGAAAAAAAATTAGATCAATGAATCAGGTCTGCCATAATGTGTAACAAATGCTTCTGATAGCATAGGACTATTGTTAGGGTAGATATCTCCTCAGGAACACGGTATAGAATGGAAACTCCATGGGCACTTCGTCCTTTTATGGGTAGGAACCTTCTGCTAATGGTGACACTGATATATATCATTTTGTGTGCCCTAGGCCTTCTGTGTGATTCATGAGGTCTTCAGTTTGATATTTTGTCTATAATCATTGAGTTAAGGCTCGCAATCTTCATTTACCAGCCTTACATTCTTTGATCTTTCACTGATACTCTTCGCCACTCAACGATTGCCTCTGACCGTGAAAACATCTAGTTTTAATGGTACTGGGGAGGTTTGATAGTGTCAAGCACCATACCTTGATGAAATCTTTCCTACATAGACCTCCCCGAACACTTTCCTACAATATCAGGCTCGAACAATGGCTTTCTCTGCGCTCTATGTCACTGGAATAGTGACCATAAATCATGGCATTTTCCACCTAGCTCTAATCCTGCAAAACACACAAAATCGTTAAGAAATCCATGCTGAAGGGGAATGGATGCAGCAGAAGGCTTGTGGAATGGTGGTGCAGCATGGTTGAAATAGTGTGTAAGAACGCAAAATGGCAGAAAAAACAAAGAAATGGACCAATTATAGACCAGGGGTGGTGGAGAGCACGTGGTGAAAACCTAGAGGATAGGTGGCGCAATACTAGAAAATGGGGAAAAGGCGATAAAAATGGGTGACGTGGAATGCTGGCGGTGGGGCCAGCCAAAGGCAGGGCGTTGGTTTAATCCGAACCGTTCGATCTTAGGTGGAGATCAACGACTGAAAATGAATCGGAGGTCGACTGATGGTGGGCTACGGGTCCCTTTTTGCTTTGGTTATCGCTCGAGCATCTTCAAGCCGCGATCACCGTTGGATGGACAGATTTAGATCAGATGGTGTACGTGAATATCACGCTAAGTCCACAGACGAACATGAACGTGCGATGATAGCAGTTTCTCAATAGTGCTCGAAGACACGTGTCAGCTGGTGTATGACATCACTACCAAACGAAAAATACCACCCTCCTCTCAAAGGTGGTGCAATAGAAATCGTCGTTTTCTGCACAGTGCTCTAGCACAGGGGACCACAAGGCGGATGAAATATGGACCTTCGATCTGCAAATCTGATCGACAGTTGTGATATGATCAGAGGGGTGAACATGAAAAGAAAGGTGCTTGTGATGGCCGTCAGATGTCGAGAAATCGACGGCTAATTGCGCTCCCGATATCCAATCGTGCTAAGCACTTTTTGGGCTAGGACCTGGTTCTAGTGTTGGGTCATGTGCGGGGGGAATGGTTCTAGGGCTGAGCCAAATTTGGCTAAACCCGAAATGTGAAGAACATGGGTTTTTACCCCATTTTCAATTGAATTTAAGGCTAAAAGGGATAACGATAGAGGAAAAAAGGGGCTATTTGGCCAAACAAAGGGTATTCATGAGGCTTAGAAGGAATTTGGGATGATTTAGGAGGTTTTTGAGGGATTTGGGGGTGAAAAAAGGGGACTTTGACAAAAAGGAAAAAGGTTATAATGGGACATTCTGCAGGAATACAAGGGGTAAATGAAGTCCATCTTGAGCACACCTTTTTACAGTTAGTGAGGCTTATTGTCTCAGAAACAACAGTGGAAATTAATCAAAGGGAAGAGGGCATGAAGAGGTTTTCAAGGATGCTATGTTTTCAGGAGAAATGCATTCCTTGAAGGCTCAACAAACAACTTAGCCCCCTGTTTGCTTGTCAAAAAATTCATAGGGGGCTAACATAAACAACATCACAAAGAAAATGGGTCTCATACTTATCTAAGAATATTTAAGAAACATTTCTCCACTACATCATTAACTGTAATACCATATATTTTATCATAGATAAATTTTACATTCATTTACAAGTAAAGTCATGAGGAGAACCATACATCATCATTGTAAAAATACATGCTCATAACCAACATAATAACAACACAATTACCATGGATACAACAAGAATAGAATCCACATAATAACGAGTACATTTGCATACCAAATACCAAAGGAATGAGATCTTCAGTAATGAATGTAAAAACCAACCAGAGATGGGACTTCCATGTTCTACCAGACCATAGATTCGCTTATCTGAATATCCCTTCAGCCAATCACCCTCGTGCCATATTCCAAGCATGAATGTGGGACTCATAACCAACTAAAAAAAACAAATAATCATGAATGAAACAAAAGTTCTCCACCTACACCGTGAGGAATTTTAGTGCCTCCTAGTCTCTTAGGATTTACCATAATCCACAGTCTGATCTAGGGAACAATAGGCCCAACACTGAGACCCAATCTCCAGGATTTACTGTACATTCCTTCCTCGGAATACTAGGTCCAACGGAGAGTAATCCACCTCTTGGATTTATCATATATCATGCCACTCACTCGCAAGGATTCCTAGGCCCACCGAGGCATAAAATAGGGCTTTATTGCTAACCATAGTCCAGTTCAAGGGTTGCTACGTCAGTGGCTTTACTATCATCCACAGTCTAGTTCAAGGACCACTAAGCCATGTTTTTTTCATTTCAGAGATCCACCTCACTCAACCTCGAATCCATCCGAAAATCCAACTCAATCGAAGTATGCTAACCAATCTCATCAAGGCTATCCGAAAATGGCAACGTTGGGATGAAAACAATGTCATACCTAGAAAAGCACATGCCGTGACATAAAATAACGACATGCAATACCATGCATTCCATATCTAGCAAGGAAAACTATTATGAATATTAATACCTCTTGCGGACAAGAGCGATATCCCTAGTATCCTAAGGATATCTAGAAACCAATATCCAAGTGCAAACCAATTTCTCTAGATCATTTGTGATTCAAAATTATTAAATAACAAAGTATGAGTACATGCCCCTACCTGAAGTCCAACGCTTGCTGAAATACTCTATCCAGTCGCTCCAAAGGAGGTCACTTCAACATGTGAAACCTATAATCAAAGACAGATAAAAGGATTAAAAGCACCTGCAAGATATAATAATTGAAAAAACACGAATCTATCTCAGTGATCAAGGAATCCAAGAATTAAATTATTCAATAGATACATGAACAACTTAATGAGAAAATAGATTCCATTTGTATTAACTTGTATGATAAGAAGTAACCTTACAACCTTGTCTCCTTGATGTCATACAGGTTCTTCCAAGGTCCTGAAAAACCATTTTCCATCAGTTTGACAAGCCTTCTCCTCTCTCAAAACAGCCAAGTTTTAAGTACATCAATCTACAATGTACCCTTGAGACTGAAACATGATCTCAATTTATAGTTGAAGGGAGATAGTTTCAGCTCCAATAAGGAAGGGATAAAGTCCTCTCATCATGGGATTTCAACTCCAAAAACCAAGGGATAACTCCATTTATTAAGGGATAAAGGTTCATGAATGGAAGGAGCAAAGCTCGACCAGATAGCGCTTCTAGAAGGCCCCATATGAGAGAATATTTGACCAGCTAGGATTCTAGAACTTACTTTTCTTTTTATTTTACCTTTTACGGGGGTCTGTAGTTTTAATGAGCAGAACATGCAGGATGTGTTGTAGGTTTTATAGCAATAAACCGCAATACCGCAGGAAATGACTAGGAAAAGTGTGGAGTTAAGATTTTTAGGGTTTTAATAAGATTTTTCCCAATTCCAAGACTTGATTTAGGAAATTTATGATTTTGGACCTCTAAGGGAGCAATAAATAGGTAATGATGAACCCATATAGAGAGCTAAATGTCATGGTGACAAATTTTAGTGTAACAAAAACATACATGCAAATCGATACCTGCCAAGAATCTTGTTATAGTTGCTTGATTCCTGCACCTCCTTGGTTTAATCCTCCTTCTTCTTTATTTATTTTTTTCATTGGTCCAATTAAAAAATGCTCCAAGCAACTATAAGTATCCAAGAGTGAGAAAAAGAGAGAGAGAACAATGTGAGGCAGAAGTGTGAGAACAAATCTTGAGCAAAAATCTTGCCAATTGATCCTTAGAAGCCCTTTTTATTAATGAGGCCTCTAATTTCTTGAATTTTCCATTTTTTACCTTCATTTTCCTCCTCGCATATAATCTATGAACTTTCACCTCCATTTCCTCCTATTTTACTTTATTTTCATAAATAAATTTTCCAAATATGCCATTTTTCCCTTCCAAAGCCTTAACCTTCTCTTTTTCCAATTTCCTTAGCCATAATAAACCAAATGAATACCCACTATGATGGTTTTACTAGCATTCATTTTGGAATAGGTTTCCCATCAACCGTGGTTATTATTTTAACTTTATTACATGACCAGGGCTACTACATAACCCTTCCCCTTGGGGAACATCGTCCTCAGTGTTCAAGGACACCTACAAACCAACAAACTGCTAAAACAAAACATAATACTTATGGAACTTTATAACACATCTTTTTGTAGTATTTACAATGATCAAACTGCTAAAAACATGAAAACATATCATATACTAGAGCTTTATAACACAACTTGTTATTTTATTTATAACAATATACACATATAAAAAATTTCCTAACCAGTGAATAAAAGGATGTGATGTCTGTATGAGAAACAAAGGAGTCAAGAGGCTAACACCTCCACCCTCAATTTAATACCAGGATTCACCCTATTCCGTCGAAGTCTGAAATCCACTGTGAAATTCAAATTTGCATCTAATTTCCAGTGCTATAATCCTGTGCTACTAAACCCTTAATGAACAGTTACCATCTCATTATTCCAGGGAGCACTCCCAATGTGCATATGATTCTATCTCACAATGATAATGACAAAAAAAATTCATCCCCAGCTATCCCTTCTCTACTACACATTCCCTCGGGAAATACGGTCATCCCCTTTCGTGTAGTCACTCACCTTCCAAGGTCACTGACATCCCCTATTCTAGGTAATCCATCCCTTCGCAAGGCTTCCTTGCATTGAAATATAAAACAACCAAGACATATTCCTTCCTCAGAACCATCATATTGGCCATAACATGCTCATGGTAATCAATGGACATTATTGGGTACCAGTGTCGCACAATGGCCCTACTCCTGAAATGCTTTACCAACATAATGATACATGATCGAAATCCTTTTGCTGATGCTTCTAGTTCTTGCAGTCGGTTTCAACCACCTAACCAAACATGTCCATGAATTCATGTACCAAGCACATAATTCCATTAGATTCAAAATAAATTGAAATAAATTCAAATCATACCTCATTGGTATCCCATCAATAAGGTACACTTCCACTTCTGTTTACTTCTGGTCAAGCAAGTCAAACTAGTAGTTTGATCAAATCATCATGTATAAACATATCACATATGGTTAGCTCAAAAATAAACCATCATAGGTAAAAATCGTGAATCACATGCAATCATCATAAACCATAATCATAAGTCACATGTAATCATCATAATTAAAAATCATAGATCACATGCATAATAAAACTCAAATCAAATATTGATACTTATTTTTAACTGGTCCTTTCTGTATGCACACTAGATCAATTTACACACCCAACAAGAACCCAATGCCTTTGCCTCTCTCCAACCACATACAAATACAAAAACTGTACATCACAAAAATTACATCCACAAAATGCGTAAAACACCACATAATACATGCACCCACACTACCATAACATACACAACTTGGGGGACAATACAACACAATACATATGCCTACATTGGCATACAACACATACACCTGCCCTCGACGTAAAATACAACACAACACATACACCTACATTTGGTGTACAACACAATGAATATAGATGCTAAGATACAACAAATACACTGTACACATGGATAGTATCAGATTCCCACAACACAACATATAAAAAATGCACACAATACCACATGTATACTAGTACCATATACATAACATGTACATAGTACCACATGTACACAACATGTATGACATGCATTAGAGAACTTTCGAGGTCTAAAATGGACCTCCTAAGAAAAATCTACAACCAAAATAAAATTTATAAGAATCAATAGGATTCAAGATGATGATTTCAACCATGGGGGATTATTCACCATTTTTGGGGTAAAAAAGTAGAATGATTAAAAAATAATAAAATAATAAAACTACTTTTCAAATTGTATTTTCAACTTGTATCCCTAAGTTTTTACTCAGATTTTGAGTGGGAGTACTTTTTGGATGAAAAATTGAATTCGTCATCCAAGAAGTACCCATGTTTCATACTTTTGATGGCCCATACTACACAAAAATTGAGAAATACATGAAAAAACATGATCGCAATCACGTTTTTCATGTATTTCTAATTTTTTGTGTACCAGGATCCATTAAAAGTATGCAACATGGGTAATCCTTGGATGAGGAATCCAATTATGCATCCAATGAGTGTTCCCACTCAAAATTTGACTAAACCCATAAGGAGATAAGTTGAAAATACGAGTTGAAAAAGTAATTTTTTATTTTTTCCCTCTAAAATTTGATGATGTAATCTGATATTATTTTATTATTTCCACAATTATTTTATAATTTTCTTAGGAGGCCCATTTTATACCTCAAAATTCTCCTAATGCACACAATACCACATGTATACCAGTACCATATGCACAAAATGTACTCATTACCACATGTACAACATGTGAAAAAGATCACATGTACACAACACCACCTACACAATGTCTACACAACTCCAAATGTACGCCACACCACCTATACAATGTGTACACAATAGCACATGTAAAAAATACCATATGCACGATATGTAAACGACGCCACATTTACAAAGAACCACATGCATGACATGTACCCGACACCGCATGTACAGAGTGCCACATGCATGACATGCACACGACACCACCTACACATAGCACCGTATGTATAACTTGTACACAACATCACATTCACATGGCACCATATGTACAATCACCACACAACAAAATATGTACATAGAACCTTATGTACGACACCCACACAACACCATATGTACATAGCATTGCATATATATCATGTAAATCACACCATACGTACACAAAAAAACATATCCAGCATGCACACAATACCATATGCACACAACACCACATATCCAACATGTGCACAATACGATATGTACACAACACCACACATCCAACATGTACATAACACCATCTATACCTAGCACTACATATACAACATAGACACAACACCATATATACAACATGCATACAACATCATATGTACTCTTGAGCTACATCTTTGTCCAAATTTTTATGTTTTTTATGAAATAAATACATGCTTGTACCTATTTTTTTAATCATTATTGATCCATTATGTTGTTAATTAGAAGCACTTAGAGATAATAAGTATTTATTTATAAAATTTTTTTGTTAATTAGTTGAAGAGTAGTTTTGTGTAAATTTCATTAATGAATGCCTTCTTAGTGGCAGGTAGCAGTCTGTAATGTTAGCTGCAATCAAGCAATGTATGCCTCGCCATGATTTTATTTGCAAATTTTATCTCGATCTGATCATTGGTTATAATATATGAAAGTTTGACTTTCCATATCTCATAGAGAGGGCAGAGGCATTGAAAATAATAGAGCTCCCTTTCATGGGCCATATTAGAAATAATCATGTTTGTGTGAGGGACACCTATTTCTTTCTCACCAAGACAATATGGTACACGAGAGAGTAAGCAACCAAATATTGAAGCCAGAGTTCAGTTCGATTTATTTTTGAGACAAGGAGAAGGCCTAGTGTATATTTTCTGAAGGATGCTTATCTTCCACAACAGGTCTTGGAGAAACTGATGTTTATATATAATTACGTACAAAGGCCTCATGTTACCGGTGTTCCTTTATCATTTTTTTTCTTTCAAGGGGTCAAAACGGCAAGGTTTTATCTCACATAGTAAGAAAATCAAGGCAAAAGAATATGTTTGTGCCAAATATTGAGAACCAAGTCTCTACACAGGACACTTTTGAAGGTGCAACAGCTTTGGAGGAAAAATATGATTTCCGTGAAAAACCAATTGCAACACTATACTTTGCATCCTTGTATCCATCAATCATGATGGCATATAATATTTGTTATTATATCATGGTGAGGTCAGAGGACATTGTAAAA
This sequence comes from Pinus albicaulis, assembly GCA_034641835.2. NCBI lineage: Eukaryota > Viridiplantae > Streptophyta > Pinopsida > Pinales > Pinaceae > Pinus > Pinus albicaulis. The sequence continues at coordinate 1,990,138,919 of CM076575.1, forward strand.
TTGAATCTCTAATCAAAGTGTGTAAATAAAACACCATGGGGTGAGACTTTTCTCAAGCCAACTTTACAAAAAGGTGCCAGTTTGTGCTGAGGAAGCTCTATCCCAGGAGATTTTGTCCACCAATTTCATTTTGGGCTTCCATTGCTTCCTGGTGTGAAAATGTTAGCAGAAATATGTGCTTGGTCATATGCAAGCACCATCGCCTCTGCGAATTCATAGTTCAACGCATTACACGGAAGAAAATAAGGATGTTTATGATTGGCGGTTTCATGTGGCACACCCACCACATTGCTTGGCATACTCTTCAAAATGTTATATGCAGATACCTACTTGGAAATTGTGAGAAAACTAGATTGTAAGATCACCATTTCCCATGGAAGTGATGACTAATTTCTTCGCCATCAATGTTGCTTGGCTCTCAAGTCCAAAATCCCTCATCCCCAAGTGAAAATCCTTGAGAAAACTGATCACATTACCATCGTTGTGGCTAGATAGAGATCATTTTCAAGAGAACTGGATGAAATATGGAAGGAACAATAAAAGTAATCATTAATAGGAAGCTCCACTATGTTCAAAGCCCAAAATTGAAAGGGTCATCACCTCATCGTGTTGTGCGTTATGTCACCATCGCTAGTAATGAGATAAGGGTCGAAATACTTCTAGAAGCCTTAGGTTCATTTTATGATAAGATATTTTGACTCAGTTTATACATTCAACAGATGTCCGACATCAATTCGACCCATTCAAAATCAAATATTCTTAGTTTGGTCTTGAATCATTTTATAATTCCAAGTTTGTATATGTGTGTAACCAAGGGCCTTAATAATTAGGAAGCATTGCTGCTATTAGAGGTGATCGCTTGCATAGGGATCAAGGGCATAAAAAAGAGGGCCGACAGAATTCGGATCGCACTGGCTCAAACTTGAATTGGAAATAAAATCTCATTGTTTTGATTTTATTTAATTCATATTAACCATAATACTAAATTTATATCCTATGCAACAATAGACCCATTTAATTAAGAGCATCATTGCTGCTATATAATGGGGAAGTTGCACACTTGTAATGGGTAGTGTAATAGAGATAGGGACTGTTGTGTAAAAAACTAGAATCGTTTTTCCTCTCACTTCTATAAACCGATTTCCAAATGATGTTTTAAATATACATGATCACCTTCAAGTCATGAGAAAAATTGTTTATGCCATGGTTAACTATGCATTCCATCCTTGATGTTTTAAATCTTTCCTCCATTGCAGTAAGTCGAATTACTCCAGGTGTGGGAAGGCCCACCACCTTTGGAGCTAAGCTTGATGAATAACATAGGATAATTAGATATGCGTGATTTTAAAGTTTCTTGTTTCTGTGTGAATTTGTGGTAGGTATGGTTCAATTTCAAAGCATTTTATTCATCGTTATATTGTGAAAATTAATGGACTAAAGAATTATTGTAAACTTAGACTCATTACATAATCTGTTCTTGATTTTTAATATAGATTTATACTCTATTCCTTTTGTTAAAGTTGAATGTAATGGGAGCATCTATGATATAGGAATATAATGATTTCTGAGTTTGATCGGAATTAGAACATATTTTAAGGCTTTGAATTTGAGTATTTTAATACTGATAATTTAGAATATTGATTCAAGGTTTTACTTAGTTTCTTTTGAACGTTTGCAGCATTTAATGCTCATTTCATTTGTTTATGTCGGGACTTCACTAGTAATATCTTTCTTGTTTTCCATAGTATAATCAATTTCTTTATAAGAGTAAGTCTGAGTGTGAATTTGATTGTGCAAGTAGAGATATCAAGGCTAATGCAGAGTGATTTATATTTTATTATGAGTTACATGATTTCAAAGAGTAAGCTTGCTTTTCAATAATTCATTTCATCTAGATTAAAGTCTTTGAATTGAACGTTTCTCATAGATTATTTGCAATGAGATTTTTGATAGGATCTTTTAGGTTTTATTCTCCATGAAGTGAGGTGGTTTTCTTCTAGCAATAGTTAGAACTTTCTTTTATTATTTTGAGTCTTCAATCTATTATCAAGAGTAGTTCTAGTTAGTTGAAGGTGTTAATTTATCATGTTTGTCCTTTTGGTTATCTCAACTTTAGTTTCAAGTGTTAGTTTCAAGTTAATGAGAGGAGAAAATAGATTAGGGTTTTCAAGATATCATAGTGATTTAAAAAGTAGAATTCTGAGGTTATCTAGCTACAGTGTGAGAATGTTATATGATTAAGGCTTGCTTTGTATTTCCTTGTAGGCTCATTGCAATGTAGAGTTTGCAGTGAATGCTAGATACAATTTAAAGTACAAATTATTCTTAAGTACACAACAAATTGACTAAATGGGAATCTTAAATTACTTTTAGAAATTGAATTTGATTTTTTATTTTTCCTCGTCAACAAGTGAGATTTATTTCTATTTCAAAATATTGAATTTAACTATTAGGATTGCAGGAAGCATGAGTATGATGGCGTGATAAAATTCATTAAGTAGGTCCCGTTTTCAAGATTGTTTATCTGCCAGCAAATGTGTGTTTCATTCCAGTACCTAGTTTATCATTATTAAGAAAACTTATATACTCTAACCATTAAGATGAACAAACATGCAGTACAAATTGTGTTTAAAATTAATATTGAGAGGTTTAATCCGACAAATAAAACTCTCAACATTTTGGTGCCATTTCCAGGGAGTTGTACTTTGGTTAAGGTAAAATTGTTATTACAGAGTTTAAAGGGTATTACAGGACGTTAGAGGGTGGGGAGTGTACGGTAAGACGTGAGTGAAGAGCCTCACATCCACTTTTGTGGAGTCGCTCCAAAGTCTGACCATTGTTGCATATCTTTGAACTTTATTTTCCTTTTCTTTATGCGTAAAAGTAGAAGTAGCCCTTAGATTAGTATGACATATTTTATGAGAGATTTAGTTCCCAAATTGTTTTTCTTTCAATAGATTAAATATTGCTTTGATTCAAAAATTTTCCCAACACTTCATTCCCTTCCTTTTAAGAAAATTTATTTTTTTATGGAAGTGTGGTGAGCTTTATTTCAGCCAATAGCTTTTAAATTCATTTATCTTTAGAATCCAATATTCAACCTTATATCATTGTTGTGGTGTTTTAAGAACCCTTTTTTCCTAATCCATGTGATGACAGAAATACGATTTGGCTTGTTGAGAACACGAAAATGGTATTTTGAGGAATCATTCAATGAGGATTTTTCAAGCTAATACAAAGACATACAACTCCTCCAATGAGGAATTAACAAAAGAAGAATTTAACACCTTTCTTTAACATATATTAAATATTGTTAAATCTTTGATTTCGAAATTGGATGATTTGCAAGAAAAAAATAAGGATTAAGAACCACTGCTTATCCTTTTCTTCAACTGTAGAAAGAAGCACTTTCTTGGAAAGTTCCCACTTAGTTGTCTGTAAAATTAGCAAAATTTGTGAGGAGGATCATGCAACAGAGCATTTCCCATCACACTTCCATGATTACTAAAGGTACTTAGGGAATCATGTAAGGAATAAAATCAATTTCTAGGTATAAATCAAAACTTTTCATCATTTGATACTTGGAATAATGTTTATTTTCCTTAGGAGGTTCCTCAATATGGTTATAATCCTGCAGCTTCATGAAAAATTTTTAATCCTCCTTCAATTGAATAACGTATTTCATGGCCATAGTTTCCCTCTCCTTGGACCTCATCCTCGAGCCATATATCTCCATGGCCCCAAGAATTGTTTTGATCCTTCTCTCTAGGGAAATATCCCATGCAAATTCAATCATATGGGAAACAACAATAACCACAATTTATTTCCGAAGAACCATTAAGTTATCCTCCTCCATGGTCCCAGCCACATGTGCAACGTTACCCTAACCCTAATCCATACCCTAACCCTAGTTCATACCCTAGTTTATACCCTAGACCTAACCCTAATCCATACCCTAAACCTAACCCTAATCCACACCCTAGATCTAACCCTAATTCTAATTTAAAGCCTAGACCTAACCCTAGTCCAAAGCCTAATCTCAATCCAAAGGAAAACCTTAGTCCAAGAATTAACCAAAACCTTAGCCCAAACCACATCCTAAACCCTAATATAAACCATCAGGTTGCACAACAGTTTGAACCACCTATTCTTCTCTTTGATTCCCCTATTGAACAAAATGTTACACCTTCCATGTGGGGAAAGGGAATGAATTTGGAAACTTCCTCCATTACCGTAGAGAATTCACCCTCGGAAGGTGTAATTCAAATACCACCAAAGAATAAATATTTCATTGGAACTTGTTCTAAAAATTTTGTTGAAACTCAAAACTCTAGAATCTCTCTCAACCATTCTTGTCAATTTGAAAATCAAATATTTGAACCTGAACTGGAGGGATTTATCTTTTTTCTTCCACCAAATTCTTTGTGCCTCCAGGAGAGTGAATATAAAATTGTGGAAGATTTCAATCACTTGGAGAATCCTAAATATGTGGATTCCATTGAATCTTGGTTTTGAGCAGTCATAAAGTCCTCTTATTTACTCAACATTCAGAAACTCTTGGTACCATATCAATTGAACCAAATGGCTTCTCATGCTTTGGTATGTCTTGAGGTCTATTATTTAAAGCTAAGTGTGAGTATAATCAAAAAAATTTTATGCACATGGCTTCATTGGAAATACTCCTATACTTAAAAGGGAGTCTTTCGACTATTAGGGTAAACTAGGGTAGGACAATAAATGAATAAAGTTGTTATAATGCTACTAGAATTTTGATTTTCCAGGTATAGCATCTGAAACTAATTTTGATCCACATTGTTTGTTAACAAACACATTTGTGATGAATCTTGTTGAGTAAAATTCACTCTAATACCTCATGATTTTGCAAAATTAACAAGGATTAATCACTCTAATAAGTTGTCATCTAAGATATATATTTTCAGTTTCCTTGAGAAGGTACTATTGGAAAACGCCATATGGTGGACTACTCTTGTAAATATCATAATGAGCTATTCATAAGAAAACAATAATTATTAACTCAAATAATCTTTCAATCATTGTCTGGGATATATTAATAAGTATTTAGGGTAGAGGAACTAGCCAGTAATGATTAGTCATTAAAAAATTTTGACGCCATCCTGTACTCTTAAGGAGTAGAACTATCTCCCTACTTATTAAGCAACCTTTAAGGTTAATCAAAATCAGAGTTTAGAGAAGAGTTAGGGGAGGATAGGAGGTCTCGTGATGAGTCGACCTACCATGATCATGAGACCTAACATGCATGACATTACTACTCCTACTCACCAAGCCAGAGTAATGGCTTCCAGCCTAAAATCTGGAAGACAGGAGGTATCATCACGAGCTGGCCTATTCATCCATATCACTTCTTGTGAGTGGAAATTCCATGAGCTAGTTACCAAGCCAGGTCAGTGGCCTTCATCTAAAATTCAAATAAGATAACTTTGAATCCATGCCTAGTAAGTGGGACATAGGCATTTCACTGGGTTAAAAGACACCCCTACCGAGGTGATGGATACCTGCGGGTAGAAAGGCCATGTCTGTAGTATTAAATTTAATTGCATACTATGACATTCTTGGTTATCCTTCGCTTTCCCTGAAAACTCATCCATTTTCTTGGATAATGGTTTTAAGATGATTTGAACATGCTTTTTGAGTTTGATCTTTAAAAAAAAATCAAGAATCTTCAAATGATGTTGTACCCTTAGTGAAGGTAATTATTTGTAATAGATTAAGAGGAAATTTAGTTTTGAATCTGGATGACAATGACATTTAGAGTGCTCAATAAAGAGATTTTTGATTGGTCTAGGGAAGTGTCATCTTATTTTATTTTATTTTTTTCATTTCCTTTTCTATCACTATAACTCATTTTAATTATAGTGATGAAATACTCAATGAAGAATATTCAAAAGGTGTTGATTTCCAACGATGCGTATTAGTTGTAGTTGCCTCTAAATATGTGTTACATGACCTAGGTACAAGATTGTTATAGTAGGTGAAGGAATCTTGTGTTATTCTTTTTTAAATTGTACTTTTTTTTCAACAAAATTTGATTTTTATCATAAGACTCTGGGCAGAAAAAAACAGGGAATTCATTTGTGATAAGGTAACATGTATGTTCCATATCGTTTTCTCTATAATGCCTACTTTTAGTACTTAATCTTGCTACACTCCTGCAATCGATACTACTTCTTGAAATTTTTGATTACACACTTATTGGAAGCATACTTTTATCTTCGAACATTTCTCCTTTCTTCTTACATAAATTTATACTTTAAATTTTTGGCTTGCACGAGGATGTGCAAGAATTTTACCGTGGGGGGATGTTGAGCTGTATCTTTGTCCAAAATTTTATGGTTTTTATCAAATAAATACATGCTTGTACCTATTCTTTTAATCATTATTAATCCATTATGTTGTTAATTAGAATAATTTAGAGACAATAAGTATTTATTTATAAGTTATTTTTGTTAATTCGTTTGAAAATTATCTTTGTTTAAATTTCGTTAATGAATGTATTCTTGGTGGCAGGTGGTGGCGTGTAACACTAGCTGCAACCAAGCAATATATGCCTCACCATGATTTTATTCATGAATTTGATCCCTATCTCATCATTGGTTATAATATATGAAATTTTGACTTGCCATATCTCATAGAGAGGGCAGAGACATTGAAAATAACATATCTCCCTTTCCTAGGTCGTATTAGAAATAATCATGTTCGTGTGAGGGACACCTCTTTCTTTCTCACCAAGCCAATATGGTACACGAGATATTAAGCAAGCAATGATTGAAGGTAGAGTTCAGTTCGATTTATTTCATGTACAAGGAGAAGGCTTGATGTATATTGTATGAAGGATGCTTATCTTCTAGAACGGCTCTTGGATAAACTGATGTTTATATACAATTAAGTAGAGAGGGCTAATGTTACTGGTGTTCCTTTGTCATTTTTTTCTTTCTAGGGGTCAAACGATCAAAGTTTTATCTTAGATACTAAGATAATCAAGGAAAAAGAATATGTTTGTGCCAAATAATGAAGGCCAAGGCTTTGGACATGATACTTTTGAAGGTGAAATGGTTTTGGAGGCAAAATTAGGTTTTTGCGAAAAACCAATTGAAACATTGGACTTTGCATCATTGTATCCATCAATAATGATGGAATATAATATTTGTTATTATAGCTTGGTGAGGTCAGAGGACAGTGAAAAAATTATTCTCTAGCCAGAGTGTGTAAATAAAACACCATCGGGTGAGACATTTGTCAAGCCAACTTTACACAAAGGAGCCAGTTTTTGTTGAGGCAGCTCGCTCCCAAGAGATTCTGACCGCCAATTTCATTTTTGGCTTCCACTTCTTCCTATTATGAGCATGTTAGAAAAATGGTGTTTTTGGTCATCTACAAGCACCTTTGCCTATGGGACTTCGTAGTTAAAATATTACAAGAAACAAAATAAGGAGATTTCTGATTAACGGATTCATGTGCCACACCCCCCACACTACTTGGCATTCTTGTCATAATATCATATACGGATACTTACTTGGAAATTTTGAGAAAAATGGACTGTAAGATCACCATTTCCCATGGAAGCGATGATGAATCTCTTCCCCACCAATGCAGCTTGGATCTCAAGTCCAGAATCACTCATCCCCAAGTAATAATCCTCGAGAAAATTAATCATATTACCATAGTTGTGGGCAGACAAAGAGAATTTTCCAAAGAAATAGAGGAAATATGGAAGGAACAATAAAAAAATTCATTAATAGGAAGCTCCACTATGTTCAAAGCCCAACATTGAAAGGGTCAGCACCTCATCATGGTGTGCATTAAGGCACCATTGCTAGTAATGAGATAAGGGCCGAAATACATCTAGAAGCCCCAGGGTCATTTTTATGATTAGATATTTTGATGCAGTTTATACATTCAGCAGATGTATGACATCCATTTGACCCATTTAAAATTAGATCTTCTTATTTTGTTCTTGAATCAGTTTACAATTCTAATTTGGTATGTGTGTGTAACCAAGGGCCTGAATAATTGGGCAACATTATTGCTATTGGAGGGGATCAATTGCATAGGGATCGAGGGTATACAAAAGGGGGCACACAGAATCTGGATCGCACCAGCTCAAACCTGAATTTCAAATCAAATCTCCTTGTTTTTATTTTATTTAATTCATATAAACCATAATCCTAAATTTATATGTTATGCATCAGCCCATTTAATTAAGAGAAGTGTTGCTACTATATAATGGGGAAGTTGCACACTTGTAGGGGGTAGTGTAATAGATATAGGGACTCTTGTGTCAAAAACTAGAATCTTTGTACCTGTGACTTGTGTAAATCGATTTCCAAATGATGTTTTAAATACACATGATCACCTTCAAGTCGTGAGCAGAAGTGTTTGTGCCATGGGTAACTGTGCATTCCATATTTGATGTTTTAAATATTTACTCCATTGCAGTAAGTCAGGTTACTCCAGGCGTGGAAGGGCCCACCACCTCAAGAGCTAAAATTGATCAATAACATAGGATAATTAGATGTGCGTGATTTTAAAGTTTCCTTTTCCTGTGTGAATTTGTGGTAGGTATGGTTCAATTTCAAAGCATTTTATTCATCTTCGTATCGTGCAAATTAATGGACTAAATATTTATTGTGAACATGGACTCATGAAATAATCTATGCTTGTGTCTTAATGTAGAGTTATACTCTATTCCTTTTTTTAAAGTCGAATGTAATGGGAGCATTCATGATATAGGAACATAATTATTTTTGAGTTTGATCAGTATTAGAACATATTTTAATGCTTTGAATTTGAGTATGTTAATACTACAAATTTAGAATATTGATTCAAGGTTTCACTTAGTTTCTTTTGAACATTGCAGGATTTAATTCTCATTTGATTTTTTTATGAATCTCGGGACTTCGTGTAGTAATTAGATCTATTTTCAATTATAATCTTTCTTTCTTTTCATAGTATAATCAATTTCTTTATAAGAGTAAGTCTGAGTGTGAATTTGATCATGAAGGTAATATATGAAGGCTAATGCAGAGAGATTTATCTTTTATTATGAGTTACATGATTTCGAAGAGTGGGTTTTCTTTTGAATAATTCATTTCATCTAGATTACAGTATTTGAATTCAAGTTTTCTCATACATTATTTGCAATGAGATTTTTAATAGTATCTTTTAGGTCTTATTTTAAATGAAGTGAAGTGGTTTTATTATATGAATATTTAGAACTTTCCTTCATTAATTTTAATCTTGAATCTATTATCAAGAGTATTTCTAGTTAGTTTAAGGTGTCAATCTATCGTGTGGGTCTTTTCTTTTAATATCAAGTTTAGTTTCAAGTTAATGAGAAGAGAAAATAGATTAGGATTTTCAATATATCATAGAGATTGAAAAATTAGAATTCTGAGGTTATCCAGCTACAGTGTGTGAATGTTATATGATTGAGGATTTCTTTGTATTTCCTTATAGTTTCATTGTAGTGTGGAGTTTGCAGTGAATGCTAGATATAGTTGAAAGTACAAATTCTTCTTAAGTACAGAACAAATTGACTAAATAGGAATATTGAATTAAATTTAGAAATTGAATTTTATTATTGATTTTTCCTCGTCAACCAGTGAGGTTTATTTCTATTTTAGAAGATTGAATTTAAATTTCATGATTGCAGGAAGCGTGAGTATGACAGCGTGATAAAATTAGTTAAGTAGGTCCCATTTTCAAGATTGTTTATCTACCAACAAATGTTTGTTTCATTCCAGTGCATAGTTTATCATTATTAAGGAAATTTATACACTATGGCCATTAAGCCAAACCAACACGCAGTACAACTGATGTTTACGAGTCCCGAATTGATAATTAATATTGAGAGGTTTAATCCGATAATTAAAACTCTCAACGTGTACACAATACTACATATGTTACATGTACATATCACCATAGGTACAATTTCTGAATAGACAACATGTGCAACATTTACACAAAAATAGTACTACACATCCATAGACCACATATTGACCCACAAAAAATACTTGTGTTAGGTGTCTCTCTTCCATCCATGCTTATCCTAGCATGTCATGGATCATATTATTTTCAATTCTCTGATGTACCCCTCAACATTAACTGCCATAATATAGGCATATACATAGTATAATCACATAATATCAAATCATACCCACATGATACTGACATCATAGATTTGTCAAGGCTACTCTGCCACTTGATTGCTCATAGCTAGGAACCTCTTAATGCTATTCACGCACACAAGGCATCATTCCTCCACAAGAATGATCTTTTAAAACCCTGTCATACAATTACATAGATACATACATACATGTATACATATAAAAACATCAACATAATCATGAACACAATTACCAGATATCATAAGGTAAAAGTTAAGAGAACTCCCTTTATGTGTGCATAGTATGCAGAACATTGAGAACAAGAGTTCCTAACAGAGACAAGGAATATAATAGCTCAGATCCATTCAATTTACCTTTTTGGTTACCTTTCTCATGTCTATACTCCCACCATCCATTTACCACAATGGACCTAATGAGTCTGACCGACTCTCATAGTCTTACCTTCCATTGTGCTTACTCATGCACCAAGCTTCATCCATGTCTTACATTACTTGTTGGGTACCACAAAGATCTCACCAAGGTACATTAACTTTCCTCTTTCCCAAACAATTCCCAAGGCCCTCAAAACATAAAAGGCAAGAAAAATAAAAAACAAGAAGAAGACCGTGCGAAACCAAAATAAATATAGCACCACAAAAAAAGTGTCATTACCATGCACTAGACGCAATTCTGACCACAAATCAAGCACAAAAAATCACAAGACACCAAAATCACAAGACTAACAAAAAACACCATGACTCAATCCCCATGGTTCCTAGTGCTTCCCAGGGAAATATCAACCTGATCCTTCTTCAATATTTAATAACAGTCTAATTTTCCATGCAATCCCCTACACCATACTCCCATAACACAGAACTATTTGTGCATAAATAAACATAACAATATGCTAGTTACCTTACCTTATTGTTCCAAGAACACTGACTTGTAACTGAACACACATGTCAGCCATATGTACCAAACATCAGGACAACATATATATCAATTCGAAATCAAACTTTTCCAAGACTAACAACCATGTCATAATCAGCAATCAAATAACATTCATTAGTCATAATACATAATGCTACAACTATCACCTACTTACACTCAAGTATATACTGGATGTCTCAGCACATATGTGTTACCAAAATCACCTTAAAACAATATCATTCCTTCATGGAATCTTATAGACACATGTACTCATATCATGAAGTTAATCAAACATTCAAACAAATTACAAACATAACATGTTAAATAAATCATCTAGATGACGTAGTATACACCAAATCACTCAAATACAAAATAGACGACATAATGAAAAATTCAAGCACCAAGTATACAACATAAGAAACTCATACCTTAATGTATCTTAAGGGAGGCTATCTTGTCTACACAGTGAATCTATATTAGTACGATATAACTTCACAACATATCAACCTAATCATAAAGAAGGTCATGATATCCATAACAATATATAGCTAACATGTTCACACCCTAAAATCATAAACAATTGTCATTCATTCATACATTCTCATATGCACAGTTAGTCTAGACATAATACAACACACTACCATAATTAGGTAAACTCATTCTTGAATGTCATAACCCTAACCATCAAGTCACTAGCATGTAACAACAACGAGTTATATATCATGCTCATCAAGAACATGTAATCTAATCATCAAGATAACTATCATACAACAACAAGAAGTTAACCCATAACATGCTCATCAACAACATATAAGTTAGCTAACATAATACAACAATATCAATGCATACCACCACATGTTGTTATCGTTCATGACTATCTGACACATGTATATATAACCACACTAATAAACTAGCATCTATAATGTATGTGGCTATAACATCAATAGAATGAAAGGAATAATCATAACCATAATTGATATAACAATCCTTAATCTACATACCTACATGCTCAATATCCAAACCTATATGACGACATGCTCTTGCCTCAAGATCCAATGCTAGAATTTCACTTTGATTGTTTGCATCTCTTGCTCTATCTTAGCCAACACATTAGCATCATAACATACCAATATCATCATGATGACCTAATGGCATACAATGACCTTATGCACAAAAACCTTCACCAAACTAATGAAAATCTGACCATATGCACCCAATTTACATGTATAACCAATCATGAATGACCAATGCATGTCCCACATAAAGCATCACATAGGAAAACATACACAGATAACACTCAAGAATGCCCAACATGTGACCTAGCATAAAAAACCAATGTATACATAACATACCGACAATGACATGCATAAAAAAAGCATATACAACTAACATACACTGATGACGACCACATCCAATCACCATCAACTTTAACATGGTGAAACCACTGTGACTATGACCAACGCCATACATATGGAAAAAACACATAAAACATAAGCGTGAGGAACACATATGTAATTTACATGAATGCACGTGAAACACATAGTAATGCATAATCAAACATATACTAATGCCTAAATACTTCACAACAACAACATACTCTTACACATGATGACATCACTACAACCATGACTTGACACCATGCATATGAAACAAACATATAGACCACAAGGATGATTTACGCATGTGCGATCGACATGAATTCATGGCGAACACACTGCCAATACAACCCAAGGGTTGAACCATCCCCTGATACCACTCTGTGGTATCCAATATCAACCAAAGAGAATGGGAACTAGAAATCCCTTAAAGAGAACGTAAATCAGACACCGCCCAAGGAGAGCACAACCACACTCTGATACCAATATGTAACACTCTCTTCCCACATCTACCCAAGTAACCAGCAAACCAGGGTAAACATGTGATGAGAGGATAATATATGGGATTCAGACTCCTAGGTGGCCTTAAGGAAGTGGAACTGATGGAAACACAACATATAGACCTTATACAGTAACAAAAATTCCCCTAGGAGGTAACCAAACCTTTTATGCCTCTTACCCTTGGGTCATAGTGACAATTTGAGCTCATTGAGCCATAGCCACATGCATAATATTGTATTTCAATAGCAAGAAAGATATATCCCCATGCATAACACTGCACATGAATGCCCAACGTCCTAAAACTCAGTTTTGTGCCTGCATCTCAAGGATTTGAGCCACCTTTTGAGGCCCAGACCCTAGTGCTCTACCCATAACTTCATGAAAAGCTTGAAGATGATAAATAAAAATAGGAAAATGATATGGAGGCAACCACATCATTAAGAACTCATCTAGAGCTATCCTTGCCATGACAGGAATTTTGTCAAAAATGTCAGAAACATTGAATCTACATGTGTGAACAACATAACGAAACAAAGGGGTATCACATGGAGAAATTATACAAAAAGCATGTATATCATGGATTCAATATCATCTAGAAATGAACTAAATTTAAATACTAAATATCTTCTACAAATCAATTGCAGAATTAAAAAACACAATCCCCAATCACATGAAGCAAAGAAGAATCAATCAAACCACAACACAGATAATCTCCCAAGGAGAGCTTGCCACTCAAAACCCCACTATCTTCTATTGTATATTCCACACTAAATCATGAAACAATTACATACAACTCTTCTCACAAGAGTCCTCATGTATTCAGCTAATTGTCTCATACTGATCCAGACAAAATTGGGCCAATACTCAGCCAATTCTCAACCTACGTTTAGCGTTCCTTGCTCATGCAGTTCATGAGGAAATAGAACCCTATTCTCAAGGAATTGCAGCCTTCCTACACTGCACTGAGTATCATGGGAATCGTGTGGTGTTTTAATTGCATCTAGGCAATCTTCTAATATCAGAACTAATAGTTAACTGCCCTTCACACTTTGTCTCGACTGGGTCTCCACTGGAACTCACATGCATGCAGTTAATAATAGTAAATCATCAGTTGCATGTTACATCATGGATTGTGAATTAAATAGTATTTAATATTTAATAAGATGATTCACTTCCTATAATCTAGGGAAGTTAGAAATCAATCCCTGAAATTTAGCTAAAGACTAGTAGTTTTTGTCTCCTCCATTAAATTACACATTTCCTGATCATAGAGGAAAAAAAACTCAAACACATCAAATGACACCACATGAGACAAATAGCATTGAATTTCTAGAGTTTTCCTGGCATGAAAAATATCTGAAAGGAATCATATGTAGAAACATCACACCTATAGTGGAAACGTCGCTCTTGTCTGGCAGAAGCATCACACCTGTTCAAGGGTGATTTTGACCCACTTAGGAGCACCCAAATGAAAATTTGAAAGTTGGACTGAGTGGCCCTATGAGTCTAGTTTTGAATGCACCTTGGATTTTGGAAAAAACCGATAGGAAGACCTCCAAAATGGTTTTTCCCAACCTCACTCCAGAAGTGCCGTGCCTGGTTAAAAACATTGTCAGAAGCATAGAAACAAGGTAGTTTTTTTAGTTTTTCTTCAAAACCAAAGATTTTCATGGAAAAACAAGTCCACATATGGCATGTAATGATTAATATGACCCATCCATGTAATAAATAATTCATTTGGATGCCCTGAGAGAAAGCATCGTGACACTTTTGTTGAGACAAAATTTCTATATTTTTTCAAAAATCATCAAAAATACCAAAAGTGCTCAAAATTGACCAAAATTTGTTCTATGACACCTATGAAGGATAGGCTAAATAGCCATGGATGCCTCAGCAAGGAGGTCTATGTTTTTCTTCTCGTTGAACTTCATTTGAGCTTCTTTAAGCTTTTCCTTCACTTGTTTGAGCCTAATTTGGGATATTTTGTTTCTAGTACAATAGTGATTGGCCATATGTATCTAGAGGTTATTGTTATTTTTATCTTTAGTTAGAAGCTTCTCAAGGTGTCCATTGAATCTGTCAAGCCAATACTCTCTATCTTGATTGATTTCATTAATAATTAGTTCATCAAAAGTCTGCCAACCTGATTTAGGAGTTGATTCTCTTTCTTTTTGAAGCGCCTACTTGAGGCATCTTGTCATTGGTCTCCTTCTTTTTGTTCCAACTTCTACATCATCTAGTTGATCATCATCTACTATTTCCTTTCCCTTGCCATTATTTGCATCAAAAAGTACCTTTGGCTTGTCTTGGAGGAGTAGTTTCACCTTTAACTGAAAATTCTCTTGTAAGAATGTGATTTGAGAATATGCAATTGAGAAAATCTCCCTCAACTCTGTTATTTATTCATATTTGTTCTTTATGATCTCTTCAATTGACTTACCCTTCACCTGTTTTTCCATGTCAACTTCTAAGGGCATTTTTTCAGCATGGTAGTACAATGGTGACTCACCATCATGGCTTGGTGGTTGATCCATTGTTTGGCTTTCATTAAGTGTAGTTTTAGATGCCAATACACCTCTGATGGTCTTAGGATCAAAAACAATTCTCTTTCCCTTCCCATATGTTTGAGTGATCTCAACCATAGGTGATTTTGAAATCTGAGCCTGCCTGCTTGAAGAGCCAAATTCCTTTGGTTGTACTGTGTTGGGTGTGGAGCCTGATTATCTTATTTATTTTGTATCACAACATTGGACCCCTATTGTTAACGGGGTAGAAACATTGCCCGTTGTTAGTATGAATCTTTTGTCAAAAAAAGACCACTTTAGCTACACATAAAAATAGCACTAACATCAATTATGGCTGCCAATATCTTCAAATCTGCAGTTAGTTGATCCAAATAAAGCTGCACGAATCCAGATCTATGCATAAAAAGACATTAAGCATTAGAAATAAAGTTTTTCTCCGTGCATCCAATAGACAAGACAAGAACGATATTTTTGAAAGAATTTTTATATTATAAGGAACCTGAGAGGAAAACAAGAAAGGTGTTTCCAATTCTCCTCAATGGGATGGGTTCTTGAAAGTCCTCAACACTTCAGATCTAGAATTTCTCTCTCTTGTTGGTGTAGAAAACCCAGACAAACATAGAACTCAAAGGGAGCTCACAAAGTAAATAATGGAGAATGTGACAATGATAATGGCTCAAACTCAGAGCAAGAATATAGATCTAGAGTGATCTAATATGCAAATGAAAGGTGACAAATAAATGGGAAAACCCTTCTATTTATAACAAAATATTAGGGCGGTCTAGAACTTGGTACATGAATAAAATATTATTAACCAAATTCTAGAACTACCTTTTAGGAATATTTTATTATATTTGTTGGAGGGGAAAGGATTTTTGACTTGGGTCAATTCCCTTATTTATAAATAATAAATAAATAAATGATTTATTTATTATTTTAAGGAAATGGTGGAAGTATAATTAAATAAATAATGATTTATTTAATTATTTATAAATGATTTAGTCAAATTTAACTAGGAATATTATTTAAATAAGGATTAAATAGCTTATTCCTAGGAAATAATCAAATAAATAAGGATTTATTTAATTGATTTCCTTGTTTTGGGTTAAATATGACCAGGAATAATAATTAAATTGATGTTTAACTAATTGTTCCTTGAGGAAATATAAGCAAATATAGGTTTGTTTATTATTTCCTTTTGGGGTTTCCTGTTTAGGCCATAAACAACTTAATAAAGGTGTTTTACTAAGTTATTTCACATAGTGAAAGCAATTTTACTTAGGGTAAAATTGGTCTTACATGGTGTACTTGGGTCCATCTAATGATAATAGGTTAGATGACAAAAAAATGTTGTAACACCCGTAATTGTACGTTGCCTGGGGGGTCCAAGGGGGAGGGGCTGCGAGTTTATGGAGCCCCCCCTGGCGGGAGGTTTCGGGGGTAGCGCCCTCGAAGCTGAAAAAAATTGTAAAATTGATTTTGTAAAAGTATAGTAATTTCTAGTCAATTTGGGTTGTTCATTAGGCAGATGATGTGATGGTAGAAGTTATGTTTGATTTAGGGTTTTTTCCCCTAGAAGGAAACCCCTCATTTTGTATTAGGGTATTGTATTGAGGCTGTGTATTGTATGTCTATTCTCATAGCGAGAAACATAGAGGGAGATTGTGAGAGAGAACAAAGGATATTACAACAGATATGTTGTAGGTTGTGTCTCTTCATTTTGTTAGATAATAAAAAGGAAGGAATGGTTGTTCGGGGTGGACATAACCTAAACTGGGTGAACCACGTATATCTATGTCTCTCTGGCTTTATGTGTTTTTTGTGCTTGTGTTTTCCACATCTTTAATGTGTTGCATTTCTCTGTAATATATAATTTTCTAACATACTGATGTTGTGCTATGAACAATAGGTGGATTAGTAGCATGAGTTGATGCTACTTTCTCCATGAAAACTTCCCAGGTCATATTCTTTGTTTAGAGATGGTGAAAAACAATCAACTTAACCAAAGCATGGTGAAATAAAGTAGGATGAGGATTTCTACCTTTGCTCTCTAATTTTTCTGCCATTTTGACCAAACTCCTGAATAGATAGTTTGACAAATTGAGTGATTTAGTAGTTGTGAAGTGCATTAGTAACCTGGCATGATATTGGTATAGTCTCGAAAATCTTCCTTCACATGTAAAATATTTCATGATCAACTTCATTAATGGTGCATACTTATCAAGAAAATTCGTAAAAGGGAAAACATGTTCAGGTTCATCTCTGTAATGAGGTTTTAAGAAAATTGTGTAGCTCTCAAGCTCCAATTCCATTCCCTTCAAGCAAACTTATCCTTCATTTGGAATCCTTGTTGCTGAAGTGATGGCCTCTACTGATAGAGTGAATTAAATGCCTGCTATGGTGGCTTTGTCTCTACTGAATTTAGAGGTAAAAAGGGTAGGCACAGAGCATGACATCCTACCTCCATGATGTTTTCACAAAATCTCATACATCTAGTGTTTTCAAAACATTTTTTTGCATAAGGGGGGGAATTAAGTTCTTGCAATTTAGATGGCTCAAATATAGAATTATGGCCTCCCTTGTTAGCTTTCTTTTCAGTCTCCATAGTATTTGTGAACAGGATGATGCCCTCCTAGATGAAATGAGTGGGTAGAGATAGTGAATTTGAGAAAACGAGGGATATGGATAGGTTTGATTTAGGGGCTATGATGAGGTATAAGGAGGTTGAGTAACATTCCACAAAAAATTGATGAAGTGGGGTGATGTGTTAGCTTCAACATAAAGGTGGAATTTCTTGAAATAACGACGGGAAGGTTGATCAAAATAGGAAAAAACATAGATTTTCCAGTTTTATTGTGAAAATGTAATGGTGACTTATAGTTTTGATGAAAACAAGGGTAAAGTGGACTGCAAGTAACAGGAGGTGCTGTGGTAAGGTTTGTGAAGGATAATTTAAGGTTTAGATGGTGAGAAAAGGGGTCTCCAATGGCTAAAACCAATCAGGAACAAATAAACCCTAGAACGTAGGAGAGAAAAATCCTATGGATAGAAAACATTCATACAGTCATGAATTGAATTGAAGAAGGTAGTTAAAGTGACCACTTACTGATTTTGGAGGCCACTGAATGTTTTCACACTAGTTTTGAAGCTTGAGTAGCTGATTTGGAGGCTGAAATCCAAAAACCAAGAATTATTTACTGAAACGTAGTGTTGTGGCAAAAGTGTAGTACCAATACCTAGAAATGTCACGTTTCTTCCTCAGAAACATCGTGTTGCTTATTCAGAAACATCACGCTTGCTCCAGAAGTGTAGAAGAATGGGTTTTCTTGTGATTTTTTCTACTTTTATTCCACCTTTGGCAATGGTAGAGTGTTCTAAAAGTGAGAGATGAAATTTATTGAGCTAAAGAAGATAGAATGAATTGATGAAGTGAATTTTTCCTCTTTAACATCAATAAAACACGTTTTTTCTCATTTCGAAAAAATATGACCTTTTTGAGGAACAATTTGCTTTCTTGAATATTTTGACGATGTAACAAGCTTTTGAAAGAAGACAAATTCTCTTTTTTATTTTCCTTCCTAAGCTAACTAACTTTTAAAGATAATTTTTTTATGATGGAAATGACCTTTCTTACGCCTTCTTTATGACAAAATTTGGACATTTATGGTCGCCAAATGAAAGACACCTATACACTGACCCAGGTGAAAACATGATGACTCGAGTTAAGACTCTAGATGGTAATGAAGGTTATGACCCATGAAATCACATTGACCATGAATAAACTAGAGGGAGTAGCTTTTAAAGAGCTAGACATATCCAGTGATCAAATTTTATTTTAAAACTGACTCAAAATATAAAATTTTGACATAACCATTACTAAAGAAATTTGAAAGAGTACATTTGGATCAGTGAATATTGGACACTAAAAGATATAACAACAATATAATCCACATAATAATCAGTACATTTTCATACCAAATACCAGAGGAATGAGCTATTTATTACTGAATGTAAAAACCAACTGGAGATGGGACTTCCACACTCCAGTCGGCCATAGATTGGCTGAGCTAAATCTCTCTTAAGCTAATCACCCCCGTGCCATGTTCCAAGTATGAGTGTGGGACTCATAACCAACCAAAAATAGCTAAACAAGAATGAATGCTACCCGAGTTCTTCACCTACACTGTGAGTAATTTGAGTGCCTCCTAGTATCTCAAGATTTATCATAATCCATATTTTGATCCAAAGATCACTAGGTGGTACACTAAGACCCACTCTCTAAGCTTCACTGCACATCCCATCCCAGGAATACTAGGCCCAATGGACAGTAATCCACCTCTTGGCTTTACATTATATCCCGCCATTCACCGACAAGGATTCCTAGGCCCACCGAGGCACACAATCTAGCTTTAACACAACCCATAGTCTAGTTTAGGGGTTACCAGGCCAGTGGAATTATCGTGATCCACAGTCTGGTTCAGGGACCATTAGGCCATGTGTTTATCATTTCACAGATCCACCTCACTCAACTTCGAATCCATCCAGCAATCTAGCTTAACCGAAGTATGGGAACCCATCTCATCAAGATTATCTGGAAATGGAAGGCTAGGATGAAAACACTGTCACATCTTGTAAAACTCATCGTGTGATAGAAAAGAACCACATGTAATACCATGCATTCCAAATCTAGAAATAAAAACACACATTCAAATCGATACCTGCCAAGAATCATGTTGTAGTTGCCTGATTCCTACCCCTCCATGCTTGCTTCCTGCTTCTTCTTGCTTTCTTTCCTTTCTTGTTCCAATGCCAAAATGATCCAATAAACTCTAAGTTTCCAAGAGAGAGAAAGAGATAGAGAGAGAATAATGAGAGCCATAAGTGTGAGGAAAAATCTTTCCAACTAATCTTCATAAGCCTTTTTATTAATGAGGTCTCTAATTTATAGAATTTTCCATTATTTTGCTTCATTTTCCTCCTCACATGAAACCGATGACCTTTCACCTACCTTTTCTCTTATTTTCATTTATTTTCATAAATAAATGTGCCAAATATGCCATTTTTCCTTTCCAAAGCCTTACCCTTTTCCTTTGTCAATTCCCTTAGCCATAATAAACCAAATGAACACCCACTAGGATGTTTTGCCCAAAATTTACCTCTGACTAATTGTCAAATCAACCATGGTTCTTATTTTAATTTTATTACATGGAATTTTCATCACGATTGATTTTGTATCATCGTTTTTCTCTAGAATGCACTTCCACAACCACTTAGGTATCATTCCCAATGGGAGACTAGTAAAACATAAGAAAGTAGGCAAACCTAATGATTATTATGAATGAGTAAGGTACATACAACCAAACATATCTCTATGATATATTTTTATAATAATTTTATTTTCTTAATTTTTTATGCATTTTATTAATTATTATGACTTAGAATTAACACTTACAATAGAATATTGGTAGAATGACTTTATTGGTTGAATTGAGCCACTGAGATATTTTCTCAACAAACAATCTCATAGTTTATAGTATGTTGGATCTCATCAACGCTATATTAGTGTGACATGTATTGGATTGAATGTGTAATAGACTAATAATTTAGTGTGTAATATGTGTACTATGTCTCCTCCTCGAATATCTAATTTGCTATCAGAGCTCATATGGGCTTGAATCCCTCAAGGGAGGGCTTAGGAAAATGAAAACAAATTGAGGATTGAATTTCTATTTTGTACATAGATTAGTTTTATAGAGTTTCAACGTTAATTTAGTGTTGTGGATCAATAGTTTATTGTTTTATCGAACTCTACAAGAGCATGATTAACATGGCACCGTATGTTTTTAAAGGGACGTGAGATATGTGAGGCCAAATATCTAGATCTGGATTGTTAGAAAATTTTATGTCAAATGGGTCGAGAGCATAAAATTTTACACCCTACATTAAAGTTTCATGGGTTTTCACTACAGGGATCCACCCTAATGTTATTCAAATGTCATATCCTACCAAAGGCCCCATTATTCCTCTCTGTCGGGTCTTACAAGGATTCAATTCGAGGCTGATATCCAACGTTCTACCATATTCTCAAGTTTCTCCCATCAGGACATTTTTTGACAACAATGGTTGTGGATCAAGCAACTAATTGATGTGCTCAAAGCGATTTGGCCTTCTACATGATGAGCAACACATCTCAACTTTTGGATCCCAAGACATGTGATATTATTATTGCCTGCAAATACATGTGCCATGATGCAAGTATCAATAATGATGAGCTTGATTTTATGTTGGAGTCGTCTAATGAGGAGCTCATAATACCCACAGTTTTATGATGTGGGAACATGTGAAATCAATGGATTTTTTAGTAATTTAGAGCTTAGAAGTTGCACACTTGTGGAATGGTGGTCATTAGAATTTCATCTTTATTGCAAAAGTTTGAGATTTGAAAGTTTGGGAGTCAGTGTTTGGAGGAAAGTATGTTGCTTGTGGTGTTGAAGAGTCAACTGAGTCCAAACACACATAGGAACCCACATTAAAAAAGCACGTGCAAGTAGACAATATGGTTATAGAAATTCTCAAAAGGATAACTGAAAGTTTGAGAAATGAGCTTAGCTACTTGTCTTATGGATCAGGGAAACCCATCGATTATTGTGGGTGCTACTGTGATTTATTGTAGCTTGTGAATTCCAAATCCATTCCCTTCCCTTTAACACTTCCAGAGCTTGGTCAAGGCTACATTATCTAGCTGAATTCTTGGTCTATTACAACAGACAGTGGCAAAGCATCTGAATTTTTTTTCAGACATTAATGTTTTTTTTTCTATCTTTGAGGGACTCACAATCTTACTTGGTGAATCTCAAGTAAGTTTGCGGGCATGTTAACAACCACTAGAGCTTCTAACATCTATTCCTCTGTTTTGGGTAGTAGCATGAGGTGACATTTCTTAGCCTACCAAATTAAATGATATGTGTGTCGATTATATCATTCACATATGATATATTAATGTAAATTTCAAAATCAATTAATGAACAATGTAGCATAATTAAAATTAGTGGTTCTTGGAGCTTGGAAAGCCTTCAACATTTGAATAGCTTGATTGTGTTTACATATTGTTATAGTTTTCTTTTTTGGCGCTTAGAAACTCCTCAACAATGAATACTGGTTACAATATGAGGTCCTTGTGTGTTAGACATGTCAAGTTGGACGATCAACTTCTGAGCACATTGAATGTCCAAATTTCCTTCCTAGAAATTGACGAATAGCTGAAAGACAAATATCCAAAAGATTGTGGTATGTGTATAGAGTGGTTCACTTACATGAAAACATTTCTTTCAGAAACCTCGATGAGAAGAGTATGTCAATAATTTTTATCTTAGAAGTATGTCAATGATGACCAAAGGAAATTGTGTCTTAAATGGGTCAAGTGGTAAGCTTGAAGTTGTGTGGTGAAAAAAGAATATTGTTTGACAAATTCTAGAGTGGATGCAAATGATCATGAAGACCATACCACATTATCAGACAAAATTTTGTGTTGTAACCTGTGATTCTTGTATGGATATTTCTAATGATAATTTTGGAATCTAAGTGTCAAGGGAGAGACTTAGAATTAACATTTACAATAGAATATTGGTAAATTGAGTTTGTTGGTTGGATTGGGTTGTTGAGATATTTTATCAATAAGCAATTTCTTACTTTAGAATCTATTGGATAACATAAGCTCTATATTAGTGTCATTGTGCCCATAGGCGCATTATACAACCCAATATCACCGCAATGTGTAAGTATGTCAGATCCTCAGAAAATGATAAAAAAAATTTTAGGAAAGGTTGGCCAAAACATTTGGTTGAATCTTATTTTATATATTACTTAAATCTTTATATTATATATAAAGTTTTAGTATTATTAATGGAATAATATTAATTATTAAAATAAAACTATGTAATATTATATATAATTTGAATGGATAGTAAATTATATCATGCATTTAATAGCTCTTTTATCATATATATGAATTTGAATGGATCATAAATTTACCTTTAACAACAACTTTTATGGCATTAAACAACTTTACTTTTTACTAAAGACAATATCATTTTTTAAATAAATAAATAAAGGTAAATTCAAGAGAAAGAATCGAATCCAAAACCGTGCTCCAAAACCTTTTAATATTTATTTCGATTAAATATTTGTAAAATTAATTTTAAAAGGAAAAACCATATATACTAATTTGGTGTAGCTTGACTATAAATTTTTTTATCATGCCATTTAAAAAACATAATTAAATGTAATACTAATATTAAATTATAAATATTAATATTATGAAATTGAATAACTTTACATTAATACAATATTAAATTTAATATAATATTAAGTTTCTTATATTACAATATATACTATATAATGATATATAATTAACTCAAGATATATATTGATGGAATAACAAAGATATAGAGTGACAAAGGTGGAAATTTAGAGGGAGTGATGAGGGAGAGATGTACATATCATGAAGGAGAGGGGAGAGGAGGAATGAAGAGAGAGAGAAAGAAAGGAGTGAGAGAGGGAGAGATGGAAAAGAGAGAGAGAGGGGAACACAAATATGGAGGGGGGAGAGATGAGGAGAGAGAGCAGGATAGAGAGACGAAGACATTGACAACGTTTGATGGAAGAGAGAGAGAGAGAGAAAGAGATGGGGGAGAGAGAATGAGGTAAGAGAGAAAGGGGGAAAGGGGAAGGGCTAGATATATGACTTGAGAGGGAGGTAAAAATACATGTGGAGAGAAAAGTGGAGAGAGAGAGAGGAGGGCATCGAAAAGGAGAGATGGATAGAGAGTGTATTTTTTGGGGTTAGATATAAAAACAAATAAAGATAGATGGTAGGAAGGGGGAAGATAATGAGGGAGGGAGGGAGATAGTGGTTGAATTGGAGGAGAAGAGAGAGAGGGGGGAATGAAGGAGGTGGGAGAGAAAGGAGGAGAGAGGAAGGAAGAGGGAGAGGGCATGAGAGATGGAAGGAGAGGGGGAGGAGAAGACAGGGGGAGGTAAGAATAATTACATAGATAGTGAAAGGTGGAGAGAGAGAGAGGGATTGATAAGGGATATAGAGAGGGAGGGAAAGAGGAGAGTAGGAGGGAAGATAGATAGAAGGGGGAGAGAGGCAAAGAAGGGGAAGAGAGAGAGAGAGAGGGAGAGGGAGAAAGAGGGAGAGGGAGAGGGAGGGAGATATAGATGTATATAGAGAAAGAGTGAGTTTGTTTTGGGGGAGATAAAGAGACAAAGAAGGAGAGATGGAGGGAGATATAAATATATATGTAGGGGGGAGAGAGGGAGGAATATTTCTTCTACTAGATGCATTTATTTCAGTGTAAATGATGATTTCTAATATTATTTGATTTCTTGCACTAGATGCATGAATTTCAACATGGATATCGATTTCTAGGTTTATTTGATTACTTGCATTAAATGTGTTGATGTTAGTGTAGATGTTTTTTTCTAGTCCTATTTGACTGCTTGCAGGATAGATTAATTATTATTAACCTTGAGGTTGTAAATTATTAAAAAAAAAATCCAGATTAGATGGAGAGGCAAGAGAGAGAAGAATATTTCTTACATAAGATGCATTTATTTGAGTGTAGATGATGATTTCTAGTCCTATCTGATTGCTTACATAAGATGATTGATCTCAGCTTAGATGTCGATTTCTAATTATATTTGATTGCTTGCACTAGATGCGTTTATTTCAATGTAGATGATGAATTCTAATTATATTTTATTGATTTCACTAAATGCATGAATTTCAGTGTCCATATTGATTTCTAGGCTTATTTGATTGCTTGCATTACATGTACTTATTTCAGTGTTCATCTTGTTTTCAAATCCTATTTGATTATTTACATTAGATGGATTAGATGTTCTTAATATTGAGGTTGTACATTATTATAAATATTTTTGAAGACTAGATGGAAAGGGGAGAGAGGGAAGATTATTTCTTTCACTATATGCATTTATTGTAGTGTAGATGGTGATTCATAATCGTATTTGATTGCTAGCACTAATGCATTGATTTATGTTTATTTTTAATTATATTTGATTTCTTGCACTAGATGTATTGATTTCAATCTAGATGATGATTTCTAATCCTATTTTATTGTTTGCACTAGATGCATTGATTTCAATGTAGATATATATTTCTAACCTTGTTTGATTGTTTGGACCAAATGCATTGATTTTAGTGTAGATGTTGATTTCTAATCTCATTTGATTGCTTTCATTAGAAGCATTGATTTCAATGTAGATTTTTTCTTTCAAATCCAATTACATTATTTGATGTTAATATTGAGGCTATAGATTATTAAAAATATATATTTTTCAAGATATATTTAGTAATATGTAGGAGGACACTTTTAAGAACTAATTAGATTAATCCTTGATAAGATTTATACCTTATTCTTCGTCAACTAATTACTAATAGACAATTACATATACTCAAAATTACTAATAGATAATTGCATAAAACAATGTATTCAAAATATTTATAAGAGGAAAAAATATATTTAAAAACATTCAAAACAAATCAAAATATTATTAAAAGAGATGTGATAATTGATTGATGTAAATATTTTATAAATTTGGCCACTTATTAAAAAGAATCAAAAATACATTATTTTTTGTCTTTTCAAAATAAACTATAGATAAAAAAAAGTAATCAAAATCTTGAAGGAAATAAATTATTTCAAATAAAATCTCATTTGATTGCTTTCATTAGATGCATTCATTTCAGCATAGATGTTTTTTCTAATCCTATTTGATTTCTTCCATTACATTATTTGATGTTAATATTGAGGCTATAGATTATTAAAAATATATATCTTTCAAGATATATTTAGTAATGCCTAGAGAGACACCATTAAGAATTAATTAGATCAATCCTTAATAAGATGTCTACCTTCTTCTTCGCCAACTAATTACTAATAGATAATTACATATAATCAAGATTACTAATAGATAATTGCATAAAACAATGTATTCAAAATATTTATGGGAGGAAAAAATATATTTATGAACATTCAAAACAAATCAAAATATTATCAAAAGATATGTGAGGATTGATTGATGTAAATATTTGATAAATTTGGCCACTCAATAAAAAAAAATTCAAAAATACATCATTTCTTGTCTTTGCAAAATAAACTATAGATAAAAGAAATCATCAAAATCTTCAAGGAAATAAATTATTTCAAATAAAATCTCATTTGATTGCTTTCATTAGATGGATTGATTTCAGCGTCCATGTTTTTTCTACTCCTATTTGATTTGTTGCATTACGTTATTTGATGTTAATATTGAGGCTATAGATTATTAAAAGTATATATATTTTCAAGATATATTTAATAATACCTAGAGGGACACTATTATGAATTAATTAGATTAATCCTTGACAATATGTCTACCTTCTTCTTGTCAACTAATTACAAATAGACAATTACATATAATCAGAATTACTAATAGATAATTGTATAAAAAAATGTATTCAAATTATTTATAAGAGGAAAAAATGTATTTAAAAACATTGAAAACAAATCAAAATATTATTAAAAGCGATGTCATAATTGATTGATGTAAAGATTTTATAAATTTGGCCACTCATTAAAAAAAAATCAAAAACACATTATTTTTTGTCTTTGCAAAATAAACTATAGATAAAAAAAGTCATCAATATCTTGAAGGAAATAAAGTATTTCAAACATTAGCAAAGAAATAAACAATAATCTGAAAGCAATAAATTAAAACTACTCATGAAGATATATTTAATAATATCTAGAGAGACACTACTAAGAATTAATTAGTTGTCAAAATTTGTTATACCTAAAATTAAGCTAAATAGATTTGTATTATCAATCCTCTTGTAAACTATTGAAAAGAGACAATTACATACACATAAATAATATAACACAACAATTGTAACATTCACAAACAATGTCATCCAAATCCAAACACAAAACACACAAACCACTCAAAACATATAAACACAAACTTACAAACCATTCCAAGCAAACAACACAAACTAACTTAAACAAGAGAATGATATGGTCATGCCAAGTAAAGAAAGTATAATGTGAATTTTGAAGTTTCAGACATATACATAATAATGATAATCTAAAAATGTGACACTGTTGCATTCAAATGGAACAAGCTTAGATCCATCTAATACTGAATCTATCATGCACTAGGGGATCAAATCCCTCTATGAGCAAACCTTTCCTCAAGCTTTACATTCCAAAAGAAATATTTGCACCTCTAGAAATTTGATTCCCCTCTGCCCATAATATATCAAGTGTTAGATGAATACACTGTATCTTGGTTTGAAGGTGTAATAAACTAATAATTTGTGTGTAATGTATTAGTGTGTAATTTATGTACTATATGGGTGCCTCAAATATCTAATTTTCTACACAAAAAATTCGTTTAGTTAATTAAAAACGAAAAAAAAAATTCTTACTACATATCATGCACCTTCGAATCTAATGCGAAGCATAGCAGTCTGAGTATTTTCTCATCAAGCCTAATGCGAAACGTAACAGTCTGGGCATCCTTCTCATCCGATAAAGCCACACTAGATATCGCGTTTCAATGACAATAATCACATGTCTGTTTCAGCGTTTGAGCTTTCTTAGAGTAGATTCCCATAATGCTATATTTTATAACTATATTTCCAATGCTGGATGTATTCATTGGACTTCATCTTCAACAAACCAACAATGAACTGTGTTTGCTTATTATATTTTGCTTTATGTAACATTGACACCTGCATTATTATCTGACAAAATAACTTCATATTGTATGATGCCACGTGTAGAATCTGCATATGACTCTCACGCCGTCCAATCCCTATTGGTTTGTAGACTGATCATGAATATCACATCAGATTTGGACAGCAACTCACATTGAATTTATTTTTTTTGAAAAGTTTCCTCCACTTGAAATACGCTCCAGTTCTCATCGCCCAAAATTCACTATATTTAGAGTACCAGACCTAAACTCGAATCCTGCACGCATGTTCAGTGTTGAGGGTGTTGATGGACAGTTAAAATTCAAGTTGTAATGGAGAGTGAAAGTTGTGAGTTTAATATTGAAGCAGGGATTGATAGAAGGGAGAACACCGTGCATATGGTGGTGAATTTGAAGATTATTGAAGCAAGAAATATTGCTATTAATACTGCTGACAAACGGGCCAGTATGTTTGTTAGATATCATCTGCGCAGTGGAGACGGGGAGGGGAATAATGTTGCAGTGAATACTAAAGAAGTTATGGCGGCGCCTTATCCTGAATGGAAGCAAACATTCTGCTTGGAGTGCAGCGGGAATCTTTGTGATTTCCAAAAGCAGTTTGTGATGTTTGAATTGAGGAAGAGAAGCAAAAGTAAAATATTGGGAATTACAAGGGATAAATCATCGGAGGTTGTTGGATGGGTTGAAATACACTGGAAGGATTTGTTGGCATCTCGTAGATCATCAATCAACAGCTGGTTTCCGTTGATGTGTACTGATACTAGTCATATTATTAGAGAATCGCCGCTGCAACCAAGTTTGCACCTTGCAATTTCCTTAGGTACTCTTAGTGCCATTGCTTCCGTTACACGGTTTCCCCAAGATGATCATTTGGAAATACAAGAAAGGAAGAGGATTCCTCGCATATCCAGGACTAGGGTTGCCGATAAAATCTCATGGGGTGAGTTTCTCTTATTGAAGATGCTAGTCCATCAATCGATCTGCATGGTTGCGTCTATCGTCGCTGTAATACTTTAAATAGCCACAATTAATAACCATGTTTCTGTAAATCTTGCAGGAGTTGAATCGGATCCGGGTGTTATGATTCGGAGGGTGGAAAGTCCTAGGAATGCAAATATGACTGTAAATAGCCGCGTTAGGCGTCTCGAACGTCGTGATCGGGTTGGATGTGAAGGCCTCCGTGACGAGTATATTTTTTCAATGATATAATCTGCGCAAGAGGCGTTGCCTACGAAATTGATAATCATCATAATTCCTTTCGCTGTAGAGGAAGGGTGGAAATTACTCTGGCGTGCGCCGACAGAGGTTATGGTGCGCGAAGTTCGATGAGTTGCAATACCGAGGACGGAGATCTGAATCCAATCTACCGGCGGGGATGCAGTGACATATTGGATTGGGTTAGATTCTGTTTTAATAGTTAGTTCAGAACTTCAATATATGGCCTTCAATGTTTATAGATGTTTATAGATTATGGATCAATCTGAATGTTTAGGATTAGGTTATATGAACGAAGTTCTAGTGTTTAATGAAATACAATTATCTTATTATCTTGTATTATTACGGTAGGCTATTGTGTGGTCTATATTGGAATGGGGGTGTATGAATTTTTATTCTTTAAATTATAGATGGTTGCGATTTCCGAATCTAAAATTATATTATAGATGAATTGCAAACGGTTTTTCAGTTTCTAAACCCAAGTCACGGCTTAGGTTAAAAATATATTATGAATGAAATGCGAACTGTTTTTTTAGTTTCAAAGCTCAAGTCATGGCTTGGCTTTACAAATTCTTATATGTTATTTACAGAGTTATAAAAATTGTTATAACTACAAATGGAAAATAATTGTTTGTAGATCAGTTCTAATAGTTTAACAATTTAGATGCACCTCAAAAATCATTGATTTAAAAAATGCAAAATTATTCTCCTTTGATTTCTGTATGGCTTTTTCTTTCATCCATTGGAATGAATTTTGTTAGGATTCATCGTTGTGTTTGAAAGGATGTGTAAAGTATGGTCATTGGTAGATGCTACAATTCTCTCTCTCAGTGTATTAGTATCGTGTCCAGTGAATGGTAAACTTGTTGCACAATACCATCCTTGATGGTAAAACCATTGCCTGCCGTGACAGATTTATACTGACAACCAAATCTCTGCATCAGACAAAACCAACCCTTGGAGCCTACTGCATGTTTGTTGAAGAAGGAAATCGGGTAAGCTATTTGCAAAACACCTTTTTTGCATTGTACTAAAAACCAGGGCTGCATTTTCGGAAAAACCCTAGCTTGCAGAATAGGCGTTGTTAATTGGCGCGACCTTTATCCTATGTGGAGATACCTTCAGCCTGCTTCAATCCCCGAACCAAATCGAGGGCCGACTTAACATAATCAAAGGAGGATGACTGCTGCAACACTAACTGCGGTGCAACACTAACTGCGGCCCTGGTTAATCAGTTCACAAACGGGTTATTGTGATTAGAACCTGTTGGAATTATGCTGAATTCCAAAAACAATAAAACTGCCTCTTCTAACACAGAGAAATGCAAATAAAATTTGCATACAATGACAGAGTTTCTCATAAAAAAAATTCTATTAAAAAAAACTTGCTGTTACAATTCTTCCTCAAAAGAGGGATTACAAAATAGTTTGACTACTGCAAACACAGTTCAATACTATCACTCTGTCATTTACTTCTGTGTAAACAAAATATTTCACACTGCTGTGTAAAACATAAAAACACTCTGTCTCACTGTCTTCTTCAGAATATACACTCCTGTGTATTTTAAATTCTGCTCTCTGTTTTTTAAAACATACACTCTGCTGTGTATAAAACATACAAACGCACTGCTGTGCATATTTCTCATAATAAAAATTATGGCTCTGTTTCTACATATTACATACACACAAAATATCTGAGTGTCATTAAGATGACCCAACCACTAAATTTCACCGCTTCAGAAATCTTAATGGCTGCATTAACTCTGTCAGCACCGATCTAATATGCATTGATAGCAAATTGACTTTCCGGCACTGTGATATTTATCCCAGCACTGCTGTGCTTCACTGTTCTGTGTAATAAAACAGTTCTGTTGTCTTTCCCTTCTTTCTATTTACGCTGCTGTGTAATTAAAATTACAACATATGCTTCACGGGCCTTTTAATATATATTCACATATATTAAAAATAAAACATACAATGTTAAAACATGTTAAAACCAACTATTAAAAAAAATGTCGTGATTAGAATTTCAACCGGCGATCACAATATAACATATAAAATATATGTCATATGGCCGTATAACATTTGTGGGCCCTCAGCATACGTCATCAATTCCGACAGGGTATGCTGCTCCAGCCGGCTGCTTTGCCTGACCCCCTCGGACTTGCATTGCAGCTGTATGATGTGGGGCCAGTCCGATGGGGTATGCTGCTCCCTTGGCCAGTCTTGCCGGACCCCCTCGAACTGTGCTTGCCGCTTTGCCTTTTCGGCAGTTGGAAATTAATTCCAACACTCCCCCTTAATTTCAACTGCTGGGTTTTCTTGCATACCCAAGCATTTCCTAAAATATTCAAAGCTTTTCTGTTGTAGTGGCTTTGTGAGGATATCTGCAAATTGATCCTCCGTTCTGCAATGCTGCAAAACAATCTCGCCATTGCTAACCAATTCCCGTATGAAATGAAACTTGGTGTCAATGTGCTTTGTTCTTTTATGAAAAATAGAATTTTTAGACAATGCAATAGCTGAACTATTGTCACAAAATATCACTGTCCCTTTTACCTGTTCTTGACATAAGCTTCTCAACATTTTCCGCATCCAAACTGCTTGACACGCTGCTGCTGTAGCTGCCACATATTCTGCTTCTGCTGTAGATAATGCTACAACTGGCTGTTTCTTAGAAGCCCATGAAATGGCTCCTGAACCCATGTGAAAAACATAACCGGAAGTGCTCTTCCGATCATCAACACTTCCAGCCCAATCACTGTCCGTGTATCCAACTAAATCTGAATTTTCTGAAGTAGTATAAAAATACCAAATTTCTTTGTACCTTTAACATACCTCAAAATCCTTTTTGCTGCTTGCCAATGTGCATCCTTTGGCTTTTCCATGAACCTGGAAATCAAAATAACAGCATGCATTATGTCCGGCCTAGTTGCAGTCAAATACATAAGGCTGCCAACTATGCTCTTGTACAAACTAGGATCAAAATCCTTGCTGCTGTCCTCTCTGCTGAGTTTTAATCCCATCACTGTGGGAGTGATTGCTGCTTT
Organism: Pinus albicaulis; assembly: GCA_034641835.2. Taxonomy (NCBI): domain Eukaryota; kingdom Viridiplantae; phylum Streptophyta; class Pinopsida; order Pinales; family Pinaceae; genus Pinus; species Pinus albicaulis. The sequence continues at coordinate 1,990,171,443 of CM076575.1, forward strand.
GCTCTCTTGCATGTTAAATCTTTCAAGCACCTCATTAACATACTTTTCCTGTGAGATAAAAATCCCATTTTCATCTTGTTCTACTTCTATTCCCAAGAAGTATCTCAACAAACCCATGTCAGTCATTTCAAATTCTTCCTTCATGACTGTTTTAAAATTTTCAATAAGGCAATCATCATTACCTGTAAAAATAACATCATCAACATACAAGACTACAATCAAAATTTTACCATCTTTTCTTTGATGTAGAGAGTGGGTAGGCTCCCTCACACTTTTCAAATCCATTTTCCAGTAGATAGGAATCTATCCTATTGTACCATGCTCTTGGCGCTTGCTTCAGCCCATAAAGAGCTTTCTTCAACTTGCACACTTTATGCTCTTGGCCTTTCTTTTCATAGCCGAGAGTTTGTTCAATGTAAACCTCTTCCATTAACACTCCATTTAGGAATGCCGACTTCACGTCCATTTGGTAAACTTTCCACTTGTTTTGTCTTCATCATGGACAGCAGCATCTCCGGGAGGTCTCGGCAGCGAGTGCAGTTTCCTCATAATCTATGCCATGCTTCTGTTTATAGCCTTTGACAACAAGCCTTGCCTTGTGTCTCTCTATCTTGCCTTCAACGTTACTCTTGGTCTTGTAGACCCATTTAACACCAATGACATCTTTACCTTTTGGGAGTTCAACCAAATCCCAAGTTTTGTTCCTCTTTATGGAATTTATTTCATCATCCATAGCTTCTATCCATTTCCTATCCTTGATAGCTTCTTCGAAATGAACAGGATCATCAACATGACAATATAAAGCAAACAAAGAATTGATACCTTCATTAGCTATATCTTGTTCATAAATTTCTTTCAAACTTCTGAATTTCTTACCTCTTTCAGTAGGTGTACAAGTACTTGAAGAAGCACTTGAATTTCCTCCTTGTGGTGTGCTTGGAGAAGCACTTTCATTTCTCCTCAAGGGTGTACTTTACGGTGTTGGTGTTGCTGTTTGGGGATGTATTTCAGCCAACTCATCATCATTCTCATCATGAGATAAACAGTGTTTAACATTCACTGTTTTCTCTATGCTTCCATCCCAAGCTTCCTCTTCAATGAACTGAACATCTCTGCTCACAAGAAACTTCTTGTTGGATGGGTTATATAACTTGTAGGCCTTGGATTCCTCACTGTATCCAATGAAAATACACTTCTCCCCCTTGCTGTCCAACTTCTTCCTTAGCTGATCCGGAATGTGTGCATAAGCCACACATCCGAAAACCTTCATGTGTGTGACACTTTGCTTTGCGCCACTTCATGCCTCTTCCGGCACTTTGTTCATAACTGCCTTTGTAGGACACCTGTTTAAAATATACGCTGCACAATGTACAGCTTCAGCCCAATAATCATTCGGCAAATGCTTTGCCTTAAGCATACTCCTCGCCATGTCCATTATGGTTCGGTTTTTCCTTTCGGCCACTCCATTTTGCTGCGGTGTATATCTAGTTGTAAACTGCTTATGTATTCCATTTTCTCTACAAAACCGTAGAAAATCTTTAGATATATACTCACCTCCTCTATCAGTCCTTAAGACCTTGATATGCAGCCCACTCTGATTCTCAACAAGTGCTTTGAAATTGCGGAATTTTTCAAACACTTCACTTTTGTTTTTCAAAAAATAAACCCAAGTTTTTCTTGTAAAATCATCTATGAATGTTAACACATAGTGGCTGCTTGCAAGTGATGGAGTTTGCATCGGTCCACATACATCTGAGTGGACAATCTCTAAGGGTGCTTTTTCCCTTATGCTTTTCCCGGAAGGAAAAATTTCTCTGTGTTGTTTCCCAAGAATACAACCTTCACAAAGGTTGTCCGGTTTCTCTATCAATGGTAAACCACTTACCATTCCTTTTCTGTTCAACAAATTTAGACCTCCAAAGTTGAGATGACCAAATCTCAAGTGCCATAACCAATTATCATCCTTTGGTTCGCTTTGGAATGTCTCCTGTGCAACTGCTGCTTTCTCTTCGCCATTCTTCAGATCTGCTCTCATTATGAGAGGGAACATCCTGTTCCTTGTCATCTTCACTTCAGCAATACACTGTTTGCTGGGTGGTTTATCCATGATGGTACAAACATCATTCTCAAAGAAAACATTATACCCCTTATGGACAAGCTGTCCAACACTTAAGAGGTTACACTTCATTCCTGGAACATAATAAACATCTGCTATGGTTTTCCTTGCACCTAATCTTGTTAAAAAATTTACATCTCCTTTTCCCATAACAGAAACTTTGCTATCAGTTCCTAGTGTGACTTGTGACTGCACACTTTCATCTAACATAGAAAACATTGCTAAGTTTCCTGTCATATGGTTACTACAACCGGAGTCTAGAAACCATAAATCTTTAGATTTTTCTTCAGCCATATTACAAGCTAAAAACAAATTACTTTGGCTGTTGTTTTCTTTTGTGAAATTTGCACTAGTTTCACTTCTCATATCATTCTGCTTCTTCTTTCTACATTCATTAGCATAATGACCATATTTCTTACAATTATAACATTGGACATTGGACTTATCATACCTTTGTCCTTGTGCATTCTGTTGACCATTCTGTTGGCTGCTGCCTTGGCCTTGATGCTGATTTGGATTGTTGCCCCTTCCTTGAGCATTTGCTGGACTGTTCCTTCCACCTCTGTTTTGGCTTCTGCCTCTTCCTCTTCCTTTGCCTTGCCCTCTTCCTCTTCCGAAAGACATCTGGGACTTAAAAGCATGTTCTAGAGATGAGTTTTCACTCCTACCCAATCTCTGTTCATGGGTAATCAGTGATGCATGTAGTTCATCCACTGAAAACTTTGTGAGATCTCTAGTCTCTTCTATGGTGGTGACAATCACATCGAATCTTGAGGGTAAACTTCTCAAGAGTTTTTCAACAATCCTCTTGTCCTCAAGAGTCTCTCCATGAGATCTGATTTGTGTGACCATTCCAATCACATGAGTGAAGAATGAGTCAATATTATCTGACTTCTTCATACAGAGAGTCTCAAAATCTCTCCTCAGCAACTGAAGTTTTGCTGTCTTCACTCTTTCCATTCCCTGATAAGCTGTCTTGAGAGTTTCCCATGCTTCACTGGATTTCTTAGCTGCTGCTATCCTTGGAAACACACTCTCATGCACTTCTTGATACAAGAAGAAAAGAGCCTTGGCATCTTTCTTCTTATTGTTCTTCAACTGTTCTCTTCCTGCTTGATTTAAAATAAAAAACTCTGCTTCATCTTTTGGCTCTTCAAAGCCATCCTCAAATAATTCCCATTATTCTTGTGAGGTAAATAAAGCCCTCATAGTTATTGACCAGTAGTCATAATTCTTGCCATTAAATTGAGGAAGATGGATATTTCCCATACCCATACATGTGCTAGAACCAGCCATTCTGCACTTCTAACTATGATTCAAAAACACTTGACTGTGTATTAAAATAGCTCACTGTTCTGCAACAGTAACACAACAAATTTTATAGAGAAATACCTTTGGATTCCTTTGGCTGAGTCTTCACACTGCTGGAGAAGCTGCTGCAACTAAGAACCCCTTTCCTTCAGCTTATTTGACCTTCAAATAGCCTGGATTGGCTCCGATACCATGTTGGAATTTTGCTGAATTCCAAAAACAATAAAACTGCCTCTTCTAACACAGAGAAATACAAATAAAATTTGCATACAGTGACAGAGTTTCTCATAAAAAAAATTCTATTAAAAAAAACTTGTTGTTACAATTCTTCCTCAAAAGAGGGATTACAAAATAGTTTGACTGCTGCAAACACAGTTCAATACTATCACTCTGTCATTTACTTCTGTGTAAACAAAATATTTCACACTGCTGTGTAAAACATAAAAACACTCTGTCTCACTGTCTTCTTCAGAATATACACTCCTGTGTATTTTAAATTCTGCTCTCTGTTTTTTAAAACATACACTCTGCTATGTATAAAACATACAAACGCACTGCTGTGCATATTTCTCATAATAAAAATTATGGCTCTGTTTCTACATATTACATACACACAAAATATCTGAGTGTCATTAAGATGACCCAACCACTAAATTTCACCGCTTCAGAAATCTTAATGGCTGCATTAACTCTGTCAGCACCGATCTAATATGCATTGATAGCAAATTGACTTTCCGGCACTGTGATATTTATCCCAGCACTGTTGTGCTTCACTGTTCTGTGTAATAAAACAGTTCTGTTGTCTTTCCCTTCTTTCTATTTACGCTGCTGTGTAATTAAAATTACAACATATGCTTCACGGGCCTTTTAATATATATTCACATATATTAAAAATAAAACATACAATGTTAAAACATGTTAAAACCAACTATTAAAAAAAATGCCGTGATTAGAATTTCAACCGGCGATCACAATATAACATATAACATATATGTCATATGGCCGTATAACATTTGTGGGCCCCCAGCATACGTCATCAATTCCGACAGGGTATGCTGCTCCAGCCGGCTGCTTTGCCTGACCCCCTCGGACTTCCATTGCAGCTGTATGATGTGGGGCCAGTCCGATGGGGTATGTTGCTCCCCTGGCCAGACTTGCCGGACCCCCTCGAACTGTGCTTGCCGCTTTTCCTTTTCGGCAGTTGGAAATTAATTCCAACAGAACCTTCGTTTCAAATATTGATTTTATCATCGATACGTCAGATTTGGGTTGAGAGTTTAGTTTGTTGTCTGATTACAGTCAATCATAAAATTTATTGTGAGCTATTATAAAATTCCCAATTTATTTAGTTACTTAGTGAGTAGATTTCTCAACCATTAATGATGGCCTATATTTATTTTTTATTTTTTTTTTCAGAAAGAAAAAAACTGTGTCTATTAAAAATATAAACAGTACATACAGTACATAAGTATAAATAGTACCTTTCATGATCATCAAAACTTATATAGCTGGATTATATCACAGCAATGAGATACATCATGCTTGCATATATCCATCCGTAGACAGCAATAAGAAAAAGCGAAATTTTTCCACATATCAAAGAAAGAAAAACATAATTCAACCTGATAAAGTTCTGTAGAATGTATCCAAATATAACTATAACGAAATTTCGAAACAGAACCGACCATTCTGTTCATCCCCTGTAAAACAAGATTTGAGACTGATAGAAACCAACGGATGTTTGCAATAAAACCCAGGTTGGCTTGCAGCCGTGTCAAATTCATGATAAAACTGCATAAATAACTCATTTAAACATAGACAGGCCTTCTTGTTGCAGCTCGCCATAAGATCCCATTCACTTGATATTTAAGGGATGTGGATTTCAGTTGCCCAAATATTTTGTTCATTTCTCTATTGATTAACTTGCAAAAACTCAAAATTCATGTAAGACTCTTTTTTGAATGTCCATTTTCTCTGGTATTATTTCTCTGAATATGTGAATTAAGGGTGACTTGTTAAAGATAACATAACCTATTACTCAAGAAGGAATATACCTCATCCCATTGAAATCCCAGAGATTTTTTTTGATGGGACATGTCAGGATGGTATGATGGGATGGGGAGCTTGGATCAAAATCTCACAGACAGAAATGATACACATATGCTGGAATGAGGGAAAGGCACTAATAATATAGCAGAGAGTTGATGGCCATGTGAAGTGGTTTATTAACTTCCCATAACATAGATATAAATGAGGTCCACATCTATGGTGACTCTAGAATCATCATTGATGCCATGCTTGAAAAAGCTGTTCTATCATCTCCAAGGGCACAAGGTAGGCTCTTGAGAACGCAACAGTTAATGATCGCCTATATAAGTTATACCTCGCTTCAAATTTTGAGAAATATCTTCCCTGATTTGCTGATAGGTAGTTTATTGTTCAGTTAGATCCCTAGAGTGTTATATTTTCAACAAGTTCGTGACATCACATAGGATCTACTATATCAATTTCAGTATTCATTCTGATTTTTATTCATATTTCAGACTAGTCTCTACAATTTTCTCCAATGAAAACGTATTCCTAGCAGACGATTACACTTCTCATTTGTGGTCTAACAGTCAACTTTCACTTTTGTGAGCAATCACGTCCAAACCATACCCTTTTATATTTTCCAGCTCCTAAATTCCACTATATTTCATCTTTGGTGCTCCTAAAGAATATTTTCTTATTGAGTTTTCCTTAACTATTATGTTAAGTAAACCAAGTATTCATTGTTCGTTATCTTCACAATTAACCATGTATCCCCTGTCCCTTATCTGCATAATTTTTAATTGTTTGATATATTTTGGGACAAGTTTCAAATGCGTCCCTATATGAATGTCACTCAGATAATTCTATGCTACTTATAAAGCTTTGACATTTCATGAGGTTAAATTCATTCAGAATAATATTTACATGGAAAATTTATATATTAAATGTGAGGGTTTCACTTTTAGTTGAAAGTTATTTAATTAGTTGAATAATTAACTTGTTCTTACTTATATTGATATCCTAATATAAAGATCATAAATTTTAAATATATTTATTAATATAGTAACTAACATTATTATTAATATTAATATCTAATTCATATTATAGACTTAATAATTTTCAATGTGGTTGATATAAGCATATCGACCTATATAGACCACCTTTACTAATGTGGTTGTGTTAGTGGATAACACAACCACTTGTTAGAAATTGAGATAGAGAGCAATGTCACACAAAAGTCACCATTCACTATGTTTTATTCATCTCACAAAAGATATATATATTGTATATATAGATCACTGACTTTGAAAAATCTAGATCCTAAGAAAGTGGGTCTATGACACATGCATGATACAACTACATCTCTTACATAAGAAACAATAACTACTAGATTGACACCTTAGTACACAGAATGATAACTTGTAATCACATGACACACATGGAAGCATTTCTTCCAATAAAGTCCTTTAATTCTTGCACGCAGAAAACACACATTACAATAATAATTTTTTTCACATTTGTTTGATATGTTCATCACTAACACTCATATGCACTCTAATATATCACAGTTTCGACTATTTTCTTCACCACACTTTTGAGCTTCCCACATGATCAATTTAAGACATAACCACTTCAAACCATCATTTGCGTACTTTGCAGAATTGATGCTTCTCAACCTTCTGAAGCATGATGCATAATATTGGTGTTGAACCATCTTATGGAATTACCACCAACTATTGAATCCACAATTGTATTCACCCTTCATCAGTTATCTATGATATCATTTTGGGTACACAATGTTTTAAGAATACAATTCTACAACTTGACCTTGTATAAAATAACCTACATTGATACTTCTGAAGCATGAAAAGTCACACTAGATTGACCTTATAAAGAACTAACTGTAACTAATGCTCTCAGAGTATGATGGTTCATATTAGTTTGTTAAAATTGTAATGCACACTACACAATAAATCTAGATAAATAAGAACACTCTATTTTATTTTCTTAGATCCAAAAATGAGAAATGTTGACATTCTAACTTACTGCCACAATTGTAAACTTGTAATGCTGAAAAAATAGATCTGGGTTTTGAAAAAAATTCAAACCTTCATCCACCATTCTTCCATCTCATTCGTCAATTTAGATATACACAATGAATATATCTCCATGGACAAATTATCCAAATGATGCAACTATTCATTCCTCTCTTTAGCTAGAAACGATTTTATTTTAATGTGATAACTCAATTCCATCATACCCTCAGCACGTAACCTTCATCTGTGCTTTCTGCCATAGATATCCTTTCGGTGCCTAATGAGGATATCTAAGATTTGGTATGACTCCTTAGATCCATGACCACACGAACTCAATTTGAATAAGAAAAGATTTTTTCATCTCGACCTCCACACACATAGCAACTTAGTGGCTCATCCAACATGTTGTGCTATCATTGTTTATTCCATGACTAACAAATAAGCCACTAGAAAAATAGAAAATCCACCTTCCTTGGCATAATGTTTTAACCCCCGATGAAATTGAGCCTGAAGACTATGTCACTGTTAGTGTAAATTATTAATGCAAGTGTACGAAAAGAGATCACTTTAGTTGTGTGAAAAACAACCCTAACAACAAAGATGAATTCTTAACTTATTTAGATTTGCAATCAATGGTTAAAACAATGCTGCAAAAAACCAGATCTATGGAGTAAAAGCAATTAAAGAGTGAAAAGAAATAAGAATTTCTCCATGCACCCAACAGACAAGACAAGATATAAATAATGCAGAATATATTATAACACTTAGGAAGGGAAGTGGTAATAATGTTACCAGCGCCCCTCAATGGAATGAGTTCTTAGTTTTCCACAACACTTCAGATCCATAAGTTCATCTCTCTCAATGGTGTAGAAAACCCAAAATGTGTTGAACTCTATGGGAGCTCAAGAATCAAAAAAAGTAGTAGCAACAATAATAATGATCAAAGCGCAACAATGAAAGTGATAAAAGTGAAGAATGAATGGGAAACACTCCTATTTATAGCAAAATATTGAGTTATCCTTGATAACGGTGAATAATAAAATATTATTAACCAAGGTCTAGATCTAACAGCTTGGAATATGTTATTATATTTGGTTGGAGGGAAAAAATATTTAAATTGGTTAAATACTTTTATTTATAAATAATAAATAAATAAATGATTTATTTATCATTTCAAAAATGTGGTTAAGGAATAATTAAAAAATAATGATTTAACTAATTATTCTTAGATAAAAATAAGATAAATAATGGTTTATCTAATTATTTCTCATATTTGGGTTAAATATGACCAAAATATTATTTAAACAATGGTTTAATTAACTATTCCTAGAGGAAAATCAAATAAATAAGGAATTATTTAATTATTCCTCATGGGATTTCTTTATTTAACTAGAAATAACTTAACAAAATATAATTTATTAAATTATTTCTTATAGTGAAAGAAATTTAACTATGGTAAAATTGGTCTTACATGGTGTACTTTGATCCATCTAAATGTAAATGGTTAGATGACCAAATTTTGGTGTAACTGATTTCCCTCCAACATGTGAGAATTAGGAGCTAATCATATGACCGAAGCACATTGTAAGAACATAATCACTAGACACCGAAGGGGACTCAGAGAGAGAAAGAGAGATACATAGAGAGATTGAAGCAAGAGAGGACAATAACCAAGAGGGCAAGATCTACAAATGATATAATTCTTTGTTAATGTTTGTGTACTTTTTTTGAGTGAGGTGGGGGAGGCATACCTATGCCCAACGATATGGAAAAGTACAAAGAATATTGGTGCACCGAGAAAAGTGAAACTAAGAAATAAAGTATATGATAAATAGTACATGACGTGCTGGAATAAAATGGGTCAGACAAAAATATAATGGATCCGCCATACATACTGCGCCTAGAAAAACATGAGCCAGGATAGAATACAATAATATCTGAGTACATGAGACATAATAACAACCAAAAAACCCATGATTAACAGGAAATGGCTCTAAAAATATGAATGGATCATCTGAATGACACATTCATGCAATGGGCATTGCAAGCAGCTGGACCCAAACCCATCAAATCTATGGAGCTGCATCTGAGGGTTTAGCGTAATCTAAGGTCATGCGGGCATGTGGGAGGCTACGTGAAGGGCCACCCCCTCATGAGGTTTGAAACATCTCAGACACACCTGGTAATCACTGGTACAATAAGCTAAATCACTGAATCATCAAGTATATGAATCCCGATCATGCAGTAATGACCTGAAGCTGAGAGGATGACAAACAATCAAGTCAAAGGGAAATGATGAGTCCCTTTACCTCATCTGAGGCACCAAACAAGAATGGAAGCTGGAACCAAGTTACACTGCCCTCTAGACCTTTCGTCCAGAATGAATGTATTGATGTTGATAGAAGGAGGTTCGCCATAGGTAAGGGAATGAGGAATCATCAACTAAGGCATGAGGGATCACACTAAAGTGTCCAATGGAATGACACCATGGAGGATGATGGAATATGGGATACTGAGTAGTGGAGGAATGACTTCCCTTGTCAGAGCATAAAATGCATGGATGACCTGGCAGTGGCTGAATCAACTCCATAGGGGACGGGGAACAGTATGGATGGAGGAAAAAGTAGGTGATATGAGACAGAGAAAATAAAAAAATTGATGGAATACTAGAGCAGCAGGCAAAGTCACTTGGGACAGACTCCATGAATGTGACGGTGACTGAACTCAGATGCTCTGAACAAGGGTGACTTGATGATTGTTCCAAACATAATAGGTTTGGTGGGGACCATAAAAACATGAGAAAAATATGGTTACTCATGACAAAAATCGACACACACGTTGACAAGTATAAAGAAAAATTGGTGCCCCAAGTAGAAGCAGCGAATGTGAAGAAACTCGATTCTAAGAGGCAGCAGAGTGACCCTTCTTGGAAAAATGGCTTCCAGGTAAAGTGTCAAATAGTCAAAAAAATAGAGGATACCCATTACAGTTCTCGGTGGGAGCTTTTAAACAGTGCAGATGGTTCATCAAACCAAGCTACGGTTTGGTTGCAATTAGCGAAAGAACATTTATGGTTTTTCTTTTAATAGGGAGATTTTCCTCCAATTTGATTAATTTTCTAGTGGAGCTATGGTGAATTCGGAGAGGAAGAGAAACCCCTAAATCTTGTGGGAATCATAGCGAACAAACCGACTGATGGAATCGAGATCCATTAGTTGTAGGTAGGTGGCCTAACCTTACTTTACTTTTTTAGCAGTTTGGTTTTTTAGATTAGGTGTATGAGGCTCAGAAACAGAACTCCACCCTTCCTTACAGTTAGCTCACACTTTCTAGGGAATGTAGTGTGACTCAGCTGGCAATTTCCAAAGCGGAAAATTGCAAGCTCGCAGCTGCAGAGTTTGAAAAGTGCGATCTGGTCATGAGGTGGGTTTGGGCCTTTTTTTTGGCTGAGGACTGGGACTTGATCAATGAATATGAAGTTAACCTTGTATGGACTGAAAAACATGATGGTTTTGTGCAGGTATGGTAGATTTGACGTTCAAATGGACAGATAGGGGTTTGGATGCACTTGATGTCAAGATCTTAGGGGGATCAGGTGGTATGAGGAGCATTTGTGAGGTACGAGGTTCTCAAATTGTTTGAGAACCCACTGATGAGGGCAAGGGAGCCCTTGTTTTCTAGGATAGTCAGCTATTGAGATTTAGACCAGCAAACCTTTCTGGTGCAGGGGCATAGGATCGTGTTGACCATTCATGACATCTACTTCTTGTCCAAACTCCTACCACTAGGGGTGGTGGTAAATATACATTGAGTATACGTGTCGGTGGAACATATCAGAGTTGATGGAACGCCACTACAGACCGAACGTTTGTGCTAAGGGAATAACCATACTGATCAGTGATCTAGAGAGGCTAGAGACATGGGTTATCATCGTAGAAGTATTGTGGATCCTGGGCAAAAAGGCATTTCATCAAATCACTGGGGGGAAGATGATGTTGGTTAAGAGTGTTCTAAGTGGGACTTACTATGGGTGGGCCAATATGATGCTGTCATTAGTGAAACGATAGTTGTTCCTGTGTAAGAGAAAGGTGTAGCATCACTGTTCTTTTGTTATGGTGTTGTGCTCGTTCTTCTTTAAGAAGATCCCCACACTTCGGCCTCATGCGTAGATCCAAGATCTAGACCCATGAGAGGCCAGGATGCGCCACTCAGGGAATCTACTATGGAGAGAAGGAGGCGGGCCTGTCGAACGGGTGTTCCCATGGAGGTCTTTGAAAATTGTGATCAGATGCCGATATACATGGACAACTATCCATATAGTTGTATGAAATTTCAGGGGGACCCTGACATGCCACTTCTGCCGGGTCGGGCATGGTGATGAGATGGTAAGTGAAGTTTGCTATATATTATGGTGCATTTAATTTTTTTATAATTTGTATGTGGTACTGATTCATTATTTTTGGTATGTAGAGATAGCACCAATGAAGCTGACAGGGTATATGGGATGAACCACAACACTAGGGGCTGCAAAGTCTAGTGGAGAAAGAGGAGATTAGAGACGTGACTATGAGGCTCTGCTCGGGGATGTCTGAATTATGTGTAAATTTTTTATAATGTGTATGTGGTACTAATTCGTTATTTTTGGTATGTAGATATAGCACCGGTGAAGCTGACAGGGTATATGGGATGACACATAGCACTAGGGGCTGCAGAGTCTAGTGGAGCGAGAAGAGATCAGAGACGTGATTATGAGGCTCTGCTCGGGGATGTCCAAAGTATGTGTGAGCTGATGCTGACCAGTGTATCAGAGCTTGGATGGCATGATCTTGAGGACCAATACATTGAGGGCTACCCTCTAAGTGGTGAGGGGTCATGTGGCGCATGGAGATGATCGGACAGGAAGTTCAGGATCTCCAGGATGGTAGGGCTGAGCCATTGGCTCGGGACCCTCCAAATAGTGATTAGATGTAGGGGAATGTGGTGCCCCCATTTTTTATTTTGTAACATGCTATGGCCATGTCGGATGTATTTAGAGTAGTGGACAACAAAATTTTTGGTTTTTCCATAAATAATATGGATATGCATCTTTTTGTATATGACGAGTAAATGGTTTTCCATTTCTTTTATGATTGTCTTATATTAAATTCATGTGATAAGTCCTAATCTAGAATATTGATTTCAATGTTATCTACATAATTATTATGGGTTGTCGGTACATGACTTAATATAATGTTTTCAAATTCAATCACTAAGAACTTCACTCGTAAATATCTTCTAAAAAGGACATGGTTACTTACACAATACACACCATTGAATTGCATGAAAAGGAGTAAGGAATCTAAATGAACATGAAGATGAAGGATGCGATGGTCAAGGTCATCGACTAACAAAACCATAATTGCATCATATTTGGCCTAGTTATTGGTAGGAGATCCAATGCATATGCCATTGGAGAGGACTAACCAATGCAAGGGGGTAAAAATGGCCCAAGGTTCTGAGGCTAGATTCTTGGAGAAGCAACTTGCACCATTTTCATAGTCAATATATGATGTGGATGATGGATCCATCTAAAAGGCACCAAAAGAAAACAAATGAGATGATAATGCAAGCTACCTAAATGCATTACGGAAATAAAACATGCATATCAATGGCAAATGCTAGGTGTAAAATTTCTTGAGGTAAAGTGCATTACAAGGGTTAGGAAGAAGTTGGCCTTCGAAATCCTCTAAGAGGTATGACCCCTTGCCCAAATCCCAACTAATGATCTAAAGCCCTAGCCATAATGAGTCAAAAATCCCATGACCAAGGACATCATGAGCCTGGTCATACAGTAAAACAAGACTACCTTAGTGAAAGGTACAAGGTTGGACTTTTTGTTCATATGGAGATTTGGTGCACTTCTTTGCATATTTGATGGGTTTCAAGGAAACACGATGGTATTTAGAATCATGCTCAAGTATGATGAGTATTTGTTCTAAAGGTTGGGTGTAAGGGAGAAGTTCGACAACTAGGTGAAGGGAGGGGATTTCACACTTGATCAGTAAGACTGTCTCCTCGCCAAAAACAAGGTTGAAAGGAGTAAACATAGAGGTAATTTTAACATAGTTTCTATAGGCCCACAAAACACAGAAGAAAATAAAGTTAAATTTGTTTTTGTGCTTGTTCACTGTCCGTTGAAGCATAGTTTTAAGGATTTTATTGACCGCTTCAACTTGTCCATTACCTTGGGGATAATAAGACGATGAATTTTGGTGCTCAAAGCCCAACATACAGGATAGATCACACCATATATCATCTTCAAAATTTCAGCCATGGTAAGAGACCAATTTATTTGGAACCATGAATTCAGCGATAACACGGTTTAAAAAAAACAGAGTTGTCGTAGCCGCCATGTTATTGAACATTAATATGGAAAAAACCCATTTGGTGAAGTAGTCAACAAACACAATGATATAACTGTGGTTACCAGTATACGGAGGTAGACACTCCATAAAGTCAACGGCCCACTTAGAGAAGGGACCAACTGATATGGCAGGATGGAGGGAAACCAGTGGAGTTCGTGCCTTTGTTGAAAATAGTTGGCAATTGGAATAGTGTTTGACTACTTCAATGCAATCACCAAAGTGAGAAGGCCAAAAATACCCATCCTGCATGAATTTCTTGGTAGTAGCCAAATCGGTGAGGTGGCCACCACAAGCATCGCCATTTCATACATTAAGGACTTGCTTAGCTTCAACGTCCGTGAGACAATGATGAAGGACAAAATCAACACCGCGATGATAACTATCATTACTAATCAGAAGATAGCGGGGGGGCTTGGTGTCGTATACGTCTTTGAGAATCACAATCAATATGGGGAGTGAACTTATGGGTTTGTAGATAGGTGAGGATGTCGTCATACCAAGGTTCGTCTGAAGTGATGGCAAACAAGTGCTCGTCGGGTAAATCATCATTAACCAGCGGATCTCGTGCACCAATAGGTAATTTAAAAATTAGTTCAGCAAGGGCTAAAAATTTATTACTCTCGGGTTTGACAAATTCAAGATCGAATTTCTGAAGGATAACAATCTAATGGGTGTACCTTATATTGATGATCCATCGACTCAATAGGAAAGCCATATGGTTGGAAATGGTCAGGATCTTGGTGGAACGCGTGAAGATATAATGAAAATTTTTTTGGACCGAGAACACAATGGTCAGTGCCAACTTCTATTCATGCGACTAGGACACAAGGGGGCCCCACAAGGTTCTTACTGACATAATAGATAACATTTTCATGTCTGGTGTCATCTTCCTGAATGAGGACTCTAGTGACCAAATGTATGGAAGCTGAGATGTATAGGATGAAATCCCTCTCAAAGTTAGGAGGACTAATCAAGGGGGTGGAAGTGAGACAATGTTTCAGAGCATCAAAATATAGTTGAGTGTAGTAATCCCATACAAATGAATTATTAGAGCTGAGGAGTCTTAGAAACCCATGCGTACTAGTGGCATGTTGAGGGTCGAACCGACGAAGGAAGTTCACTTTGCCTTGAAGGATTTATAACTAGCACAAGTTACACTGAATAATAAGCCCAAGAATAGATTGAAATTTGAGGGGATCAAGCATTATACCATATTTTGACATAATGAAGCCCAAGAGAGGGCCGGTGGGATGCAAAAGACACACTTTAGTGGGTTGAGATAGATATTATACCTGTGACATTGGAGAAACATAATAGACAAATCATGAATGTGTTGCACCCGATGCCTAAAATGAGCAGTGAGGTCGTCAACATAGGCAAGGATAACATGAGCCAAATCATGGAAATTGTATGACATGGCCCGTTGGAAGGTGGATCTAGAATTATTTAGGCTGAACATCATTACCCTATAAGTAAAATTTTCCCATGGAGTAATGAACGTAGTTTTTAACTGATCAACACAGTGAATAACAATCTGGTTGTACCTAGAGAAACCATACATAAATGTTAGAACCTCATGCCCCGCACACTCATCGATGATCTGGTCAATAAATGGTGTGGGGAAGTTGTCTTTGGGAAAAGCTTTGTTAAGGTCATGAAAGTAAGTGAAGACACGGATGGTGCCTTGTTTCTTGAGAATGGCAACCAGGTTGGAAACCTATGTGATGTATTCAATGGGATAGATAAAACCAACCTGCTTGAGCTTATCGATTTCAGTTTTGATAGCCTCTCATCTAGAAGGACTAATGGGTCTCAAATTTTAACAGATAAGATTTGAATTGAGCCATGTATCGATATGCTGTTAGAAAATGGTGTCATCAAGTTCGTGCATCTTGTTGGGCACCAAATTTGGCTACCCTTTTGACCATTTTTATCATCCTTTTTTATCCTTTTGTGTTTAATTACCTACATTTTCTATGCTAAACTTATGAGGTAAATACCCCTAGCTTGTCCAATTGGAATATTTTAATTAATGAAGTAAATTCACAGAGTCTTACCTATTTATGACACTAAGATATGTGCTGGATTGCAGTTTGGAGAATATGAACCCTTGCTCCAGCAGTTTTGCAACAGATCTCGTAACTGTTAGCTACAGGGAGATCGCACAGCTGGAGTCATGATTCTCTGGGTCTATTATTGGCCCTTGTTCTATTCTAGACAACTGATGTTTGTGTTGTTCGAACTGCTATGTATTTCCGAATGCGCAATTGCCACATTCCAGGGAAATATTTTATTCTCTCGCGTTCTGTATAAAATGAATATTGTTCCTATAAATGGGGGTTCCTGAAGGGATATTGTAATCATAATTTACAGATTAATAAAATACTTTTGGTTTTGCGGTTCTAAAGCGTTTCATGACTAACGCAACCCTGATCAGAGAGTTGGGCCCGCTCTTCTGATCAGGCGCTGCGTCTGCATGTGTGTGAGTTTTTTCCTTGTTATGGTTGTTGTTATTAATCGTTACTGTTAACATTTTTTTGAGTTCAACATTTGATTTCATATCACTGCAATGTGTTGAATCTTAATTATAAACCCTTGGTTGAATGGATTATGTGCTTGTTCCTGCATATACCTTCCGCATTGCCTTGAAAGGATATGCTCCCGGATTGATAAAATTAATGTGGGATTAGGGTGGATAAGTTATTCCTACCTAGACACCAATGTTTTTGAACCATTTCCAGGGAGGCTAACAAGGTGCAAGATATGATTCGAACCAACCAGACAGTCAATCTCTTGTCCTAGGGAGAGATCGAGCTTTCTCACTCTGCTTCAAGCCTTGAGCATAGGTTTTGATTTTGGTTTTTTTATTTTTGTTTCTATTTTGGATTTAGGGCCATATTCTTTTCCTAGGGAGGTAGGAGTCTTTTGATGCCATGCTCCAGTCCCTAAGTGGAGTTAATTCTTTTCTTTAAATTGTCATGTGTTTTTTTTGTGGGGAGCCCTTAGTTGTGCCCTAGGGAGGGAGGAGTCTTTTGACACCATGCTTCAGATCTGGGAGTATTGGGTATTCCCATGGATTGTGTTGCTTTAGTTCTTGTCCTGGGGAGGGATGAGTTCTTTAATGCCTTACTCTAGGCCTAAAACCCTAGCTTTTTGTTTTGTTGTCTTTCCTTTGATCTTGTGAACTCTTTTATCTTGGGGAAGGAATGGTCTTTTGACACCTTACTTGATCCAGGTGGATATTAGTGGCCACCAGCCTATTCCACTTGAGGCCCCACCATTGTCTCTTTCAGTTTTTTAGTTTCGGCACAATTTACTATTTTTAGCAGTTTTTCGGGTCTTGAACTTCCGAAGCCGTTTTGAGGCCCTAAATGACGTTTTTTGGGCATCGTGCCTCCAACGAATATCACTTAATTTTAGAATGGATATTCGTGGCGAAAGTTATATTCCTTGGATATATATTTCTAATGATGTATCATGTGCGTCAAACGGAGATAGTATGCGAAAGTTACGTCCCTGGGAAGTTGAAACACCAATTTACCCAAACGGGGTCCATAGTTTTGGTGCTTCATCTCCTAGGGTTAGGTTTTTGAATGTTTAGAGATCTCCATTGTTTCTCAATAATAAATAGGTCCTCAAGCCTCATTGTAACTCAGTTCAGAGGCCTGTAGCTGCCACATCTCTTCTCAGAGATAGCTACCAGTGCCCTAGCTAGTTTTATTTCCATTTTGTCTGTAAGAAAATTTCAGTTCTTTGATATTAATGGAATGAAGTGTAATTTCTACTGCATATCTATATTTATGGTTATGTGTTTATTATATTGCGTTCTTGCATAAATCTGAATCAGTGGTATCAGAGTGGTCTGCTTTTTCTCGATCCTTCTTTGCATGTCCCCAACGAGGTCGGGGTATAAGGAGTTAGGGCTCGATCTGGTGGAACCTTTGCAAGATCAGCCTCACAAACCTCGATGGACATGGGGAAGAAAAGAAAGATGGGGGAGCAGGAGATCCTATCAAAATATTGCTCGAGGAGGCCCTCGAAAAACAAAGGAACGTGATGATGGATAAATTTGCCGAGATCCTTCAACGGCTGCCCACCGGCGGCTCATCTGCACCTAGCAGCCACTCTGGAGGTGTGACTCATTTTAAGGTACAAGTAAATTTTGACATTCCCATATTTTAGGGTCAAATAGATGCAGATGCCATAGATAGATGGTTGAATCTATTAGAAGGATATTTCTCGGTTCATGAATTTTCCAACAGGGAGAAGATTATTTTTTCACTCCTCAAAGCTGCCCCCCATGTCATGGACTGGTGGGAAACCCACTGAGAGAAAAAGGATGAGACAGAACCCTCTCTATTCTCGGCTGTACCCACTTGGAATTCTTTCCAATACACCGTCAAGGAACAATACTATCCCATGGGGAGCTATGAGGACAAGTACATACAATGGACCACGCTGCGGCAACAAAGTGATCAAGATGTGCATGAGCTGATGAATCTGTTCCATACCCTGCACACCAAGTTGGGTATCAAAGATTCAGAGAAACATCTGGTGCTAAAGTATTGTAGTTGTCTGCACAGATACATTCAGGAGGAAATGGAGTTCCTCGACATCTCCTCGCTTGGTACGACATACCGGTATGCTCCCAAGATTGAGCAAAAATTCAAACAGAAGAAGCAAGACTTTGGATCTGCGAATCAAAAGCAAGGGAAAGGTTCTCCCAAACCACAAAACAAAGGACAGAGCCAAGGCATGGTGACTCAAGACAACCTGTCAAAGCCACAAGCAAAGAACAACACCGCAAATCCAAATAATGACACGGGAAAGTGGTGTGAGTTCCATAAGAGCTCCACTCACAACACAAGTGAGTGTCGGGCCAAGTAGTTGCTGGTGGCAGAGATGCGGGATTCTCAGTCAGATGCATGCTCTGACTCTGAATCAAAACTTGACAAGGGGAATGAAAAAGGGAAACAGATTATTGATGCGGAGCCCAATGCCACTGTTGCCACTACGGAGATCCAGAAGGAGGAACCGGAAGATCCGGAGGAGGAGGAACATCTCTTCCACTCCTAGATGTGGGTAAAGGGCTCCTCGGTACATTTCATTGTCGAAAATGGGAGCCAAAAGAACCTAATTTCGGTAGACATAGTGAAGCAGTTGGGCTTGCTGACCATAGCTCACCCACATCCATACACCATCGGGTGGCTTCACCAAGGACAAGATCTCCACGTCAGCCAGCAATGTCGCCTTCCCTATAGCATCAAGCCCTTCACAGATGAGGTATTATGTGAAGTTGTCCCTATTGATGTTTCTGATATATTAGTAGGACAACCATACTTATGGAAGTGTCATGCTGTGTATGAGTCTCGGCCTCACGCTGTTATTGTTACTTTGGGAAATAAGTTGTACAGGATACCAGAGGTACCACCTCATGCCGCTATCTCTTTGGGTACTGCAAAAAAATGCAGTAAACTCATTTCCCAAACCAGGAAATTCATTTTCCTGGTGATCCACCCCCAGGGCAAGAAGAAGACTATGGCCATGACCTCCAGACAAGGCTCCTCTGCAGGACAACAACAAATGGATAAGGTTGTGGAGGAGTACAGGGACATCTTCACCTTACCCATAGGGGTTCCTCTGCACTATCAGGTCAAGCACCTGATTGATCTGACCTCAGGTGTGCCGCTATCCAATGGACCGATCTATCGGCACTCTGTTCTGGAGAAAATGAAATCAAGAGGCAGATTCAGAAGCTGTTGCAGAAAGGTCACATATGACCAAGTTCATCGCCCTGTGGGAGCTTGATCGTGTTGGTACAGAAGAAGGATGGGACGTGGAGACTTTGTATTGACTATAGGGCGCTGAACAAGATCACTCTCTGGAATAGGTACCTGATCCCATGGATTGATGACCTTCTGGACCAACTCAAAGGTGAAAAATATTTTAGCAAGATTGACTTGAAGTTGGGTTATCACCAGGTACCGATTGAACCCTCCGATGTGTGGAAGACTGCCTTCAAAGCCAAGGAAGGCCTTTTCGAATGGCTGGTAATGCCTTTCAGGTTGACGAATGCTCCCGCAACCTTCATGAGGATGATGGATGACATCTTGCAGCCATTCATTAACTCATTTGTAGTGGTGTACTTGGATGACATTCTAGTCTCCAGCCAAACTTGGGAAGAGAACCTTCGCCACATCCAATAAGTCCTCCAAACACTGTGGTAACACAAGTTGTGTGCTAATCTGGAGAAGTGCACTTCTGGCATGACCCATGTTCAATATCTAGGATACATTATTGATGAAAGGGGGGTGCATGTGGATCCATCCAAGATCCAAGTCATTTGGGATTGGCCAGCCCCAACTACTATAATAGAGCTTCGCATATTTCTGGGTCTTGCTGATTTCTATTGGAGGTTCGTGTTGGGATTCTCTCATATCACTTAGCCCTTGAGTCAAATCACCAAGGGAGGAGCTAGAGCAAAATTATTTTGGTCGGAACCTCAACAGAAGGCGTTCATAAAATTGAAAAATCGCCTCTTTTCTGCCCCAGTGCTCACTTTACTAGACTTGCAATAGCCATTTGAGATCGAGACAGATGCCTCTGACTATGCTAATGGGGAAGTTCTTACTCAACAGGGACATCCAGTGACATATCACAGTGAGACATTGTCTGACACAGTTCGCAAGTATCCCACTTATGACAAAGAAATGTATTCCATTGTGCAAGCTTGTTGACAATGGAACCATTACATTTTGGGGAAGGAAACAATCATCCACACAGACCACTGGCCCCTGCAATTCATACAGACACAAGGGAAGTTGCAGAATGATTACCATCAGAAGTGGTCCACATATCTGCAACAGTTTCATTTGAACATCAAGTACAAGAAGGGTAGCAGCAATAATGTTGCAGACTGCCTCAGCCGACCACCGATTGTGGCGCTCACCACCGTGCTCAACTCTAGTGGGCATGAGATTTCTGATTGGCTGCTTCTCTATGAGAGTGACCCAGAATTTGGCCACACTTACAAGGCACTCTTGGGGGGTACACAAGTTCCAAATTTTCACCTCCAAGATGCACTTGTATGTCACCTGGGACACCTTTGTTTTCCTTCAAGCGAGCATGCCAAGATGATATGGGAAGCACACTATAGTTGAGTCGCTGGGAATTTCGGGGTTGAGAAAACAGTAGCAATCCTGCAAAAGTATTTCTATTGGCCGAACCTTCAAAAGGATGTCTAGAATCACATCAGATCCTGCCCTACTTGTGCCATTACCAAACTGACCATCAAGAAGCAAGGTCTATATACTCCGCTACCTACCCCTAGTCAACCTTGGGAATCCATATCCATTGATTACATGTTAGGCCTGCCTTCTACTAAGCAAGGAAATGACTGTGTTTTCATGGTCGTCGACAGATTCTCAAAGATGACCATCATGGCGGCCTGCAAGAAGAATATCACAGCAGAGGCCACTGCTAAACTCTTCTTTGAATGAGTGTGGGTGCACTTTGGGATCCCACAGTCTATCATATCAGATTGGGATAGAAAATTCCTCAGCACATTTTGGTCTAGCCTCTTGTCAATGTTGGATACCAAGCTCACCATTTCCACAACTTTCCATCCCCAAACAGATGTCCAGACAAAGGTCATCAACAGAATGATTGTACACATTCTGCGCATGTACAATTCAAAGCATCCACACACATGGGACGAGAGCCTCCCATATGTACAACATAGTTATAATCGGGCTCTCCACATCTCAGTCGGCCATATCCCCTTTTAGGTGGGCTTGGGATTCCAACCACTATGTCCTATTGATGTAGCCATACCATTTGCAGCTGCTCAGGCCAATTCAACTCATGTCCAGTTTGAAGTTGACAAAGCAAGTAGCTTCATCGAGCTCATTCAACACATCCTCCAACAAGTTCATGATATATTGAGAAGAGCCAATTCCAAGTACAAGCAACACCATGATCAACACCGAGTGCCACACAACTTCCAGGTGGGTGACAAAGTATGGCTACATTTCCAGAAGGAGTGCCTCACTGGACCCCACTGCAAGATTTTCCCGCTCCGATACGGGTCGTACACCATCATGAAGCCTGTAGGGAACAATGCCTTCAAGCTCAGTATTCCACCATTCCTTGGTTTGCACCCAGTCTTCAATGTAGATCGCCTTCGTCCTTACTTCCCACCTCTACTGGACACCTCAAAAATTGCAGAACAACTCACACCAACAGAGTTAAACCCAGACTGCATGAAACATGCCACCACAGATTGTATCAGGGACATGAAAATAAAGAGCACTCACCAACAGAATATCCAACTATATCGGGTTGTCAAAGCTAGCTAACTCTTGCACTAAGGCAAGTGGTTCACCATGGACCAAGTTCAGCGGAAGTTTCCTCATCTCATGGAGGAACTCAACACAATGGGGACCATTGCTTCCTAAGGGAGGAGGAATGATCCAGGTGGATATTGGTGGCCACCCACCTATTCCACTTAGGGCCCCACCATTGTCTCTTTCATATTTTTAGTTTCGGCACAACTTACTATTTTTAGTAGTTTTTCGAGTCCTGAACTTCTAGAGTTGTTTTCAGGCCGTAAGTGACGTTTTTTGGGCATCGTGCGTTTAGAAAATATCATTCCGTTTCGAAATGGATATTGGTGGCAAAAGTTGTATTCCTCGGATAGATCTCTCTAATGATGTATCATGTGCGTCAAATGGAGATAGTATGCCGAAGTTACATCCCTAGGAATTTGAAACACCAATTTACGCAAATGGGGCCCATAGTTTTGGTGCTTCATCTCCTAGGATTAGGTTTTTGGATGTTTAGAGTTCTCCATTGTTTCTCAATAATAAATAGGCCCTCGAGCCTCATTGTAACTCAGTTTAGAGGCCTGTAGCCGCCACATCTCTTCTCAGAGATAGCTACCAGCACCCTATCTAGTTTTATTTCCATTCTATCTGTAAGCAAATTTCAGTTCTTTGATATTAATGAAATGAAGTGTTATTTCTGTTGCATCTCTATATTTATGGTTATGTGTTTATTCTGTTGCATTCCTGCATAAATCCGGATCATTACTCCAAGATTGGAGCATTGTAGGTTCATACATAAACCTTCCATCCTATCAATTTTTGTATGAACAAAGAACCAAATAGGAGGGGCAGAGTGAGAGCCCCAAAAAGGGGAAGACCAGATCTGGGAAGAAAAACTTATATTCATTAGATTATAGAAAAGGCAGAGTCCAAAGCATCTTCTTGCATAGCTGCAAGGCCAAGGGCTAGGAGAGTGAAGTTCTAGGGACAGTCAGTGGATCAACCGTGAAGGCCATGGTATCCCTTGGTGATTTGGTACAACAGGGTCCTCCAGCAATAGAAGAGATAATCAACAGCAGATCGAACTGAGAGGATCCTTTGCTGGTATTAATAGAGGAAGAAATTGCAAGTAGAACATTGATGCAATCAGACTGCTCTAGTAAGGGAAAGGAAGTTGTAGTCGAGGGATTGAACTATCAGGATACAGGAAGGCGAAACGAGGGGCTATTGGTATCGCCAAGAGACTTGGGAAGTGCCATTAAAATAACTCGCATTCCAGTAGTGAGGAGTACCTGTCCATCCTCCACAGAGTCTGTTGAAATCTCCAACGATTATTGGAAGATATTTATGTCTCCCATAACCTCCACTATCGAATTTTCCATTGAGAATTTGGGAGATGGCACACCTACAAAGCCTATCCCATTAGAAGCCTTACCAAAATTTCATGGGCTTGTTTCAGAGGATCCCGACACATTTCTATTTGAGTTCGATATAGTGTGTCGGGGGTATGATTACACGACAGATGCCCATAAGTTAAAGATTTATCCTTATACACCAAAAGGGACGGCTCTGTGATGGCTTATGGGCCTTGGAGGAAAATCCATTTCCACATGGGATGATATGAAAACAACTTTTCTGGAAAAGTACCAGGATTATTGAAATCCCGGAATGTGAAGGAGGAGCTTTTCAATTTCACACAGAAAGAAGATCAAAGTTTGGAAGATTGTGTGGAAAGGTTTAAACACCTCTTATAGAGGTCAGGTCATTCCGATATGGATAATGGAATTTTGAAGGTTATTTTCCTTCGATCCTTTTGAGAGGACTCAATGGAACTGTTGAATATTGTGGGAAAGGGAGACATCTCCAAGGAAACCTTTGAAGGTATTTGCAACTTGTGTATCCAGTGCTCGAGCAGGCTTGCAAGAAACAGATCAGGGATTCATTCAGTAAAAGGATCCGGCGGGGGTGTTACAAAACTAAAAATCAGGAACCTGCTAGACAACTTAAGAAGGGATATTCCCAGTACCCTTTCAACACAAATGGACGCTTTGCAAGTAAAGCAAAAGCAGCTGTCACTAGATAGGACCATGGAAATACTTTTCCTGAAGTGCAAAAAGAATCATCTGGAAAGGGAATTCCCATTAAAGTCCATATAAAAATGTGACATCTGTGAGCTGAATCATGTAACGGGCTCATTCCCTTCCTTGCTGAGTCTGAAAGAGGTGTTTCAAGGAGTAGGGGAGGAAACAGAGCAATTGTACCTTATGGGCACCAGGAAGCCATGGAAACTTTGACCACCGCTGAGAAATCAAGGTATGTACCCAAATCCATCTCAGTATTTCAATAGCTATAACATGAATCCTCAAACCATGCCTTGTCCCCCTATGTGGCTGCAATACAAGCACCCACTGTGGCAACAATGGAACCCTCAAGCCAGTATGTGAGGACCCTCTTTAGGTCAGTTTCCTCAATAGATGCCATAGCAACAACTCCAATTACCCTCTAATGTGCCTGCTGGTAATCAACCTATCCATCCTCAGCTTCTAATGCAGCCTAATCCTAATCCCAATAACAAAGGAGCCCATCAAGCTGATGTGCTCAACCTACCTTCATATAATATCTCTACTACAGAACTGTATGAAATGAATTTGCGATGAGGTCAATCAGTCAATACCCAAACCCCTCCGGTGATCATTGAACAACTTGATAATGAAGAAAGAGAAGCACAATCGAATAGTAGAGAACCAAAACAAACTGTTAAAAACCAGATGCCTCCTGCAAAACAACGTCAATCTGAACCACCGTACCCAGAGAGATTGATTATGAGCAAATTAAGCCCATAAGTTGAATTTTATTTTTTAGGAGAATTGTGGAATTTGTTTGTTAAAATACCCTTGTTACAAGTCTTGAAGGATGTGCCAATTTATGCAAAAACTCTTAGCGAATATTTCTCAAAGAAACCTACAAAGAAAAATAAAGACCCCCTCACTCTACATGTTATGGGAAAATTATCGGACTTCGTGATGGGAAAATCAATACCAGTGAAATATGGAGATCCGAGGAACCCACTTTTGACGGTACAAATTAATGGGGTAGAGATTCCAAATGTGTTGGTAGACATGGGTGTTGCCATCAATGTCATCACTACCGAAACCATGCGTACATTAGGACTTCAAAATTTGAAGCATACACCTACAGTGTTGGAATCTGAATATCGATCTACAGTTAAACCTTTAGGGAAGTTAGAGGACATGAAAATTTCAGTAGATGCATGGCTTTTCCCTGTATATTTCCTGGTATTGCATACACAATCTTCAGTGGGTGGTAATCCCTTAATTTTGGGTAGGCCATGGCTAGCTACTACAAACACTTATGTTGGGTGCCATTTAGGAAATATGGTTATCTCTAATGGGAATAACAACAAGAACTTGGTACTATACCCACCTGCAGAAATAGATGCACCTAAAAAGTCAGCAGACAGTAAGAAGGCTGTATCTATGATAGATGTCGAAGATGAAGAAGTGAGACCAATCCTTACTATCGGGAAGGCCCTTCAGTTGAAGATTGAATCAGAATATGATGTGATTACTTCCTTCATGAATGATCCTTGTTCTGTTTCAGAGTTAAATCAGCAAGTCCTAGAATATGTCCTAAGCTGTGAAACTCAGGAAGTTATTGAAACAGCGGAAGAACTAGGGGAAGATGTTGATGCACCTCATGAACGTGTTTAGGTGGAGATAGAACCAGGGAAAACTCTGAATATTAATCCAGGTTTGTCAGAATCCCAGAAGAAGTAGCTGGTAGATGTTCTTCAGAGGCATAAGTGTTGGGCATGTGTTATATTCTTTCCACGACTAGCCCCACACGGTGTACGTTGCGCCAGGCGCAGCAGGGGGGTCACAAGGGGGGAGGCAGCCCCCACTGTTGGGGTTCGAGGTAGCGCCCCGACGAAAATTTGTTTGTTGTGCATACCCACTCATAGGCGGACCCACCCATGTTTTGTGCATGATTTTGCACATGGTTTTGGGGTACGATGTTTTTCGGCCCTTGGTATTTTGTAGATCCGGTCAAGGGAACTACGGTTATGTTCTAATCAATGGATTGGGGTTTATGTATGCTTCAGCATGTATATATATGTGTTGTAACACTAAAAGGAATATAATGAAAAATCAAGCTGGTCGTCCTGATTTGGGATCTAGGGGAAAATCTCTCTGTTTATCTATTTTATGTTTTATGCTCTCGCTATTACTTATTTTCTGTTATAAGATTCGTGTGTAGATAATTTTTGTTCAGGGTTAAAACCTACATTTGGTATTGGAGCTGTTTCGGCTTCAAGGGGACGCCTTTGCTGCTGAGGGTTTTTTTCTCGGGCCTGAGGTAGACACTTTTCAGTGGGAGATCTGCAGGATCGATTCTTGCGGTGAAAGAAGATGGCGAGTGGCGGAAAGATAGAGATCGAGAAATTTAATGGTCAAAGGTTTGAGTTGTTGAAGCTCAAGATGGAGGATCTGTTGGTGGATAAAGATCAGTGGATCATGGTAGATACAAGTACTAAACCAACGAAAATGTCAGATGAAGACTGGAAGAAACTGGATCAGAAGACTAAGAGCACAATACGGTTGTGTGTCTCAGATTCAGTATTGTTGAATGTATCTAGGGAAGCTACGACGAAGAATTTGTGGGAAAAACTTGGGACTTTGTACCAATCTAAGACTTTGGTGAATAAGTTTTTCCTGTAGAGAAAGCTGTATAACCTGAGGATGAAGGATGGAGACTCGGTGACAGAGCATCTAAACACATTCAATACTATGGTAAGTTAGCTGTCATCTGTTGATATTAAAATCTCAGATGAAGATAAGTGCATCAGTCTTTTGTGTTATGTACGAGACTCGTGGGATAGTCTTGTTATTGCAATAGGTAGCAATACAACTACCTTGAATTTTGATGACATTGTCTCAACCTTGCTGTCAGAGGAAATGACACGGAGAAATATGGAGGGCCAAAATGGAGATGCCTTATATGTATGAGGAAGGTCCAAAAATAGAAACAAGAATAAGGTTTCGAGTGGGAGATCCAAATCTAGAGGGAGATCTAAATCTCCTGGAAAGTTTGTAAAGGTATGCTGGAAATGCGGAAAGGAAGGGCAATACAAAAAGGACTGCAGATCTAAAGCTCCTGAGAAGGTAAAGGGACTCGATGATGCTCCTTCTGTAGAGGCAAAAACAACCTCGGATGAAGGCGGGGATGTGTATTTGGCTTCTTCTTCAAATACACCTATAGATCATGAGTCATGGTTGATTGACTCAGGTGCATCCTTTCACTTCACTCCCCATAGGGAATGGTTCTGCGAGTATGAAAATTATGATGGTGATGTCTTCCTAGGGGATGATAGGAAGGCCAGAATCATTGGACGTGGAAAAGTCAAGCTAAAGCTGCAAGGTGGAAGGATTAGAACACTTCCTGGTGTTTTTCATATTCTTACATTGGCCAAAAATCTGATTTCTGTAAGCAAGATGGATGATGCAGGTGTAAAAACAGTGTTCGAGAAAGATTCCTGCAAGATGGTTCGGGGAGCACTGGTATTAATGCGGGGATTTCGGACTGGAACTCTGTACAAGCTACAAGGTAGAATTTTAATTGATGGGTGCAATAGTTCTGTGGTTCTTGAAAGTGGAGTGGAAAGCTTAGCTGTCTTTGGAGAAAAGACCATGTTATGGCATCAAATGCTTGGACATATTGGAGAGAAGGGCCTTCAGATACTGCATAGAAATGGTATGGTAGAAGGTATGTCTAATTGCTCTATGGATTTTGATTTCTATGAACATTGTCTATATGGGAAGCAAAATCAGGTGAGTTTTCCTTCTGGTGCTAAGAGGGCGAACAAGATATTAGAACTTGTGCACAATGATGTGTTTGGACCTGTGTTGGTTCCATCACTGGGAAATTTTGTGTACTATGTTTCATTCATAGATGACTTCTCAAGGAATACATGGATATATTTCTTGAGGAAGAACTCTAAAGATTTTTACAGATTTAAAGAATTTAAGGCTCTGGTGGAAAACCAGACAGAGAAGAAGATAAAGGCATTGAGGACAGATAATGGTGGGGAGTTTTGCAAGAAGGAATTTTAAGAGTTCTGTAAGAAGTGTGGTATAGCACGACAAAATACTACTCCATACACACCTCAGCAAAATGGAGTTGTAGAAACAATGAACATAACACTAATGGAAAAGGGAAGAAGCATGCTCAGTGGTACCAGCTTAGGACAAGAATTCTAGACAGAGGCAGTGGAGACGGCATGCTATCTGGTTAATAGATCACCTTCATCAGTGTTGGAGGATAAGACTCCACATGAGGTATGGACTGGTAAGAAACTCTCTCTTTCATATCTAACGGTATTTGGATGTGATGCATATGTACATGTTCCAAAGGAGAAAAGGACCAAGTTGGATAATAAATCTGAAAGGTGCATCTTTATTGGGTATAAGTATGGTTTAAAATGTTACAAGCTTTGGAAACTGGAAACAAGGAAGGTTGTGTATAGTCGAGATGTGGTGTTTAGAGAGGTGAAAGATGTTGTTAAACATGAAATCATACCAAAGGAACCTGAGAAGATAGAGTTTGAGCTAAATGAGTATGAATCAGACTCTACAGCAGAAGATGATTCAGAAGAGGAAGAGCCACAAACTCCAGCTTTGAGAAAATTAGTTCGAGAAAGAAGGCAACCAGAAAGGTATAGTCCATCTGCTTTCTGTTTAGGTTTTTCCTTAACTATAACTGATGATGATCCCAGAACTGTTAGGGAGGCAGTAGATTCAGATGATGGAAAACTCTGGAAGGAGGCCATGGTTGATGAAATGACATCCTTGCAGAAAAATGAGGCATGGGATCTGGTGGAGTGGCGGGCTAGAAGGAAGCCCATCAAGAGAAAATGGGTGTTTAAGAAGAAGATGAATGTAGAAGGCAAGGTGGAGAAATACAAAGCTCAGTTGGTAGCAAAAGGTTATTCCCAAGTGCCGAGAATTGATTTTGGTGATATTTTTTCTTCTGTTGCCAAGGTTACTTCTATTATATTACTTTTATCTATTGCCGCTGCATTTGATTTTGAGATAGAACAGATGGATGTGAAGACAAAATTTCTTCACGGGGATCTAGAAGAGGAGATCTACATGAAGCAACTTGAAGGCTTTATGGTGAAGGGTAAGAAAGAACTGGTATGTAGGTTGAAGAAGTCTCTGTATGGGTTAAAACAATCACCAAGGATGTGGTATCAAAAATTTGATACCTATATACGAGGACTTGGCTTCACCAGAAGCGAGGATCACTATGTTTATTTTAAATTAATTGGTGATCATGTTATTTATTAGGTCTTGTATGTGGATTATATGTTGTTGATTGTAAATGACAGAAATTATCCAAGATTTGAAGACCCAACTGTTCTCCAAATTCGACATGAGGGATCTTGGTGCTACAAACTATATTTTGGGAATGGAAATTAAGAGAGATTGGGAAAAGAGGAAGCTTTGGTTAAACCAGAGGAAGTGTGTTGATACTATATTGCAAAGGTTCAATATGCAGGATAGTAAATCGGTGAATGTTCCTATTCCTATAGGTGTAAAGCTATCTGCTGAACAATGTCCCAAGAAACAAGAAGAAGAGGAGGATATGTCCCGTGTTCCATATCCAAGTGCAGTGGGTAGCCTGATGTATGCAATGGTCTGTACTAGACTAGAAATTTCACATGCAGTGGGAGTATTGAGTAGGTTTATGTCAAACCCAGGGAAGGAGCATTGGACAGCAGTGAAGCGAGTTTTCAGATATTTACGTGGTA
This sequence comes from Pinus albicaulis, assembly GCA_034641835.2. Classification (NCBI taxonomy): domain Eukaryota; kingdom Viridiplantae; phylum Streptophyta; class Pinopsida; order Pinales; family Pinaceae; genus Pinus; species Pinus albicaulis. The sequence continues at coordinate 1,990,201,496 of CM076575.1, forward strand.
CTAGTGATTATGGCTTGTGCTACCAGGGAAGACCAAGATTGGAAAGAATGTTGGACATTCATGGTTTTGTTGATGCAAACTGGGCTGGATATCTGGACCAAAGAAGATCTACAAGTGGGTATGTCTTTAGCCTATTTGGAGGCACAGTTAGTTGGATGAGTAAAAGACAGTCTGTAGTGGCTCTTTCAACTAGAGAGGCAGAATACATAGCAGCCACTCATGCAAGCAAGGAAGTAGTTTGGTTTTAGAGATTGTGTTCAAGTATGGGGTTGGTACATCAAGCTATAAGGATATACTGTGATAGCCAAAGTGCAATTTTCTTGGCTAAGAACCTTGCTTACCATTCAAAGAAAAAGCACATTGATATTCAATATCACTTTGTTATAGATATGGTTGAGGCTAAAAGGGTGTTGCTGGTAAAGGTGGACACTTTGAAGAATGTTGCAGATGCATTAACGAAGTTTGTGAACACTCAGAAGTTCTCTTGGTGTCTAGAAACAATGGTTGTTGAAGAATTGGCCCAATGACTAAGCTCTCCTATGACCCCTTGTGGAAAGAAAACAACAAGTGGGAGAATGTTGGGCATTTGTTATATTCTTTCCATGACTAGCCCCACACGTTGTATGTTGTGCCAGGCGCAGCAGGGGGGTCACAAGGGGGGAGGCAGCCCCCACTGTTGGGGCCCGAGGTAGTGCCCTAGCGAAAATTTGTTTGGTGTGCGGACCCAATCATAGGCAGACCCACCCATGTTTTGTGCATGATTTTGCACATGGTTTTGGGGTACGATGGTTTTCGACCCTTGGTATTTTTTAGATCCGGTCAAGGGAACTATGGTTATGTTCTAATCTAGGGTTAATGGATAGGGGGTTATGTATGCTTCGGCACGTATATATATGTGTTGTAACACTAAAAGGAATATAATCAAAAATCAAGCTGGTCGTCCTGATTTGGGATCCAGGGGAAAATCTCTCTGTTTATCTATTTTATATTTTATGCTCTTGCTATTGCTTATTTTCTGTTATAAGATTCATGTGTAGATAATTTATGTTCAGGGTTAAAACATAAAATAAGGAAGCCTTTGCCTGGAATTATTCAGACATGAATGGGATCCCTGCTAAATTATGCACCCATCACATATATATCAAGGAAGATTGCAGTCCAATAAGACAACCTAAGAGAAGGATGAATCTTGCATTGAAAAACATTGTGAAAGAAGAGCTTCAAAAATTATTGGATGCCGATTTTATCTACCCTATCTCAGACAGCCAATGGTTCTCACCATCAGTAATGGTTCTTGAGAAGAATGGTAAATGGCAGATCTGCGTGGACTATCGAGAGTTAAATAAGGAAATGCATAAGGATCACTTCCCCATGCCATTTATCGATCAATTTTTAGACACACTAGTTGGCAAGAAATTTTTTTCATTTCTGGATGGGTTTGGTGGATATAATCAAATCCAGATCACTCCTGAGGACCAGGACAAGACTACTTTCACATGCCCCTGGGGAACATTCACATACCAGGTCCTTCATTTTGGCATGTGTAATGCCCCTGCAACATTCCAGAGGGAAATTATGGGAATCTTCTTTGATTTGATAGATGATGGTGTTGAAGTTTATAGGACGATTTCACTCCATATGGAGACTCACTCTTATAGGGGTTGAAAAATTTAGAAAAAGTTCTTGAAATATGTATGCAAGCACGTGTTTCCCTGAGTACAGTAAAGTGTCACATGATGATGGAAAAATTTATTTTTCTGTGACATTTGCTTTCGGTTGAAGGAATCAGGATGGACCTAGCAAAAATAAAGGTAATTATGCAATTTCCAACACCTTAAACACCCACACAGGTACGTAGTTTCATTGTTTTTTCTAGTTATTATAGGCGTTTAATAGACAATTTTGCAAAAGCAGCACACCCACTATTTCAATTACTGACAAAAGACTCAGAATTTGTGTGGTCATATGACTATGATGCCGCCTTCACAAGAATTAAAGAATTTGTCTGTAGTGCCCCGATTCTTAGAGGATGAGACTGGGCATTACCTTTCTGCATCCATACAGATGCTTCCCAAACAACAATTGGTGCATTACTGGGACAGTAGGAGGATAAAGTACCTTACGAAGTCTACTATGTTAGTAAGAATTTGACCCCTGTTGAATTGAACTACATGGTGACTAAGAAAGAGTTCCTTGTTTTTGTTTATGCCATCGACAAGTTTCGACATTATATTACTAGGTATTCCACTTTTCTTCATACTGATCATGCAACCATCATGTATTTAATGAATAAACCTATTACCCCTGGCCGTGTTACAAGGTGGTTGTTGCTACTACAGGAATTTGATATTACTATAGTAGATAAACCAGGGAAGGGTAATATGGTTGCAGATTTCTTGTCTAGGATAGAACATGATGGTAAGAATACACCAGTTGAAGATAATTTCCCAGATGAGCATCTTTTTGCAGTTTCTGCTAACACTCTGTGGTATGCAAATATTGCTAATTATCTTGCTATAGGTGAGGAGCCTCGTCACTGTTCCTATAAGGGGCGAAGGAAGAGCATTCACTGGAGTACCCAATATTCATGGATGGCAGGATATCTCTTTCATACAGGGATTGACCAGCAGATTCGGCGTTGTGTGGAAAAGGATGATATCTATGAGATCTTAAAGGACGCACATGATGGACCCTGTGGAGGACATTTTGCAGACAAAAGGACAGGTCATAAAGTGCTGTAGATGGGATATTATTGGCCCTCCATTTTTCGTGACGCTCAGGATTATATTCAAAGGTGTGATAGCTGTCAGCAGATGGGACAACCTGTTAAGGCAGATGAAATGCCCCTTAAACCCGAGATAGTCCTTGAACCATTTGAGAAATGGGCCATCAATTTTGTTTGACCCTTTAACCCACATTCTCATCAGAAAGCTTACATCCTAGTTTGCACCGATTATGTAACCAAACGGTTGGAAGCTAGAGCAGTCATGAGAGCAACAGAGCAAGTAGTGACAGATTTAATTTTTGAAGAAATCTTTGCTCCGTATGGGACTCCCAGAGAAATTGTATCAGACGGAGGATCACAGTTCACATCCCATATGATAGAGAAAGTGATGCAGAAATACGGGGTCAAACATAGAGTAGCAACCCCCTATCATCCACAGGCGAATGGGAAAGTAGAGAGTACAAACAAGGTATTGGAAAATATCTTGACAAAGAAAGTAGCAAATCATCACTAGGATTGGGCACAAAAACTTCCAGAAGCTTTATGGGCCTATAGGACAACATAGTGGAATACAATGGGATTTTCTCCATTTGAATTAGTTTATGGAAAATCCCCCTTATTTCCGGTAGAATTCAAAATTAGCACACTCAGAACAGCTCTGGAAGTAGGTTTAGATCTATCAGAAGCATAGAAACACCGACTAGAACAGCTGAATGAGTAAGGTGAGATTTGATTAGTAGTTGTCCAAAAAACTATTGTTGTTCAATAGTAGAGAATGAAATGGCATGATAAATTCATCAAAACTAAGGTGTTTCATGAAGGGGATTGGGCATTACTGTATGACTCCCAATTTAAGGATTTCAAAGGGAAGCTTCGCACTCGTTGGATGGGACCATATCAAGTGGACGCAGTGTTCGACAATGGGACAGATAGATTAATTACAATTAATGAGAATTAGACCATGTTTGTGGTGAATGGACACCGTCTAATATTTTACCATCATCCAACTTATAAAGATGCCTTTGTTAAAACCCTTTTAGATTCAGCTGATCTAATGGATATTGCAATAGAAGACACTCTCACTCCACTCTAAAAAAAAAATTAAAAAAAAAAAAAAATGATGATAAAATGTGGTTATCACTTGTTTGTATTTTGCAGGAATAATAAAGAAATATGGCTAGGAGGAAAGTAACATTCGGTGTGTTACCCCATCAGTGCTTCTATAGAGATTTTGTTTCAATGATGCTGATACTCTACAACTGCTGCTACTCCATAACTGGTGTTACTTCATAGCTGTTATTACTCCATAGCTGATGTTGTTACTCCAACGTTGCTGCTACACTGCCAATGCTGTTACTCCGAATTTTTTGTTACACTGCCAATGCTGTTACTCCGAAGTTGCTGCTACACTGCCGATGTTGTTACTTTGAATTTGCTGCTACGCTGCTGATGTTGTTACTTCAGAGATGCTGTTACTCATAACTTTCTGCTACATGAAAATTTTTGTTACTCCACAACTGTTGTTACGCTATAGTTGATGTTACTCCGTAGATGTTGTTACTCACTATTTTTGTTAGTAACTATTCATATTATTCATTAACGTTGTTATCTGTTATGTTGTTATTACGACGGATATTTCTGTTGTTACTCCACTTTAAGGTAAGTCCACAGGTTCGTCTCCATTGATTTTATGGATTTAATTAAATTTTCCAAAAGGATGGTCAAACATGCCGAGGATGGCTATCATTTAGTTGGGGGGAGGGAACCGTCATAATGAATGATGGTGTACTTTGTAAAGGTATTTAGGACACACAATTCTCACCAAACCCAATTTAATGATTTCAGGTACGTTGTAATTATACCATATGAGTTGGAATGCGTACTCGTATGCACAAAAGTCATATCAGTCATCTCCCAACATGCCACATTAAATCCTGAGAATATCTAATAGTACTACCATAATCTGTCATTACTCCCAAAGCATACTAGTATTTTTTATCCATTATATTTGAAAGTGGCCATGACGTTATTTCAGTTACTTATAGTTTGGAGACTTATCACTCCCCCCTGCCAGCTAACTGTAGTCTTCGTGCTGACTCCGCCTTTGCAACAATGGGTGGTCGATCGGTGTGACATGAACCTAAGGATTCAACGAGAGTTTAGAGAAATCAGGAGGTATGGCGAGTATTTGAAAATTCAGGTTGGGATGTTTACTTTGACATGCTCAACAGATGGGATGAAGAAATCACGATGGAATTCACATTGAATCTGGAACAGGAGTTTCTTGGGTTCAAGGAATTGAAATTCCAGTGACGGAAGAAATCATCGTAGACATTAGTGGATTGCTGCAAGGCGAAGAATGATGGTTTTAAAAAAGAATGCCCCTTCCGGAGCTCCCTAAAGCTTTTCCGTAAGCTAGGGAAAGTATTGCGCAGAAGGGTCGGGGATACGAAATAGATTCATTACCTCGTCCATGGGGAGACGTTGGAGAGGTTGTCATAAAAAAAATCACATGTGAAGGAAGATGTTATACTATGTTCAAATATCACCTCCGCATTTTGGATCAGATGTGATTTCCACAAATAGAGGCCTTCTCAATCAATGCACCCTATTTTCTATTAGGGAGCCTTCAATTGATGGAAAATTCGGCTCAGGGGGCACGACAGGTGTTGGCAGTCCTCTCTCACCATGGGTTGGTCCAGTTCTTAGTAATGAATGCCATTGACAAGATCCCGATTCTATGGGAATTTTTTCAGAATTCCACAGAGGATTAAATAGAAGCCACTGTGGCTGCTAGGGCAGAAGAAGCTGAAGCCATGCAGGAGGATGAAGAAGAAGATGAAGCTGTCCAGGGAATTGCAAAGGATGATGATTACATTGATCATGAGGAGCCTGAGGAGATGGAAATGGAAACTGAAGAGCATGAAGAACAGAGGGTTTCCCAAGAACAAGTTGAACTCAAGGAATAGATGAAATTTGTAGAGATACCCATTGGCACTACAGCCGAGGCTATTACATAAGAACCAGCCCCGTCTGCGGAGCCAGCTGAGAAAATAGAAAGTGCGATGGGCATGGAGGTAAACCCAAAGCAAACGAAAGAGGGTGAATTGGTCGACATTGCGACCAAGGTCACTCCACAAGGATCTCCTATTGTCATGGAACCAATGGAGGAGGGTAATCCAATTGAATAAGGAGTCGTAACCACTCTGACTAGATTAACCATGGAGGAAATGATGGGGGAACTAAGGTATGAGGCTGACGCTGCTCTGCAATAACCAACATCGACCTTGGCGCTGAATGCAGATGATTTTTTCCAATTCCCCATCTTTCTTTCGAGGGGAGCAAGGGTAACTCGTTCCCCACATCAAAGAGAGGAAGAAAATGTTGCCATTCCTATGGCCTAGAAATTAAACAAAGGCCACGACCATAAGAGGCCCTAATAGGCATGTCAACAAAGGAGCATCTTACCGGGTCATCACTGGTCGCGGAGAATGTACAGGATGAGAGAATGGCCATTGGTGAAGAGGAGGGACCAAGCGGAGAAGTCTCGACGAATGCACCAATTAAGCACGTAAGCGCGAAAAGAGTGAAGCAAGAAGTAATAGAAGAAGAACAACCAGAGGAGGTTAGACTGACCGTTGGCCCGACAGAGGCAGTCCTGAGGGATTTTCCTCTAGTTTCCGAGGTAGAAGAAACAAATGTCAAGTAAGAAGAAGTAGAGCCATGTGGACCACAAAGACTTCCCATCAAATAGAGATACCAACAATAGTTTAAGGAAGTGATGCATCTCAAAATGTAAGTGAGGAATTTGAGAAGAAAAGTGCACAGGATGTAGAGATAAATCAACAAATACAAACGGCAGCCCAAGAAATCTAAAGTCGTCAGGGTTGAAGCAGGAACTGAAACAGACCCAATTGAACAACTGTTTGAAGGCACAAAGTATGCCTTACTAGCCCAATTACAGAAGTGGAAGTCTACTATGGCCCAGTATAAGAATGAGATTAAAATAACTAAGGAAAGAGCCTCCAAAACTATTTTCGGATATGTGGAGTGCATACATATTATGAGAATAAGGCATGCAAAGCACCAGGTAAAGATGGAGCAGCTGGAAAAATAAGTGGCCGAATTGAAAGATGATAAGGAATACATGTTCAAACTGGTGCAAGAGGTGATGGCATTTCTTCCCCCTGCTTCTTGTTATTCTTTATTTTTGCATGAACGTTTTCTTTTATTTTGCATGGAAATCATTAATAACGAGATCAATTATGAAATAGAAGATGGTGTAAAATTCCTCCGAATCATGAGGAATCATGATGTGCTAACTCAACATTTGATGTGTGAGTTTTATCTGCATGGGTATTTGTTACGTCTAGACAAAGACTTTAATCCAGTCCCATATGTAGGAGACATCCATCTGAGGTCCCTCACCTATTATGCTTTCAATCAAATTCATTGGCAGAAGGCTTGTAACACTTTTGAGTCTAATCAAGTCACAAGGCCGTTTATAGTAAGGGGGGGGCATGGGAGGTTAGATACAGTGTACCATAAGCACCATACCTTTTTGAAATTTGAGGAGAACAGAGAAAGAATGCTAAGGACACAAAGGTGGTGTCTTGACCTTTGTATTAATCAATTAACTATTTCTCAAAAAGAGGCCCTCAATTGTTGTCAGAGAAGATGGATGATGTCACCGACAGCTGTCCGGAATAGAGAACCTTTTGGGGCACCCAATTTTGTGCGAGCACTTCCCAGAGTACCTAGATATGTGGCATGTGTCCAAACATGTGGGATCCAATGGATGGGGCTTCGGTTTCAGTACCCTGTTGTTTGTTTTCCTATAGAATTTTACACCCCATCGTACAATGTTTTGGCAGATTGGTGGAAGGAAGTTCTCCTTTTAGATGGATTTAAAGTTCCTTCGACAGAGATGGCTTTAGACTATAATCTTTCCAGGCTTCATGAAGCTCACAGTTTGCAGAACCCATACCTACAGACGCATCATACTGCATGAGGCCATGTCGAAGGCTAGTTGGGGGGAGATGTTGGGCACCAAATCTGGCTACCTTTCTGACCATTTTTATCATCCTTTTTTATCCTTTTGTGTTTAATTACCTATATTTTCTATGCTAAACTTATGAGGCAAATACCCCTAGCTTGTCCAATTGGAATATTTTAATTAATGAAGTAAATTCATGGATTATTACCTATTTGCGACACGAAGATATGTGATTGATTGCAGTTTGGAGAATTGGAACCCTCGCTCTAGCGATTTTGCAATAGATCTTGTAACGGTTAGCTACAGGGAGATCACACAGCTGGAGTCACTATTCTATGGGTATATTCTGGACAACTGATGTTTGTGCTATTCCAAATACTGTGTATTTCCGAATGTGTGATTTCCGCATTCCAGGGAAATCTGTTATTCTCTCGTGTTGTGTATAAAATGGATATTGTTCCTATAAATGGGGGTTCCCGAAGGGAGATTGTAATCACATTTTATAGATTAATAAAATACTTCTGGTTTTTCTATTCTGAATAATTTCATGACTAACTGATCCAGATTTATGCAGGAGTGCAACATTATAAAAATATAACCATAAATACAGAGATGCAGCAGAAATAACACTTCATTTCATTAATGTCAAAGTACTGAAATTTGCTTCAGACAGAATGGAAATAAAACTAGCTACAGTGCTGGTAGCTATCTTTGAGAAGAGATGTGGTGTCTATAGGCCTTTGAACTAAGTTACAATGAGGCTTGAGGGCATATTTATTATTTATAAACAATAGGAAATCCTAAACAACCAAAACCCTAAGCCTAGGAGATGAAGCGCCAAAACTATGGGCTCCGTTTGGGTAAATTGGTGTTTCAACTTCCCGGGGGCGTAACTTTGGCATACGATCTATGTTTGACGTGTACCATACCTTGTTACAAATATCTATCCGAGGACTATAAATTTCGAGTGAGAAAAATCAATCTATAGACCGATGTTGCTCCTCGTTTTCCCAAAAAATGTCGTTTAGTGCCTCAAAATGGCTTCGAAAGTTCAGGACCTGAAAAACTGCTAAAAATAGTAATTTGTGCCGAGACTGAAAAACTGAAAGAGGAACTAGTGGGGCCATAAGTGGAATAGGTGGGTGACCACCAATGTCCACTTGGATCATTCCTCCCCCGTTAGGAATCAATGGTCCCCATTGCATTAAGTTCCTCCATGAGATGAGGAAAGTTTTGTTGAACTTGGTCCCTGGTGAACCACTTTCCTTGGTGCAAGAGTTGGCCAACTTTGACAACCCGATACAGTTGGATCTTTTGTTGGCGAGTGTTCTTGATTTGCATGTCCATTATATAGCCTTGCTGATGGTGTACAGCTCGTATCGGAGCGGCCGAAGCTTGCGGTGGGGTCCAATGAGGTGGTCCTTCTGCAAATGTAGCCATATTTTGTCGCCCACCTGGAAGTTATGTGGCACCCGGTGTTGATCATGGCGTTGCTTGTACTTGGCACTGGATCTGTCTAGTATATCATGAACCTATTGGCAGATGTGTTGAATGTGCTCGATGAAGCTATTTTCTTTGTCAACTTCAGACTGGACATGGGCTGAATCGGCCTGAGTAGGCACAAATGGCATGGCTATGTCAATGGGACATAGTGGCTAGAATCCCAAGCCCACCTGAAAGGGTCTATGGCCAATTGAACTGTGGAGAGCCCGGTTATAACTATGTTGTACATAGGGGAGGCTCTCATCCCATGTGTGTGGATGCTTTGAATTGTACATGCAGAGAATGTGTACAATCATTTTGTTGACGACCTCTGTCTGGCCATCTGTTTGGGGATGGAAAGCTGTGGACTTGGTGAGCTTGTTGGCCAACATTCACCAGATCCTGGACCAAAATGTACTGAGGAACCTGCTATCCCAATCTGATATGATAGACTGTGGGATCCCAAAGTGCACCCACACTCGTTCAAAGAAGAGTTTCACAGTGGCTTCTACTGTGATATTCTTCTTGCAGGCCGCCATAATGGCCATCTTCAAGAATATGTCGACGACCACAAAAAGATAGTCAATTACATGCTTAGTAGGAGGCAGGCCCAACATGTAATCCATGGAGATGGATTCCCAAGTTTGACTAGGGCTAGGTAGCAGAGTATATAGGCCTTGCTTCTTGATGCTCAGTTTGGAAATGACACAAACATTGCAGGATCTGATGTGATTCCCGACATCCTTTCGAAGGTTCGACCAATAGAAATACTTTTACAGTACTGCTACTGTTTTCTCGACCGCGAAATGCCTAGTGCCTCGACTGTAGTGTGATTCCCATATAATCCTTGCATGCTCGCTTGAATGAACACAAAGGTATCCCAGGTGACATAAAAGTGCATCTTGGAGGTGAAAATTTGAAACTTGCGTACCCCCCAAGAGTGCCTTGTAAGTGTGGCTGAATTTTGGATCACTCTCGTAGAGAAGTGGCCAATCATAAGTCTCATGCCCACAAGAGTAGAGAATGGTGGTGAGCACCATAATCGGTGGTCGGCTGAGGCAGTTTGCAACATTATTGGTGCTACCCTTCTTTTACTTGATGTTCAAATGAAACTATTGTAGATATGTGGACCACTTCTGATGGAGATCATTCTGCAACTTCCCTCATGTCTATATGAACTACAGGGGCCAGTGGTATGCGTGGATGATTTTTTCCTTCCCCAAAATGTAATTCTTCCATTGTCGACAAGCTTGTACAATGGAATACAATACTTTGTCATAATTGGGATACTTGTGAACTGTGTCAGATAATGTCTCACTGTGATATGCCACTGGATGTCCTTGTTCAGTAAGAACTGCCCTAATAGCATAGTCAGAGGCATCTGTCTCAATCTCAAATGGCTGTTGCAAGTTTGGTAATGTGAGCACTAGGGAAGAACAGAAGCAATTTTTCAATTCTGTGAACACCTTCTATTGAAGTTCCAACCAAAATAATTTTCTCTTGCTCCTCCCTTGGTGACTTTACTCAAGTGATATGAGAGAATCCCAACATGAACCTACGGTAGAAATTAGCAAGACCCAGAAAACTGCGAAGCTTTGTTATAGTGGTTGGGGTTGGCCAATCCCGAATGACTTGGATCTTGGCTCGATCCACATGCACCCCCCTTTCATCAATAATGTATCCCAGATATTGAACCTAGGTCATGCCAAAAGTGCACTTATCCAAATTAGCACACAACTTGTGTTGTCGCAGTGTTTGGGGGACTTGTCGGATGTGGTGAAGGTGCTCTTCACAAGTTTGGCTGAAAAATAGAATGTCATCCAAGTACACCACTACAAATGAGTTGGTGAAGGGCCGCAAGATGTCATCCAACATCCTCATGAAGGTTGCAGGAGCATTCGTCAACCCAAAACCAATGACCAGCCATTCAAAAAGGCCTTCCTTGGCTTTGAAGGTAGTCTTCCACACATCGAAGGGTTCAATTGGTACCTGGTTTATACCCAGACTTCAAGTTAATCTTGCTGAAATATTTTGCACCTTTGAGTTTGTCCAGAAGGTCATCAATATGTGGGATCGAGTACCTATTTCGTGTTGAACCCTTAGTTAAACTGAGAGGGGGGGTGAATTAGTTTAACACATACATGGACTTTTAAAACTTTTCCCTTAAAACTTATTTACACCTTCATTTCATGATCAACTTAATATGTGAGTAATCTTAATTTGTGAGCAGCAAGTATCAAGCAGATTTGTTTACAAAGTCTTGTCCAGCACCCGATAGTCAATACAAAGTCTCTACGTCCCATCCTTCTTCTGTACCAACACGATCTGGCTCCCACAGGGTGATGAACTTGGTCGGATGTGACCTTTCTACAGCAGCTCCTGAATCTGCCTCTTGATTTCATCGTTCTCTAGAACAGAGCGCTGATAGATCGGTCCATTGGGTAGCGACACACTTGGGGTCAGATCAACTTGGTGCTTGACTTGACAGTGCAGAGGAACGCCTATGGGTGAGGTGAATATGTACCCATACTCCTCCACAACCTTAACCATTTGTTGTTGTCATGCAGAGGAGACCTGTCTGGAGGTCGTGGCCACAATATTCTTCTTTCCCTGGGGGCGGATCATCAGGAAACTAAATTTCATGGCTTGGGAAATGAGCTTACTACATTGTTTTGTAGTAACCAAAGAGATAGTGGTAGGAGGTGGTACCTTTGGTATCCTGTACAACTTATTTCCCAAAGTAACAATAATAGCGGGAGGCCGAGACTCATACAGAGCATGATGCTTCCACAAGTATGGTTTTCCTAATAATACATCAGAAACATCAATAGGAGTAACGTCACATAATACCTCATTCGTAAAGGGCTTGATGCTACAAGGAAGGCGACACTGCTGGCTGACGCGGAGATCTTGTCCTTGGTGAAGCCACCTAATGGTGTATGGATGTGGGTGAGCTGTGGTCGGCGAGCCCAACTAATTCATGACATCTGCTGAAATGAGGTTTTTTTGGCTCCCATTATCGACAATGAACTTTATTGAGGAGCCCTTTAGCCACATCGAGTAGTGGAAGAGATGTTCCTCCTCCTATGGATCTTCCAGCTCCTCCTTTTGGATCTTCATAGTGGCAACAGTCGCATTGGGCTCTGCATCAATAATCTGTTTCCCTTTTTCATTTCCCTTGTCAGGTTCTAATTCAGAGTTGAAGCATGCATCTGACTCAAAAGCCCTCATCTCGGCCACCAGCGACTACTTGGCCCGACATTCACTTGTGTTGTGAGTGGAGCTCTTATGGAACTCACACCACTTTCCCGTGTCCTTATTTGGCTTTGCGGTGTTTTTCTTTGCTTGTGGATTTGACAGGTTGTCTTAAGACACCATGCCTTGGATCTGTCCTTTTTTCTATATTTTGGGAGCACCTTTTCCTTGCTTTTGATTTGCAGATCCAAAGTCTCGCTTCTTTTGTTTGAATTTCTTCTCAATCTTTGCAGCATACTGGTATGCCGTATGAAGCGAGGAGATGTCGAGGAACTCCATTTCCTCCTGAATGTATCTGTGTAGAAAATTGTGTTACTTTAGCACCGGATGTTTCTCTGAATCTTTGATACCCAACTTGGTGCGCAGGGTATGGAATAGATTCGTCATCTCATGCACATCTTGATCCCTTTGTTGTCGCAATGTGGTCCATTGTATGTACTTTTCATAATAGCTCCCCATGGGATATTATTGTTCCTTGATGGCATCTCAAAAATAATTCCAAGTGGGTACGGCTCAGAACAGAGAGGGTTCTATATTGTCCTTTTTCTCACAATGGGTTTCCCACCAATCCTTGACATGAGGGGCAGCTTTGAGGAGTGCAAAAATAATCTTCTCCCTGTTGGAAAAGTCATGAAAAGAGAAATAACCTTCTAATAGATTCAACCATCTATCTACAAAATCTGCATCTATTTGACCCTCAAATATGGGAATGTCAAAATTTACTTGTACCTTAAAAGGAGTCACACCTCCAGAGTGGCTGCTGGATGTAGATGCGCACTGTTGGTGGGCAGTCGTTGAAGGATCTGGGCAAAGTTATACATCATCGCATTTCTTTGTTTTTCGAGGGCCTCCTCGAGCAATATTTTGATAGGGTCTCCTGCTCCCTCATATTTATTTTCATCCCCCATGAGCGTCTGTTGGGGTTTGCGAGGCTGATCTTGCAAAGGTTCCACTAGATCAAGCCCTAACTCCTTATAACCCGACCTCGTTGGGGACATGGAAAGAAGGATCGAGAAAAAAGCAGACCCCTCTGATACCACTAATCCAGATTTATACAGGAACAAAACAAAATAAACATATAGCCATAAATATAGAGATGCAGTGGAAATAACACTTCATTTCATTAATATCAAAGAACTGAAATTTGCTTACAGACAGAATGGAAATAAAAATAGCTAGGGCACTGGTATATATCTCTAAGAAGAGATGTGGTGGCTATAGGCCTCTGAACTGAGTTACAATGAGGATTGAGGGCCTATTTATTATTTATAAATAGTGGGAAATGCTAAACATCCAAAACCCTAACCCTAGGATAAGAAGCGCCAAAACTATGGGCCCCGTTTGGGTAAATTGGTGTTTCAACTTCCCGGGGGTGTAACTTTGGCATACGATCTCCATTTGACATGTACCATACCTTGTTATAAATATCTATAAGAGGACTATATATTTCAAGTGAGAAACATCTCTCCATAGACCATTTTTCTCCCCGTTTTCCCAAAAAACATCATTTAGGGCCTAAAAAAGGCTCTCGATGTTCAGGACCCGAAAAATTGCTAAAAATAGTAACTTGTGCCGAAACTGAAAAAAAGAAAGAGACACTAGTGGGGCCCCAAGTGGAATAGGCAAGTGACCACCAATATCCCCTTGGATCACTCACATAGCCCTGATCAGAGAGATGGGCCTACTCTTCTGATCAGGCGCTGCGTCTGCTTCTGTGTGAGTTATTTCCTTGTTATGGTTGTTGTTAGTATTCATTACTCTTAAGATTTTTTTGAGTTCAGCATTCGATTTCATATCACGGAAATGTGTGGAATCTTAATTATAAACCCTTGGTTGAATGGATTATGTGCTTGTTCCTGCATATACCTTGTGTGTTGCCTTGAATGGATACGCTCCCGGATTGATAAAATTAATGTTGGATTAGGGTGGATAAATCATTCCTACCTGGACACCAACACATATTTGAATAGGACTAGGCGAATACATCATGGAATTCCTTGAATATCTTATTTTAAACCTCAATTTCCTCCAGGGTACAAGATCAAATACAATAATATTTACCTCTCTCTCAACCAAGCAAGATAAGATCTAAGGTATCCATCACCCTGTCTACCTGAATGTTAACGCCAAGTATTAAATTAAGACATTCATATTTGTTCCTGATGACCTTCCCCTTCTTCATCTTGGAGCTGAGATTATGACCATTCTCATCCCCTCCCACAAAGGACTGACTCTACTGAGCTTTATTTTCTTCCTCCCCTAGCGGTCTAAGCCATTCCTCCACCTTCTCCTCCTAGATAATAGAAACCCTTGGCTGAAAGGGTATTTCCTCCAAAAAAAAGGGTGGTATTTAAAGGTTTCTCCCCCAAAATATGTGTTTCAAAACTAGTAGTGCCTTCGTAAGGAAAACCCTAAAATTTAGAGGATGGAACCTCATCCTGCTCCTATCTATCGATCTCAAACATGGGTTTTACAAAAAATTCCTGCAATTCCAAGCCCTCCTGGAATAAAAATTCTTTGTTTACTGCCTCCTAGCAAGGGGTTTGGAGTCAAAAAGAAATTTCATTTGTCTTTTGGCCCACTGGCCCTCCATAGGAGAGAACATTGCTTAAGCGTTGACTAGCCTTCTAGTATTTTGGACACCAAATCTCAAACATACACACTTTTAGCCCTTCGCTGCGACTAAGACCGCTACTAATCACAATATCTTCCAGGCCCTGAGAGAAAAGAACATAAATGGGAGGGTGATGGAATATTATAACTTAACCAACAACTTTCCTTCTCTGCTTTTTACTATTCCACCGACTTCTTCGTTGTTGTTTTCAGATCCCCATCCAAACTCCTTTGAAACGTTTCTTTTATCAAGTTCTAGGAAACCTAAACAACCTTCCATCTTCCAATATATCATCATGGCTCCACTTTTGTCACCTGGAGACCTTGTTGGCAGGACCACTTTGGCCAAGTTGCGATGAATTGGCTCCAAGCCCCAAACTGATAGGATATCCTCAACCTTGTGCTCTAAATCAATGCATTCTAAAGGTTTGAACATTGCTACAGTTTGTCAGGTTGAGGGAAGATAGTTACCGCCCCCCAATCCATGGAGAAATTCTTGACTCAACGTAAAAAAGGAATGCATATTATAAACCAAAATGATAAATATTATAAACCCAATGCATTAATATTGAAAACCCAAGCGGTTAATATAATATAATCAAAGGTATTATTAGTATTATAATCCGAAGGTGTTAATGAACTGAAGGGATTAATATTATAAACTCAAATATTAATAACCCCATGTGATCAACATTACAAACTCAAGGGATTAATAAAAAAAAGTGAATAATATTATAAACCCAATGCATTAATATTTAAAACCTAAGAAATTAATATTATAAACCCTTCTGATTAATAAACCAAAGGGAGTAATATATAAACCCAAGGTATTAAAAAACCCAAGAGATTAACATTATAAACCCAAGGGATTAATAAATCTAAGGGATTAGATATAAAACATTCGTATTAACAATATAAACATAAGGGATTATTAACATTAGAAACCAACGCACCCCAGATGCGGGTGACGTGATGTGCACCCATGAAAACTTTCCCTCCCATGTATGCGTCGATGAAAATCTGCAATGCATGCCTTCACCTGTAGTGGAACCACCTCTCTGCAATAATTTGCATGAGGTTACAGAGGCATGGGATGACAAAGATGCACAATGCCAGCAACTACCTAGGGCGGAGCCTCTCAGCTGCAATCATTTGAATGAGCTCTCAAATGAACATGATTCACTTCCATAACTCGAAGCACATTCTACCACATGAGAACTACCGTAGCATGCACCTGAGAGCATGTGATAATAATGCACAACATCTTCTCTTGTGTCATAGGTCTAGAAAAGGGGAGGCCCCTCAATATAGTGTCATTCAAAATTTTCTCCTTCTTTTTTGCAAAGCCCTCTTAGCCATTCTGCTTCAGTTTAAGCCCACTTGCGTGCTCCACCTGTTGCACAGCCTCCCCCCCCCACTGCTAGGTTGTTGGGCACCATCTTATTTGCACACCTGCCTGAATGTGCACATCCCTTTGGATCCCCATGCCTTAATATTTTTTCCAAACTACGCGCACCCATCAATAATCTCTCCCACCTACGCATCCCCCACCTACATTCCACCTTTCCTAATAGTACTCAGTTGCGCACTTCTTGTCTATGTTCTTGTATTAATCACCCCGCCAAAGAGAAATTTTTCAATACCTTTAATCCCTCCACCCCTTTTTTGCTTCACTATCCCATGACTCTGCATCCACGCCAAAGAAAAATCAGGGGCAGCCAAAGAGGCACGTTCCCTGGATGCTACCACTAAGGGCCAGATAATCATTTGGAATCATTTGAGGTCTCCTCTTCTGGTAGCCATGGCAAGGATTCTCGTCAGAGCCTTGCGCATAACCAGGAGGAGGAGGACCCTGTTAAGGAAATGTAGAGGGGAAGAATCATACCTACTAAATCCACCATCACGCACCAGGATAACCACACTCCCCGTAAAAATGAGCCTCTTCCAGTTTGGGAGGTCATGCGGGAAGAACTGATGTATGGATCATGGACACTGGGGGAGTTTGGAAGCAAGTAGCAGATGCTGAGTACTTTATCACTCCCATTATTTTCACACCTACTTCTAGGCCTAAACACTGACCTACTGCTAAGGAGGAGGACATAACGTAGGAGTACGGTTGTCGTATCAAGGAGGAGGAACTAAACACCGAGGACGATCTAGGAACACTATGATTGTGTGATCGCTCAAATATTTTAAGTTTTATGTTATTTCAGCTCATATCATATAACTTATACTTTCACAACTTCCACAACACATTTTGTAATTTTCTGTTTGATGTTATTATAGGGTTGGTTTCCTCCAAGGAGGCTGCACCATATATCTATAGCTTACCAACTCAGCCTGCAGTATATGTAATTTTTTACGTCGAATCAATATATTTTAGCCTAGCCTACCAAAAAAAATATTATAAACCAAGGGGATTAATATTATAAACCCATGACATTATTATTGAAACCCTAGTGATTAATATTATAAAACCATGGGATTAACATTATAAAACATTGAGATTAGTATTATAAACCCGAAGTATTATTACTATAAACCAAAGGGATCAATAAATCCAAGGGATTAATATTATAAAAACAAGTTATTATCAATGACCAAGGGATTTTTTTTTTTTTTTCTAAGTAAGTCTAAATTCTATTACTGAAACATATGGTACATACAACATACTGCCTTCACAGGCATCAAGAGTTCAGCAAAATAGCAAAAATGGGCTGCCCATAAGGGGAAACCAGCCTGAAGAAAGTGTGTGAGCTGCCTCAGATGAGGAAACCAGCTTTGAACAAAATCATAAGACTGTGACTGTAGTTTGACATACCAAATTACCATGACTTCTGAAAACACCAACAAGACAAAAATTCTGAACAAAATGACTAGATTGGAGTTGCCTGCCTTAGAGACCATAGTCGCCAGAGGGAGGCTCTTCTTTGATTCTGCACTAGTAGCCTTCATCATCATCCGAAGTGGGATCATTTCGTTCTGCCATTTATTTCGAAATTGCTGCTTCGCCCGCCTCGCCACGATCTGTTTGCATGTCTTTGACTTGTTGTGGACAAGAGCTGCTGGCACCTGCTTTCAGAGTGTTGCAAGAGCTGCCACCACCAGCTTTCTGAGAAATTTCCTGATCTCCAGTTTGAGTGACCTGAGAAATTCCAGAGGGGCTTTGCTGGTTGGAAGGGTGCGCAGGAGGTAGAGGGTCAGATCCAGCTTGCGAGATTTCTTTGAAAGTGACAGAGACAGTTGCGACCACTAGAGGCTAAGAGGTAAGAAATTGGAAATGAAATAGAGCCATGGAAGGGTTGAATAGATGAACAGAGTCTGCAATGCATAGGCAGGGTGAAGACAGAGGGACTTGGTCGCCACGCGAAGGGGAGGGGAGATTCCTATCATGCCCACGCCCATGCCTACACCTGCTACTCATGTCAGGAGTTCGTCCATGAGAGATATCAGAGGTAGAGGTCGAAGAATTAGAGGGAGGAGAGTGACGACGATTGGAGGGCTTGGCTCGGGTGCTGCCTCTGCGACACCTGAGTCTGTGCCTAAGTCTGGGCATAGTCCCACCAGAATTGTGCGAGCGGGGAGAAATGCTCTGAGCGGTGAGAGAAGGATGCAAGGTGACAGGCAAAAATGGCTGAGACGAGTTGCCAATATGCAAAGGGCAGAAAGGACTGTGTGAATGGTGATAACTGGGAAGGAACTCCAAACAACAATACAAATGACAACATTTGCCCAACGCAGTGCGAGAGCTGGGAAGCTTCGCTTCAGGAGGGCAGCCAGAGTGGACCGGAGGAGGGTGAAACTTCATGGAAACAGACGAATTGACCTGCAGCAGAGCCAAGAACATAAGCGCCGGGGTGATGAATGAGATCTTGGAGTCGAAGGATGACATATTGAAGCGCTCACGGCCTCGTCTTCCCCACCGGCATAAATGCCATTGAAGTTGACAGCCTGTGGTATTATTGCAATTGGGGCACCATAAATTTGGGTTACAGGCGGCCATGTGGCCTTGCCACACGCCGTTCTGCCCATTGAATTCCATCACTTCACATAAATACACCCACATTCGGGGTAGTATTGTCATGTTGCACCAACTGAGTGAAGTCCTGTAGGAGTTTGCTGTCATTGAGATTAGAAAGAGGACCATCAGAAAGAGTTTGAGCGCTGGTGACTCCTTTGTTAGCCAGTAGATCAGCAACTTGATTACTAGATCTTCTTACGTGCTTGAGAACAATGGCTCTGTTCTGTTGCATCCAATTTGCAATAAGTTCCAATCTAGCAGTCAGCCTCCAACTGTCTGAGACTCGCAAAGGGGGAGAGCCCTGGAGCAGCTTCTGGACCATGTTGATGAGAATTTGTGAGTCGCCCTCGATCTCTAGAGGGAAGTAGTTATGGAGCTGAGCTAATTGCAATCCTTGCCAAAGTCCTTCTAGCTCCGCCGAATTGTTAGTGTCCCAGCCAATAGATCCAAAATAGGTGAGCAGAGGGTTTCCCCGGTGGTCCCTGAAGATTCCCCCAAATCCAGCCTCCCCTGGATTTCCTTTAGATGCTCCATCGAAGTTGAGCTTCAGAGTGCCATCTAGAGGATGGACCCATTTGCTGGTGGCATGGGGTTGCAGTCCTTAGGGCTTGGCTGGCGAGGGGTCAAGGGGAAGATTGAGTTGCCAGCTATCCCAGATACCTTTTTCGATGGGTTGTGAAGGGAAGTCATCCTGATGCCAATTTGGAAGTCCCAGGGTTTCTTGGAGGTTCCTGCAGAGATTGCTCTAGAGGACATTGTGAGGGGTACTTTGGATTTTGAAAACTCGCTTGTTCCTTTCTTTCCAAATGGTCCAAAGTGTGAGGCCGAGGATGAGTTGCCATAGGGAGTTGAGGAGACAACAGTTGTAGGGGGCTACTGGCCAGTTGTGAATGATTACATTTAGATCTTCCCTATTCCTGCCCTCCCTTCTGCATTTGAGGCTTATGTTGTCCCATAAAAGAGCTACCAATGGAAAAGTGAGCATGAGATGTTTGATGTTTTCTTTCTGGTTTTTGCAGTTGGTACATCGGGATGGTCCTATGAAGCCCCGCTTGATTAGATTGTCCCAGGTGAGGATTTTTCTGTGACAAAGAAGCCACATGAATGTGGAGACTTTTGGCCAAAGATGCGGAGACTAGAGCTCCTTCCAGATCGAGTCAATGGGCTCATGATTTCGAGTGAGCAGAGAGTAAGCTTCCTGGGTTGTGAACTTGCCTTTGGATGTGTAGCCCCACCTTAAGATGTCCTGCTGCTCTGAGTATCCGAGTTTCCTGCAGTTTAGCTTCTTATCTAGCTCTGCATGTACTTGCTCGTGCTACTGATTTAGACAGATGGCTACCGCTTTCCATTGTCTGAAGCCTTGAATGGGATTCTCCTCCCAAAATTGAGCGACCTGGGCCTCTAGGGACTAGATTTCATGCGGCAGAAGCTGTGGATCTATGGAGGTGAGGAGTTTAGGCCATTGCTGCCAGGCATCTGTCCAAAAGCATGCATCCTAACCATTATGAAATTCCCAAAAACAGTGCTCTTGGATCAGTTGGCGATGTTGTTTGGCTACATTCCAGATCAAAGAACCTGAGTCAGCTGAGGTGAGTCTGATGAGCTCAGAGGCAGGTCTGTGGTTGGAATATTTGTCGATCCAGAGCTTTGCCCAAGGGCTGTGAGGCATGGATAGCCAGTTCCACCAGAATTTTGCACCCATTATTGCATTTCTGTGTTGAGGATCCCGAAGGCCCAGGCCACCGATGTGATTGGGAGTGCAGATAGTCACCCATTTGACTAGTGCCCATTTCCCGTTTTGGCCGGAGGCTCCCTAGAGGAATTTGCGTTGAAGTGCCTTAATTTGTTTGAGGACCCATTTGGGCGCTGCCAGGACTGAGAAAAGTTAAAGAGGCATAGACTGTAAGATAGACTTGACCAAAATGAGCCGACTGGGTAGATTGAGGGAGTGAAAAGTCCAGGAGGAGAGTCTAGCTTCAAGTTTGTCAAGGAGAAGTTTCCAAGAGGAGTGCTTAAGGGTAGAATCTATAAGCGGGTGCCCAGATATTTAGCCGGTAGCTTGGCGATGGTAAAACCCATGATTCTGGCTATTTGAGTCTGAGTAGGGAGGGCAGTGTTGAAGAAGAAAATTTGGGACTTTGAAGCATTAATAGAGGTGCCCGAAGCTTTGGCGAAGGTGTCGAGGATAACTTTGAACGAGGAAGCTTCTTGGGCAGAGGGGTGCCCAAAGAGCATGTTGTCGTCCACAAATTGCTGGTGCGTGATGGCTAAGGAGCCATGGATAGAAATGCCTCGAATCTGCTTCTAGTGCAGTGCCTGTTTGATAAATCTTCCTAACCCTTTGGCCATTAGAACAAAAAGGAAGGGGGACAGGGGGTCACCTTGACGGATGCCATGAGAAGGAGAGAAAGGCTGGGAGGGAAGACCATTGACAAGGATGGAAAAGAAAGAGGAAGAGATTAAACTCATGACCCATCTGATCCAGGAGGAGTTAAAACCAAAGGCCGTTAGCGCTTGGCAGATGCAGCTCCAGCGGAGCTTGTCAAATGCTTTCGACAGATCGATCTTTAGGAGCATGCCAGGCTTTTTAATATGCTTCAAGGAGTGAATGACTTCGTGGGTAAGGATGATGCCATCGAGGATTTGACGACCTTGTACATACCCAGTCTGCTCAGAGGAGATGAGAATGGGTAGGAGTGTCTTGAGCCAGTTGGCAATAACCTTGGATATGATTTTGTAGATAACGTTGCAGAGGGCAATGGGTCTGAATTTTTCCGGGGTGGCAGCATGGTCAACTTTGGGAATAAGAGAAATGAAGGTGGCATTGAGAGATGGAAGGAGCCAGTGCATGGTTCTGGACTCTTCAACTAGTTTCCAGACCTCATTTTTTATCAGATCCCAGAAGTGATGAAAGAAGCTGGTTGTGAAGCCATCCAGCTCTGGAGCCTTGCCCTCTCTATTCTGAGTGACAGCCTGTTCAACCTCCAAGAGCGAAACAGGTCGAAGGAGTAGCTGATTATGTTCATCCGTGATGAGTTTAGGAATGTGGGGGAGAATCTTGTTAATAGCTGGTTGCCTGTCCGTTCTCTCTTCCTGTAGCACAATTTTGAAGTATGTTGTGAGTTCTGCTTCGATGGCCTGGTGTTCTTCTAATATTTCTCCTGCCTGGTTTTGTAGGAAATTGATGGTGTTGTACATACTGTGCTGTATGGTGGAATGGTGAAATAATTTTGTGTTCCGCTCTCCCTCCTTTAACCAGTGAATTCAAGATTTTTGCTTCCAGAGTATTTCTTCCTGTTGTCGCCTTTGTTCCAGATGTTTATGAAGGTTTTTCTCTTTCAATGTCAACTCTTCAGTTTGTCACTCTTGAATGATATGTGTCTGAAGCTCCTCCATTTCTTTTTCAAGCTGCGTTTGATGTTGAAAGATGTTGCCAAAGGTGAAGTGGTTCCAGCTTTTGATGTGGGTGTTGAGGTCCTTGAGGTGCTGCTGAAATTGATACATCTTGGAGCCTGGCAGAGGGATGAAGGCGTTCCAGGCAGATTGAACCATTTCCTTGAAGCCTGGATGTGTGAGCCAGAAGGCCTCAAAGCAGAATGGCCTTTTGGTGGCATTTCCTAGTCTGGACCATTGTAGTGAAATGGGCCAGTGATCCGATCCTGCAAGAGGCAGGATAGAGGTTTGAAAGTCACCCCCGATATGGATAGCATTGTCAGATAGCAGAAAATGATCCAATTTGGAGGCTATTTGTTGTGAGCCTGCTCGTTTATTGTTCCAGGTATGAATGTCGTTGGCGAAGGGTGGGTCTATCAGCCAATTGCGATGAATGAAGCCTTTTAAGTGATCACTGTCTCCTTCTAGTTCTGTACGGCCGCCTCTTTTCTCATCTAGTTTTGTGATCATGTTGAAGTCGCCCCCAAGTATCCACAGAGGGTGAGTTCTGTTGGAATTGAGCATTTCTATTGTGTTTAACAAAGCTATTTTCCTTTGTATGTCCTGTGGGAAGTATACATTTGAGAAGTTTCCATGCAAATTTGTAACCAGGATGTGAAAAGTTGCTTGAATCAAGTTATGAGCTGTGTGTGCATCACTGATTGAGATAGCCTGCGGATTCTAGGCAATGGCAAGTCCACCTGAGAATCTAGAAGCATCGACAACTATAGAGTTGCAGCACGTCCAGGCTCTTGAAAGAATGGGGCCCAGAGTATAACTTGTGCATTTGGTCTCCTGCAGAAAGACAACCTGAGGCTTTTCCAACTGTACCATGTTTTTAATCATTTTGAACTTAGTGGGGCTGTTTAGACCCCTTATGTTCCAAGAAATGAGCTTCATTGGGAACTATCTTCCAGAGGTTGAAAGAACTTGTTAAGCTTAGGGTACCTACCATATTCCATTAACATTTCTCCAATGAGGATGGTCCTTTGTAGATCAGTTTTTCTTCCTCTTTTTTTTGAGTCCTTAAAGAGTTTCTTGCCATCCCAAGGGCCTCCTGTTTGGATTCCAAGGGATTTTTGATGCTGCTGAGCACGTGAAAGGGTGGCTGCAAGATTTTCGATCTGTTTCTCAGATATGGTATCAAAGTATTTTTCCTGCAAGCTTGTTCTAGAGTAAAGATGTCTAGCTCACCAATGTCCACCCCCTTGGGACCTTCCTCCATGAAACTGATCTGGCTGTTAGGCATTTCAGAGGTGTCTAGCTCCATTTGGAGGGAGGGGGCTTCTCCTGAATCAGAGACAGAGGTGGGCTTGAGAGGTAGGAGGAAAGCCTCAGGAGATAGCGCAGGTTGGTCTGAAGAGGTTGGGAGATCAGAGGCTAATTTCAAGACAGTCATGGGAGTAGGAATGTTCGTCGGACCAGGGTTATTAAGGGCAGAAGGAGAAAAGTGGGAAAGGATTTCAAAGATATTGCTTGAAGAGGGTAGGTTCGAGGCTTGAGGATTGACTTTGGGAGCTCCAGTAGAGGATTTTTTGTTGTGAAGCCTTCGAGACTAGACTTTGGTAAAGCCATCGGCATCAGGCCCGGAGGAGGCCTAAGAGGGTTTGTTGGGAGAAGGGTTGAGAGGGAAATCCCTGAAAAGATGGTCATGAGCATGACATTTACGGCATCTGAAAGGAACATGCTCATAATCTATGGATTGAACCCATTCAAAATCATCGTGATAGAGACTTACTGAGTCAGGGAGGGCTTGCGCTAGATGCATGAAGATGTAGAGTCGAGCATAGGAGGTGTATCGCCTGAGCTTGGTCTCCTCCGTGATTTTGACAAATTCTCTGAGTCCATTACCAATGTCTCTCAAGGATTCCTCATCCCAATACTCCAGAGGCAGCGAGTAGAGCCTGATCCATACAGGCGCCTAGTTAAGATCCTCCTTGTCCGGATTGAAGCGCTCAACCCAGTCCCGAAGGTAGAGACCTGAGGAGTTGAAGAAATACGGGCCTTCATCCATGACGCGAGTCTTGTCCTCCAGACAGGTGAAGATGGTGGTAAATAATCCTTTGGGTCCGAGTTGCAGTGTGATCTATCCTTTTAGCTTCCATTTAGATTTGAACCAGCCATGCAAGGCCTTTTTTGTTGGCTAGAAACCCACAAATTTGCTGATCAGCGCATGGTCTTTCATGTACTGGATCTGGGCGTTGATTCTGTGACTTGGGAGATCGATCTTGGGTCGATCTGCCGCTATTGTTTTGCAGGTTTCAGAAGTCGCTTTTGGTAGGGCTGTGGTGTCTGTCGTGTTTGGATCCTTGTCTGCGTGCTCTTTCAGCGATTCTCCTTGTGTTTGTTGGGCTATTGCTTGGCCCTTGGAGCCGTTGACTGTGGCCGAGGCCTGTACATGATCGGATGATGGTCTTGGTGTTTCAACAGAATGTTTTTGATTGGCTGCGATGGTGACAGTGGGGGAGGCTCTGTGGGCCTCCCCCTGTGGCGAATCCATGAGTAGTGAATCAATGTACGTGCTTGTGATCAATGATGTTTGTGCATGTAGTAGGTGCAGAGCTTTCTGAAGTATGGCAGCGCCGTAGCAGAGGTGAAAAAACCCTAGCGCAGGAGCCTCATAAGCCCCAGAGATATACCAAGGGATTATTATTATAAACCCAAAGGATTAATATTATAAACCCAATGGTTTAGCAAAACGAAGAGGTTATTAATGTTATAAACCCAAGGAATTAATATTATAAACACATGGGATTAATATTTTAAACTCATGGGATTAGTAAACACAAGGGATTACTAATATTATATGTCAAAGGGATTAATAAACTGAAGAGATTAATATTATAAACCTAATGCATTAATATGGAAAACCCGAGTGATTAATATTATAAATTCAAAGGGCTTATTATTATTAAAACCCAAAAATATTAATGAACTAAAGGGATTAATGTAATAAAATAAAGTGATTGATATTATAAACTGAGTGAATTAATATTGAAAAATGAAGTGATTAATATTATAAACTCAAAGGATTAACAAACCAATGTGACCAATATTATAAACTAATGGGCTTAATAAAACAAAGATATTAATATGATGAACCCAAGGAATTGAAATTAAAAGCCTAAAAGATTAATATTATAAACCCTTTGTATTAATAAACCCAAGGGAGTAATATTATAAACCCAAGGGATTGAAAGTATAAACTCGGGGGATTAATAAATCCAAGGGATTACATTATAAAACCTTGGGATTAATATTATAAACTCAAGGGATTATTTTTTTCTTTCTAAATTGGACTATTCTATTAATATGAACATAGTTTTATTGGTCTAAGCTTGCCTTCGTAATTGCTATGCTAGCCAATTCCAGAGGGAGCATAGTTCAAAAAGGCAAAAACGACAAAAATACAACCACCCCATATGGGGAAACTAGTCCAAAAATCGCTGCCCTTAGTATGGAAACCAACTTTAACTAGAAAGGACCAAGAGTTTTCCAAATTGTTCATAAAATATATGCTAATAGATAAATTGATCAAAACAGGGAGAGGATACCTCTCATTGCAGTGGCTGCCTGTTATGCTAAGTGTCATGAGACTATGACAGTGGCTATTCAATGATAAGACACTTGTAATCATCAGAAGAATTGTCATATTTCCTCGAGTGTTGAGCTGTGGGTTTTGGCGTGGGGACAGTGTGTAGAAGACTGGCATTGCCTTTCCTATTCTCACCCATCGAGCATTCTGGACATCCGCTTCTACTCCTTCGCTGTTGGAGGAGTGACCTTCTGGCTTTACTGGCAGAGCTTCAAATTTCTAAGAGTGAAGGGGAGGCACTAGAGAGATTGTAGAGTTCTTGGGACATTTTCTGGAGTGTGACCCAGCTGAGATTGAAGGCGCCTCCTGAAATATGATAGTAATGGTAGCTGTAACTCGAGGTATCTCCAGGGAGAAATCATGGTGGAAATGAGCCAAATTGTCTTCAAGAGGTGGGGATCGATTGTCAAAGTGGATGGATATTAGCAGGCATGAGGACTGGTTTGTTCCTCTTCCACTGTGAGACTGAATTCTATGCCTCTGCGACATGCTACAATAGGGATGAGCATGAGGGAAGCTAGCAAGCGAAGGAGTAGGGGTCACGTGAGTGTTGGTGTGCAGATTCTGTGAGATAGAATGGAATTCGGTGCAATGTGGTGACGAGGATAACAAGAGGTGAATGTCACAATGCATCTCTAATAGAGAGGGTGAGATTGTAGTAGAGACAATAGAGAATCGAAGGCGACATGAAGAAAATGGCAACAATGGAGGGTGCGGTGCCATGAAGAAGAGCTCAGAGCTGTGGACTAGATAAGCGTAAATGCGGAGGGCAGAGGAAGTTAAGTCACCTTCAGGCGAGAAGCTGGGGTAGTTATGGGCTACAGGACAGGGCCCATGCGTGGCCATGTGTCTCGCAATGGGGCTACCATCTCTCATCTTAGATCATGCACTTCCATCCATGCTAAACTCATTGGATTATTAATTTTATAAACCAAGAGGATTAATATTATAAACCAATGTAATAAATATTATAAACCCAAGGGATTAATATTATAAACACAAGATATTAATAAACCCAAAAAATTTAAATTATAAACCGAGGGGATTACGTTATAAAATCTTGGGATTAATTTTATAAACCTAGAGAATCACATTATAAACCTTTGGGATTAATATTATAAACCCATGTGGTCAATATAAGGTATTAATAAAACAAAAGGATTAATATTATTAACCGAAGACATTAGTATTAAAAACCTAAGAGAGTAGTATTATAAACACTTTAGATTAATAAACCCAAGGGATTAATATCGCAAACCCAAGGTATTAATAAACCCAAGGGATTAACATTATAAACCTAAGAGATTAATAAATTCAAGGGATTTCATTATAAATCCTAGTGATTAATGTTATAAACCCAAGGAATTATTAATATTAGAAACCAAGCGGATTAATATTATAAACTCACGACATTAATATTGAAATCCTAAGTGATTATTATTATAAAAACTTGGGATTCGTGATATTAAAGATTTATATTAATATTATAAACCCAATGGGTCAAGTCCGATTAGTACAATTGGTTGAGGATGGGCCTCGCTAGCAAGGTGACACATGATCAAACCTCATAGGGGGTGGTTGTGCCCTATGCTTGGGGGAGGAGACATGCTAAAAAAAACATTTTTAATTAAGGGCTGGTGTGGCTGAGGATGGCTGTGATGCCCAAGTGACTTAGATGACTTAGATGTCTCTTGGTCGTGACTCCTCAAGCCATAGGTCAAGCCTTGATGATCAAAGACAACATGAAAAAAAATATATTATAAACTCAAGGGATTAATACTCTAAACCGAAGGAACCAAGAAACCCAAGGGATTAATATTATAAAACCAAGGGATGATTAATAAGGTAAACCAAGGTATTACTATTATAGACCTTTTGGATTGATATTATAAACCCAAGGGATTAATATTATAACCTGATTGGATTAACAAACCCAATAGGTTATTAATGCTATAATCCCAAGGAACTAATTTTATAAACACTTGGGACTATTTTTTGAAACATAGGGGATTAATAAACACAATGTGTTATTAATATTATAAGCCAAAGGGGTTAATGAACTGAAGGGATATATAATATAAACTGAAGGGATTAATATTATAAACTGAAGGGGTTAATATTATAAACCCACGACATTAATATTGAAAACCCAAGTGATTAATATTATAAAACCTTGGGATTAATATTTGAAACTCTGTGTATTAATAAACACAAGGGATTATTAATATTATAAGCCAAAGGGATAAATGAACCGAAAGGATTAATATTATAAACCCAATGCATTAATATTGAAAACTCAAGTGATTAATATTATAAACTCAAAGGGATGACTAATATTACAAGTCAAAGAGATTAATAAACCAATGAGATTAATATTATAAACTCAATGCATTAATATTGAAAAACCAAGACATTAATATTTTAATCTCAAAGTATTAACAAGCCCATGTAATAAATACTATAAACTCAACCGATTAATAAAACAAAGGTATTAATATTATAAACTGAAGGCATTAATATTAGAAATCTAAGAGATAAATATTATAAAACCAATGTATTAATAAACCAAAGAGATTAACATTATAAACCCAAAGGATTACATTATAAACCCCTAGAATTAATATTATAAAACCAAAGGACTATTTGTATTGGAAACCAAGGGGATTAATTTTATAAACCTGCTACATTTATATTTCAAATCCAAGTGATTAATATCATAAAACCTTGGTATTAATATTATAAAACAATGAGATTAATGTTATAAACTCAAGGGATTAATACTATAAACCAAAGGGATCAATAAACCCAAGAGATTATTAATATTGTATACCAAGGGATCAATAAACCCAAGGGATTAATATTATAAAACCAAGGTATTATTAATTTTATAGACGAAGATATTAATATTATAAACCCTATGGATTAATATTATAAACCTTAGGATATATATTATAAACCCAAGGGATTAATATTATAAAACCAAGGGATTATTAATATTATAGACGAAGGGAATAGTATTATAAGCCCTTGGGATTATATTATAAACCCAAGGGATTAATATTATAAATTCAATTTGAAGTCTCATTAGCACAACCGACTGAGGATGGGCTGTGTTAGCAAGACGATCTAGGATGAAACATCAAAGGGGTTGGTTGTACCTTGTGTTAGGGCGAGGAGAAATGTTAAAAAATCTAGTCTGCTTAGGGCTTGTGTGGCTGAGGTCGGGTGCAATCCTCGATTGAATTTGATAGATTAGATGCCCGTGGTTCATGGTTTCTCAAGCCATAGGTCAAGGCCAGAGGATTACCAACAACTTGATATATATATATATATATATAGATTAACAAACTCAAAAGGTTATTAATGTTATAAACTCAACGAATTAGTATTATAAACCAAAGGTATTAATATTAAACTCTACGAATAATATTATAAACCCTAAGACTAATATATCAAACCTAAGATTATAAATCTGAATATATTATTATACATATTAGGAATTAATATGATAAACTGAAGAGATTGTTGATATTATAAACCCAATATAAAAAAAATATTATAAACCACAATATTAGAAACCTATTGTTACAAACCCTAATATTAAACCCTACTTTTGCAATTCTGCAATGTGACATTGAATAAATTGCAATGTAATGTAACATTGAGACAATAATTGTGATATTGGTTATCGCATTCTAACAATGTTTGTTACAATGCAACAATGAACACATTGCTATAACATTCTAACATCATAATATCAAACCCTAATATTAACTTTAGTATTATAAACCTTAACTTCAAAAAGGAAGATATAAACACTTAGGATTAGTGCTATCAATCCATGTGATTATTAATTTAATAAACCAAGGGGTTTAATATTATAAACCCAAGGCATTAATATTCAAAACTGAAATGATTAATATTATAAGACATTGAGATTAATATTATATAGAATTGGGATTGATATTATAAACCAAAGGAATTAATATTATAGTATTAACAGATTGATATTATAAACCCAAGGCATTAATATTAAAAACCCTTGATATTTATATTATAAATCCTTAAGATTAATAAACCCAAGGGATTATTATTATAACTAAAGGTATTAATAAACCCAAGCGATTACGCTATAAACCTAATAGGTTATTAATCTTATAAACAAGGGGATCAATATTACAAACTGAAGACATTAATATTGAAAATCCAAGTGATTAATATTATAAAGCTTCCACATTAATATTATAAAGCATTAGGACTACTATTATGAACATAAGGGATTAATATTATAAATCGAAGCGATCAAGAAACTAAGAGATTAATGTCACAATGCGGCGGTGAATAAATTACAATGTAATGTGACATTGTGACAATAATTTTGAGATAGGTTATCACATTGAGATAATGTTTGTGACAATATGACATTGAAGAGATTTATATAACATTCAAACATCATGATATTAAACCCTTATATTTAATTGAATATTACAAACCTTAATATCATAAATCCTAGTAATATAAACCCTAATTTTATAACCTCTAATATTAATATATTAAACCCTCTGATTAATATATTAAACCCTAATATTATAAATCCTAATATTAGTATTATATGGACTTGAGATCAAGGTAATAAACACAAGTGACTAATAAAAACAATTGACTAATTTATTAATAATACCTTAACCAAGGTTGACAATGGTTCACCATGGTTTACCATAGAGTCCTTGATTGACCATTATTGACCTTATGGCCTACCAAAGATGGTCATCATTGACCATGATTGACCTAGGGTTTCCATGTTCTAACATGACTAACCATGGTGACCATAGTTAACTATGGTCAATTGTAGGTGACTGTGGTTAACTATGATCAAGTTAACCATAGCCAATCATGGTGATGATAGTTGGTCATGCAAACTAATTATTAATAAATTAATGTTTTAGTTAACATAGTTAATTGATGTGGATAACGAGGCCCATCCTCAACATGTTTTGTTAGTGGGACTTCACAATAAAAAAATTATATTAATTATATATTAAATACATATTATTTTAATTAACAAATTATTAATAAATTAAGGGTTTAATTAATATATTAATTGATATTTTTATTGATTAAATTATTATATATCACATTTACTTTATAATTCTGAACATCACTATTATATTTGTATACTGTTAAGGTTATTATTATGTTTTTAGTATTTTTTAGATTAATATTACTATTACTAGTTATTATATTCATAATATTAATATTGTTATCTTGTTATTAATGTGATTACTTGTATATTATTAATAGCATTAATATTTTTAGTAATTTCATTGTTTGTATCCAATACTAATTTTATTATTTATATGATAATAACAATAATAGTAATAGTAATAACAATTTTTTTTCTTCTTCTGTTAGTCAATAGCATATTTATATTATCAATTAAAAATTTTCATCACACAACATCATAGCTGTATTAAATATGAGCAACTCAAGCTTTAAAAAGAGCCAGGCCGAAGACCTCCCAAACAATAGTTGTGGGTTCAAGCCAAGGCAAATGATGGCAATGGTTATTTCGGGCACAAAGCTGGAAAAAAGAAATAAAACACAGCATCATGAGGGAGGATTAGGAGGAACTGTTGGCGGCACTGCAAAGAAATTGACCTAGTTGTGGACATGGTAGTCTATGTGCTCAACCTTGATTTCCAATGCTCAAGAGTGGTCATGGGAATGCCTCAGCTACCGTTGTAGACTCTCAAGAGAATCCAAAGTTTCTCTTTCCATATGATGTATCTCATTTATGTAGGAAATAAACTTATTGTGTTTTTCATACCTATGTTCTTACACTTTATCGAAATTGAGCTGAAGATTCTAGAGCTAGGAAAAAATCACGTTGAGGGTGACCGGAGCATCAACTTCTCCTGGAGACCGAGTTATCTCCATCCTTCTGCTAACCAAGAATAATCTTACCCCGCACGGGATGTCCCCCCGCTTGTTCGAATTTCCAGTACGAAAACTAGCCTGCCTCGCCCAACTACCGGTGATGGCCAACTCGCAAGAGAACACCACAATCTCGTAGAACAGATCCCGTCCCCTTATTGCTACAAATGGGTTCCAAGATGGGCACGTTCACCATGGAGTTAATAAGCTTTAGTTTTGTATGAGCCCATGCCAACATCACTCCCTTGTCTTGTTTACGACCAACCAAATCTACTCTAGCACACAGTACCAATTGTTTATCAGTAGACATGCCCAATTGGGCTACTTTTTCACAACGAGTAGAGTGAAAGCAACTTCTACCATGGCACACTACACACTTAAAATGAGGTTACCAAGATCCGAAAAAAGCATACAACACCAGACCAACTCTTGACCTCATAATCCTTCCAACAGATATCATGCACGTAAGGCTCAATCCATAGCCTAAGAGAAAATTACACGACAGAGGGTGGTATCTCTTGTCTCAAACACACCATCTCCAAAATGTTGTAGAATGTGTTCTCACTACCCAACAACATTAATATTATCGTGAACCCGAATCAACAGTGCACAACTCGACGAGCCACTACCCTGTACATGTGAGAGCTTTGAATGCTCTTAAGTGGCTTGTGGTGGCAAGACGGACCCTCCCGTGCTCTCCTCCACCATTTGGCAATGTGAAAAGACACCCCAAATGGCAAGTTAATAGTAATAACATTAATATTTCTATTAACATTAATAAAATATTTATAAAATAATAAATAAATTTTTATATACGATAATATCAATATATTTAATTATTATATAAATATTATAAAATTAATTAATACTATTCTTACACCATTTTTTGGTCATCCAACCTATTATCATTAGATGGACCCAAGTACACCATGTAAGACCAATTTTACCCGAAGTAAAATTGCTTTCGCTATGTAAAATAACTTAATAAACCACATTTATTAAGTTGTTTATGGTCCAAATAGGAAACCCAAAAAGGAAATATTAAACAAATCTTTATTTGTTTGATTTTCCTCATGGAATAATCAATTAAACAATAATTTAATTATTATTCCAAGTTATATTTAACCAAAAACAAAGAAATTAATTAGATAAATCCTTGTTTATCTTATTATTTTCTAGGAATAATTATTTAAATCTTATTTAAATAATATTCCTTGTTAAATATGACTAAATCATTTATAAATAACTAAATAAACTATTATTTATTTAATTAGCATTCAACCACTTCCTTAAAATAATAAATAAATCATTTATTTATTTATTATTTACAAATAAAGGGATTTGACCCAAGTCAAATACCTTTTCCCTCCAACAAATATAATAAAATATTCCATAAAAGGTGGATCTAGATTTGTTTAATATTATTTTAATCATACACCAAGATCTAGAATGACCCAATATTTTGTTATAAATAGAAGGGTTTTCTCATTCATTTGTCACCTTTTGTTGCTCATTAGATCACTCTGGATCTATGCTCTTGGTTTGACTTTGAGCCATTATTATTGTCACATTCTATACTTTTTGCTTTGTGAGCTCCCTTTGAGTTCTATGTTTGTCTGGGTTCTCTACACCAACAAGAGAGAGAAATGATAGATCTGAAGCACTGAGGACTTTCAGGAACCCATCCCATTGAGGGGAATTGGAAACACATTTCTTTTTTTCCTCTCAGGTGCCCTTAATATAATTTTTTTTTTGAAAATCATTGTTCTTGTCTTGTCTATTGGATGCATGGAGCAAAACCTTATTTTCACTGCTTAATGTCTTTTTATGCATAGATCTAGATTTTTGTAGTTTTTTTTTGGATCAACTAACTGCAGATTTGAAGATATTAATAGCCATATTTTATGTTAGGGCTATTTGTTA
Source organism: Pinus albicaulis (assembly GCA_034641835.2). Lineage (NCBI taxonomy): Eukaryota > Viridiplantae > Streptophyta > Pinopsida > Pinales > Pinaceae > Pinus > Pinus albicaulis. The sequence goes on from CM076575.1 coordinate 1,990,235,472, forward strand.
TGCATAAATAAAGTGGTCTTTTTCCGACAACAAATTCATACTAACAATTGGCAACTCCACACGAGTTTTCAATTATGACCACTATCGTTTTTCATATTCCTGCATATCCAGCTGCTTCAGACCCTAGCGTTTCTTTTCAGCTTTTTGTTTTTTCTATTTTTATGTCACTTTTCACCTATAACACCCTAAAACATTAAAATTTCTAACTCCCGCGTGTTTCTGGCCCTATTGCGCAGGTGACAGACATCAGCTGTAGCTGAGACAACAATTTTTTCTAAAATCTACCGCCGAGCATGCCGGAAGTACAGGTCGCACTTTTTGGCCCAAAACCTATGACCTGGAGCTTCAGGTAGCAGAAAACAACCCAAAAACTACAACCTGAGCGAAAAACAGGTCAAAAACTGCGACTTGGACTTTTTTCTGGAATTTTCTGAAAGTTGTTTGGGTTTTGTCTGAACCTCTGTCAGGGTTGTATAACATTAGTATCCACCTGTTTAGACCTATTCTTGCTCTGTTTTACTCAAATAAGTGGGAATCTAGCCCCCTAGGGCTCCAGTACCCTCCACTTTTTTTGGAAGAGTTTTAGCTGCTATAAGTGTCTAAATTTTCAGAGTTTCAGCCATTTCTTTGACAGATCTAATACCTCATCTTTAGATCCCTTTAAGATCAGCTACTTCTCCTTTCAAATCACCTCATATAGTTTTGTTTGGGTTTTCCTCTAGGGTCACCTTCTTGTCCCTTCTACCTTTAGCTGATTTCCTCCTTTTTGTAGCAACCTTGCCTCTGCCTCTTTGTTGTTTTCTCCACCTCTTTCCAGCAGATTTCTCCTTTATATCCCTATCCCTCCCGAACTTAGATCTATTGGGCCCTTTTTAGTGTGTTTTGACTAGATTTTTTTTCCTGTTTTAGACTAGTTTTGGGAGACCCGCCTTATTGGTTTAGATCGATGCATTGGTAGCTATTAATTTTATGTTATTTCAGCATTATATATTGTTCTTTGCAGATTTATTTTCGGTTACGCAAATTTTTTTTTATTTTACTCTCAAAATGTTTGGGTTTAAAAATTAAAATTAACACATGCTATACACTAACCCTAAGTGAAGAAGAGCCTCGCTCACACTGCCAGGAAAAGACTTTAAAATCAATTGACACTGCACCTCTCTGCCCTTGTTTCGACATTGTGATCACATGATTCTGCACCTCCCTGCCCTTGTTGGTCCTTCTTCTTCCCTTTGTGCCGTCATCTTTGTGCCCCCAAGGCATATATCCCGGAGACTTCTTGGCCTTCACCCTCAGTTTTCGGTTGGTTGATCTAATCCTTCCCACCATCGTCGAGTTAGTCCCCCTCTGAGTCCACACTCTAACTCCTCTTCTGATTCTTTGGGTTCTCCCCCTACTTCTAGTTCTCCCCCTGTTACCTTCACCATGTCTGGTCCAGGGCCTAACGCTAGCAGCATCCCCGACCGTAATGCTGGGAATGTTCCTAGCAGAACCGCCATGGGAACTACCTCGACTGCTCCCTTGCTCCCCTTCATGGAAGGCCTCAGTCTCCCCGATTTCAATCAGTTGATCAATGATCCTATCTTCCCTGATGTTGGTTGGCCTGCTATGCCAACCAAGCTCCCCTCAGACATTCCTAAGTTCGAAGGCCTTGCTAGAGAGGATCCCTCCAACCATATCCGATCTCTCGACATGTGGTGTTCATCCCATTCCATTACTGATGATTCCATCCATCTTAGATTGTTCCAACGCACGCTTACAGGCGAAGCTTCTAAGTTGTATGTTGATCAGCCCACTTTCTCTCATACCACCTTTGTGACTCTTGCCTAGGATTTTTTATCTTACTTCTAGCTTCCCCTTCATTATGACACTGGTATCAAAATTTTGACTGATTTCCATCAATCATCTACGACTCGCCTATCCTATCATGTCCAAGAATGGTGGAGAAGAAAGAGCTTATGTGAATCTCCTACCTTCGAAGACCGTGTCTACATGGACTGGTTCCTTACATCTCTCTTGCCCCCTATCGGGAAAGATGTCACATCGCATTTTCCTCAAACCAAAGAAGCTGCCCTCCAAATGGTGTTAAAATATGACCTAATCTACGCTCAGACAAGTTATGTTTATAATATTCTACCTGATCTCCCCAGACCTAGTGATGCCAATGCACCGGGGGCACCTCATGCTGCCGACGGTATCGTTGGAGCTATCTCTCATACATACGCCCAACCTCCCATTGGTTATAGTTTTCCTAAGGGGAGGCAGCAACTCTCGCACTTTTTCCCCTCCCAGTAGCACGTCTCTAGGATACGGCATGCCCCATCTTTTGGCCCAACCTCCTACTTACCACACTATTACCCAACCCCCTTATTATCCGTATCCACAGCTTGGTGCTCCAGCTCCTCCAACATCAGCACCTCCACCTCCCTTGCCTTCTCAACCCCCGCAACAGCAGTCACTGCCCCCTCAAGAGTAGGTGGATGCAAAGCAGGGATTTTTGGCTACCCAACCACCTGACGGACAGGTGGCCACTCAAATTTCCCCTTCTAGTTCCTTCGATTACCAAATTTTCATGATGAACTCTAATCAACCTTTACCTGTCAACCTTAACCTTCAAACTCGGTCTCTTCAATACCCCAAGCCTCCCACTTCGTCTGTCCCCGAGTCACCTTCTTTAGGTTCTATAGTACCTCTTCCAACATCTAATGGTCCCATTCATATCCCTCAGCCCAAAGTTGAGGTTCATACCAAGATTCCTAGGGGCCCATTACACCGAAATGCTACTTCTCGTCGAGCTATTGATTCATATAGCATAGTAGATGATTTGGAAAAGTCTCCTACTTCCATTTCAACACTGGAACTCCTCCGATCGCGTCCTTCTCAAAAGAAGGCTCTACTATCCGCCATGGGCACTATAGATTCTGCTGATGACCAATTGATTATTTTCGACGCCCGTCAATTAGAACATCCTCCCCTTCCTGCTTCCCTAGCTTTCCCAATCCCAGTCCGAATTCAAAATGCTCACATTTCTCAGTGTATTATTGATGAGGGGGCATCCACTTGTGTGATGTTTGATTTGGTTTGGAAACAACTCGGATCTCCTGAGCTGGCCCCTTTCACAATCACCCTTCGTGCATGCGATGGCCATGCCTCCCAGCCCATTGGCCTATTTCGTAATTGTCCTATCACTCTTTTGGGCAAGAATATTTGCGTTGACGTTGAAGTCATCGACGCCCCTCTTGATTATAACATTCTTTTGGGGCGTAGCTACACCTATGCCATGTCTGCTGTCCCATCCATGGTCCACCGGAAGATGTTTTTCCCTCATAATGGAAAGATAGTCACCATTGACCAGTTGACATATCATGAGCCAAAATCTAAGACCTCCCCTGAGTCGACCATCTCTTCTGTAGCCAATAAGAAAACTGTCGATTCTTTGACCAATGTCTCCCCTGACATCTATAAAGACTCCTCCTTGCTTGGAACTTTCCTTGGTATTCCTCCTCCTCCTGTCTCTGATCCCCGCTTAGCGAATGTTTGCATGATGCAATCGTCTCGGGATGACCTTAAACGGCCCACTCCGGCTAGTCAGCAACCTCAACCTCAACCTCGCCCGCCGCAACCTGATCCTAGTCCTTCACCTCAGCCATCTGGACCTCTTCCTTCTGGCCCTTCTCCTATAGCTAGTACCCATGAGCCCCTCTATCCTCTTGGGTTGGTTCCACCAGGTCTCAACCATCTTAGAGCCATCCCTCCTAGCCATTACCCTGCTGGTTAGATACCTGTCCTTGCTCCCCCTCCCGAAGTATATTCGGTTCCCATCATGGCTGCCCTTTCTCTCCCTAACCTGACCCTGTGTATACCCGTGTAGTAACTTGATCCTCTAGCCGCTACCCCGCCTGGTCACCCCAAACCTTATCTTTCTTTAACACCAGTTCAACTAGTTCCCCTAGCTTCTTCCGTTGCTACAGTGCCACCCGCACCTCAAGAGGACCCTTCTATTGTTGTGCCAACTCTGGGAAAGAAAGGTAAAGATTGCAAGGGGGCATCTAAAGACAAGGCCACCCCAAATGAACCTACCTATACTCTGCCCTCAAATCCTTTCGCCTTATGTGATGTCATCGGTCATGCCACCCATACTTGTCCCGAGTTGCCCCGTATTAAACCCATGGTTAAAGTCGCGTTCCATGATTCTACGGTCCCTGAAACCTCTGTTTCTTCCTCAACCACAGCCAATAACCCAAAGAATATTTGCACCAAAAAACCCTGTGCTCTGTGCGGTGTCCATGGCCATTATTCCCAACATTGTCCCCACCTGACGCATTACTGTGCCTCTTTAGAGGTAATTTGAGAGTACGATATTGAATAAAATCAATCTGCCTCTCCCATACTTACGTAGTATTCTTCAGGTCAGCTTGAGGATTTACCTACTCCCATTGACATTCCCCCTCCTGATGTCGAGATGACGAAGTCTGCTGCCACCATTTTCTACCTATCATCACCCATGAGACCCTTGGTGGAAGTCCCCTTGGATACTTCCCCTAATGTTGCGTTTGACCTCCCTTCAGCGATCACCCTAGGCTCAACATCGGTAGATCCTTTATCTACTTACTCTTCTGTCACCCCTTGTGATGATGCGCATGTGACCCTCTCTTCTCGTAATGATGAGTCAGGTAGCTTCACCACGTCAGGTGGTCTTTCTTCCACCAGTCACCCCATCTTCTATCACGATGATGACATTATGGAAGAAATCACCACCCCTGACTTTATCTATTCCCCCTTACATCGAACCCATGCGTTCACACCACATACACCTTGTGGCCATTACATTGAAACCCAATGTTTCGTTAAGGGGGCACCCACATTTGAGAGACGAAGAGAAACAATTCTCCACAACTCTCCTAGTGTGTCTAGTTTTTTCAACTTTAGTACCATTATTCATCCACATTTAAAATAACCTCTAGAGTCCCATATCAGTTCAGATCACTCTAGGGATGATACCCCTTATCGTTCCTTCATCTTACATTAGCAACCCAGTGTTTTAGAGATTGTTGTTGACCAACCTATAGGTTTTCTAAGAGAGCATCAGTTCATTATCTCCAAATCCTCTTTTTGGGATAGTGACACTAGGTATGCCAACCCAGAAACTTAAAGTCCATTTGATTCATATATGCAGTACTAAAAGAGATTTGTAACCCTCCATTTCCTTTCTGAAACTACATAACCATAACGAAAACAAATGGCGCACCATATCATTAAAATGTGTTTAGATTCCCCATTTTCTAAATACATTTTGGCATGACCACAACATGCTTGGGGGCACCTATGCCCCTCAACCATAAAAATCCCAGATCTCAGCCAAAAACAACACTAAAACCCCCTTTCTCTGACAGGTCACACTTTTCAAGTCATTCCCTGGGACAGGTCGCAGTTTTCTGCCCAGTACCTGCTACCCAGGTCGCAGAACAGACCACAAAAAGTGTGACGTGGACTATTCATGAGCTCTGAGTACCTGTTAGTTTTTAGTACCTTGATAATTCACCAAGACACATTTTACCCAAGAAGGGTCTCTTCACCTCTCCTTAAAATCAGATTTCCTCACTTACAACACTTGTACTTGAGGCACCACTTTTCCTCCATACTTGTCCTTGTTCATGTTGATTTTCGTCATGAGTTACCATCTTGTACTCATGTTTTCATGGTCTCCCATTGGACCTTTATTGTGTGGTATCACCATTGAGGCACCCTTGTTTATAGAATCCGAGTTGAGTCATCATCAAATTCATGGAGTCTATCCCGAGTCCCTTTTTACCCCGCTATAGTCCTCCATCCTTCCTTGCTTCGTCCCTATCTTGTGTCGCACATTATGGCCTTCAGTCCCATTGTCCCCTATCCCTCATGATATTGTGTCAGTCGCTGCCAGGTCATCCATGCTCTTTATGCTTTAACAAGGGAAGTTGTCCATTCGCTACTCAGTATCCCCTACTTCATTATCATCATTAGTGTCAGTTTGTCAGTTGCTCTACTATTTTCTCTCATGCCTTAGTTGAGGATTCCTTATTGCCTCACCTATGGCAGACCTCCTTCTGTCGACATCAGCTCATTCATTCCAGAAGACAGGTCTAGAGGGCGGTGTACCTTGCTTCCAACTTCCACTCTTGTTCGACACCTTGGATTAGGAAAAGGGACTACTTATCACCCTTTATCTTGGTTGTTTCTCACCTTCGGCTCCTTTCAGCATGATCGAGATCCATATACTTGATGGTCCAGCGATGCAGCAGCATATATTGGTGCTTCCCGAGTGTGTGTGAGATGTCTCAACCCTCATGAGGGGGTGGCCCTGCAGGTAGCCCCCCACATTCCCGGATGACCTCTTCATTGCAGCCTTCGATGTAGCTCCATATATTTGATGATGTCGGCCTTAACTGCTTGCAACGCCTCTTTGATTTTCATGTATCAGTCAGATTTTGCGAGCCCTTTCCCATGTATAGGGGGCATTTGGGTTGTATTTGTATCTCATGTAATCAGATATTATTGTATAAGTCCTGGCTGTTATCCCAGGCACATCATGTATGTGGGATTCCTCATTATATATTTTATCTGGCTTTTGTTTATGCCAGCATGTACTTTACAGTTCAATTCCTTGTTTACTGGACACACTATTCTTTTGTACTTTGTCTCGGCGAGCATAGGTATACCTCCACCGCCGCCTATAGCATAGGCACCCTCTAATAAAAAGAGATTTGTTGCACCTGTAAGTCTCATCTCCTCAGGGTCTGGTTCTTCAGTATATTAGGCTAACTTACATTTCTCTCTCTCACTTCCCTTTTGATGTCTAGTGATTGAGTTCTTACAACGTACTTCGGTCATATGATTTTCTCCTAACACTCGCATGCTGGGGGGCAATCTGTTACACCATTTTTTGGTCATCTAACCTATTATCATTAGATGGACCCATTTACACCATGTAAGACCAATTTTACCCTAAGTAAAATTGCTTTTGCCATGTAAAATAACTTAATAAAACATATTTATTAAGTTTTTTATGGTCCAAATAGGAAACCCCAAAAGGAAATATTAAACAAATCTTTATTTGTTTGATTTTCCTCATGGAATAATCAATTAAACAATAATTTAATTATTATTCCAAGTTATATTTAACCCAAAACAAGGAAATTAATTAGATAAATCCTTATTTATCTTATTATTTTCTATGAATAATTATTTAAATCTTATTTAAATAATATTCCATGTTAAATATGACTAAATCATTTATAAATAAATAAACAAACTATTATTTATTTAATTATCACTCAACTACTTCTTTAAAATAATAAATAAATCATTTATTTATTTATTATTTACAAATCAAGGGATTTGACCCAAGTCAAATACCTTTTCCCTCCAACAAATATAATAAAATATTCCATAAAAGGTCGATGTAGATCTGGTTAATATTATTTTAATCATATACCAAGATCTAGAATGACCCAATATTTTGTTATAAATAGAAGGGTTTTCTCATTCATTTGTTACCTTTTATTGCTCATTAGATCACTCTGGATCTACGCTCTTGGTCTGACTTTGAGCCATTATCATTGTCACATTCTATACTTTTTGCTTTGTGAGCTCCCTTTGAGTTCTATGTTTGTCTGGGTTTTCTACACCAACAAGAGAGAGAAATGCTAGAGTTGAAGCACTAAGGACTTTCAAAAACCCATCCCATAGAGGAGGATTGGAAACACCTTTTTTTTTTCCTCTCAGGTGCCCTTAATGTAAAAAATTCTTTCAAAAACATTGTTCTTGTCTTGTCTATTGGATGCATGAAGCAAAACCTTATTTTCACTGCTTAATGTCATTTTATGCATAGATCTGGATTTGTGCAGCTTTTGTCTTGATCAACTAACTGCATATTTGAAGATATTGGTAGCCATATTTGATGTTAGGGCTATTTGTTATGCGTAGCTAAAGTGGTCTTTTTCCGACAAAAAATTCATACTAACAACTATTACAATTATTAATAATATATCAAATTGATTAATATAACATCATCAAAATTATTAATATTATAAATGCAACTAGCCCTATTATTAATGATATTAATATAAACGTTAATTTTAATAATATATTTTAAAAAACATATTATTAGCAATAATATTAATAAAATTATTATTATTATTAATATTTAAAATTATTTGTATAATATATCGGGTGATATATGGTAATGATAAGTGTAAATTATTAAAGAATAAAGTATAATTTAATAAAGTCAATTTGGTGAAATTTTGATATTTTATTAAATTTATACCATTTATTATATTGTTTAATAATTTCAAATAATAATTTTAAATTAAATTGTAAATAAAAAGGATTAGATTTTTTTATTTAAACACATAAAATACCAAAAAATAAAAGCATCTCCTAAAATTATCTCTTAAAAAATAACTCAATATTTTTTATTTATTTATTACATTTTGAAATTATTTTGTATGCTTTAATTTTTTGTATCTAAAAACATTATATATATATATATATATATATATATATATATATATATATATATATATATATATATATATATAAATGATACTTCATAGCTTACATAGTAAAGTACAAATATTTAAATGAGAATGAAGTGAATGCTAGACTATTTATACCAATGCTATGATGGACTATTTGTGAGAGAAATGATCTACGTTCATATACCTATTAAATGATAGCTTGATTCTTTCCCACCTTATCGAGAAACATATTTCTTAGCCATTGTGGATGGAAAACAAATTTATTTTTTAAATGAAATCCCTGAAAAATCATATATGAATAGAGGGAGAAATAGTTTTTTATTTATAGAATATGAATATAAATAAATAATAAGCTAATAAAATAATGGGACACTTTCCTTTAATAATTAAATTTTTTCTAGATAGTGTATTTTCCTTTTGTAAGTTTTATAAAAAAGTATAGGTTCATAATTATAATTTAATTTTAGAGTGAAGTGAAGTTCATAAATTGGTATATGACATTTTTTATTTCTTAGTGTTTTTATGTCTATTTTACTACTAATATTTATTAAAAGTAGACTCATATTTTTTAACCATATTCCCATCCCACATTGCAAGAATGTTTAATTAAAATGGAAAAAAATATTAAATACAATAGTACTATTTATCATATTAAAAAGAAAAAGAAAACCAAACAGTGACATATAAAATTATTCATATTGTTAATCACCAAATTCCCTCCTAAAATGGAAATTTGAATTGGAATTGCAATATATAGCTTCACAGCTACCACATTGAAAAAAAGGAAGTAACAATATCAGACCACCAAAAACTAACAAAATTGTTTGCAATGCTCAGAAAATATCTATTAATATAATCCGATATAATCTAAAATTGTTGATTATCTCCCACCTATCCAAAAATGGATTGAATTCGATTATGTAGAGGATAAGCTTTTGGCTAGCCAATGGAAGTCTGATAACTTACAACTTTAATCAACTTGTTGGAGGAAAGTGATGAGGCAAAAGTGCACAAGACCCCTCTATTTTAATATAATCTATTCAAAAACAATATAAGTTAAGATATTAAAGAATAATTAAACAATAATGCATGCAAACCTAATTTTTCAACATTTCACCATAACCCTAAAATTGAAAGTGTTGAGGCAAAAGTGCACAAGACCCCTCTATTTTAATATAATCTATTCAAAAACAATAGAAGTTAAGATATTAAAGAGTAATTAAACAATAATGCATGCAAACCTATTTTTTCAACATTTCACCATAACCCTAAAATTGAAACCCTTAGATGTGTTGGAATATTGAAATACAACAATAACAGAGGAAATGTGTTTCCCCCAATGTAGAGAATACACAAATGCAAAAATTAAACAGTCATACACAAATGTAGTGTAATACACATGAGAGGAAAAAATTGTTGTTTTCTATTCCACCACTTTCTCTACAAAATGAAACTACATTTATTTTAATTCAAATGGCCGAAGCCTAAAAAACCTAATATATTCAATGCAATTCAATTGTCGAACGAATGTTAAACAAATAATCATCCTTGGGCTATCAAATTACCCATTCCTTCATTAAAACGGTGCATAGACCATATTCTGAACTACACAGGAAAACACGTAAAAACGTGTTCAAAACACAAACTAGTAGACTTCAAAATTTATCGGTTCCAGCTCTGAAATCACCTCGCATATGCACCCTTATCTCATTTCGGTGATATTAAACTTTAACTCTTGATGCTATCCTTTAAAATTTGTGGGTTGTGATGTGCGATAGTGATGTGGCACATATCGCATCACACCAAAAATAACATACCTTGGCGGCACTGTGGGAAAAATTAAACTTGTGCGATTGCGATATGTGATAGTGATATCGCATTGCAAAACATATAACATAACTTATGGGTGGCGGGAGGTAAACTTGAAATGTTTTGAAGTGCACCCTGTTGGTGGCTTAAACAGTGGGAAGTGTGAATTGCAAAAGACAAAGAAATGAACGCAAAAAAAATTTTTGGTCCATGTGGTAAGGTATAAGGTGGTTCCTACTAATATAAACATAACATATGTTGCGGGTGGCTAAATAGGTAAGGGATAAACATTGTGAAGAGTGGGTAGCAATGCGGTAAATCGTGTCAAGTGTGAAATGCAAAAATCAAAGGTTTTGCAGAAATAGAAAGAGTTACGATGCTTTTCAATATGGTTGGGTGTATGGTACGTCCCGCCGATATCGGATCGGCGGGGAAATAAGTCATACGATGAAGGGCTTAAGGTTAAATCATAAAAATTGTGAAATGCACTATGCGAGCATATGGTAAGTCGAATGTGGTGGTTGAGAAATAAATGCAGAGGATGGCCATGGGTAGTCTGTTCTGATATTTTACGTGAAACGCCTTCGGCTCTATATATCTGTGCTCATCCTTCTCTGCAATAAAAATTGATGGAATTGTTGGTTTCTGCCAACTTTATTCATGGAAGTGATTGGGAGTAAATTCCAACACTCCCCCTTAATCACAACTTCTACCATCAATCATTCCCAAACATTTTCTAAGATAGTCAAAATTCTTCTGTGCTAATGGCTTTGTGAATATATCAAGGAATTGTTCCTCTGTCCTGCAATGATGCAAAACAATCTCACCATTGTTAAACAATTCTCTTATAAAAGGATATTTTTCATCTATGTTCTTTGTTCTCATATGGGAAACATAATTCTTTGATAATGCAATTGCTGAGTTATTATCACAATAGATTGTGGTTCCTTTGTCTTGCTAATGACACAAATCTCTCAGCATCCTTCTCATCCATATTGCTTGGCATGCTGCTGCTATTGCTGCCACATATTATGATTCTGTTGTTGATAAAACAACTATTGGTTTCTTCTTGGAACCCCATGAAATGGCTCCTGATACCCGGATGCTATTTCTATCATCTAAACTTCGAGCCCAATCACTATTAGTGTAACCAATGAAATTAAAATTATCAGTTAAGGAGTACAGAACACCATACTCCTCCGTTCAATTTACATACCTCAATATTCTCTTGGCTGCTTGCCAATGAGTCTCCTTTATTATTTCCATGAATTTGTAAAATAAACTTAGAACATACATAATATCAAGCCTAGTTGTAGTTAAACACATTAGACTGCTAAGTATGCTCTTGTACAATGTCGGATCAACATTCATGCTGCAATCTTCATTGCTTAATTTCAACCCCATAACAGTTGGAGTTACAATTGTTTTGTTGTGCTACATGTTAAACCTCTTCAAAACTTCTGCAACATATTTTGCTTGGGAAATAAAAATTCCATTTTCATTTTGCTTTACTTCTATGCCCAAGAAGTATCTTAAAAAACCCAAATTAGTCATTTCAAATTCACTCTTCATGACTTCTTTAAAATAAACAATGAGATAAACTTCATTTCCAGTAAGGATTAAATAATCTACATATGAAACAAAAATAAGGATCTTATCATCATTTTCTTTAATGTAGAGTGTGGGTTCACCATGTCATTTTTCAAACCCATTTTCTATCAATTAAGCATCAATTCTATTGTACCATGTCCTTGGTGCTTGCTTCAGCCCATAAAGATATTTCTTCAACTTGCACACTTTGTGCTCTTGCCCTTCAATCTCATAGCCCAAAGGTTGTTGAACATATACCTCGTCTTTCAACACTCCATTCAGAAATGTTGATTTCACATCCATTTGGTAGACTTTCCACTTTTGTTGTGCTACAATGGAAAACACTGTCCATATTGTCTCCATCCTTGCAACAGGTGCAAAGGTTTCTTCATAATATCTTCCTTGCTACTAATTGTAGCCTTTCACAAAAATTCTTTCCTTGTGTCTTTCTATTTTTCCTTCAACATTTATTTTCATCTTATAGACCCATTTTATTCCAATGACTTATTTACCTTGTGGGAGATCCACTAACTCCCATGTGTCATTCTTTTCTATTGCACCAATCTCTTCATTCATTGCTTCAATCCATTTTTCTTCTTTTACTTCATCCTCAAAATGGATGGGTCATAAACATGAAAAAACAAAGAAAATAAAGAATTCAGACGGTTATTGTTATCAACTTCTTGCTCAAAAATTTCATTCAAATTCCTGAATCTTGGTCTTCTTAGTGTGCCTGGAGTACCAATTAAACACAAGGGACCTGTGGTGTTTTTGGAGAAGCACTTCCTTGATTTCTCAAGGTTGTTTTGTTGTTTTCTTGGGGTGTGCTCTGTTCTGCTTGTGTAGGTGGAGGAGGATCCATCAAGGAGGAATTATTTTCTGCTGTGCATTCCTCTTCTTCTTCACGAGACACACATGTCTTCACATTCACTATCTTCTCTAAGCTTCCATCCCAAGATTTTTCTTCAATGAATTTCACCTCTGCTGATTATAACTTTCTTGGTGGATGGATTATAGAGTTTGTAGGGCTTTGATTCATCACTGTATCCAAAAAAATATGAATTTGTCCCCCTTGTTGTCCAAATTCTTTCTTAGCTGATTTGGGACATGTGCATATGCCACACATCCTAATACTTTCACGTGAGTGAAACTTGTTTTTGTTCCACTCCATGCTTCTTCCAAAACTATGTTCATAATAGCTTTGGTTGGGCATCTATTCAAGATATACACTGCACAATTTACAGATTTAGCCCAATACTCATTTGGCAAGTGATTTTCCTTCAACATACTTCTGACCATGTCCATGATGGTCCTCTTATTCCTTTCTACTACACCATTTTTCTGTGGTTTATATCTTGTGGTTAACTGCTTGTCTATGCCATTCTCCCTATAGAAACATAGGAAATATTTGGAGATGTATTATCCACCTTTGTCAGTTCTCAACACTTTTATGTAGTGCCCACTCTATTTCTCAACAAGAGCTTTGAAGTGGTAGAACTGTTCAAACACTTCACTTTTCGGTTTCAAGAAATATACCCATGTATTTATTTCATAATCATCTATGAATGTTAAAACATATTGATTTCTAGATACATATGGAATTTGCATTGGTCCACACAAATCTAATTGGACAATCTCTAAGGGTGCCTTTGCCCTTATACTCTTTCCTGCTTGAAAGGATTCTCTGTGTTCTTTTCCCAAGATGCAGCCTTCACATTGGCTATCTAGTTTCTCAACGAGTGATAATCCTTTTTCCATCGCTTTCCTATGCAGGAGGTTCAAACCTCTAAAGTTGAGATGTCCAAATCTCAAATGCCATAACTAGTTTTTGTCTTTCACTTCTTCTTGAAAGACCTCTTATGTGACTACTGCTACCACATCTCCTTCCTTCAAGTCTGTTATGAGCTTTCGAGGAAACATCCTATTCTCTGTCATATGCACTTCTGCAATGACTTTTTTAATTGCAGGCATGTCCATTATTGTACACACATCATTCTTAAAAAATACATTGTGGCCCTTGTTCACAAGTTGTCGAATGCTCACAAGGTTACATTTTAGGCTAGGTACATAGTGTATATTTGGCACACATTTATTTTCTCCCTTCCTTGTCAGTATTGACACTCTTCCTTTCCCCTTGATAGAGAATCTATTATCAGTCACCGTTATCACTTCAGACTTCACATTCTCATCCAGATTGGAAAACATTGCTATGTTTCCAGTCATGTGGTTACTACAACTCGACTCTAAGAACCATACATCTTCTTGTTTTTCTTATGCTACATTACATGTTAAAAGCACATTACTCTGGTTTTTATTTTCTTTTGCAAAATTAACATTTTGTCTATTAATCATGTCATTTTTTTATTTTTGCATTCATTGGAATACTACCCATACCTTTTACAATAATGAAATTGAACTTGGGATTTATCATACCTATGTCCTTATTCTTGGTGTTGGCTTGATCCTTCACTTTGATTTTGGTTTCTACCCCTTCCAATTGTTCTTCTAGGGCTGTTTCTTCCACCTCACTATGGGCTTCTTCCTCTTCCTCAGTATTTTGATCTTCCTTTCCCTCTACCTCGACCAAAAGACATTTGTGTCTTGAAAGCATGCTCCAATGAAGAGTTTGCTGTTCTATTCAGTCTATGTTCATGAGACATCAGGGATGCATGAAGCTCATCCACTGAGAATATTGAGATATCCTTTGTCTCTTATATTACCACTACTATGGCATGAAATATTGAGGGTAGACTTCTCAATATTTTCTCCACTATTCTTCTTTATTCAAGTGTCTCTCCATGAGACCTTATCTAAGTAACTAACCCAATCAAATGTTTGAAGAATGAGTTTATCCTATCTGACTCTTTCATACAGAGAGTTTCAAAATCTCTCCTCAGCATTTGCAATTTTGTTGTCTTCACTTTCTCCATGCCTTAATAGGTTGTCTTGATAATATCCCAAGCCTCCTTGGACTTTGTTGATGCTGCAATTCTTAGGAATATATTATCATGTACTTCTTGATAGAGATAGAAGAGGGCTTTGGAGTCCTTCTTCTTATTATCTCTCAAAAAGTCTCATTCTGTTGCTGTCAAAGTAGCCAATGATGTTGCATCTGTTGGTTCTTAGAAACCTTGTTCCACCAACTCCCGTATATCTTGTGAAGGAAACAGGGCCTTCATTGTAATTTCCCAATAGTCATAGTTCTTCCCATTAAACTGTGGTAGTTTTGGATTTTTCAGGCTTGTGCCTACTGCTGCGATCGTGACTGTGTTAAAAAAAACCATGTTCTTGACTGCATAAAAGAGAAACCTTCTCACTATTGTAAAAGCTTTCTCACTACTGGAGACTTTTGCTTCTACAAACAAATCTTGCATCTTCTTCAGTAAAGAGAGCTTGTTATTTTACTGAGAGCCTAGACCTACTCTAATACAATGTTGGAATATTGAAATACAAGAATAACAGAGGAAATGTGTTTCCCCCAACACAGAGAATAAAAAAAATGTGGAAATTAAATAGTCATACACACAGGTAGTGTAATATAGGAGAGGAACAAACTGGTTTTTTCTATTCCATCACTCCATCTACAAAATGAAATTACATTTATTTTAATACAAATGGTGAAGCTTGAAAAACCTAAAATATTTAATGCAATTCAATTGTTGAATGAAAATTCAACAACTAATCGTCCTTGAGCTGTCAAAATACCCATTCCTTCATTAAAATGATGCATAGATCGTATTCTGAACTACATAGGAAAACACATAAAAATGCGTTCAAAACAAAAACTGGAGGACTTCAAAATTTATCAGTTCTGGCTCGGAAATCACGTCGCATCCTTGCCCTTATCACATTTTGGTGACATTAAAATTTAACTCTTGGTGCTATAATTTAAAATTTTTGGGCTATGATGTGTGATAGTGACGTGGCACATATCACATCGCACCAAGTTTATGTGCGTTATTTTAAAATAAAATAAAAAAATAGCGATGCGGTATTTTAGCTGACTCCATCATTGACCATGTGGAATAGCGGAAACGCGGTGTGCTAATGGAAATATCCACCCCGGTGTTTGTGAGCGCACCGCATTCGGCATTCTGGTAGGGTCATTCGTGCGTCCTAGGAAAAGACTACACCATTGACTATGTAAATAGTGAGGAAGTCAGTGCGCTGACATAACTATACGCATTGGGGATGTAGATTTTAGTCAATGCACCACACTCTTGACACCATACCTAGTAAACGGTGCTTTGAAAATTTTTAGGTGCACCACATATAGTGCGTTTAATGTCATTTGGGGCACCGCTCCTAGTGCGTGACAAACAAATGACCCATTGAAACTGGTGCATGACTTTTTTTTGTGGTGCACTGATTGGTTTATTTGTTTTTTTTTTCCAAAAAAAATCATATATGCTTATTTCTAAATACATGTGTCATTTAATAAAAAAAACTTATTTAATATGTCAATCATTCAGAGAGAAGAGGGGACACAACAACAACAATAGGTGGAGCAGTATGACATGGTTCTCCTGTGGAAGGAACGAGAGAGGGAGAGAGATGCATAACCCTGCCCTATTACAAGAACTACCCAGGGGCTCCTAAGGTAGGCAGGCCTCCTCAAGTTCTATGAGGAGGCTACTTCCATAAAGGCCCATGGCGTGTTTTTGAGACATATTATCTGTAGGTGGAATGTTAACTGGCAACCTTTCCAAGTTGGTTCTGACCAGTGGTAGACACCCACCGAGGAGGATATATATTCCATTATAGGGCTATCAAGGAGAGGGTTGGATTTTCCCTTGTTCCCAAAGGTTCCAGTGGGTTGCATAGCATGGAGTC
The DNA here is from genome assembly GCA_034641835.2 of Pinus albicaulis. Classification (NCBI taxonomy): domain Eukaryota; kingdom Viridiplantae; phylum Streptophyta; class Pinopsida; order Pinales; family Pinaceae; genus Pinus; species Pinus albicaulis. The sequence goes on from CM076575.1 coordinate 1,990,252,226, forward strand.
ATTTAGTGTACTCCCATAGATACATTGGAGCATCAATACTATCTCCTATATATTTTCAGGTTGCTGGAGGTTAGTTATTTTTATGTAGGTAAATCCTCTCTGCGGATAGAGACGGTCCCTCTAGCCCTATGGTGGGTCTAGAAAAAAAGGGACATGCTAAGGTGTTTCTTCCTAATTATTGAATGAATAAGGTAAATAGTAAATCGACCTACCTAGAATCCAATGTTGTCTTTGTTGCTGCAGTAGTGGTGGCCTCTCACTCCTGCTTCGGTAAGTCACAATCCGTTTGCCATTATTCTTGGATACCTGCACAAGGAACAAGGAAACAAGAACATCATACAAGATGACAACATTCCATTCATAACTATTAAATAGTCAAAGAGGGCTAAACATATTGCATTAAACAAACATTATAACGCAACAGTGGAACCAAAAAATATTCATGTATATAAATGAATAGAAGCAAGAGTTACAACCGATGCTTTGACATCGCAGTATCCTCCAATGGGGTTCAGGTGAAGTGTGTCTCAGATGCTCATCAGAGAAATCGGATGGGGTGAAGGAATGGACTCAAGCTCTCTCAAAATTCATGGACTCAAGCTTCCTCAACACAATTCCTTCTTATTCTATCTTCTCTAGTCATTCAACTATTCATCCGTTCAGCTAGTTTGTTCTAAGAGAGGTAGTTTCTTTTATAGGGGAAAAGGAGGATGTTGGGATCCCTATAAAGGTGGGAGGGAGTCGTATCCTTTAGGCGAGTTCCAAGGGAGGTGGAAATCACTAACTAAAGGAGGGAGTCCGTGGTTGTTTCAGTTCAACCACTCCCAATGACTCATCCTTGAGGTGGTTGGAATGGAACCTCTACCTCTATTTTTTTTTAAAATTCCATAAATATCTTGGCACGAGTGCTTAACTGGGACTGAGTGCCAACTGGTGCAAGCTCAGTGTTAATTTTCTAGCTTGGCATGTGAGTATAACTAGCTACTCGCACCAAGGAAAAAATAAGGGTTTTTACAGTCCTGCTCAGGGAAATTTCAACGGGAGGAATATTTCTCTCATGTAAAGGGATGCAATGATGGTCTTTTCAAGGCATGGCACTTCTTATTAGTCATAGAAATGACCCTCCAATTTGCGAGTTGGGGATTGCAGGGATAGTGACAAAATGTTCTATAATAATTATATATTGGTGCTTTTGGTAGTGAGGAGGCGCAGTGCCTCTCACTTCTCATTTCAACCATTTCACACAACACTAGTGACTGTAAATGAAATATTTTCTCGCTTCTATATTATGTTTATTATTTAGTATAGGAGCCACGACTTGTCAGTTGGTATTCCATTTTATTGCGGTAGTTGTATACATCCTTAGATAGATGTCATGCTCATGCACAAGGGAGAGTCAACTTCCCTTTTGAGTCAGAGCTTTTTTGTTTATTTTTTGAGAGGTTTCCAGAGAAGAGGCCTACTTTTGTTTGACAGCCTCTTAGGTCGATGGTCGAGGCACGGATGTACATGTGGGGGTAGAAGATACCCAAGAGGGGCGGGGCTATGTTTCTGGCGAGGATATCGCATGATGCATTGGAGTTGCTAGCCAATGTTGACGAGTTGTATCCCTTTATTATGGTCCCCTGTCCTTATGATGGATTGGATTGGAAAGGATGTGCAAACATCCTCTTCACTTATGATGAGTCACATGATGAGATATTTAATATTAATGTTTTATTTAAATTTATTCTAACATGTTCTTTAACTTGGTTTTACTAAATTGTGTAATGAAATTGTCTAATTATTTTTGTGTACTTGTAAATATTATGTAGACATTGGCTGTTTTGACGACGATGACATGCCAGAACCACCACATGATCCAAGTTTTGATCCTAATGACGGTGAGTGCATGCCAGATGCCGAGGGTCATTAGGAGGATGGTCGTGCAGAGAGACCTGCTCCTGCTAGTGCATCTGTACTGCCTTTTGCTAGGCGCAATCGACTTGATACTAGATAGAGGATGGAGTTTCGTGACCAACTCACTGCATTGATGGTTAAGGTAGGCATCAAGCCCACTCATTACAGAGACATTCAGGCTGATGGTAGGCTATTACAAATGTGGAGAGGCATGTCACGTGAAATATAGAACCTGATGCGGCATGTCGTAGGAGGTACAACCTTATTTATGCAACTGAGGAGGACTATTTCATGTTATAGGTGTGGTCGAGATGCAGCACGTGATCGACAGTCCACGAGCAGTGACTCATCATCTCATGATCATTCACATCGCGTCGCGCCAGATGAAAAGCCTCTGCTAGCATCTAGCACCAGTCATCATGGAGATGAGGTTGGACGATCGGCCATGTCTAGTGAGCAACCTACAACATCCATCAGTACTCATAATCATGAGCAGGTTAGACCATCGAACGTCGAAGTTGCACCATTGATTGAGAAGGCCTCAACTAGTACTGCTATTGATGTTGTAGCACTAGCTGATCCATGACATTTATATTACAGTTGTATATTTTTAACATTATTCAATTATATATATATATATATGGTCCATGTATTTTATGTTCATGTTGCAGTTGTACTTAATTTAAATGTTGGTGATCATCATGATGTGTATATTGTTAGGTCATGTTAGATATGTTCATTTAATGTGCAATTTGCAGATAGATGTGTATATGATAGCATGAGTTATTTGACATGATATGTATATTTTATGTTTTTGTTGTGTTGATGTTATACAATGCTAATTGTGTTTTCTTAGATGATCATGATCACGATCATGTTAGCAAATTTGAATGTGTTTTTTAGTCGAATATGATGTTTGTACGATGGTTATCATGATCATGATATTTATTAATTAATTTAATATTAAATCACCATGATATTTATTAAATATTATGTGGTGATTGTAATTGAAATTGAAATTGAATTTTAATTGTATGTAAAATTGTAAAATTGTATTTGTATCTGTAATTGTATGTAAAATTTTAATTGTAACTGTAATATTTAATTTATTGTGAAATGATTGTAATTGTAATTGTATATATGACAAATTCTAAAATTATAGTTGTAATTCTAATTGTATGTAAAATTCTAAAATTGTAATTGTATTTGTAATTGTAATTGTATGTAAAATATTTGTAAATTTGTAATTGTAATTGTAAATGTAATTCTAATTCTAATTCTAATTCTAATTCTAATTCTAATTCTAATTGTATATAAAATATTTGTAAAATTTTAATTGTATTAATGTGAGATGATTGTAATTGTAAAATTTTAATTGTAAAATTGTAATTGTAATTGTAATTGTAATTCTAATTTTAATTGAAATTGTATGTAAAATATTTGTAAAAATTTAATGGTATTAATGTAAAATTTTAATTGTATTAATGTGAGATGATTGTAATTGTAAAATTTTAATTGTAATTGAATTGTATGTAAAATTAAAATTGTAATTGTAATTCTAATATGTGAAATTGTAAAATTGTAATTGTAATTCTAATTTTAATTGAAATTGTATGTAAAATATTTGTAAAAATTTAATGGTATTAATGTAAAATTTTAATTGTATTAATGTGAAATTATTTTATTAAAATTTTTAAATTTTTAAATTTGTAAATAATTGTAAAATAATAAATCTAGAATAATCTGAATTTTTGTAACATAATAAAGTTTAGAAAATAATGCAAATAAATTCATGTACTTTAGAATTATCATTATTTTATTATGATCTTACGTACCAAAAAAAGAACTTTATACGATGTCCTTTTTATTAAGATCAACATAATTGAAAATTATCAACTGAAATATTGATTTTAACATTAATTTAAAATACATATCATCCGAAGATTCCTGGTTTTTCGTCTGGTGCGCTTACCATCATCACACGACTCTTCCACACCATTGCGACATAAAACACCATGCCAAAACATAAACCTCGATCTTATGAAGCTGCACTAGTGTGCCTACAAAACCCCACGAACCGGAACAAGGTTATTTTGTAAAGTGCTGTATTGGAGCAGCGGACGGTTGGAATCACAGGAAAGATTTTTTCTAAGGAGACGAGGGTTTGAAAAGACATAAAGATAGACAAATATGCTTACAAGGATGGAGATGGCTACAGATCTTGACAAAACAAAAGGAGAAAATATTTATGAAAAATCAGAGAAGGGTGGTCAAGAAAAGCTTGGTTGAGACCTGCAGAGAGCATTCAGCTAAGGTCGGGATTAGGGTTAAGAGGTCCCATGATGGAGAAAGGGAGACAAGAGTTGATGGTAGAGAAATATCCATCGACACTCTGGTGACTAGCAAGGTGAAATGGTCCTTCGAAAGCAAGGAGTCCTATTTGCTAAGGGATGTCAGAGAGGGATCAATTGAGTCTCTTGAACGGGCTAAGGGATCACATGAAGGTAATGATTCTCATTCTTACCAGGATGGTAGGGAAATATTGGACAATAGAGAAAGATCAATCGAGGCAGTCAGTAAAGCCAAGAGCCATGATGAAGGGAAGGATTCTCATTCCCTTAAGGATAGTAGAGAAAGATCAGTTGAATTTTTTGATCGGGCTGGTAGGTCCCATGAAGGGAAATATTCTCCAGAATGCATTTAAAATAAGCTAGGAGTATTGTCCAAGATTCGTTTGGCTTAAATAAACTTTTACCGGAAAAAGTGACGTCGCATAAAATCACATCTTCGGCTTTCAATTGAACATGAATGGCATCTCTAACTTTTCTAAGCTATGGTGCTATGGATAACGAGGACTATCACATGGAAGGTACCCAAAAATCCAATTTTTTTAAAGTATAGGATAATTAGCACTTATCAAATAATGAAATGTCGAACAAAATTGGAATGGGATACACTTAATGATTCCCTAGTTCCATTTGTTATTGAAAATGATGCTCTCTCTAGATGAAACTAGTAAAACGTCTGCTTGTATTATAAATGGAAATCCAGTGATCATTTTTGTGGGAGGAAAAATCGTAGATACTTGCAGTTACCATATTTCCACTTGCAAATTACTTTCCCAATGGAAAAGCTATTGTAATAGCCCATTTTGCAATGTATTTCCTCTGCTAAACCCTATACTAATTTTCTATGCGAAACCGTTGCCTCCACATGTAATAACTACATCGTCTAGTCGAAAATAAATATTCTTCTACTAAACAATGAAGAATTAAGGACTCATTGTCATTACTCCCAGAACATTCAAGGTTAGTTTCTCATAGAAAAAAGATTGTATAAATTTCGTTAAGATCAAGATAGAAATCATGAAGGATAAAAGTGGAAATTGGATGCCAAGATGGAGGAGGAACTTACAAATTAACAGGAAGATCATGGGTCAGAAAGCAGATCATGGGGAACCTTTTCTTGTTGCAGGTAATGGAAACGTTCAAGTTTATTTTTCTAAAAGAAGAAGAGGTATATTTTTGAAAAGAAATGGCCCAAATATTCTCACAGCAAAATGTACATTTCCAACATTTCTAATTTTGGTGTACACACAAAAAAGTAATTTCAGTGTCTCAACCACAAATCGATGCTAATGTACAGATAATTGCACCGGTGCATTCTAGTTACTACACACTGGTGTGTTTTAGTTACTACGCACCAGTGGCATGTTACCAATGGATGCACCGGTGTGGTGCTATTATGTGACGCATCGAAGAAGAATAAACACAAATAAAATAAGTGCACCTCTAATTTCTTTAAGTGAAAAAAATGGCAAATTGAAAAATGGGCAGCAAAATATTTTCGAAAATCTAATTTCATAAAACAATTCTTTAAATACTAAACATTTTTCATTATTTCCCTATTTTTTCTAAAAATTTTAGCCAGATATTTGCAGGAGACATACTTGGAACAAGAGATCACAAGAGCACTATGGAGCAGTGATATGCATTCGAACAAAAGTATTCAGAAAATCAAAATCTAAATATCTGGTGATTCAAACCCTGTAGCATAGAATTTGAAACGATCTCGTGATTAAATTTTATTATTTTTTAAACTTTTTCTGTAGTTTTATCCATTTTTACTCTAAACCCTTCATTTTTTTTATTTCTGCCCTTTTTTCTCCCTATTTCTACAATTTCAGAATTAGGGCTTTTCATTTTAGATTGACATCCAACCCATGGGATGACTTTCATAGTCAGATTGCAATCCATGTCTCCCCTCGTGTGAATTTTTGAAAAAAAATGGATTTTTTTTATCAATGCGTCCTGCGTAATCGAGCGCACCATGCAAGTACTGTGTCATAATATATATATATATATATATATTTTAAATGAGTGCACCATATCTAAAATAGAGCATCGGTGTGCTATGTTACAAGGATGGCACCATACGGTCTATTACACTTTTGTGCGGTGCATTTATAATACCCCCACGTAGCATACGGTCTATTATATTGTTTGTGTGGTGCGTTTATAATACCCCCATGCACCAACTTTAGTGCGTACAACATGAAAGGCACACCAGTTTCTTGAGATTTATTTTTTACCTTAAAAGTTGACAAATTATTTATAAATATATTAATGAATGACATGGTATAGATTTCGGATTGATAAATAAATGACTAACAAGATATCAAGTAACAAAAATACTGATAACACATCAATAAAGCAAAAAAGGCAAGTTCTTTGTAAATTCTTTACAAAAGTTCTTATTTTTGAGCTATATGTAAGTTTAACTGATATGTATTGTTTACTGTTTCTAATCCAGAGCCATGAAGTGATGAATCTTCATAATATTGTTTATGATCTAGGAATAGAAGAGCTTAAAAGCTTGATGGAAAAATTGCAAAAGGATGAATCAAGTGAATGAAAAAATAATATCGATCCAATATGGGTTTCTTCTTTTAATTTTCATTAATAATATACTTAAAACTATTAGATAACATGTGTCAAACAATATATTCATTCACATATCTTTAATGTTCTACAGGGACCAACAACTCAGAAAAAGAATGTTTTTCTAAGAATAGAAAAAAAATAGAACATGCAAATGAAAATGAATTGCTCCTTATGTCATTTGGAGTTGTTCTAGAGGTTAACGAAAGGTGGAATTTTTTTTACAAAAGTTGGAGGGATCTAGTGGAACGAATTTATATACATTATTTCCACTTACAATACAAAAAGAAATCGAATGATTCCAAGAACCAAATTTTATCTAAACTATAGGAAGAGTTTCGAGAGAATTGGTCAATGAGACAAGTCAGACTTTTAATAGCAAAAACATACAACAACAAAAAAGAAGGAATTAAAAAATAATATTCCTTTAAATGTTTGTCTAGAATTATTTATAAATATCACTTTTGTTATATTTACTTTTCATATATCAATATAAAAATTAAATAGTTTATTGTCATGTTACATTTTCAGGAAGAATATGAAAATCTCAAAATATGAATGAGCTGATATCAGAAATATGCCAGTAGGAGTGTCCAAAAAGGTGTACAAGGAGATGGTCAAAGAAATGGAAAAAATTGTATCACAAGAGGATCCATTTCAACAACAACATGCTTCAAATGTAATATGTAATCATTCAATTTTTCGATTATTAGGTACAATAAATAAACAATTTAGCATTAAATATTAATTTTCAAGAATTTTCTTGCAGCAAAGAAAATAAATGGAACCCATTCAGCACATAAAACATGACAACAAGGAAGAAAAGGGTTGATATCTAAGTTTGTGAGTAAGTGTTACTTCCTTATAACAACTTAACTAGATATAATTTTTGTATTTTTTAAGTTGTTTTACAATAATCATCATCGAATGTCTTCAAATAGGTGCTAACATACAAAGAAGAACCATCAGACGAATTGATTGAAATTGGGTTAAATATGGGTTGTGAGTATATGTTGGAATATTAGAAATTAATTGTGGAATTTGTAAGAATCTATCGATTTTGTTTTACTTACACCCGTCTATAATTAATAGAACAAAAAAATATTTTTATATTAAATATGTGATTTGTTATGGGATATAAAAATTGTAGGAAACAAAGTATGGAACTAGGCCAACAGATCAAATTTTGAATGATGGCATGTTATATGGTTTTGAAATAATTTGTATAGTTTATGAGTCAATTGTTGCTATGGTATGTCATTTTTATTTTCGATTTACATTGATATATATTATTTAATATTGAATTTTTCATTATTCTCACCAATGTATATACACTCATTTCAGTTTATTTTTATGTTTGTATATGGAATGTGAAGAAGAAAAAAAAATCAACACCATGAACAAAAAATTCCTAAAAATAACCCAAGTCATGGAAGTAGCTCTTGCAGTGACAACAGTTCAAGCGAAGAATGATGTTCACTATGTTTCGATATCAAATCAAGGCATTGTATTTTTTGAAATATTTTTTTATGAGATCAGACATTTTGTTTAATGTAATGGAAATAGTGTCTCAATTGAAAGATAAAGGGATACCAATAACTGTCCCATTTCGTATGACAAATATTGTCTTATATATATATATATATATATATATATATATATATATATATATATATATATATATATATATATATATATATATATATATATATATATAATAAAATATGTTTTAATTTATTCTATTGCATTCTCCATTGTCGTTATCAAATGCACTAATAAAAATTTAATTCATGAGTATTGTTATAAGATATATATGTGTCAAATTTTGATGAATAATGAATTTAGAAAAATCACAATAATTGCACTGTCACAAGTCAATGTTTCTAAAAGATACAAAATGAACACTAGTGCGTTTGTATGTTGTAGCGCACTGATTCATTTCTACGACCTATGGACACCGAACAAATAAGAAAACCAATTAAAACTCTGGGTACTTTTGTGCGATACAACATACCGGTGCTTTTATGTGAGACTACACAAGGATGCATTTGTACGACGTATGGGCACCGCACAAATACCAATACCAATTATAAATATCAATGTGTTTATCTGATACTGTGCACTGGTGCATTTCTATAATTCTATGCACCAGTGCATTGGGATGACCTATGGGCACCACAAAAATCCCAAGACCAATTGGTACAGCCCCATGCATTGTATCACTAACACGGTTCCTGGTGTGGTTTTATACCTTGACAGCCCAGTGCAAGAACCTTCGACTGTCCCGGGGCCACCGTCTAGATGGAACGCACCAATGCATTGCAACCTTAGTAGCGCACCAATGAAAAAAACATCCGTAATAACCTCTGGCCACCTAATTTTTTTAGTTTTTTTGACTTTTCGTTAAAAGCTCTGCCAAAACCTCTGTAACCATAAACGTATGTTGTGGAAAATGTTTTTTTGACAATTTTGGAAAATTTTATAACATTAAAAACTTCCTTTATAACATGCGCTAGAGGGTATTTTCCTTGTAATGAAGTGATTAATTTAGTTATCCAGTGTATTTTGAGTTAGAGGTAGTTGGTGAGGCATGCAGAGTAGTTCTAGTTGTAACAGAGTTCGAAGTGAAGTGGTGCATGAGTTCGTGCAATTTGTAAATATTTTAACTTAGTTAAGTGAGTTAAACTCACTTTTGCTAGTTGTAACTGAAGATACACTAGTGAGAGATTTAGTGAATTAAGTATGAATTAATTCAAAATCAATGATCCCACATGTAACTAAGGATTTACTATTATTAGTTTCATGCATGTCAGATCTAGTGGAGACACAGTTGAGTTCTAGGTGAAAGGGAAGTTGAATATCAGTTGTAGGATTATTGGGTTTCACACATGCAACAAAATAATCATTGGAGTGCTCATGATACTTTCATAGTCAAGGTAGGGAAGAATTCATATATTTTCAAGATCTTTACCATCATGGATTGTGCAAGAAAGGCAGGTTGTCTAGAGGCTGAGAATTTCCTATTTGTTGATCAGTTTTGCATATGACAGTGTGAGACAATTAGCTGAGTATTGGAGAACTCTTGTGAGAAGAGTATTATCCATGCTGAATATAAAATAGAATATAGTGGGGTTTTAGCTATTAGCTTTCCATGAGAAATGATCTGTGTTATGTGTGATTGATCTTTCTTCATGTTCATGTGATTAGCAATTGTGTTTTTAATACCGAAAAATATTTGTAGAAGAGATTCAATATTTAACTTTAGCACATTTTTATATTGGGTGAATCAGAGATATACATGCATGTTGTATAATTTATACATGGTATCAAAACATAAGAAATTGCAGAAGTGAAGCAGGACCTGAGTTTGTGACTAGATAGATTTCAAATTTATAGAAAGCCTTTCTTGGTGCTATAGTTGATTCAAGATCGAAATGGATTTCAATGGCTTGAGGTTAGATTATGCACTCGAGGGTAGCTTGAACTAAATTTATTGGAAGGATAGGATGGAGGAAATACTCGAAGACAATAGGTTGAAGGAATTCATTGACAAAGATGTTCCTAAACCTGATGTTGCAGATGCTGCAAATATTGATGCATGGCAAAAGAAAGTGGAAAAATCCAAGAGGATCTTGTTGGAGGGAGTACGAGACCACATTGTCTCAAGCCTCCAAGGCTTTAGCAGATCTATTAAAAAGTAGTAACGACCATAGGAAATTTTTTCTCAAAGATAAACTTAGGAAGATAAATATGGAGAAAGGTGACACCATTCCAAAATATCTAAAAAAGTTTTGCATTGTCTTGATGAATTGGGGGGCGTTGGAATAACATTTTTTGATGATGATTTGTTGGGATTGGCTCTCCTAGGACTTCCTAAGAGTTGGCACAGTTATCAAGACTCTATTAATGGAAGCGAAAATTTTCTAGATTGGGAATGATTGTGGTCAAATTTGGTGGAGGAGGAGTTTAGACGGAACACTAGACATGGATCTTCATCTAAGAATGAGGATGAAGAGGATTGTGCTTTGGCTGCAAAGGCCAGGAAGTGGAAGGAGAATAAATTCCATTCTAAATCTGAGTCTAAGAATGGAAAGAAGTAGGACATGTCCAAGGCGAAGTGTTTTCACTGTCACGAGCATGGACACTTTTTTACTAACTATCCACAAAAGAAGAAGAATAAGAAGGTTGGAAAATCTTCAACTGGTGAGGCTCTTGCCTTGGAATTTGAGTTTTAATTCTCATGGATCACATGCATGGTGTCCAGTGCATTGGGATATGTTTTGTATTTGGATAGTAGAGCTTCCTTTCACATGATGGGAGATAATGATATTTGAAGTGACTTGGAAGAGAAAGATCTCCATATGCATATTGAAATGGGCGACGACGGATGCTACAGTGTTTCCAGGATTCATACCAGTACCTTTCATAGGGCTTCAAGTAAACCATTTCAATTAAAAGAAGGAATGCATGTACCAGGTCTGAAGAAAAATTTGGTCTCAGTCGCAATGTTGGATGATAGAGGATATGATGTTGTTTTTAGTGATGGAAAATCTTTCCTATGACATAAAATAACAAGACATGACAAGAGGATAGGGATTCGAGTTAAGAATATCTACAAGCAAGAGGTAGATGGATGCGCAACAATGATAGTCAAGGAAGATCAAATGGTGAGCTAAGATGAGGGCGAATTATGGCACAGGCGATTCGGCCATCTTCACCATGGAGCCTTAAAAGTCATGCATAATATTTATACTGGTCTTCCTAGGGGCACACTTGCATAGTAAAACACATGAAAGGAATGTACTATGGGAAAATATGCAAAGGCCACCTTTCATGATAAGGAAAACTAAGCTTTGGGGATTCTTGAGAGAGTTCACACAGACGTGTGTGGTCCTTTATCTGTTGCTTTAACAACAAAACATAACTACTATGTAATATTTGTTGATGAATTTTCTCGTAAGTGTTGGATATTCTTCATGAAGAAGAAAGATCAAACGTTCTCTAAGTTTTTTGAGTTTAAGGCACTTATGGAGAAAGATTCGAGGAAGAAAGTGAAGGTTCTTAGGAGTGATAATGGTGGAGAATACATCTCTAACGAATTCAAGAACTTCTATAGAAAAGAAATAATTGGAAGAGAACTCATAGCGCCCCATAACAAATAGTAGAATGGGGTCATGGAGAGGAAGAACAAAACTATTATGGGTGAAACACGAGCGATGTTGCATGATCAAGGCCTACCGATTCATCTGTGGGCGGAAGCATGCAATACAATGGTACATGTGAAAAATCGTTGTCCTCATAGATTACTTTCCATGAGTACACCTGAAGAGGATTTCACTAGTAAGAAACCTGATTTTTCAAAATTAAATATTTTTGGCTAATCTGTTTATGTGCATGTGACCAAGGATGCCAGGAAGAAGTTGGAACCGACAACTGAGGTTGGGATTTTTGTGGGGTACACTGAAACACCCCATAATTATCATATGTATTTTCCAAATAACACAATGAATGTTGTGTGACGGGATTTCAAATTTGATGATGGAGAAAGACATGTGCCTGTCCCTTGAGAGCAAACTGGACTTGCATGGAAAGGAGGAACTGATGGTTCCCAAGGATGAGTCTCAAGATGTGGATCAACCACATGTGGAGGTTCGTGGAGTAGAGGAAAACAATCATGTAGATCCATCCATCAGAAATGGTAGAAGGTGCACCACAGAAGATGATAGATTGAGACTTGATGCTACAGAGAATGTAGGAGCCCCTACTTCACAGCGCAGACAGAGAGTGTCTCCTAGCCAATTTACTAGATACATGGCTCTTATGACAAAATTATTGTGACTAAACCATCTTCCATTCAGGAAGCAGTGCAGCAACCAACTTGGGTTGATGCAATGGTGGAAGAGTATTACTCCGTTATCAAGAATAGTGCATGGGTGATAGTCCCAAGACCGGTCGATAAAGAAGTGGTTGGATCCAGATGGATCTACAAGGGAAAGAAAGCTGGTGATGGGATTGTGGTTAAATACAAGGCTAGATTTGTGTCCCAGGGTTTTTCATTGACCGAGGGGATATATTATGATGATACTTTTGTACCTGTTCCAAGTTACTTTTTAATAAGATCCATCATTGCACCCTCAGCGCAAATGGCTGCGACATTCATCAGATGGATGTGAAAACTGTGTTTCTCAATGGGATCATTGAGGAAGAGGTGTAAATAGAGCGGCCTAAAGGTTTCAAGTTCTTCAATAGTGAGTCGCATGTGTGCAGACTCAAAATAACACTTTATGGGTTGAAGGAAGCACCCCGTTCTTGTTACACTCGGATAGGCATCTATTTCACCAGACAGGGCTTCACCAAAAGTGAAGAAGATGCAAACATATACTAGATTGTGATTGCGGGTAAGCTATTGATTATTGTTCTTTATGTTGATGATCTAATTTTGACTAGTGATGAGAAGTTGATACACTCATGCAAGGAGGATCTTGCAAGGGAGTTTGAAATGAAGGACATGGGACTCCTTCATTATTTCCTTGGATTGGAAATATGGCAGCGGGATGGTGAAGTTTTTCTATCTCAAGGATACTCATGGATACTCTTCTTCCAGGAAATTGGAGGAAAGAGGATACTACTTCTGGATAGGTAGTGGATGCTACTGTCTACTGACAGTTAGTTAGTTCGATAATGTATCTAGTGAACTGAGACCAAACATTTTCTACGCAGTTAACCAACTGAGTCAAGCTATGGTTAAGCCTACCAAACTATTTTGGAAGGCAGGGAAGCATGTCTCGAGATACCTAAGGGGCACATCAGAGTATGGTCTGCAGTATAGACTGGCAGAGGGAGTGAAGCTGCGTGGCTTCATGGATGCATATTGGTTTGGCAGTCCATCAAACAAAAAGAGCACATGAGGGGGGATCTTTAGGATTGGATCGAAAACATTTTCTTGGCACAACAGGAAGCAACGATCCATGGAACTCAGTTTAGTGGAATACATGGTAACAAGTCAAGATGCATCTGAGGCTATCTGGATGAGAAAGATCTTGGTTGGTTTTTTTGGTTCTCAGATGGATCCGACAGTGATTCATTGTGACAATCATAGTTGCATTAAAATCTCGATTAATCTTGTGTTTCATGGTAGGTCTAAGAATATAGATATATGGTGCCATCATCTTAGATATTGTGTGTAGATAAGGATAATGTTGCTTCAGTACATTCCCATGGAATATCAAGATTCATATATTGTTACGAAGGCACTCACCAAGAACAAATTCGAATACCATAGAGACAGCATTAGGGTGAAGGATAATACGTTTCTTGTTCAGAGGGAGTGCTGAGATTCAATAAGAAAATTCAACACCCATGCCTAGTGCATTAAGCACCCAAACTAGAGTGGGGCTCACAGTGCTATTTTTGGGTGATTTTATATTTTGGTTATCCCTTAATTAAGATGGAAATTAAACTATAATATATTCTCAATGTTGACTTGAATTAGTTAACTAAAGGTGATAAATTCAGTTAGCTAGTGGATTTTGAGTTAGAGGTAGTTGGTGAGGCATGCATAGTAATTCTAGTTGTAACAGAGTTTGAAGTGCAGTGGTGCATGAGTTGGTGCAAGTTATAAATATTTTAACTTAGTTAAGTGAGTTAAACTCAATTGTATTAGTTGTAACAGAAGATACACTAGTGGGAGATTCAGTGAATTAAATATTAATTAATTCACAATCAGTGATCCTACATGCAACTGACAATTTACTATTATTAGCTTCATGCATGTCAAATCTAGTGGAGACCCAGTTGAGTTCTAGGTAAAAGGGAATTTGACTTTCATTTGTAGGATTATTGGGTTGCACACATACAACCAAACAGCCATTGGAGTGCTCATGATACTTTCACAGTCAAGGCAGGAAAGAATTCCTATATTTTAGGGATAATTACCATCAGGGATTGCGCAAGCAATACAGGTTGTCTGGAGGCTAAGAATTTACTATGTGTTGGTTAGTTTTGTATATGACAGTGTAAGACTATTAGCTGAGTATTGGAGGGCTCTTGTGAGAAGATTTTTGTATGTAACTTTTCGATTATCCTTGTTGAATATACAATAGAATATAGTGGGGTTTTTAGCTGTAATATTTCCCTGGGAAATTATCTGTGTTGTGTGTGATTGATCTTTCTTGATGTTCATGTGATTAGTGATTGTGTTTTTAATTCCATTTTTTTTTTTGTAGAAGCAATTCAATATTTAACTTTAGCACATTCCTAGATCGGGTGAATCCAAGATATACATGCATTTTGTATAAATTTTACATGGTATCAGAGCACAAGAAATTGCAGAAGTGAAGCAGGAGATGAGTTTGTGATTGGATAGAATTAGAATTTGGAGCTGAATTTTACACTTTTTAGTGCGTGTAAGGGGGATGAAATAATGTAGAAGTTGGCAATGAACCTCCTCCAGTACTATACTGCATCTAGAAAATTGCGGACCTCTGTTACATTAGTAGGCTTAGGGCATTTTACAATCACCTGAACTTTGGAGGGGTGTATTTTTAATTGACCATTACTGAAAATATGACCTAGGTAAGCCAAAGAGGTCTTCCAGAACTCACACTTTGACAATCTTACATACATTTCTTCCCTTTTTAATACATAAATCACTTTCTTTACATGGCATACATGTTCATCCCAAATTATACTAAAGACAATAATATCATCTAAATATACAAGGACAAATTCATCAATGAAAGGCCTAAAAATATCATTCATGACCCTCATGCATGTGGCTGGAGAGTTTCACAGTCCAAATGGCATCACAATCCCAAAAAACCCCTGTTTGGTCTTGAAGGTAGCTTCCCACACATCCTACTTTGAAATTCTATCCTTGTGATAACCACTAGGAAAATCCAATTTGGTGAAATAGCCAAAATTATTTAATTGATCTAACAAATCATCAATGCAAGGGAGAGGGTATCGGTTCTTCACCGCGATTTTGTTTAGCACCTCAAATCCACACACATCCTCCATGTGGCATCTTTCTTAGGCACTAACACAATTGATGAACCGCATGGAGAAGTACTTGGCGAGATTACTCCTTGGTTCAATAATTCATGTACCTAAGTTTTGATCTCCTCCATCTCAATAGATGAAATCATGTACATACCAATGTTTGGCAATGGAGAATGATGCTGAAAATGGATCTGATGTTGGATTTATTGTTTCAGAGGCAATCCTCTGGGTTCCTCAAACAACACACCATAGTTAGAAATAAATTCACATAATTCCATTTTATGAGCTGGATGACATCCTCAGAAAGTGTCATATGTTTTTGCATCTTCTTGTCTCACAACCATGAGAAAACACCCCTTGCTAGAATTCAAAAATCTCTTCATATGTCCTGCACTTACAAGAATGGAACTAACCTTGGTTTGATGAGATATTGCAATATATTCTACCCCATATTTTGTGATTTGGTATTTATTTTCATGTCGAAAAAAAAATTATTTCATGTTGTAAAGATAGGGACTCCCCATCACAATACCACTGATATATAAGGGTATGACATCAGATTCTACTTCATCCACTAGTTTATAAATAATTACAAATTTAACCTTACATTTCTTGGTTATGTTTAATTTTACTTGTTCATGTATCCATCCAAGAAGATAAGGTTTCAGATGAGGCTAGCTTCTAAGCCTAACTTTTTAACTAAGGATTCAGAGATTAAATTTTATTGAGAGCCTGAATGAAATAAAGTTTCTACTTTTGTATGATTTATGAGAAATTTAATATGAAACAACTCAATTCTCTTTCGTTCATTAGGAAGAGACTCCTCCATTGAACTAGTGCTTCCATGTGATTCAAAATTAACATGAAGAGAAAGAGTACCTTTCGTGCATGCTGCTGTAATCAATGCCTCATTGCTAGAGTCAAATCCAAGGTCTTCATGTGTAGTTGCTACCATATTTTTCTTACCCTTTCCACCATATCTCTTTGGCTTCTTTTTCCGAGTACAAATTCCAACCATGATCACCATCAAAACCTTCCTTTTTGCAGTGAGTGCAATAAGGATTTTCTCCTTCATCTTTCTTTGTTGATGCCATCTTCTTTTCCTTTCCCTTTCCTTGCCCCTTGAATTTCCCTTTTGAAGTTTTGAAAGGCAGTTTATTTGAATGATCATCTTTATCGTTTCTGCCCCTATTTTCAACATGAATGGCTTTACAATGGTCGAGTCGATAGTAGTGATTTCAAACAATTACAATGAATGGCTAATATAACTATGTAATAAGCCAATATACTTAGTTAGCACTTCAGGTGAATCTAATGAAATGCCCAAACTTAGTGCTTGTTTTCTAAATTCCTCTATAAAGCTTTGCATGTTTTAGTGCACCAGTAAAATTTGACCATGAGGAAAGAAGGTTACCCAAATTATTGTTTCCTTGCAATTTTCTCTCCCACCAGATAAGAGTGGTGCCATTCAGTCGAAGAGGAGACAACTGGATCTTTCCATCATCCTCCACAATTTGTTGAATCCTGTAGTAGAGCTAAATCTGTCTAATCCAGTTGTTAAGATTCTCTACATTAATTTCACCATTATACGTGGGAAGATAAAATTTTATATATAACTTAAAGAAAGCTTTATTGGATGCATTTCTTGAATTCCTATGATGATGGTTAGAGGAGGAAGAAGAAATTTCACTCGCAGGAGGAGAAGGAGGTGGATATCCTCCATCATCTCCATGTGCTAAACCTTATCCTTCTGAAGCATTCGCCCCTAATTTCTCTAGTTTCTCTAGCCTAGAGAAAAAATTCTCGACCCGATCGTCCATGGTGTAGAATATTTTGTGAAATTTTAGCTCCTCCTCATTTCTAACATCACCATCCATGTTTCTTCTTTGATGTACACGTCCCACTTCAGGATCAAAAGACTTTAGTTTCCCTTCGCCTCTTCGTAGCTTGCTTCTAGTTAGCATAAAAACATGCAATTCACATCTACAAATACCTGCTCTGATACCACTTAATCCAGAAAATTTAGCTTTGAGATTGAATAAATAATTACATGTAAAATTGCATCTTAACCATGAAACTTAAAAGGCATGAATATAAGAGGACATAAGTACATAAAATCATGCAAAGAAGACAATAAATTTATCTTGGATTTCATCCAGTAGGGACTACGTCTTTGGGCCCTACTCAATTAGTGAGCAGGCCGTCTTTCATTAAGTGGAAAATAAAATCAAAGTACAAGCATCAATGATAAATTACACCCTTATACCTCCATAGCTGAATGTGCTCGAAAATTGAAGACCTCTAATGAAGAAATGGAAAACACCATTGGATTCGGGATGACGAGAGGTTCATAATCCATAAAATTTTCCTGATTCTGATGCCGGGAAAATCTGGCCCTTCTGAAAATGACCTCAATTCATGGTTCTACTCTCCTCCTGCAAGGCACAGATGGTTCCACTCTGCATTGGTAATTGTGCCACTCCAAGTCTGCCTAGATGCACTTCTGAATTACAGGTTTATATATCGTACGGTGGGAAGACTCCCCAAGGAAGTTGGTGTGGCACGTTGGTTGAGATTCATTGTTTGAGGGAGGGGGTTGGGTGGTCAAACCCTTCCATAAATGGAGACATATATTTTTGAAACCCTGCACATATATTTTAAAATTAGGCATCGTTAATGAGGCTAGGGGCCAAACCTATATCAGGAGGCGCACCTATTACTACCTTTCGGTGGTATGTATACATGTGGCATGATGGGCTGGGGCAGTGGGGTTGACAACCCCTGCCCACCGTTATTACACTATTTTCATTGCAACAGTTGGGGCTCAGAGAACTGGAGGGGCATATACCACTGCCTTTATATATATATATATATATATATATATATATATATATATATATATATATATATATATATATATATATATATATATATATATATATATATATATATATATATATATATATAGTTTGGATAAAGGGAGGGGGTCATGGCCCACCCTTGCCATTTTTTCAAATTTTTCTTTGTTTTTATTTAAAAAAAATTCCTTTCTTAAAATATTCTCAATTTTGACCAATGGAGTCAATTTAATTGACCCAAAATTTTTCCTGAATTCCAGTTGGAGCTGGCTAGATTTCTGCAAATTTGTCACCTCCTTATGCTACCACATCACCAAGTCAAACCATATACTTTGACTAATTCTAACTCTTCCATACAGACTCATAGTGGAGTGTCGTTTGTGTCATTGGAATCAGAAAGACGAGATATTCAACATGACGTTGGGTTTGCCACATTTCTGACCCTTTGATTTTTGAGCCTTTGTACTTAAGCCACTTGTAATTGGACGTGTAAGATCCTCCTAGATCAAACACCCAAGTTTTTTTTGAAACTCAAACACATATTTTGCTAATGGTTCTATAAATATATCAACCAGTTGATCACCAGATTTACAAGGCTTCAAGTAAACTTCTCCATTGCTCACAAGTTCTCTAATAAAATGATATGTAGTATAAATTTGGTTGATATTTTGAAGAAACACACTATTCTTGGATAGGGCAATCGTTGAGGTGTTGTCACAATATATTTTTGTTGATATTTGTTGTTTCTACTTGAGTCCATCCAATACTCTTATTAACCATACTGATTGACATGTTGCTAAAGTTGCTGCTACATATTATTCTTCTACTGATGATAGTGTCACAATGGGTTGCTTCTTAGGTTCCCATGCTATCACACCTAAACCAAGATGGAACATATAACCGAAAGTGCTCTTCCTATCATCCTCCTGCAAAATAACTATATGTAAATCCAATAAAATATTTATTTTTTGTACTTGCATACATTATGCCACAATATTTAGTTCCTGCTATGTATCTCAAAATTATTTTTCATGCACTTCAATGTGTGAATTTTAGAGTCTCCATAAATCTAGAAATCAAACTCACTCCTTGCATAATATCTGGTCTTGTAGCTGTGAGATACATGAGGCTGAGAACCAATATTTTGAATAGAGTTGGATTGAAATCTAATCCTTTAGTATCCTTAATTAATTTTGTACCTATTACAATTGGTATAGTGACAGGTTTGCAATTATCCATCCTGAATTTTTTCAGCAAATTTCCGACATAATTATTTTGGCAAATAAAAATTCCCTTTTCATAGTGCGCAATTTATATGCCAAGAAAATATTTCATTAGACCAAGATCTATCATCTCAAAATATTTCATCATGGCCACTTCAAATTCGTATAACTCAATATCACTTGTAAAACTCATGTCATCAACATATAAGCAAACATTCAAAATCTATCCATGCTCATTTATCTTTTTGTATAAGGTAGGCTCAATGTTTCTTCTGCAAAATCCATTATCGATCATATAGCTATCAGTTTTTTTATACCATGATCTAGGTTCTTTCTTCAGTCCATAGAGCGCTTTATTCAACGTGTAAACTTCATATTCTTTACCTTCAACTTCATAACTTGGTGGTTGATGCACATAAATTTATTCTTCTATAATTCCATTCAAGAAGGTTGATTCACATTTCATATAATTTCCACTTGTTCTGAGTTGTTGTCGCTAGAACTACACTTACAGTATCCAATCTCACTATAGGAGCAAACATTTCTCCAAATTATATGCATGGTTGCTGCGAGAATCCTTTTGCTACATGTCTCGCTTTAAATCTATCAATTTCACCTTTCACATTCCACTTTTTATTGTACACCCACTTCACACAAATGAGGTTTTTATCCATTGGAAAAGTAACTAGATCCCATTTATCATTCTTTTCAATAGCTTCAATTTCTTCATCCATGGATTGCACCCAATTTTCATCTCTAATTGCTTCTTCAAACAAAGAATATTGGAATGACAACAATGAAAAATTTGAACTAACATCCAAATCATCATAATTTATTTCAATCTTCTCAATGTTCTCTTAGCATTGCTTGATTCATCACCTGATTGGCTTCTTGGAGAGTTCTAGTCTGTTGATCTACTTGAAGATCCATGTTGCTTTGAAAATCTTGGATTCGTAATTGGTGTGACTATGTTTGATGTCTGATCTTCTAATTCGTGTTGCTCCTTTTCTGCTACATCATCCTGTTCCATCAATGGTTCTTGTGCATCAATTGTTTTGCCTATGGTACCATTTCATGACTCCAATTATCTGAAAAAAACATCTCTATTAATTATGGTCTTCTTGGTGATAGGGTTATACAATTTTTAAGCTTTTGACTTCTCACTATAACCAATAAATATGCATTTTTCACTTTGATCATCCAATTTTCCTCTTATTTTCTTAGGCACATGTGCATAAGCTACACATAAAAAAACTCTGAGATGATATACGCTGCATGAAATACATGACCATGATTCTTCTGGAACTTTTTTCATCACACTCTTTGTTGGTGATTATTTTATCACATAAAAAACACATGCAACTGCTTCTACCCAATACTCATTAGAGAAGTTTCTTGATTTCAACATGTTGCTTGTCATGTCCATAATTTTTATGTTATTTCTCTCTGCTACACCATTCTAATGCGATGTAAACTGTCTTCTGATTCCATTTTGTTTGCAGTAATCATGGAATGCCTTTGAACCATATTCTACACCACAATCTGACCTCAATACATTCATCTCTCAATCACTTTGGTTCTCTTCTAAGGCTTTGAACTCTTGGAAATTTGAAAAAGTTTTATACTTCTACCTCAAGAATTAAACCTAGGTATTTCTGCCATATTCCTCAATAAAATTGAAGAAGTAACAACTTCCACCAATTGAATGTGTCCTCATAGGTCCACACAAGTCTGTATCCACCAACACAAGTGGTTTCTTTACTCTGTATGAAACTCCCTTTGGAAAAATTTCAGGTTGTTGCTTTCCCAAAATGAAACACTCATAACTACTAGTAGGTTCTTTGATGGGAGGTAATCCTTTGACCATCTGTTTCTGCTACAAAAATCTTAAACCAGAAAATTGCAAGTGTCCAAACCTAAAGTTCCATAACCAGTAATCATTATAACATGTCACTGTAAAAGAATTGACCTTATCGTTGTAATTCCTAATTAGAGGAAAGAGTTTGTTCCTCATCATATGCACCTTTGCTATTAGCTTCTTGCTTGGCGGTTTGTCAAAAATAACACACTGTTGCCCATGAAAGATAATTGTGTATCCTTTCTACGTCAACTGACCAACAGTTATCAAATTCTGTTTGAGACTAGGGGCAAAATATGCCTCTGATATTTCCTTTGACTCCCCCTTATTGGTTAGAATTTTGATCACTCATTTCCCATCTACATCCACAGTCTTGTCAGTCCCCAACCTTACCTCTTTCTTCACAGATTGGTCCAAATTTGCAACCAAGTTCTTGTTTCCTGTAATGTGGTTACTACAACCATTATCTAATATCCACACCTTATGAGATGGTTCATGCATATTGTTGTATGCTAGGAACATGTAGTTAGTATTCTATGTACTAACATTATCTCTTTGATTTCCTTGATCAACTATCTTCTTCCTACAATCACAAGAATAGTGACCAAATTTATTGCAATAATAACATCTCACCTTTGATTTGTCAAACCTTCAGTTATTGTTGAATTTTTTTTCTGTTTCTTCTACTTTCATATTCAAGCTCTTATGGACCATCTCTTTTATCACCATATATTTTGCCTCATCCTCTGTCTCAACCTCTTGAAATATAAACTTGAATTTTGAAATTAGTTTCTATAGTGGAATCCTTATTTTTTTCTATCCTTGCTTCATCTGATAAAATTGATCCCATCAACTCATCAACAGTTAGTTTTTCAAAATCCTTGGCTTCTTCTATGGCAGCTACCACAACATCAAACTTGGTAGACAAAGATCTAAGGAAATTCTCAATCACTGTCAAAAATTTAATTTCTTCACCATGAATTTTCAAGTTATTTACTACAAACATGACCCAATTCACGAAATAATCGAGTTACTTTGTTTTCTTCATCTGCAAACTTTCAAAGTTTCTCCTAGTACTATGCAATTTAACAATATTTACTTTGGCCATACCTTGATATCTTGTTGCCAAAGTTTCCCATGCATCATTTTCTAAAGACATGATCATAATATTCTAGAACACTACTCGATTCACTCCCTGCTGGATAAGAAGAAACACTTGTGCATTCTTCGTTTTCTCTTTCTTCCATTGTTCCCTCTCTCCATTAATGAGGGCTCATTCTTCTGCATCATTCTGAGGTTCTGCAAACCCAAAATTGACATCATCCCAAACTTCATCTACTTTAAGCATGGTCTCCATCTTAATGGCCCACACATCATAATATTTCTCCATGAAAGAAGGAATTTTTGGCTGGAAACTGCTTGTTGCCATATTTAAAAAAAAAATACTCTGATAAAACCCTAAATTTTCCTTTTTTATGAGTTTTGCAAAATTTCATAAAAATAAAACAATCCCTTTCAAGAAAACCCTAATTTTTTTTATATAAAAAACCTTTATGAAAATTGTTTATATAAAATAAATACTTATAAGCTTTAAAAAAAAAAAAAAAACGTATTATAAGTTCACACTTTTTCAAAAATTAAAAAGTGCTTAAAAAAATATTATATTAAACCCAATGTTGAGAAATCCCTTTTTTTAATTCAAATACTCCTTTTGAACTAACATGCTTTAACCTTTTGAATATTTGTATTTCATAAAACTTATTAATATGAAGATTCAAAGCTTAAAAAAATACCTTGATACAAGGTTTCTTTTAACTATTGCTGCATTAGACCTGTGTTAGTCCTACCTGCTAACGGTATACACAATACATTAAATTGTGTTAAACACTTATGTCTCTTTGTTGAATTTCGTTAGTATTAACGCGACAGAATTTCAATAAGGTTGTGTGCATCAAAATCAGGGTAGTTCTATCAACTGTAATGTGGTTCTTTGCAGAAGAAACCTATGTTATAACGTCGTGTATATAATGTACGAGGTGTGTTATAGCTTAAATAAGCGAGATTTTTTTTTTTCTTCTCACACATGGATGATTTTTTATTCACCCTCTCTCGCTCTTTGTAACCTAAATCTCATACCAATTTGTTGGAAAGGTAGAATATTAAAGGTATAAAATCACACAAACAATTCACACACAATAACACACAGGAGCTAAAACTCTACTATTAATCACATGAACTTTAATCTCAGTGAATACAATGAATCTAGTGAAGGGTGTTTATCCTTTTCGACTAACTACTCACTTGACATTCACACACTTACCAAAATCATCTATAAAATAGCTTTGACTTACTCAACGATCACTTAAATTACTCTCTAACTCACTTACAAAATTTATCTATCACACAACTCAACTTAATCAATGCTTACTTAATTGTTTGTATAACTCTTCATGCAGGAGTTAGATATTTTAACACCTCCCACATATGGTCACCTACACAAAATTTATCCCCAACATGTCTGCATTCAATGAGGGTCTTGTCTTGCATCTTATCTCTATGACCTTCTTCATCGTTTCCTTATCCAAACAACCTCTCCACTCATGCTTTGATCTTTGATCTCACTGTCCTCTTGAGATATGCTACTTCGTCTTTCGGCACACTTGAGAAAATCGAACCTGGTTCAACTTGAGTGGACTTCTTCCCACTAAACTCGTCATTCTTCATCTAATATGTTGTTGCACCTACTCAACATTAATCGACTCCCTCATCTTGGAGCATTGCAATAACTTACCCATCATTATTCATCACTCTAAATCAAGCCCCAATTATATAAATGCGTTTAATGTTCGTCTATCATTATGCTATCATGTTTTTGATCAAGAAAGTCCCTCTTCATCTCTTTTTCAAGTTGTTCAACTTCGCTATGCAACTTAGCTCATTCCTCCCTTAAGCAAGCTTGGTCATCCATGAGCTCTTCGAGCCTATGGTTCCCTCATCATAGTTCTTCTTCAAGTTATTCAATTGAGGCAAAATTCTAATGGAAATCATTGCAAGCCCTTCACAAATCAACTATCTCCTCTTTGATGCAGTTCAAGAACTCCGAGATGTGCACAATTTCTTCATAGTGTTGCTACCTTATAGCTTCCCAAAAATCTGACATCTCTATGGTCTCTTGAGGGGCCCTTTCATTTTCCTTCAACATGACTATGCCCATTCATTCATTCAGATTGGCTCTGACCTTGATTTATTTCTGCCAGTGCTAAACCAATCTTCATGCTTCAACTGCCGACCTTTGCAATGTAGGATTTTATACCAACTATCATTGCCCGAGGTTGTGATTTCTTAAGACCAATGTGGGCATTATGTGGCATTGGTGAGATTTCTCTTCAAGTTAAACTACTTTCACCCGAACTACGTCTAACACTTCAATACTTTGCAAATTTTGTATTCAAGTGTTTTTATGTTCAATTATGTAGCGGAAATAAACTCAATTAAATTTAATATACTTCATTTATATTCAACATGATAAAAGTGTGATAAACATAACAACAATGTGATATCACAAATATAACAGTAAACAAAATTATGTAATGGAGGGGGAAACATTCCAAATTTGTTCACCCTTGCTTTTATTAATCTTCTTCAAATAATATAGAATAATATTTTAGAAATGTAACAACATGGCAGTTGCCTGACCCAAACCACCACGCTCATCCACTCAATCTTTGAATTCATGCAGTCCTTCCCTACACTCTCGACCTGTCCATAAACCCCAAAATATTCAACCCAAAAAAAAAAAATGCCTAGTTGTGTAGGCACATTGGTCGAACTTCTCCTTGCCTTGTGCTCTCATTTATTGTTTCCTTTTGAAATTTCCAACCACTTTGTATTTCTATGATATCACAAACTCACCCATGTATCTCACCCATGTTGTCCGACCTATTTCTATGATTTCATCTTACTTGGTCGAAATCGATTCTTGCTTTGGTCAAATGCCTCCCTCTTCTTACTTATATGTGTTCAAAATTTTTTCTTTTCATATGGATTGAAGCCCCTTCACTCAACCGAGGATATCCTTCAACTTTGTTTAGGTGCCCCTTCATGAGCAAGCACGCCCCTAGGTCATCCTACCTATGGGCGGGTGCATGCCCCTTCGCTGGTCGGGCGCCCCCTATTGGAATTTAATTCCAACAACAAAGCAGATGTAGGATGGAAAAGTTAATTGATATGGGAGAGGTAAACTACAAAATAAATGACAACAATCTCCACATTTGATCTTAACGCAACTAGTTTCCTCCACACTTAAAAATTCACCCACCAACAATAAATTCGGCACGAACCATTTTGATGTGAATTGAATGCAGAGCTAGCAACATTCCAAGGATGCATCCAACCTTGGGCAGCAAAGGGAAAGGCACCCACTGGAATGAATGAAATCACTCACCACTGGACCCACCACTTCACAAACCAAAGTAGTTCAGAGGGGATAAGAGAACTCACGTGAATGATCTCCAAGAAGCCTCTGGAAAGTATAAAGGGAATGTTTGTTTTAATGCTTTTATTATTTACATTTTACCATAGCACATTTTGATTTTTAACTTTTGGTTTATGTTTTTATAAGAGCCGCAACATAAATTTTATGTTTTGTTTTAAATTTTAGTCACATATATTTTGATATATATATATATATATATATATATATATATATATATATATATATATATAATGTAAAATTTAGTGCGCAATAAAAGGAACGAGTGTGGTTGTGTATTAAATGACAGAGAGCAGTACAACAATTTTTTTTTGTGAAAAATCTCGAAGGCCGAAAACAGAGAGATAGAGAGAAATAAGACAAAGAGCTCAACGCTATGTGTGTAGCAGCATATGCCAGAAGTTGAAGAGCTGTGTTTTGTAGAAGCAGATTTTTTTTTGTAATCCAGAACAGAAGTTTTGAAGACAATCTTTTTGTAATAGTCAATTAAGTATAATAGAAATATATTTTTTACTCCATTCACCTCTCTATGTGTGAATTTTTTTTAATCTCTGTGTTGTAGAAGAGGAATTATATTTTCCTCTCTGTTGTTCAGAATTATTCAGAAATTCCAACATGCTATTAGAGCTAGTCCAGGCTCTTTGAAGTCTGTCAAAGAAGCTAAAGGAAAGAGTTGTTGTAGAATTTTTATAGTAGAGTGAAGGCTTAGAAAAAGTCCAGGTATTTCTAAAAAAAACAGAGTCTTGTTTTGTTTAAAGAAGTGCAGTCCTCAGAGACAGAGTTTATATTTTAAGAAGAAAAACATTTTGCTTAAAAAAAAACACAATGAATTTGAGAACATAGTTCAGTGTGCTAGCAATGGAAGGAGCCAACACAAGCATGAGTATTGGAAATAATCAACTCCCGCAGTTTAATGGGAATAACTATGATTATTGGGAAATCACCATGAGAGCCCTGTTTGCCTCTCAAGATTTATGGGAGCTTGTTGAAGATGGTTTTGAAGAACCAATAGATGAACAAGAGTTTAGTGCCTTGACACATGCAAAGAAGGATTTTCTAAAGAGAAATAGGAAGAAGGACTCAAAATCCCTCTTCTATCTCTATCAAGCAGTGCATGAGAGTGTGTTTCCAAGGATGCATGGGATACCCTCCAGAAAACCTATCAAGGTATGGAGAATGTGAAGACATCAAAGCTACAATTGCTAAGGAGAGACTTTGAAACTCTCTGCATAAAAGAGTCTGATAACATAGACTCATTCTTCACACATGTGATTGGGTTGGTTACCAAGAGAAGGTCTCATGGAGAGACACTTGAAGAAATAAGGATAGTGGAGAAAGTATTGAGGAGCTTATCCTGAAGGTTTGATGTTATAGTCACAACCATTGAAGAGGCAAAGGATCTCACAAAGTTTACATTTGATGAGTTTCATGCATCACTGATGACTCATGAGAAAAGATTCAGTATAAATTCAAAATCATCTTTGGAGAATGCCTTCAAGACCCAAATTTCCTTTGGAAGAGGAAGAGGTCAAGGTAGAGGAAGCTACAGAGGAAAAGGAGGAGGCAGAAGCCAAAACAGAGGAGGAAGAAACAACCCTGCAAGTGGAAGGGGAAGAAATCAAAATCAGAACCAAGGCCAAGGCAGCACCCAACAAGGTGCACAAAATCAAGCACATGGACAAAGGTATGATAAATCCCAAGCCCAATGTCATTACTTTAAGAAGTATGGTCATTATGCAAATGAATGTAGGAAAAAACAGAGTGAGATGGGTAATAGACCTAGTGCTAATTTGACAAAAGAAAATATCAGTCAAGATAAGTTTTTTTTAGCATGTAATATGGCTAAAGAAAACAGTGAAGATATATGGTTTCTAGATTCTAGATGTAGCAACTATATAACTAGAAACATTTCCATGTTTTTCATGTTAGATGAAAATGTAAAGTCTCAAGTTACATTGGGGATAGACAGTAAGGTCTCTCTCGTGGGAAAAGGTAGAGTAAATGTTCTAACAAAGAAATGAGAAGGAATATCCATATCAGATGTCTATTATGTGGCTGTTATGAAGTGTAACCTATTGAACATTGGACAACTCATTCAAAATGGGTACAATTTTTTCTTTAAAGATGATATATGCACCATCATGGATAAACCACCAAGCAAGCAATGCATTGCACAGGTGAAGATGAAAATGAACATAATGTTCCCTCTCAAGATGAGAGCAGATTTGAAGACAGGAGATGAAATGGCAGCAACGACATAAGAGACATTCCAAAGAGAAGCAAAAGATGAAAATTGGTTATGGCACTTGAGATTTGGACATATCAACTTTAGAGGTCTGAATTTGTTGCATAGGAAAGGAATGGGAAAGGGATTACCATTGATTGAGAAACTGGACAGCCTATGTGAAGGTTGCATCTTGGGAAAACAACACGGAGAAAACTTTCCATCAAGAAAGAGAATAAGGGCAAAGGCACCCTTAGAAATTGTCCATTCAGATTTGTGTGGACCAATGCAAACACCATCACTAGCAAGCAGCCACTATATGTTGACTTTATTGATGATTACACAAGGAAAACTTAGGTTTATTTGTTGAAATACAAAAGTGAAGTGTTTGATAAATTCCGCCACTTTAAAGCTCTTGTAGAGAATCCAAGTGGGCAACATATTAAAGTTATAAAGACTGATAGAGGATGTGAGTATATCTAAAAAGAATTTTTGTGTTTTTGGAGAGAAAGTGGCATACACAAGCAATTTACAGCAAGGTACACACCACAACAAAATGGAGTTGTTGAATGGAAAAATAGAACAATCATGGATATGGTAAGAAGTATGCTGAAGGAAAAACATTTTCCAAATGAGTATTGGGTTGAAGCTATACATTGTGTAGCATACTTCTTGAATAGTTGTCCAACCAAAGAAGTAATGAACAGAGTTCCTGAAGAAGCATGGAGTGGCATAAAACAAGGTGTCACCCACATGAGATTTTTTGGTTGTGTGGCTTATGCACACATTCTGGATCAGCTAAGGACGAAGTTGGACAGTAAGGGAGAGAAGTGTATTTTTATTGGATACAGTGAAAAATCCAAGGCATACATGTTGTATAATCCATCCACCAAGAATTTTTTTATAAGTAGAGATGTTCAGTTCGTTGAGGAAGAAGCTTGGGATGGAAGCATTGAGAAAACAATCAATGTGAAGAGTTATTTGTCTCATGATGATGATAAGGAAGAAATGGCTGAAAGGAACACCTCATTAACAACAACACTTCCACCAACACAAGGACAACAAGGGACACCACAAGTAGGAATGAGGACACCCTTGAGAACTAATGATAGTGCTTCTTCAAGCACACCACAAGGAGTAGATTTGAGTGCTTCTTCAAGCACAAGTACACGAAGTGAAAGAGGAACCAAATTTAGAAATTTGAATGATATTTATGAGCAAGAGGTAACAAATAAAGGTACGAAATATTTATTTGCATTATATTTTCATATTGATGATCCTATTCATTTTGAAGAAGTTATAAAAGATAAGAAATGGATAGATGCTATGGATAAAGAAATGAATGCAATAGAGAGAAATAAAACATGGGAATTGGTTGATCTCCCAAAATGGAAAGAAGTGATTGGAGTGAAATGGGTTTATAAAAACAAGAGAAATTTTAAAGGTAAGATTGAAAGGCACAAGGCCATACCTGTTGTCAAAGGCTGCAAGCAGCAACATGGAAGAAATTATGAAGAAAATTTTGCACCGGTTGCAATAATGGAAACAGTGAGAGAAGTGTTGTCCATAATAGCACAACACAAGTGGAAGGTTTACCAAATGGATGTAAAATTATCATTCCTAAATGGAGTATTGATGGAAGAGGTTTATGTTGAACAACCTCAGGGCTATGAGAAAAAGGGCTAAGTGAACAATGTTTTTAGATTGAAGAAATCTCTTTATGGGTTGAAACAAGCACCAAGAGCATGGTACAGTAGGATAGATGCCTATCTACTAGAAAATGGGTTTGAAAAATGTGAAGGAGAACCCACATTATATATCAAGGAGAAAGATAGGAAGAAGCTCATTGTTGTTTTGTATGTTGATGATGTTATATTCACAGGTAATGATGCTTACCTCATTGACAATTTTAAAAAAATTATGAAGGATGAATTTGAGATGATTGACATGGGATTGCTGAGATACTTCTTAGGAATAGAAGTAGATAAAAATGAAAATAAAAATTTTATTTCTCAAGAAAAGTATGTGAATGAAGTTTTCGAAAGATTTAATATGTAGGATTGCAAGACAACAATTACTCCTACAGTGATGGGATTGAAATTCAGCAAAGAAGATAGCAGCAAGGATGTTGATCCAAGTTTATATAAGAGAATAGTTGGCAGCCTCATGTATTTGACTGCAACTAGGCCAGATATCATGCATGGTGTGAGTTTAATTTCCAGATTTATGGAAAGACCAAAGGAGGCACATTGGAAAGCAACAAAAAGAATTCTGAGGTATGTGAAAGCAACAAAGAGGTATGCAATTTCATATACAACTTCAGAAAATTTTGAATTGATTAGATATACTGACAGTAATTGGGCTAGAATAATAGATGACTGGAAAAGTACATATGGTTATGTTTTTCATATTGGTTCAGGAGGCATTTCATGGGCTTCCGAGAAACAGCCAATTGTGGCTTTATCAACAGCAAAGGCAGAGTATGTGGTAGCTACAGCTACAGTGTGTCAAGCAGTTTGGATGAGAATAATGTTGAGGAGTTTGTTGCATGAATAGGTAAAAGGCACAACAATTTATTGTGATAATATCTCAGCAATAGCATTATCAAATAATTCAGTGTTTCATAAGATAACGAAACACATTTATGCCGAGTATCTCTACATCAAAGAGTTAGCAAACAATGCTGAAATTGTTTTACAACATTGTAGAACTGAAGAGGAGTTTGCTGCCCCCTAGCTAGGTGATCTCCCAGTTGTGCATTGTATACTACCACCCCTCGCTCATTTTCATGTCGTTCACTCCATGTCGCATTTCCTGCTCATTCACCCATCACGCCCCTGCTCACAACATCTCTCCTGTCACAGTCACACTTCCTTTCCTTAGATGCAACGTCCTGCCCTTCACACTCGACTGGCACCCCACCGTATGTGTAGGCGCTCCCGTGGGTATGGTCCCACCAAGTTTGGCTGCCACTATGTCTATGTGCATGATCCACATCATATCTCCTTCACTATACCATGGGCAGGAACTCTCTCTCACTCGTGCCCTCTGCTATACTATGTCATTGGGAGGGCATACCCACCATGATGTGCCCTTTATGCATCATCTGACACCTGAACTCATGCAAGTGTGCCCAAGGCGTGCACCCCTCAACTCGTGCATGATACTACCAATGTGTCTGCCTAGGAACCCCTTTTGCATGTGGGTGCGCTCATAGGAACAGTTACTGTGCCTCCAAGTCGATTTTTGCCACAATGTGAGCATGGACCATCATGGGTGTACTTTGACCTTGGTTCCAACTCATGGCCCTGACAAGATCCATGGCTCTCATGGCACATGTGCCTGCTACAAACTCAGGTATAAATTTTAGATGTTGATTCAAACACAAATTCTACATATGATGACTTTGGATTTGAAAAAAAACCTTCTTGTAATTTGAGTACATAGTATTCTTTTAAGATACCAACAATTACCATAACAAGGTAGGAAGTGTGGGAGGATGCATTTGCAGGGAAAGGAACAAAAACATCCACACTCCCACACCTTGACACTTACACCTAAAGATGTGCCAACATTTTTCCTTAAAGGTATCCATCAAAATTTTGACAACTAGTCCATTACCATTTCTAAAATATTATGAAAACAAGAAAATAATCTGTTAAACGTTTTGCAAAACACTAGCCTTAAAAATTCTAGAGAAGATTTATAAAAAAATTTACAGAAACTTACCCCAATCATTTATGCAAAATTGAAGAACAAAAAAAGTTAAAACTCCAAAACATGTTTTTTTTAAACTAAAAATTCATTTTCATGGCATTTGCAGAGTTGTGGAGGACGTAAGATTGATATGGAGGTGAGGTGGAAAATGTGTTCAATCCACCCTCCCCCCACACACACTCTTGTTTCTTCCTATGTATCTCTGTACTACACATAGTACATCAAATTTATGGAGATTTGTTTAGCTATTCCTAACCTACATAATGTACCTGCAACCGCATCAGTTATGAAATCATTGTGCAAAGCAATAGCATAACAGTGCCAGTCAGAGCAATCACAGAAGGAATGACCACTCACAATTTTTTTTTTTTTAATTATTTGTGAGGAACTCCCAAATACCAAAAATAAAAGACTCTCCACAAAGGTGATTATGTGACATCAAGGCTCGCTCAGCCAATGAAAAATTAGAAATAAATTTCTAGAAATTTTAAAATTATTTTTAAATTTACAAAGCATTAAGAATATTTAGCATTTTCGTAAAACTTTATTTAGAATTGAAAAATCTCATCCAAATAATAAAAAATAAATGCAGTTTGACCACAAAGTAATTGTTATATTCCTTAGTGAGGCAAGGACTAGAAAACATTAAATATTAGAAATTTTACGAGTGCCTCGTTCGATTTACCCTTAATGGATATGTATTTAAGTAATTATAATAGATCTTATTTTCTTAGTTTTTCTCTCACTATTTTTATGATTATGCAATTATTTCTACCTTGAGAAGATAATGTTAGCATGCTTAAAATCCCGTACAGTATACAATTTTGTATACACGTTATTATATTATTTGAATATTTTTGTTATTATATTTATTTTTATATCTTACTTGATTGCATTGTATTTATTGTACTTTTTAATGCCCCTTTATTATTAATATGATTTTCTATTTTTAATTACTTTATAAAATAGCATTTTCAAAGTAAAATTACTATATCTAACTATAACAATTAAATTAAATTTAAAAAAATTTAATTAAAAAACTAAAATATTAGAACTGCATAATTAAGCAATAGTAAAATATTGATCAAATCGAGTAGTGCCCACTACAATATAAATAAATAGCTAATAGTTTCTAGCATGTTACCACACATTATGAGTAATGAACTAATCGATTTGGGATTCTAAGTTGGGTAAATTAGGAAATAGGATGTTTGTGACTACCAGGTCATGAAACCAATAAATATTACGAATAATCGAGAAATGATCACTTTGTTACGAGGTTGTGAAAGCTTGTTCTAGATTAAGTAAAACGTGTCTAGGTTTAGAATTAGTGAAGTATCTTGCCCTTGTTTTCAGAAATTGGTTATGTTTAAATTTTCCTATAAATTGTAAGGTTTTACTAAGAAATAGATTGAGGTTTAGAATTAGTGAAATAGCGTGTCCTCAAGAATTGGCAATGTTTAAATTTTCTTATCAATTGTAAGATTTATATTTTAAGAAATGGCTAATGTTTAATTTTCCTCTAAATTGTAAGATTTATTTTTTAAGAAATAGATGAATTTGTTGTGATGTTGTTTTCAAATGAGAGTAATTATATCTCAAAGGCTCTATATTTGATTTCTTGTCTTGCCTATAGGTGAGAGAATTGTTGTCTCGTAGTTGTGTTGAAGTTGTGTGACAAGCTACGTGTGAGTCAAGCTGTGCAAAAGTTGAGTTCATGAATTAGCCATTGTGTAGAGCTTCTCAATGGGAACACTGTTTGGGGGAACTATGCATCAAACTATAACGTTAAGTGTTTGAACTAGTGCTATGAACACTATAGTATTCTTGGCTTCTTTTAGTTGCTTGACGAAGAAAGTTTCAAGCTTGCATGAGAGTTGAAAATGTTAAAGGTTTTACGGTCACATGGATTTCACATGGAAAAGTGTGTCACAAAAAAGAACGCTATGCCCAACTGTAATAATGGTTGTGAACTGTAGTAGATGATTTCCTGAAACACTCTTCGGCGTGTTTGAACTAGTGCTATGAACACTAGTATTCTTGTTTTATTTTAGTTGCTTGACGAAGCAAGTTTCAAGCTAGCATGAGAGTTGAAAATGTTAAAGGTTTACGGTCACATGGATTTCACATGGAAAAGTGTGTCACAAAAAACAACGCTATGCCCAACTGTAATAATGGTTGTGAACTGTAGTAGATGATTTCCTGAAAACACTCTTGGGCAGAGTTGTGCAATTATACTATCCTTGATGCTAGTGAGATCAAATTTTAGTCATGTTCTGCATAATGGTCAAGTGTGAGTACGCTATGTAAAGAAGTTGTCTAGGGAAGATAAGTATTGGAGCTTATCAAGTGTTGAAGCAAGGTGTTGAAAAAGAGGAATCCACTACGATATCTCAATAGCGAGTATCACTTAAGGTATTTTAAACAAAAAAAAGGTAATTAATGGTTTACAGTTGACGTATTTATTATCCTTAATGTGTGAAAAAAGGTCTACAGAGGCTTTGATAGATAGTGATGAAGTGCTATGTTAAGGCACTCCTTGATGTGAAGTCATGGGTTCAATTTCCTGCTTAATTGTGGTGACATATTAGACATGATGAATACATAGTCATGCCAAGCTTAAAAAAAAAGTGTGAATAAATAGTTAATCCTTTGGTAAAATCCTGTTTAATAGAATCAACAAATTTGGATGGTGAAAGCTATATGAATTGGAAATAAAAAATGTAGGCATTGATGGAAGAATGTATGGAAGATTGTGTGAGGAAAAGGTTAAATTAGAAACCTTTTTCATTGTGGATGTATGAATTCAAGTTTGGAAGAAACAGAAAATGAAGGAAAAAGTACTTCTAGGAATGTTTGTAAAGGACAATAGTATACCTCACATGAGAGACCACAAGACATCAAATGGAACATATGCAACACTCAAAGATATGTATGGATAAAATGCTACAAATTAAGTCTTATTTTTCAAGAATAATATTATTTTACTAGAAATGGATGGAAATAAAAGTATTAGAAATTTTATTTCAAGAATCATATAAATTAAGAACAAGCTAGTGATATAGGTAAGAAGGTATCTAGCATTGACTTAGTCTCCAAACTTTTAATTGTATTCTAGATGAATACCGAATGTTAACAGGTCATGAAACATTGGGGAGGGTTTCTATTTTTTATGAGTTGTTAGGTATACTTATGCAGAAGGAATATAGGCAAAAGAAACCTAATCAAATCCTCAATGTTCTAATCTAGGATTGGTAGTGAAAGGAACAAATGTTTTCATAGGAATGTCATTGGAGAAATGTAAAGGATGAAAGCTACATAAAATCTATTTCAAGTACTTCCACGAGTAAGAACAAATGAAAATATGAGGATAAATGATGCTTGTTACTATTGTGTTAAGATCGACCACTTTTCTAGTAATAAATTCCTAAAAGAAGGTATAATAAACCCATACATAGACAACATACATGACATTTTTTTAATAACGATTCCTCCCTAACTAATTTATTCAAAAATATGTTGTTTGCTTCTAATGTTCTCTGATGCTCTATGTGATGAAACAAATACTATGAATTCCTAGTTGATATATTGGGATGCATGAATTCATATTTTTCTATCAAAAGTCTGGTTTGATACATTTTGTGAAAACATTAATGGTGCACATAGTTATCTCAGAAAAAATAGATCTCATAAAATAAAAGGTAATAGAGATATATTTGTAGCTTTTCCTATTTTGCATGAGAAACCTACTCAAAATGTCATGTATGTAGCATGTATGAAAGAAAACCTAATTTTAGTATGCACTATATCAAATCAATTTCTAAATGCTAAATTTGTGAAATATCATTGTATAGAGAAGGATATGAAGCATCACTAAACATTTGTCACGTCAGGAGTAAGAGTTGCACTAACTTATAAGTTTCATGTAATTAGGAGAACTCATCACTAATTTACATCTACATGCATTTCAAATGAAGAGTTATGGCATGCAAGGTATGAACATTTGAATCATAATGATCTCATTTCTATTTAGAAGAAAGATGCTGTAAAGGATATTCCAAATATCAAGTATAAGCATATTGAGTGGGAAGGATGGACAATATGTAAATAGGATAAGGAATAATTTCCTATACATACAAAAAGAAGAAAACATGAAATTGAGTTATTACATATTAATATATGTGGTCAATGCAAACAAGATCTATTAGAGGAGAAGATTGTTTTCTATTTTTATTTATATAGTACTACATATACTTGGGTGTATTTTATTAGGAAGAAAAGTGACGCATTTAAATATTTTAATGAATTCAAAAATATGCTTGAAAAAGAAACAAAATAGTACATCAAATTTATAGAATGGATGAAGAGGGAGTGCGTAGATCAAAAGCCTTTAAGTATTTCAAAGGAAATAAAATTCTACAAGGTGTATTGTGCCACATACACCTCAAAAAAATGGAATAGATGAGAGAATAAACATAAAATTATTTTAATGGTCTCAAAGTATGATCAAAGGAAAAGGTTTATCTAATGATTATTGGGTTGAAGCTATTTATAAAGTTGTATATCTCAAAAATAAAAGTCCAACTAAATGGCTAGAATGTAAGACACCATTTGACACTTATTTTGGTTTTAAACTTGAAGTTATAAACCTTAGATTTTTTTGGAGTATTTGATTCTAACACATTCCTATAGAGAATAGAAGAAAACTAGATATCAATGCAATAAAATGTATTTTTGGTTATTATCGTTTTGATTATAAAGCTTATAAAATGTTATATACTTTCACTCATAAAGTGTTTGGTAGGCGAGATGTTTTATTTCATGAATATGCAAATGAAAAAAGAAAAGATGATGGTCATGATGTGTGGCATCCAATTGAAGAAAATGATGAGATTCTCAAAGAAGAAGTTCTTTAACAAGTGCAAGATGAAAATATAAGTAGCATGGACACTTCAATTATTCAAAGTACACCAAGAATCAAAGGAAGACGGATATACTCTGAAAGAAAAAAGAAAATATGAAGGAACTCGTTGGAGTAGTGTAGCACAGAGAAGGTCAGCGATGAAAACATATTCTCCTAGAGTCGCCTGAAAACAATGTCCCTATAGGATCAAAATGGTTATACAAGTAAAAAATTAAAGTTGATGGTAGCATAGAAAAATAGAAAACAGGATTGGTTGTGAAATGTTACAACAACAACAAAGGTATAGATTATGAGAACATTTTGTCTACAAATTGAAGAAAACCTTATATGGACATAGACATAGAGGTTCTTCCTTCAACAAGGCTTTCTAAAGTAAAAGTTATCTTAATCTGTTGATTGGTTTAAATATGAATGGACATATTTCACTAATCTTTGTATATGTTGATGACCTAATTATCAGGAGGAGTGCTACGAATGCTACCAACTTGATTAAATGACCTAATTAACACTAAGAGTGCTACCAACTTGATTAGAAACATTAGAAGGAAGCACACATGAACCTCTCGAGGGGATCTAAATCGTCATCCTTACACATAAGGCCTAACCCTGTGGGCGTCAACGAGATTCGATCGTGTGACCTTTCAACCAACACAAAGTACTTAACAACAAGAACTCAACGAATTGAACTAACCCTTGAGGCTTGGAGAGCTACACTTTTATTTAGATATTGATGCTTATTATATCGATTTCAACTAGCATTACTTGTGGAGGTCACCAGCAACACAAAGTTCACTTACGAATGGTAAACGTTGGAAAGAATTCAATGAATCTCAAAAGCGGAAGGATATTTTCAATTTAAAGAGAGAATATTGGTTAACTTACCATTCATGAGCATTCTTGTTTTAGAAATCTAGACAGTGTATACATGCAGTTAATCATAAAAACACATGATAACGGGTAATGGAGATAATGGTTGGCATCTTACCGGACCAATAAATATGGTTAATGTGTTAGTTGTAGTTGGAAATATTTAATTCCTACTTGTCTATGGTTGTAATTCTCCATTTTAGGAGTTTGTTCCTACATAATAGGAATTAGCTAGAATATAGTTTCTCCTAGTTTAGTGTGTGGTTGAGAGAATCTCTCAACCACACAACTGTACGTCTAAGATAGAATTCCTATCTTGAGACTATTGCTTGTATAAATATGTGTGTAATTCCTTCATTCATAATATAGAATATATAGAGTGTGTGTATGTGTGTATACACTCTCCAGGTTCTCACCTGGAGAGCTATTTGATCAATAACTGATTTTATCATGGTATCAGAGCTTCAGAGCCCGTAAGGGCCTGGGCCTCGGCCCCTCATGGGCTGAGGAAAATAACAGATAGAGAGTTTTGTTTGCAGTTTATTTTGCTTTGGGTTTGTCCATCTGAGGAGCGCTGCCTACCTGAGAAGTAAGGGCAGCATGAGAGTCGTGGCATCGTGCTAGCGTGAGGAATCCACCTGTGACCACCAAAGCGTGCGTGAGATTCATGGATCGAGTTGTGTGAGACTATCGATCGAGTTTATATCGAAGCCTGCTCAAAGTGCTCAATGTGCAGAGGCAGCAGTTGATCTGACCTGCATAAAAAGAATTTTTTCTGCTCGGTAAAAAGAAAATGAATCAAGCAAGTTGTGCATTGGATCTCAGTGTGTAGAGGCAGATCGGAGGGCTTCAGCATTGTGGATAGCTGCTGCGAGGTTGAGGTAGATCGGATCAGATCTGCGTGGTGGATTAAATCATATCAGATTATTGTTGGAATGAAGAGAGGAGAATACCCGACAGAGGAAGCTAAGTGGTTGGCGTCAACAGCGTGGAATCGTTCTGGAATTCATATGTGAATCATTTGGTTCGTGGATCTAAAGGTGGCTTGGTTTCTTTCTTTTCGGTTGTGAATTGCAGTGTGATATTTTACAGTTTGAGGATAGATGATTCACCTTGCAAATATGGGCATACGCTAAAGGTGAAAGTGGTAGATTCAAAATTGGTTTTCCAGAAGGGTCAAAGCGATGGGCCTCAGGGTCACCAGATGCGTCTTGTAGAATGGCTTGCGGGGGATGAATCGGCCATGATTGTTTTTACTGCCCGGGGCGATCAAGTTGAGCTGATGAAGACCAGGGAGCTCCAGATTCGTGGGAGCTGGAGGACTTGGATGACAGCATGAGGAGATTGATGGTCTCCTCCTCCAAGGCTTCTGAAAACCAGTGTGATGTTCGCTCTGAAACGTCCGCAGGGCCGACTGCAGTCGCTTCTTCTTTCGCCGAGAACGAAGACCTTCTGGCGGAACACATAAACCAGGTCTGGTATCATAGTCCTGTCACCCTGGATTCAAGATGGCATCATTCATTTCGTCCTTATCCAAAACTTTTTGAACTTTGGGAAGAGATACAACTGTAACAAGATTGCAGATAATCGGCCATAGAAGACGAAACAGAACAGCGTTGTCAGCATAACAATGGAACCCACTGTAGTGTCGTAAGCCATGTCTGGACTGGTCTTGCTGTAAAAATTATCAAATCTGTGTGCTGGTCTTGCAGGTTTGGTATCAAAGATGGAGGGAAATTTGTTCTGGCTATTGCATGGAGTCGAGATGGAAGTCGTCTTTCATGCAGCACAATGGACGTGACGATAGCAATATTGACGATAGCAATATTTGATGTGACACGTGGAAAATTCTTGTACAATTTGGAGGGTCATTACATGCCTGTGAGATCCCTTGCTTTTTCTCCCACTGATTCTCGGATCTTATTCTCTGCTTCAGATGACAAGCATATTCATATGTATGATGTTGACAACAAGAGCCTTATCTGTGCTATGTCTGGGCATGCAAGTTGGGTTCTGAGTATCGACGTCA
This sequence comes from Pinus albicaulis, assembly GCA_034641835.2. Lineage (NCBI taxonomy): Eukaryota > Viridiplantae > Streptophyta > Pinopsida > Pinales > Pinaceae > Pinus > Pinus albicaulis. Next base: position 1,990,292,257 of record CM076575.1, read on the forward strand.
GCCCAGATGGTTTAGTTGTTGCCACAGGATCTAGTGATAGATCAGTTAGGCTTTGGGACCTCTCTATGAGGGCATCTGTCAAAACAATGACCAATCATACTGATCAAGTATGGGGTGTGGCATTTCATCCAACTGGGTCTTCCGGTTCTAGATCAGGCAGGCTTGCAGAGTTTTCTGATGAAGAATATTTTTTAAATGGACAAGTTCGTTGAACAAGAAGGAGGTAGAGTACATGGAGAATGTTGTCAAGTAATTGTGGATTCATATGAATTAGAGAGATAGAGATGGGGAGAATCATTCCCCCAACTCCTTTTTTCGATCTCTTGGGCACAGCTATAATGACGACAATGACAACCATCATGGAATACAGGGAGAAGTGGAAAAGTTTATGCTACTGTGAAATGTTTTTTTTTAATTCTCTGATGATGTTTTAAATGTATTGATTAACTGTCATGACAATGAAATTGGTTGTAATTTAAGTGACACTAGTATGACCAACTATTGTCACAATTCTGAGTGTGTGTTGGAACTGTTCATTCCAACACTAAGCAAATTTTGCAGGGAATGATGAACACATGACAGTGAAAACGACATCAATTGGAGCTACATCAGAGATTGGAGGATGATCGAGATCGTGTTGCATATTGTCAGGGAGCATGAGGAAACATGCTTGAATGCAGTAACTAGCCTTGATACTGTAGGGGAAGTGGCATTGTGTTGCCAGGGGAGTTGATACTGAAACGCAACGGAGGATTGGACCGTGGAGTCCTGGATTAATGTTCTTGAAGGGAAAATTGTGTTCTCTTCATGTGGCTGTGAGTGCCTATGTTTCGGTTTCTTTATCAGTGGACCCCTCACAGGTATCGTTGGAATGGTTACTGGTATGCTTGGAAAAATAATCATCTATGGGCAGAGATAAAGAAACTAAATTTGAAGAGTTTATGTTGTGTTTGCTTGGAATCATGTTTTAATATTATTGAGCCTTATTGAGCCTAGCAAACTCAATGTAGGCAAAGTTATTTTGTTAGAATTTGCAACTCTAACGAATGACAGGTGAAACGTGGATTTCCAAGAATTTATTTGAACAGACAAGGATGCCCAAGATGTGAACAATGAATAGATGAGGTAAAGAAGCAGCGACAACGTTTATGGTGGACAGAAAAATAGATATTCTTTTGAGTTAGTGTGGTTTGTGGAATAGACTCCCTAGCATGTTATAAGCAAGTCCAGTTGTTGTAATGGTCATTGTATGTACCCAGAAACTCCAAAATGTGGAATGAAATGTAAGCCTTTTAAAGGCATCTGAAAGTTCGTGGTGATCTTAAAACCACTTTGTAATGGTTTATGGTCAGCCTGAAACCATCTTTTGTCATTGTAAAGTGATGGTTAGTGGTGATCCAGAAACCATCTGTAGAGCCTTCGTGGCTAGTTTCCTTTATGGCTTGAGGTGCCTTTGTGGCCGCATGTACACGAGTGGCCGCGTGTACATGAGAGTTGTGTGCTCAGCAGAGCTTTCTGCTCAATGGAGTAGGTGGACTGCAGTAACACCTGGCTCACAGTCTCAGATGATTGATCGATCTCTGAGAAGAAGGGGGTTGGTGTGCTTTCTTAACTGACAGTCATGCTGAGAAGCGCAATCGGTGCAAATGTTCAGTACATACTCGTGTCAACGCGCCAAATCACGGGAATGGTGCAGAAGCGCACGATTTTTTCAGGAAGATGCCAACTCAACTTCATGGGGGTCCGCGGGAAGCCTCATCTTCATTTGACGATTTGCGGAGAAGCAGGTCAGAGAAGTTGCGGACCTATCCGGGAGAGGTAGATTGGAAGATCCGCGGGAAGCCTCAACTTCGTTTGATGATTTGTGGAGAAGTTGCGGATCTATCCGAGAGAGGCAGTGTGTTTTGGAGGTTCTCCACATGAAATTCGCCTGATGGTGGTGGATTTGCAGGTACATATATGCAGTGATAACGGTCGACAGAATCATGTATGCAAATGACATCCTACAGGACTAGCGGTTGCAGCGGTTGGTACCCATGCATTCCGGTGGATGGTTGCTCTTTTATATGGACATCGGCATATTCTTTATTATGTTTGACCACAACCAGACTTTGTGAATCACTATCATGACAAGTAGTCATTAAGGGGGGGAGTTGGAAATATTTAATTCCTACTTGTCTATGGTTGTATTTCTCCATTTTAGGAGTTTGTTCCTACATAATAGGAATTAGCTAGAATATAGTTTCTCCTAGTTTAGTGTGTGGTTGAGAGAATCTACGCGGCTGTCATGAGAGACAAATGGCACACCTGGAAAGTTAGGAAAGGACAACAACATTATCAGTGTAATTCGATGTTTGATGCACTTGGAGGACTAGTATTGGCAGAGAAATTTCGATTACAACTCGACCATCTCTACTTCTTGGATTTTATGAAATTATATTAAAAAGCGTTGTGAATTGATATTTGTACCTTCTAAAATAAATTATATAAATGACCATCGCATTAATTATGTCGTAAGATGTTTTTATTTGAAAATAACTCTCCTAGCTACTACTGTGTTCATCTTTGAGCGATTGGATCAAATGTTAGATGATTAAAATGTTTTAGGACATTAGATAATAACTAAGTAGTTTTTTATATGTTTTTTATAATGTCAGTTCTATAAAAATAGTAAAATAACTATTTATATATTTAAATATTACATTTTTGTGTTACTACGCTCTCCAAAAAAGTATGATAGAAATGTTGTAATATCATGTTTAACATTTTGACTATGTCAAATTACACAAAATTAAAAATAAAAGTAAATTAAATAAAAAGATTGACATAATGTAATGAAAATTTTAACTATGTCAAAATACAATAAAAAAAAGAATAATAAACTATAAATACAACTCATGGTATTGACCCATGGTATTCATATGGAATGTTGTTTCTTTATGGGGGGAATTAAGATGACCTAAATCAATCTTAACTCTGGATCTGCCATGTAATATTCCCAAATGGGAAAATGAATATCATGTTTAACATTTTGACTATGTCAAATGACACAAAATTAAAAATAAAAGTAAATTAAATAAAAATATTGACATAATGTAATGAATATTTTAACTATGTGAGAATACAATAAAAAATAAAAATAAAAAAATAAAAAAATACTAAACTATAAACACAACCCATGGTATTCATTTGGAATGTTGTTTCTTTAAAGGGAAATTTACGATGGCTTAATTCAATCTTAACTCTGGATCTACCATGTAATATTCCCAAATGGGAAAATGAGAAATATAGCTCATAAAATGAAAGTAATATCATATTTACCAAAATTACACAAAATTAAAAATAAAGTAAATGAAAAAAAAATATTGACAATAAACTATAAATACAACCCATGGTATTGACCCATGGTATTCATATGGAATGTTTTTTCTTTAAAGAGAAAATCAAGATGGCCATCTTAACTCTGGATCTACCATGTAATATTCCCAAATGGGAAAAGGAGCAATATAGCTCATAAAATGAAAGTAATATCATGTTTAACATTTTGACTATGTCAAATTACACAAAATTAAAAATAAAAGTAAATTAAATAAAAAGATTGACATAATGTAATGAATATTTTAACTATGTCAAAATACAATAAAAAATAAAAATAATAAAATAAAATAATAATAAGCTATAAATACAACCCATGGTATTGACCCATGGTATTCATATGGAATGTTGTTTCTTTAAAGGGGGAATTTAGATGGCCTAAATTAATCTTAACTCGGGATCTACCATGTAATATTATCAGATGGGAAATGGAGCAATATAGCTCATAAAATGAAAGTAATATCATGATTAACATTTTGACCATGTCAAATTACACACAATTAAAAATAAAAGTAAATTAAATAAAAATATTGACATAATGTAATGAACATTTTAACTATGTTAAAATACAATAAAAAATAAAAATAATAAAATAAAATAATAATAAACTATAAATACAACCCATGGTATTAACCCATGGTATTCATATGGAATGTTGTTTCTTTAAAGGGGGAATTAAAATGGCCTAAATCAATCTTAATTCTTGATCTACCATGTAATATTCCCAAATGAGAAAAGGAGCAATATAGCTCATAAAATGAAAGAAACAACAAATATTTAATACATGAAAGCCATGAGACATATTTGGGGTTTTGGTCAAATGGTGATGAGGTGAGTTGTTATGGCACTCATCATAGTTTCAATTCCCTTTCTCGATTGGGGTGATGATGTATCTAGACATGTTTATGAAGATGTAAAAAGATGCAGTCCTACCAAAATTACAAAAAAAAATACATGAAACCATGAGACTAATATATAACCATATTATTAATCATATATGAAGCAAATAATTACAAAACAATGAGGCAAAAATCATAGAATGTGATCACACAAGCCTCTAATACATAAACACTCTCAAAAGTGAGATGTTGCTACTATACAAAATGTTGGAGAGTTGCTACAGCGCAGTAATATTAAGTATAACTACAACTGGAGATGATACAATGATATAAAAATACTGATATAGGCCCCAATAGATAATAGACATACAGATCTGAGCTCTAAATCGGTTTTCCATGTCAACCCAACAAGGTTTCTAGAAAATGCACACAATGTGCCAATGTAAGTTGCAGCCCTAGGGCTGAAGATATGCTTCAACAACATAAATAAAAAGATATGGTTGAAGCTGATGTAGAAACCTACGTTTCTTCTCCAATAGATCCTCCGGATGAAAGAATGGCTCCTTCTCTAAAGAAATGACCTCTGAAAACAACCACTACATCTACTCCTACAACTCGTCACTAAAATAACGTAGATATGGACTGAAACTACACTGTAGGGGATAAATACTCCTTGGCCTAATTCCAAATGTGTCAAATAATCCCAAGGGGATTCTTTATAGGCCTTCCAATGGATGGAAACCTTCCTCCACTATAGAACTAACATTGAAGACACCCAATAAAATTCTCCACTGTTGCATTGAGCAACATAGCACAATATTCTGCAGAAACTACGCTGATGAGGAACGTTGTAGCTTGGCCTGAACCCTGAGTGTGAAGATGAAGTGAAATTATCGTCCAATAGGCCTCTTAAGGAATGATATGGGATTCTCACTCGAGAACACCCTGTGCAAAACAACAAAGCAATCTCAACTAAACAGCTAAAGAATGCAAAAATTCTAAATAGACCACATACAAAATAATAATCCAAAACATAAAAAATTGGCTTCCATCCTCTTCCTTATATAATTTATGAGCTTCCTTGCCCTTGGCCTCACTCAATTAGGTCACTACCTTCATGCAATCAATCTCCCTCAAAAACTGTGTTATTCCTCATTAAATGTCCACTCCCCAATAACAGTGCTATTGATTTGGTCAAAGCTTACCTATTCAACATGATCCAACCCCAGTTCACACTCAAAGGTGCTTTATTTAGTTGCTTAGAGGGTCTCCTTTCACACTTGAAGTGTTTTTATTGCTGCTAAGGAGATTTATGGGCCTCCCTACCCATTTACTCACCTACCTAGTGACAAAAATAATCTATAATATTTGCTAAAAGATAAATTTTAGGAATATTACAGTCCTCCCCTCAAAAATGTTTCTTGTCATCAAGCAACTGTAAGGGTTGAGAAAAATTCTCACCACCTCCTCTTTTGGCCTCCTCATCAAATAGTCTCCACCATTGCTTCAGATATTCTACAACAATTATGTCTCCCAATGGTTCCTTCCAAATCTGCAAGTTGGTATTTGTTGGATAAACCAAATGGTTCTCTTCCTGAGAAAATGGAAGGTCTATATGGAAACCTTCTTGCTGTCTAATGGCTTCTTCAAGGTAGGAGTGGTGACGATTATAGGGGATATCACTCCCGGTCAGAGACTCCCATCTCCATGCTATCATTCAAATGAAATGAATCACCTTCCAGCATGGTAATTCATATAAGAGCTCCTCCCAAATGTTAATGAGAGGCATATCCCAAGTGCTCCAAACAATCATATGGCTCATTTCATAAAGAAACAAGTGGATCTACTATAGACTTAGCCATATCATCTCACATGATTCCCTTGAAGCATGAAAATCGTGTGGGAAATTTCATTCCTCGTGAACACATCCAAAAAATGTGCCTTCCCTCCAATCATGTTCCCAACAAGGATAAGAACATAATCAACATATGGAATCACAATCGAAGTCATGCTAGCTACCATGTGTAGTAAAGGAGAAGGAAAATGGTCCCTCATGTGCATCCAGTGCGGTTTTGCTCCTAACTACCATAGAATATGATATAACTAGTTTTTTCTCCACCACTTGTTTGCTGCCCCATTATTCTTGCATGCTTGGAAAAGGTGTATGAATTCTGGTGTCAATGAAGCACACCAGGAAGAATACATCATCTCCCCAAAATATTCTAGGGAATGGTCAACGTCATCATTTCCCATGGCCCCAAGTAGCCCATGAAGGCAATACCAAAGATTTCCCCCTCTTGGAGAAATGCCCTGCACATGAGTTATAAGAAAATTCAAATACATAGTAAATATATCATGATGACCATAAATACAATCCTTACCGTATAGTTGGTTTAAATCAATGAGGTAGCTCATGGATGAGCTCCCTCTCACAGTCGATGAGTAGGGAGGTGGTGATGATAACTCTTCCCAAGAGTTATGTTTCTCCTCAGCCTCCAAACAATCTATGCACTTACTCATATGATATTACATCTCCTCTTTGAATTCTTACCACATGAATCCCTCCAAGATATTATCATATTTTCTAATGAAACCAGTGGGATTGGAAATAAAGATCTCATAGGCTGCATGTAGTAGTTTATCATTGAGATTTGAGTCTCTATTCAAGTATATATGATCATGAAAATAAATGACTCCATAAACCACACTATACCTCCCATCTATCACTTGCCCATCAAGAACCATACATGTGAAGAGGTTATTGGAATATTCCACCAATAGTTGGGACTCCCAATATAGATCTAGGCTTCCCAATAATGACAACGTTGTAGAAATTTAAAATGAAGTATCTGTCACATCATAGACCTCCTCTTTGACATGCTTAATGACAAAGCCACATGTTGGAGTAATGTTACCCCACTCTTGCTGCCTCTCTTGCAACTGATCTTGCCCAAGAAAAGATTGGAGTACATGGAGGTCAAACTCCTCTTGAAAGGTATCTCTCCTCCAAAACTTCCATAGTTTTTCCAATGCATGCAAAAGTGTTAGTAACCTCTCGTCATATTCAAAAATATTCCTCATCTGTGGAAGTATCATTTTCTGCTCCAAGGCTATGGAATGGCCATTTGATACCATGCTCATGCCAACATAGATTTCTGAATCATTTTTTAGTGCTAATAGCTGAGTGGGAGATAGTAATGTCCATATCAGAAAATTGTTCACCCCTCCTTTGAACCCATCAAAGGTCCTATGCATTGTGCCAATTCCTCCCAAGGATTCTTCCCTAGCCAGATATATCAATTCTGTACTATTTTGAGAGATCTCTTTATTCATCTTCCAATTAGGGGGTATCCCTGGTGGAATGCCTCCATGTAAAGAGACATCAAAATCTAAAGTAAAATTTATAGGTGAGTGGAATGATTTGTCCCTCTCTTCATTGTGTAAATCAGTCTCTTTCTTTTGTATATATAAACCACTTGAAATAAACAAGGGTGCATTCTCCCCATACTTCGGTGTTGATCCACCCTTTCTTCTCCTCCTTTGATCAAAGTTTTACTACCCATCACTACTATCACATGATGCTCCTTGGGAACCTTTTTCAAAGATGCAAAAGCTCCTCCACTTCAAGAAATAGCTTCATACCCATCCTCATGTAGTGATGGTTCTTCTCCTGAAGTGACAATAATGTTACTTCCTCCCTCTTCTTCCTTCTAATCAATATTTTAGAGTACCTCATCAACAATGAGATACCCTAGATCTTGTTCTTCCCTTGAAGGAGGAATATCCATGTCTTCCTTTTGAGAAGAAGGATCTTCTTGCAATAGGGATCTTTCCCTTGGTAAGGTGTCATGCAAGTTTTTATCCCTCTCAATAGAAATCAAGAGTGGAGTTGGTGCAATGGATCTTTCCAACTCATGCAAGGGTTTTGAATGTTTATGTCTTTCTAGCTCAATCAAAGGTGTTTCATGTTTTTTTACATCAAATATATTCACTAATATCTTAGTGAATCCAACATAACTAGATATATTTTCATGATTAAATGACGAAGATTCATAAAACCACCAAGTATGAGCCTTACCTTCAAGATGCAGCGCTGCTATCCTAAGGAATTCCCTTTATGAAATTTGATGTAGATGCAAATATGAGTCTAGCTAATCTATCCTATCCTTGGATGTGCATGTGATGAACCCATCAAAATTTGGCAGAAAGAATCTACCTCCTCTTCTTTTGTTTTGATTGTTGGGTTTTCTTTCCTCCTTGAGTTGGAAAAACCCTTGGAAGTTCAAGTGCTCCTTGAATCTCCAAGATTGGGATTCATACTCCCTAAGATAGTCACTTAAAGTCTCCTCCTTTGGTGCATCTTCTTCCTCCATCTCTCTTACAGTAAATATGGACATAATACTGCACTGTGGAACAGATTCTATGGTTGAATGCTCACACCCATCATGTGAAAATCTAGGTTTCGCTTCATATTCAAACCCCTTTGGAGATTCACTACACATCTTCCTTCTCATATTATTGATATCTTCTTGAATTCTATGCATAGTTTGAAAAAGAAGCTTTGAAAGCCCCTCTTCCTTCCTTCCTCCAAATAATGGAGTCTTGTATTTTTTTTTATTTTTTACATCTCCTCTTCTTGTTAGAAGCTTCTCCTTATGGTGACATATTGGTTGAATGCATAGGATGAGCCAATATTATTCTTTGACACCACTGTAATATTCCCAAAGGGGAAAAGCAGCAATATATCTCATAAAATGAAAGTAACATCAAATATTTAATACATGATACCATGATACCAATATAGAACCATATTACTGATCATATATGCAGCAAATAAGTACAAAAAAATGAGACACAAATCATAGAATGTGATCCCACAAGCCTCCAATACATAATCACTCTAAAAAGTGAGATGTTGATGCTATACAAAATGCCGGAGAGCTGCTACAGCGCATTAATATTAAGTATAACTACAGCTGGATATGATAAAATGATATAAAATTACTCATATAGGCCTCAATAGATACTAGACATACAGATCTGAGCTCTAAATCAGTTTTTCAAGAAAAACCAAGAGGGTTTCCCGAAAATGCACACAATGTGCCAATGTAAGTTGCAACCCTAGGGCTGAAGATATGCTGCAATAGTAGAAATGAGAAGATATGGATGAATTTTATGTAGAAACCTACAACTCTTCTCCAATAGATCCTCTGGATGAAATAATGGCTAATCCTCTAAAGAAATCACCTCCCAAAACAGCCACTGCAACTACCCCTGCAACTCCTCCCTAAAATAATGCAGATCTGGACTGAAATTATGCTGTAGGGGATAAATACACCTTGGCCTAATGCCAAATGTGTCAAATAAGCCTAAGGGGTTTATTTACAGGCCTTCCAATGGATGAAAAGCTTCCTCCATTGCAAAACTAGATCTGAATATACCCAATATAATTCTCCACTGTTGCACCCTCCAACGCAACACAATATTCTATAGAAACTGCGTTGATGAAGAAATATGTAGCTTGGAATTAAGATTCAGCGTGGAGATGAAGTGCAATTCCCCTCTAATAGGCATCTCCAGGAAAGAGGTGGGGTTCTCGCTTGGGAACACCCGGTGCTAAACAACACAACAATCTCAACTAAACAACTTAAGAATGCAAGAAGTCTAAATAGACCACATAGAAAATAATAATCCAAAACATAAACAATATGGATACCATCCTCTTCCTTATACAATTTATGAGCTTCCTTGCCCTTTCCCCCACTCAATTAGGTCACTACCTCCATGCAATCAATCTCCCTCCAAAACTGCGTTATTCCTCATTAAATGTCCAGTCCTCCATAACAACGCTATTGATTTGGTCCAAGTTGACCTATTCAACATGATCCAGCCCCTATTCACACTCAAAGGTGATTTATTTAATTTCTTAGAGGGTCTCCTTTCACACTTGAAGAGTTATGGGCCTCCCTACCCATTTATTCACCTACCTAGAGACAAAATAATCTATAATATTACATTTATCTAAACACTAAATTTTAGGAATATTACATACCAAGAGCCAGCAGGGATCAAATGTCTTGATATGCAAACCTATTTTAGAGTGAAAAGAGAATCCCTCTTATAAATAATAATGATCTAAACTAATTATTTAATAAAACTATTTTTAAATGTTTATAACCATTATTGTTTTAAAATTTTACTTAGTAAAATGTATCTAAATTTTCATACATTCAAATATACATAGTTTTTCTTGTTCTATATTATTTTCATTACAACTATTTTATTATTCCAAAAATACATGTTTTTTTGTTACATATTACTTATGTTATGAGTCTTTTATTATTCGTGGGTATTATTTCTTAATATATAAAAAATTAAATTAATAATGAAATTTTTTAAAATATGTGATCTTTTTTAAATTTCCAAACTATTTCCCACGACATGATTTATCTTGAGCAATAATCATGATGAATGTTCATAATTATAATTTCATAAATAACACTAAATTTACCTTTAATTACTTAATTGTAATAGTTTGTAACTACATAAATACTCTTTCACATTTTTTTTCTTGTTGTAGGTAAGATGTTGTCCCTACATAAAAAAATATAAATTTTTTATTTTTAATTTGAAATTGACATGTACAATGAAAAAAATTTAAATATTAAAATGGTGACTTCATTTTTGTGGTCAAAATTCTCATTGACATCTTCCTCCACATCTCTCATTTCCTCATCATTTCCAAGTACATCCACATCTCTTTCAAGCTCTCTATATTTCCAGAATCAAGGGATCCCTTGTCAAGAATTGTTATCCTTCTTGATGGAAAGAAACATATGAAACAAAAACCATCATATATGGAAGAGGTGTGGTGGAAACATAAAATTGAATATGAAAAAACTATTTTTTCTAGCCAAAATGACATAAATAGGGGAAGATTTATTAGTTGTGCACATTTAAAGGGGTGAGTGACAATTGTTTGTATCAAACTCAAAGATACAAAGGAATGGAGACATGGTAAAGAGAAGCTTCCAACCTTAAAAAAAGCCCTAAAAACTCATAGAATTGAATGTATGGAATCCATTTTCCCTCATACACATGAGAAGTGCAATGAAAAATCATGGAATTTGGAAAATGTCACGAAGCGTATCTCAACTTCCATTCATTTAGATCTGAAGTATACAGAAGAAGAAAAACATGAAAATGGAGAATTATCAAGAATATATGATTCTTTAGAAGGAAACGATGTTGACAAGGCTATGGAGCACTAAATAGAAGAATTAAAAACATAAGAGGACTCTTCAGAAAATGGGTTAGTCAAGGATTTTGGAATCGCGATGAGCTACATTATCTCATTGATTCAAGCAAGCACTGAAAAAGAGACAAACAATAGTGATATAGAGACAATTTATTCAGAAACAAGAGAAAGCTAGAATTATAGCCCAAAATAGAGTTATGGGAAGAGAAACATTCCAATTGTAAGGAGGAGTCAAATTTACATGAGTAGTAGTTCAGTCAACATAATCCTCCATCACTTATTCTAAAGGAGTTGGAGTTCAGAAAGTTCCTACTACCTCATCAATTGAAGAAGGCCCACATGAGAAAATAAGAAGAGATTCCTCAATGTTATTTTAATTTGACATTGAGTCACTCTGCTCCTTTTTGTCTAGTAGTCTCTTACCTCTACCCTTAAATTCAATGACACAGAAAATACTAGACAAAAGACACTTACCAATTGCAATCAGTTGAAAAAAATGGTATCTCTAAAGGGTCGCTAGGGGAGGAATCTATTATTTAAAATATTAGGAAAATTATTTCCTTTCAAAACCAAAATGTACTATCACCACAGAAGAGAGTTATTACATTTGAAATTTGTTCACCTTCTTGTCACTAAAAAATTTGATTGTTGTTTTTTATTTGATGGGAAAAAAAATGATCTTTGAAAGGCACTAAAGTCTTGAACTATGATCCTTAAAGAAGTCACTAGATTTTGTGATTATGAGATAATTTTTTCTTCTTACTTTTGGATCTTGATGATGTTTGTTATTTTGAATAAGGTGAAAATTTCAAAATAAGTAGATAATTCTGTGATTATGAGATGATTTTTCCCGCTTACTTTTGGGTCTTGATGATGTTTGTTATTCTGACTAAGGTGAAAAGTTCCGAAGAAGTGGAATATTGGTCGTTCAAAGAGGAATTATGGAAATATGATTGTAGATAATTTATTAATATAAATTATCTTACTAGGATTAATTAATCAACCCCAAGGATTAAAAAAGACCCAAATGTCTCTTATCCCTAAAATTAATGATTAATATAACTCTATGCTCTATGTAAAAATGACAAGTGAAGGTGGATTTACCATACTTAAGCTTCTTAGTAGTCTTTGATGAAGTACAACATGTCATAGTGATAAGTTTTTATTCCATTAAATAATTCTAGTTATAGAGCAGAGTCATAGTTCTAGGAGTAGTATCAGAGGAATTCAACCTTGCGAATGTGATAGAAGCAAACAATTTCATGCAAGGGTGAATTCTACCCAACCTGGTCATAAAAACCAATTAGTGCATCCTTAATGCAGAAAAAAAATAAACATGTAGACTTTTTCATATAGAGGTCTTGAGTACTTTGGCCAAAATGTCTCATCCATTATGAAAAATCACATCTTACATACAATTAATAACAAAGAAGTTCTTCCACATCAATTACCCAATATTGATATTTTTATTTGAGGTCCACTAAACATAATTCTCCACCCCTTATTCTGGAGGATCAAATGGAGCTGAGAAAGTTCCTACTACCTCTTCTTTCTTATATGCTATTCTTTACTATACTACAACCTTACGACGTTTCCTTTGCAACATGTGGTGCAATTGCTAGTTTAATCAAAGAATAATAATAACTTACTTTAATTAAAATTAAATGACAACCCAATAACTTATAGAGCAATAAAAAGCCACAAAATAATGTCCGTCTTGGAAAGCTTCATCTAGATGCTACCAACCTTGACATTATCACCCCCAACTTATTTTATTTTTGTTGAGGTATTTTTCTGAACTTAAATTTGAGAACTTTATGACTTTTCAAATACCATTGTCACATATCACCCGAACTTATTTGAGTTTATTTGGGATATTTCATAAGCTTAAATTTGAGAACTTTATGAGTTTTCAAAGGCCATTGTCACTTCAGAAAGGTGATGCTGTGTTTATTGGTTTTACCGATTAAATGGTCAAAGGTCCATAGTCGATCAAAGCTAGATATATTTGTATGTGCCCAAATTTATTTTCTCATAAATGGAATTTTATTGGTTAAGCCTCCCCAATTAGATTTTTAAAATTTAGTAAAATTTTCCAAAAATACATGATTGTAATTAATTAAATTAACTTTTAAAACAATGTGAATAATTAATTAAATTAACTTTTAAATCTATATGAATATGTTTTTTAATAAAAAATTAATATATATTTTTCTTAATACTTTTTCTTAAGATATTGATTTTATTTCTTGTATTTTATTAAAAATATAGTTTTTCATTTTTCAATTTTATTGAAATAATACTAATATTTTACTCAAATCATTTTATTAAAATTATATGATGTGACAAAGGCATGTACACATTCATTTAAAAAAAAATCGAATAATATTTAAAATAGAATTAACTTAAATTTATTACGTCAAGAAGCCTTATACAACTTATAAGAGGAAGATATTGTCACATAAAATTATATTAGAAAAAAATAAAAAATATGTATTGACAAATTAATGAAAAAATTATTGAATAAATAATAAAAAATAATATTAAATATGTCTATTCAATTAAACTTTTCAACTTAAAAAATACTATATATATATATATATATATATATATATATAAGGAGGTCATTAACCCCATCCACCCTGGAAGATCAAAAGTATCTCTCTGTTTTAAGTAGCTCAAAGAAGAAAATTAATATAGCCAAGATTAGAACTAACTCTCATGAGATCCATAGTGAAACAGGTTGTTGGACAGTTCCTAAAACACCATGGATAGAAAGGATCTGCCATATCCATGAGAATATGAACATCAAGGATGAAAATCACTTCCTCTTATAGTGCCCCATGTACAACCACATTAAAGCTCAATTTCATAATCTTTGTTTCAATACTGACCTTCCTAGCCTTTTAATATGTCAAAATTATAGTGAGGTCACGAGGCTTCTTCTCTCCAAGCTTTTCGAGCATAAGAATAAAATCTTAAATCAAACTAAATAACTCTTTTCTTTAGGCTCCATAAATAAAAATTTTGGTACGTTAACCATTATCATCATCATCATCATCACAATAATATTAATCAACCAATATATATATATATAATTATAATAATAATAATAATAAAATTATGATTAGGAAACATAATTAAGTGTCGACAAAATTAGTAGAGTAAGAGGATAACATACTAGAGTATGAGAATTAATGGATATAATTCCAAGTGTGTTATTGTTTTTCAAAAAATCTTAATCTATATAATCTCTAACTTATATTAATAAAATAAAATTATTTGTCTATAAATTGTGTCTCACTTGACATTGGAACAAGAAAATCATAACACTATATAATTTACTAACAGCTCATTCATCTTTGCTTTGATCCTTCACTAGGCATTACATAGAAAATATTACAGTAAAGTAAAACCCCCAAAATTAAGTAAACTTTATTAAAGTAAAATAATAATTAGCAATTGACATTATATAAATTAATACTTTAAAAACATTTTTATGTGACTTAAAAAATAAGTATTTGTTATATAATTGGTAACTTAATTAAAACGATTTTGGGTGAGGTATAATTTATCCAAGTGAAAATTAAAATTAATAAGTAGTTCACATAAGTACATGCATATAAATTAATATCATCGTAGTGTGAAGTAAATTGTATCTAACTAAAATAAAAATAAAAAATAAATTAAATTAATATTTAAAATAAAATAATATCAAGGAAAATAGTTATAATCATTAATTAAATCAATCTAGATCGTCTTAATTTTGGATATAGAAAGTCTCTAGAGGTATCAAATACCTTGATATCCAAACCTATTTTAGAGTTAAAAGAGATTTAATCTCTCTCCACACATGGTAGATGAAGAAGTAAAATGTATTTAGACTAGTTTCAATTTCAAATTTAAATGCATTGAAAATAATAAAGTAAAATGTAATTACATAATATTAACTTATTCCTTATATATTTGAAATAATATTAAAAAATAGTATAAATTTATTAGAATAAATTTTTTAAAACATAATATTTTTTATCATTTGATATAAAATAATTAATACAAACAATAAAATTAAATGATTGTTAATATTTAGTATTTATAGAATTTGATTTGTGATTTTTTTAAATGTAAAAGTAATTCATTTTATTAAAAATAAGTAAACTGTAACCAAGATCTTTTGGTATCCAAGAATTGATAATGTTCTGATAGCTCAAGTTTTTGGTATCCCAGAATTAATAATGTTCTCATAGTTCAAAATTACAATATAGACGTTATGAGGTGTGATGGAGCTAACAAACCTGAAAATTTGTAATACTAAAAATTAAATTAAACACCACTGAAAGGGACATAATTCATCAATCCATACTCGGAAGTTCCAATTCTTCTTAAAAAATGGGCTCTTTTTCACTCCTTGTTGAGTAGCTTTGATCTGGAGGAAGTTGGAGGTGACCTACAATGTTTTGTAAACAGTTATTAGTCCCTGCCTCGATTATAGCGATCGATAGATCATTGACTTTCAATTAATTGTTGCTTTGAACAAATTTTTGCTCGAGCTAACTTTGTTTACAAACTTTAGGAATATTTGATTTCAATAATCAATTTTATGCTAAATTTCTTCATGGGACCTCTTATTGCACCTCTTATTGTAATGGTTTACTTTTTATCCAAAGCTAATCTATCTTGGCAGTGGTTGCAATCGGTTAAGTTTTATGCGAAGTTTCTAACTTTTGGTTTATGTAGCTATTGCCTCTGTATGCAGGTGTTCAACATCCTTACTTAATCTACCTTTACCTTGTCATGTGTCAACAGATGCCATAAGGCGATACATGGTTTTTCCTTTGACGATGCAATCTACCTCACTAGCGTTTATTTCATTTTCTTTTCTCTCTACGTCTGCGCATGGCTGGGAATGGAAGTTTATGTAGGATGATGGATAGGAATGGAAGTTTATGAGGCTTGAGAATCTGAAGGTAAAGCACCGAAGCCAGTGAATGTGCCACGTGAGACTGTGAAGGTGAAGCTCTGAGGCCGACCTGCGAATATGAAGCCTCGTTTGTATTTTTTGCTTTGTATTTTTTGTATTTTATGAAGGTCGATTCTGAGCCAGTTTGTGGTTTTTTGGCCTGCCTCATTCTGCTATAAGTCCCAAGCCCCAAATAGTAGCGTTGCAACAACTTGAAATAGAAGTTCGGGCTGGAACTACTAATATTTTAGCAGTGAACCTGAGTATTTTGACAGATTCTGGGGGAACATGCATTGTTGCCAACTATGACCTTGACTACCATGGTACATTCAAGGGTTCCAAGGGTGGCTATAAGTTTCTTTGAGGAACATATGCAACAGAAAGTGGCTAGATGAACTGTTATAAGCCTTTAACTCAACCTCAGGGAGGGACTATATAGAGCCTTCAGGGAGAGGTAGGGGCTAGAGCCTAGAGCTAGTAGGGAGGAAAGGGACAATGTTTAGAACGTCTTGCAATCATTATAACATACAAAATTGACTCCATCATGAACTAGTCAATCACTTGGTAAGCTCAGAAAGACATGAAATCTATTTATAGGTTGAAACCATTAGGAACACATCAATATTCAATCCAAGAATAAAACAATTGAGATGTATCAACTTCCCGAGATTCAGAGATCTTGGCATTTAAGATACCCTACTTTCAGAGATATTGGCATTTGAGATACCCTATTGACCGCAATCATGCATTGCGATTAAACCGCTAGTTCGCTCTCCTCATCTCCACATCCACAATCGGAGAAGGGGAGGGCATGCCTCAACCTCACTGATAAGAAGCAAAACAGTTGTTTGTTTCTTTCCAATAGCTAGTTCGACTAGCATTCGACCTCAAAAAAGCCCTCGACTGGCATTCGACCTCACTTCCGCTGTTCTATTTATAATTGTAGTTGTAACAGGTTATGGAATGCTTATATCATCAGCTACTAAACCTTCTTAAATTCATTGGTCCATTGGGAGTTAGCCCTAACCGATTGGATGAAGCCAACAGTTACATGATTGACACCACATAATTAGGCGTTGAGTTGTCACAAAGAGGAATAAGAGGTAAGGTTATGGACCCATAGGGGTAGACAAATGGAATAATAGGTAAGTTTGTGGGCCCATAGGAATAGACAAATAGTAGAATGCTAGGCCACATATGAACTTTGTTTTTCATGTCTTACATGGCTATTTACATAGCTGTGTTGTTTTGTTTACACAAGTGTCTTATAAGTATTTTGTTTACATGATTATTAAGGTCTTTGCTTCCTTGTCATCCGCATACCAAGAAGCTATCTGTCTGCTTGAAGGAGTTATCAGTGGTACGTAAACTTTTGCTATGTTTTATGTTGTTGTTATGCAATGTTGCTTTTGTTTTTTTAGTATTTGGCTGGATAATAGTCAAATATAGGAGCTGTGTTTTTTTTTTTATGCTATGCTGCATTTTATTCTCCACCTTCAATTGCTTCTGTAACCCCCTAAATTCAATATAGATGTAATAGGATATTGTTTTAACAACCAGTAGATTTTCTATGGGAAGTGCAGATTCACCACTATGAACAGTTATATTTTTTTGGTACCTACTCATAACTCATCATCGATTGCATCGTGTAATAAAATTATGGTATATCTCATTCCCATAAAATTGTTTTCTGTGATATTTTATTTCCATTTTGTAAACTAGTTTTCAAATTGAATTTTACTCTCCTTTTTTTCCCAAGCCGTAGCCATGCAAGGCTTTTCTGTCCTCTATCTTTTGCAAATCGTTCCTAGAACTTTAGGCATGGTGCACAATCAAGAATCGTTTCTATAAATTTTGGTTATTGTGTGAAGGTTGTGAAGGACATCAACCAACATACAAACTCTGAATGGTTGTTTTCTAGAAATGGTTAAAATCATGCAGAGGTTACATTTCCAACCTTCCGGTGCATAGTTCTACCCATTTATAGGGATCATTTATTACAAATCTAGATGGTGAATAATGTTTGTTAACCAAGAACACTAGCTACTATGATATCTGAAACAATTCATGAGCTAGCTAAACCAAATTCCCTGACCTAGGGTTTAGGACTATCTGGTTTGAGTCTATCTATCAATTATAGCTTGATTATCAAATGTTATATCCTTTTTTAACGGCTCTGTTACTCTTGCCCACTTTTCTAGGTCAATAGCTTTTGGTATTGTCTGGTTTATTGGATAAAGTATTTGTACAGTTTGTCCATATATAATTGTCAATTAATATTTATAATTGTGAAAATGAAATTTGTTCAAAATTACAACACATTGTTGGATTTGATTTATTTGAGTAAAATGTAATACCTTGCATTTTAATGTGTGTGATTGATGCCATTGTTGTCCGGGTACACTTTACTCCACTTCTTATGTGTTTCTTATTTCATTTATACAGTTCTTATAACTCTAAATTAAGGGATATACAAAAAAAACAATTATATTTCATTTATACAGCTCTTCTAACTCTAAATTAAGGGATATGAAAAACCAAACAGTTATATTTCATTTATACAGATCTTATAACTCTTGTTCATTCTAGTTCTGATCAAGAGTAGGCATGGGGCACAATCAGGAATTGTTGCTAGAACTTTATGCATGGGGCACAATCAAGAATTGTTGTTAGAATTTTTGGTTATTGTGTGAAGGTTGTGAAGGACATTTAGAAGATGGAAAACAAATAAAAAGAATAGAATACCATGAATCAATCAACATACAAACTCCGAAGGGTTTTTTCCCATAAATGCTTAAAATCATGCAGAGGTTACATTTCCAACCTTCTGGTGCATAGTTCTACCCATTTATAGGAAGCATTTATTACAAATCTGCATGGTGAATAATGTTTGCTAACCAAGAACACCATCTACGATGATATCTGAAACTAACAATTCAATTTTATAACACTACCAATTCGGTGCAAGCATAATGCAATCATCTTCTACTGAGATAACATATTTGATTTAGTTCCAGAGGTCTAGATTGTTGTTGGCATTCAATGATGGATGACAACAAGGATACCCTCATTTAACTTACCTTTACCTTTCTTTATAGAACTTGTAAGAAAACTAAGCTAAACTATTAAAACTTTGTCAGTGTGTAGTCACCGTTGTCATCCCAAGTATCTACTTGTGTTGTTATTTTCTTCTCTCAGAAGGAATAATGCAATAGATGAGTAGTTTCATAGCCAAGCTGGAGGTTTTTCTTATAAATGTTAAGTTTCAATCTCAATTATTTCTCCTAAAATATGTATTCATATGAAATTTACTCCAACTGGAAGATCAATGAAAAAACAAGCCATAGCAAGAGCTTTTGACAGTGGGGACAACCAACTTCTCCAAATAGCAAGCTTTGGAACCAGCCCAAGCATGGCTTGAATTTTCCATTCAAATATATTTTCAAGCCCAGTAGGCTGTGGTAGTAAGGTATATATGACATAAATTTATCAAAATAATAATTCTAGGAATATTTCATGCCTATGCAAATTAATGAATTGCTAAAAAACTAGTTATAACTAATAAACTATGTTGCACATGTTCGAATCCTGCTTCTGACATGTTTTATGTTCATGGACCAATTAGGATTGGCCAGGAATATAAGTCTACATGGAAAATGGAATACCTACCTACTCTATGATAGAATCTACATTTTGTGATATAATGTAGCAAAAAAACTAGTTATAACTTATAAAATAACAATTAAATTTTATAACGCTAACAAGTCAGTGCAAGCATAATGCAACCATATTCTACTCAGATAACATATTTTATTTAGTTCCAGAGGTGTAGATTGTTGTTGGCATTACAGGTCAATATCGACCTAGGGTTTATGACTATCTGGTTTATGGCTATCTTTCATGAATCAGAAGTTTATTTATAGTGCTAAAATGGCTTTGGCACCTCTAATAATTTAAAAACTCTTCACCCTCTGTTGTTTGGTTTTCTTAACTATGTATCTGCAAATGGATAAAAAATTGGAAATAAATATTGGAAAGTGAGTTCTTCTTCCGCAAATGATAATATACTTCTACAATCACAATTTTGATTTTTGATACCATTGCATGCTAAGAAAAAGTTTGCCAGTGCGTAGTCACTATCGTCATCCCAGGTATCTACTCGGGTTGGTATTTTCTTCTCTCACAAGGAATAATGCAATAAATGAGTAGTTTCAAAGCCAAGATGGAGGTTTTCCTTATAACTGTTAAATGTCAATCTCAATTAGTTCTCTTAAAATATGTATTCATATGACATTTACTCCAACCTAAATATCAGTGAGAAAACAAGCAACAACAAGAGCTTTTGACAGTGGGGACGACCAACGTCTCCAAATAGCAAGCTCTGGAACCAGCCCAAGCATGGCTTGAATTTTCCATTCAAATATATTTTCAAGCCTAGTAGGCTTTGGTAGTAAGGTATATATGACATAAATTTATCAAAATAATAATTATAGGAATCTCTCAGGCCTGCACAAATTAATTGATTGCTAAAAAACTAGTTATAACTTATAAACTATGTTGCATAGGTTCGAATCCTGATTGTGACATGTTTTCTATTCATGGACAAATTAGGGCTGGTAAGGCATAGAGGTATCGGTGCAAGAATAATGGATACCCTCATTTAATTTACCTTTTCCTTACTTTATAGAACTTGCATGCAAACTAAGCCAAAGTATCAAAATAGGTCAATATCAATTTGAATCTGTAGTTCATGAGCTAGCTAAGCCAGATTCCCTGACTTAGAGTTTAGGAATATTTGCTTTATGGATATGTGTTCTATTAAAGCAATATTTTTTTGTACGAGATCTATTGCTCAAACTTCTTCAATAAAATTCTCAAGAAAAGAAGTGGGTTTTCCTAGTTGGGCTCCCAGGAAAAAATTTATTGTGTTCCAGTGTGTTAGTTTTCTTTATCTCTGCATATTATTTTATTTCAGCTACTTATCTATGGTAGAGAAATTATGTTTCTTAATGAAAATAAGTTAGTTTTTAGATTGTTCATTATATCAGCTGCAAAATTTCAAGGATCTTCTACAAATAATATTTTGAGGGAAGTATAAATGTTCCAAAGTCCTGTGGCTTTAGCATTTTCACTGCTCCCATGGGTCTTCCAGGTACCCTTCCAGGCCCTTACACAACAAAGGTACCTGACTTGACAGTCTCCAACAACCAAGGTCACATCCCATATTAGCCCTTATCTAAATTGGCCAAGGATGTTTAAGAGTCTTGCAGCTCCAAGAGTTCCACTTCCCTCACAAGTCTTCCAAGTACCGTTACAAGCTCTTATCTAAGGACTCTTGTCCCTCTCTTTTAAGTGTGCAAATGAATAAGGGAAACACCTTTTTATAGACTTGGTGTCCCCTTTATATTATACTATACTTTTATATTATGATGCCCTTTTTTTGTGGAGTCTCAGTCCCCCATACTCTTTTTGTAACACAGTCTGCAGCAAAATGATAGGTCAGCTAGGACATTGTTATGATCATCACATAGACGCTTTGGCCTTCAACTCGTACGAAAGCTTTCTCACTAGCCTAATACATTATACATGCATATATAGGCATGAAAGCCTCCATGTAACTCAAGTCACCAGTCTAATGCTATCAGTTCTAAAAATTAAGCACTACTATGGCCTATAACATTATTTTTGTTTCACTGATTTCTAACCCTAGATTCAAGTTGCATTCCTTCTCTATGAAATGTTTACCCAATCCTCAATCCTGAAAATTTTGAATACTCTCTCCGAAGCACTAGGAAAAGGATTCCTTTTGGAAAAAACTATTATTTAGGCATTGAAAGTGGATTTGGTTGTTTGAAAATTTCGCTACAGCTTTTCTAACTTATAGATCCTTGTGTATAATTTGTTTTAACTTAAACATATATAAGCAAAATGATGAGCTAAGAGGTCAATTCTCTTGAGAAGACTCTAATTAACTATGATCAAGATCCCACCACATTCAAGAACAAAAAGGTGTTAATCAATAAAAAACATAGGGAAAAATATCTCTAATGTCACACAAATAATATATGGGAGAGCCTTGCCCTCTTTCCCCGGATCATGTTCTTCGTTAAGGGCATAAAATTTCAACCAGATAAAACGTAAACCTATGCTCAAAAGTGAATAAGAATATGTCCATTGGCTAGATTGTTTCTCCACAAGTACATCAGCTAAATAACTTGAGAGTTAATTGACAAAAATGTTGACTAGGACAGATTCAACATCCTCTCCCACTGTTATTGTGCCTTTAAAGTAGTTGAATTTTTAGCATACCTAAAAAATTATTCATCAATCACATTGTTCCTCCATGAAGTGATATGGCTAAGCAATACTAACATTTCTTCAACTAGCCTATTTTCTTCTTGCATCTTTATCATTTGTGCCGAGTGAGCTAATTAGAACACTATAAGTCCTAAAGTTTGGCACTAGAAACAATAAAGTGGTCTGGCTTCATTCTCGTTTGTAGCATTTGGCCCAATTTTTCCAACTACTCCATATCATGTAGCATAAACTCGAATATGTATTTATGTATATTTTATTGAGCAACTCGACATTAAGCTTCCTAGGAATGGTGTTCACAATGGGCACTTTGTAGGTCCATGATCCATCTGATACAACCTTCCCATTCTCGTCAATGACAAATTCTTCTTTCATGAGGACTCTAATTTCTTCCACAAAAGAACCTTTAATATTTCTCTATGTACCATTTCTAGGAGCTCATGCAAATCCACATGCAAAATGATCCACCTACAAAAATATCTCACCTATATGTACTGCATGTACTTGAAGTTCCCATATCATAAAAATCATTAAAGAAGGTGCTTTCCTTATTGAAAATTGACAATGTGCAAGTTATTTTGCAGTGGATAATATAATGCATAAATTAATGTTGAATTATTTCTTGCTGCCATTTCTAACCCATAGGAAGAATCCTATTTGACCAAGACTTATTCATATTTATGCCATTTTTCTTACTATGCCCTGGAGCAGGCCTATCTAATATTGAAAAGTGTCTAATGTGCTCCCTTTTTTTATATCCCCTGAAAAGAATTACTAATTAGAAGTAACACCAATGCTCCCTCTCTTGTCTTAATCATTTAAGTCACTTATTTGTTCTCTTGATGACAGGATACATGAGTCATAAGGGGCCTCACAAGTAGTGTATATAAATTTCCAATTTCCAGCTGATTCTATTAACACCATCATTATAAATGTTTCACACACAAAGAATGGATATTTCAAATATTACTCTTCCATGGGATAAATGTTGCATTGATACTAAAGTTAAAAAAAAATCAATACCTGCATGCTATTGTCCCCTCAATTGGAAATGAGACCAAATATGCTGAAGCCTAGTGGGGTCTATATAAATTATAATCTGATGTAGGGGAATGGAATAGATCAATAGCCACATGTTATTGTCCTCTCAATTTGAAATGAGACCAAATGTGCTAAAGCCTTAGTGGGGTCTGATAAGAAGGTCATATTCATGGTATTTGGGATATTTATTGTACTCAATAGAAGAAGATGCTGAGTGCAACTAATTTCTCTAGAAATCCAAATTGATTATTGTGTTGTTTTACTATTTTGTGCATCTCCACTTCAATTTGACCCTATTTGTCCAATATGAACCTCCTCTCTTCATAATCCAGAGTATTCAGCCATCCACAGTCATGAGTGTTGACATGTTTAGAGTTGAAGCAGTCCAACATACTAGCTCGGATAAGGATGATAATGTCAATAGTAACAAATTTGGTTTCCATTCGTGCTAGCTAGATTTGTAGGGGCAAGGCCTCTGCCTAAAGCTTTAGTTAGTTCCATTTCACATCAATGATTAGGAACTGTTGAGTCCCGAATTTGTATCTTTTCCATACACTTTTCCATACCTTTTTCACTCACCTAAACCTCCCAAATTGTCAATATCATGTGCAAAAGGGTATCTAACATGGTTTTTAATTATGTTTTTGTGTTTGCTATTTGATCTAGATTTTGTTCATACAGCTGCGGAATCTTGCCACTTTCCGCAGCTGCTGCAACTTTCCGCAGCTATTTTGTAAAACTATATGCTACAGGTGTCTACAAGGGAAACGAGCCACATGCGCAGGCTAGGAATGACGTGGACATGGTTCGTGTCCTATTTGTTCAAGCAAACTCGTCCAAAGAAGCCGCGGTCAAAAGCGTCCACATGGAAGTCAACCATGGAGTTTCATGTCGGCCGGACTCTGTTTCGTGGCACATAAAGATCCATACGGCCGTTTCTAAGCCTGCGGAGGTTAAATCGATATCCGTGCAGCTCGGAGTCGAATGAAAGCATCCACCTTCATAGATTCATACTTTCCAACACAGCCATACTCCTATATCCGTTGACGTAGTGGTCTACGTGCTTCCCACCAGCATGAACTTTAGGAGACAGTTACAGTTTGTTGTTATATATAGTGCGTTTGCATACGCATATGAAGTTAGTTGATGTTCGTGAATGTAGTCTCTGTTATCTTTTAGTCTGCTCTGTAGTGATTACGCTGCACTTGTGCCGTAACATTACTATTCTGTAATGAACTACTTTTTAAATATGAGAAGACTCTGTTTTTCAACTTAATTCGTGTTTGAGGACCGTTACCAAGGCTGTGTAGAGGGCCCCTGCTCAGCTAAGGTTTTGTGTATTAGTGTATATTTCTCATTTCATTTCTTTTAAAATCATTGTATCATAATCCATCCATATGTTCATATTTTGCAAGTTGTTTCATTTCTGTTTATACATTTCCATAGTTTCCATTTCATTTCTGTCTTTCATGTTTTATGATTGTTAATCACTGATCAGTGTTCTTGTGCAGGTTTTAGATAGACAGCCTGGGCATTTTTATAGCATTTTGACTAATGACATGAAACTAACATCGTTCTGCTACTAGTTTTCTTTTCATAGCTTTTGTTTAATTTCAGTCTTGCTTTGTTCATTTCAGTTTTGCTTATCTGCTTTAGTAGTTAAATTTAGATATATTAAGCTGCTCATAGCATCTTCAGTTGCCTCCGAAAGCCACAACTGGACTGATGGTGAGGGACTGCATTATGAAATGTGTAGTTTAGTATTAGTTTCTTTTTTGCAAATTTAGATATATTAAATCATGCATGACATCTTCGGTTGCCTCCGAAAGCCACAGCTGGACTGATGGTGAGGGATTGAATCATGAGTGTATGGTTTAGTATTAGTTTACTTTCTGCAAATTAAATATCAGTTACTCATGTTGTTTATGATTACTTCCGAAAATCATAGCTGGACTAATGATGAAGGGTCAGAAGATAAATTGATGTAATCTGATTTAGATTTATTTTGTTGCAATTTTGAATTTTCTTAAGCATAGTTTCTTTTGTGTTTAGTTGGCAGCAAGAATAGTTTGGTTTTCATGTTCACTAGTTTACTGTTTTGATTCATTAGATTAGCAGCACCTTTTCATTTCAGCAGTACACTTTTACTTTCTTTCAAGTCTTGTCATTGTAATTTTCAATTTGCTTTTTAAAGTTTCAAGTTGGTAAATCATTATAGGGGATATCACTTCCTTGAACAAATATAACCAAACTTGTTTTCATCTTAGAATTTTTATTTCACCTTAGAAAAACCAAAAACGACAAAAAGTTAAGAAATAGGTTATCTTGCACATATAGTGCGCCGCACTTCATCAGCTTACGATTCCCGGATTGACAAATTAAATGCAGCAATTTAGGACACACTAAATCGACCAAACATTTTGGCGCCGTTGCCGGGGAAGTGTAACTAGGTAGCCAATTTCTTAAAAAAAAAAAAACATAAAATCATAAAAGAAGGGAAAACTTGATAACTTCTTGAAGTATGCTCTCCTCTTGCACCTAGTGTGATCTGGAGGATCAGAAAAAAGAGTTATTGGTTTAGTAATTTCTTAAGTATGCTCTCTTCTTGCACTTAGTGTGATCTGGAAGATCAGAAAGAGAATTATTAGCCCAACTTTTTTTTTAAAAATAAAAAATGACATGCATAGAGCAAGAGATTCTAGGGGAAGGTTTATAGCTAAAGCCAAGAGTTCGATTTTCATAACTCCATCTTCTTCAAGGCATAGACCAAATTCACCACCATCTACCCCTAGCCTTAAGACTCTTGGAAGTCAAGGAACAACTGAATTAGAGGATTCTCCTATACCACCTTCTAAAACCCACTTAGAAAACAAAGAGACTTTCTCTCATCCTTCCTTGGTAGAAGAACTAGAGGACTATAAGGACTCTAAAGAAACTATCATGGCAGAGGAAGTAATAAATAGAGGTGGAGGTAGAAGAGGAGGAGACAATGGAGATAACAATGGTGAAGGAAATGATGGTAGAAATAGGGACAATTTGCTTGGATTCCCTATAGTTGATGAGGAAACTCATGCAACAATGAAAAATATCTCACCATCTGTTCTCCCTAACTTTTATGGATTGCGAAGTGAGGATCCCGAAACATTTCTGTTTGAGTTTGAAGTTGTGTGCCGAACTTATGACTATATGGAAGATTCTCAAAAACTCAAACTGTTTCCTTCAACATTGAAGGGATCTGCTTTGAAATGGTTCATGGGATTAGCCACTCAATCTATCAGGACTTGGAATGAAATGAAACAAACATTTTTTGATAGATACTTGGACTATTGTATGCCCACCAATCACAAGGATGAGGTATTCAAAATGATGCAAAAAGAAGATGAAAATTTGGAAGACTTAATTGAAAGATTTCAATACAACTTGAAAAGAGCAAAAATGAGCAACTTAGATAATGAAACCTTGAAAGCCCTCCTATTAAAAGCCATTAGAGATGAATGGATAGACATTTTAAACATGATGGGAAAAGGAGACATCTCTCAACTTCCATTTCATGATATAACAGAACTATGTATCCATCTCTCAAGGGGAAAATCTAAACCTGGAAAAGGGCCTAGGGATTCTTCTCTTATTAGGGCTAACAAATCTGCAACTGGATCAGTAAGTAGGGCAGAGATTGGTAATATGCTTGATGATTTTAAAACTGATATCTTAGGGAGTCTTAGTGAACAACTAGACACCCTTAAAATCCAAAACAAGCAAAAAGCAGAAACAGATGCTTTAGCCATCTTTTGTCCGAAATGTAGAAAGAAACATGCTTTAAGGGAATGTCCCTTGGATGCAAAATTTGTAGAAACATGTATGATTTGCTCAGAAAATCATGAGATCAAGGATTGTCCTTCAATCCCTGGACTCAAAGCCGTTTTTCAAGAAGATCCAAATTCAATAGAATCTCTCTGTTTTGTCGCAAGGAGACCTTGGCAGGGACAACAATCTCAAGGGTTTAATAACCCTATGAATCTTCAAACCCCACCAAATTGGACTCCTTGGCAACAACCTTGGCCCCAACATCAAAATTCATATCAGCCATGGGTACAAGGGATGTAAAATCCTTATGGGAGATTTGCTCAATTTTATCAATATCCTCCATCTTTTCAAAATCAACAAGCTCCACAATTTCCAAGCCAAAATCCACAACTTTCATTGCCATTTCCACAACAACAACCTTCTCAACAAAATACAAATCCTCAACTCATGCTCCCATACCAATAGAAGACAAATCAACTTCCAGCTCAGCCATTGCCAAATCCTAACAATAAGAATCCTCAAACTACTTATGTGGTAGAAGGACAACAATTTTCTACCTATATGATTGTTCCTCTCAACGATGTACAACTCAGATCTGGTAGAGTTTTAGAAAAACCTTCTATAGACATTCAAGAGCAAGATACCTCTGAAGAGGACTCTCTTCAAGTCAATAAGGGTTTTGAGGAAGAATCTCTTTAAAATTCAAAAATTCAAAAAGAAAAAGAAAAGCTAACATCCACAACTCCTATAGTTGAGCAACCTGTATCTTCATCTACACCTCCTTTTCCGGAAAGACTACAAATTGATAAGGGGGTGGAGAAACAAATCTTGTTGCCTAACTATGACTTTCTAGATGAATTGAAGAATGTTTGTATCAAGATTCCATTGCTACAAGCCATTCGAGAAATTCCTATTCTAGCAAAAACCATAAAGGAGTTGAGTTTCAAAAGACCAGGAAAGAAGCTAAAGGACACAAGAAGAATCCACCTGGTAGGAAAGATTGCAGACATTATGATGGGAAAAATTACCATGCAGAAGTATGTAGATCCAAGAAGTCCAATTGTCAAGACACATATAAATGGGATAGAAATTCCAAACACATTGATTGACTTAGGGGCTTCTATCAACATTATGAGTAGACAGACTATGGACCAGCTAAAACTTCCTAACCTTCTTTTTACACCTACTTTACTGCAACTTGCAGATCGATCAATTATTAAACCAGATGGTGTATTAGAAGATATTTCGGTCTCCTTAGATTCTTGGGAATATCCAGTAGATTTTATGATTTTGACTCCCAAGAGTAATCTAGGAGGGCACCCACTTATCTTAGGAAGACCTTGGCTAGCCACAGCTGATGCTTTCATTAGTTGTAGATCTGGGGATATGTACATTTCTAATGGTAATTCGACAAATAAATTCAATTTGTATCCTCCAACAAAAGCAATCACAGAAGTAGGAGACAATGAATGGGTTGATGATGAGGACACTATACAACCTGTCTTTACCATTTCTGAAATCAGTGAGGATAGTCAAATTCCGAACACATTAGAAAATTTTGAGACATCTTCAGAATATGACCCCACACAATTTCAGTTGGAATCTGACATAGAATATTTATCATCAAGACAAATGTCTCTTTACTCTATGGAAGAGTTTGGTAATTCTACTATTGAGATTTTTCCAGAAAAGACATTGAATATCAACAAACATTTGGAGAAATCACAACAAGAAGAACTAACCAGAATCTTGCAAAAACATTCTACCGCATTTGCATGGGAGTATACTGACATGAAGGGTATTGATCCTAAGACTTGCATCCATCATATCTATATTGAGGAAAACAGTAGACCAATCAGACAACCTCAAAGAAGGATGAATCCAAATCTTAGGGAGATAGTGAAAGAAGAGCTCCAAAAACTTTTCAATGTAAACTTCATTTATCCAATTTCAGATAGCCGATTGGTTTCTCCTTTGGTTATAGTACCTAAAAAGAATGGTAAATGGAGGGTATGCATTGATTACAGGGAATTGAACAAAGCAACTTTGAAGGATCACTTTCCTTTGCCTTTTATTGATCAGGTATTAGATACATTAGCAGGTAAAAAGTACTTTTCATTTTTGGATGGTTTTAGTGGCTATAATAAAATTCAGGTAGCACCTAAAGACCAAGATAAGACCACATTTACTTGTCCATGGGGAACTTTTGCCTACCGAGTGCTTCCTTTTGGGTTATGTAATGCACCAGCAACATTCCAAAGAGCAGTACTAGGAATTTTTTCTGATCTAATCCATGATTGTGTAGAGGTTTATATGGATGATTTTACAGCTTATGGTAATTCATTTGAAGAGGCATTAGAAAATTTGGAAAAAGTTCTCATAAGATGTAAAGAAACAAACCTTTCATTAAGCCATGAAAAATGCTTTATGATGTTTACTGAAGGGATTGTTTTAGGACATCATATTTCGGGAGATGGGATTAAGGTTGATAGATCGAAAGTTGAAGTCATCTCCAAGTTAACTATTCCAAATTGTCAAAGAGATGTTAGAATTTTTCTAGGATTTACTGGTTATTATAGAAGATTTATAGAAAACTTCACTAAAATAGCATCTCCACTCTTCAAATTGCTTACAAAAGACTGTGAATTTAATTGGGATCCTGATTGTCAATCAGCTTTTGAAACTTTGAAAACAAGAATATCTGAAGCACCTATTTTGAGAGGACCAAATTGGAAACTTCCTTTCCATATTTCTACGGATGCTTCAGATACATCTCTTGGAGCTGTGTTGGGTCAAAAATATTTAATTCCTTATGCCATTTATTACACCAGTAAAAATTTGACTCCCACAGAGTTGAACTATACTGTGACTGAAAAAGAGTTTTTAGCTGTTGTTCATGCAATTAATAAGTTTAGACATTACATAACAGGCTATGAAACTTTTATTCATACCGACCATTCTGCAATTAGATATTTAATGAACAAACCTGTTACTAATGGCAGAGTGACAAGATGGCTCTTACTTTTGCAAGAATTCAATATTATTGTGTTGGATAGACCAGGAAAACAGAATACAGTAGCTGATTTCTTGTCTAGGATTCAAAATACTAAAGAAGATTCTCCTGTAGAAGATAAGTTTCCTGATGAATATTTGTTTGCAGTAACTATTAAGACCCCTTGGTATGCAGATATTGCTAACTATTTGGTTACAGGGAAACTACCTTCACATTTATTTCCAAGAGAAAAACGAAAAATTATTCAGGAGAGTTCAAGATATTTATGGATTTCTAACGAATTGTTTAAAACAGGGCCAGATCTTGTGATCAGAAGATGTGTCAGGGAAGATGAAATGCCTGATATTCTTAAGGCATGTCATGATGAACCATGCGGCGGACACTTTGCGGACAAAAGGACGGCCTATAAAATCCTTTCCTTGGGATATTATTGGCCTTCTCTCTTCAAAGATGAAAAACAATATGTCAAAAGGTGTGATAGCTGCCAAAGAGTAGGGAAACCTACCCTTTCAAATGAAATGCCATTGCAAACACAGGTACTCATTGAACCCTTTGAAAAATGGGCTTTAGATTTCACTGGACCTATTAATCCACCATCTAAGCAAAAGAAGTATATATTGGTTTGTACTGATTATGTTACTAAATGGGTATAAGCCAAAGCATTAGTATCTGCTACTGAAAATTCAGTTGTTCATTTTCTTTATGAGGATATTTTTACTCGCTTTGGTGTTCCAAGAGAAATTGTAACAGATCGGGGGAGCCAATTCACATCAAATTTGGTGGAGAAGTTGATGGAAGAATACAAAATCAAGCACAGAAGATCTACTCCTTACCATCCACAAGCAAATGGTCAAGTGGAGTCCACAAACAAAGTTCTTAAAAGTATCATCACCAAAACTGTTCATCTACATAGAAGAGATTGGGCAGAAAGGCTTCCAGAAGCCTTGTGGGCCTACAGAACTACATGGAGGAATACAACAGGACATTCTCCCTATGAACTTGTTTATGGGAAAGAAGTCTTGCTCCCCATTGAGTTCGAAGTCAAGACCTTCAAGATAGCAGTTCAGTTGGGGATGGACTTATCAGAAGCCCAAAAGCATAGAATGGAGCAGTTGAATGAGCTAGATGAGATCAGACAAGAAGCAATTCTAAGAACTGATCTAGTTCAATATCAAAGAACTAAATGGCATGACAAATATATCAAGGAGAAGAAGTTTCAAGAAGGAGATTGGGCATTGTTATTTGACTCCAAGTTTAAATATTTTCAAGGGAAATTTCAGACTCATTGGCTTGGGCCATATGAGATTGACAAGATCTTTAACAATGGAGCTGTAAGAATCAAGACCATTGATGAGTTTCAAACTCCTCTTTCAGTGAATGGCCATAGATTGAAAGTTTATCATAAGCCACTCTCTAAAGAGGATTTTGTCAAGTTGTTTCAAGAAATTTCTGCAATCAGGCTGGTACAGAAGAATTCTTCTTCTTCACCAGCCTAGCTTTTGTTTTTCAAGTTAAAAAAAAAAAAAAATAAATAAATAAATAAATAAATAAAGAAAGAAAAAAAATGGTATAAGCCTGAAAACCAATCATTGATTGGCAGTCTTATACAGAAAATATGGGGTGAAAATCAGGGACACCTGACACTCTATATTTTCCAAAAAAAAATCTTTCTTTCATTTCATTTCATCTCACCACCCACTCCATTTCATTCCACTTCATTTCATTTCATTTCATTTCATTTCACTTCATTCCACTTCATTTCATCCATTCCATCAATAAAAATATTTTTTATGACCATTTCCACCTGGTCATCTGTCATTTGTTCATTTCTATTCAACCAAGTAATAGCTGTGTCAGTTTCCGCAGCTGACATCTGTTTCCGCAGCTGACTCCAGTTTCCGCAACCAGAAGCAGATTTCGCAGCTACTACTCTGCTTTCAAAGAGAATGTACAGTTAGTTGTTATTTCCATAATTATGAAATAAAATGCAGGAGAGAGAATCAATGGAACATTCAAGACACCAATGGAGATCAATCAGTTGAAGACCAAGGGCAAAAGCAAGGATTCCAAAGGTATGAATAAAGTTTATTTCAAATAGTATTGAAAAACACATTTTTATATAGTTTTAAACTATGAGCTCTACCCATAACGCGCAATGATTATATTGACAGTCCCGTAACCTTCCACAATCTCCATGTTATCCTCTTGCATTTATTCACAAACGGTTTCATCATTGAAATTCCGATTCTCACTCATGTTCCAATATCCCACCGTAGATAATGAGACGTATTTGAGTTGACAAAGGACTCTTACAGGCCGCATAACTTCATAATCATTGATTGAAACGTGTTCATATTTATTACACAGCCACCAAAATTCAAAACGCGGCCGAATGCATTATACTTTGTTAACCTCTTTGTCGTGTCTCTGTCGTGTTTACAAAACCCCACTCTACTCATTCTCACTCCCTGTTTCACTCCATTTTGTTCCTTTTGCTCATTCTCACTCCCGTATATCTACCCACAGTCTTACTCCATTCCGTTTATGGTGCTCATTTCCATTCTATGATACATTCCCACAGTCATTGTGCTCGATCCTGTGTATTCAGTCATTCCATTTCCACTTAAACCCTCACAGAGGCAAACTTGTGAAGCACAGAGAAGTGAAATGGGAAAATTATTAAGGGCAGAGCCGGAAGGACCGAAATTTATAGAGGGATATCCACAAGCAAAAGAGATGTTGAGAAAAGCTAAATGGCTGCGTTTTATTCAAAAATTCAGGGGTTACCACAGAGAGGTTACAAAAGCGTTTGCAAGATCATTTGATGGCTCGGAAGCAGAAGTTGGAGACCTCAAGTTTTTGGTCAATGAAGCATCAATAGCAACAGCCACAGAGCTTCTTCAAGAAGGAGAACGTTGGTTCAAAAATAAAAGTATCAGTGATGAGGCATGGAGAACAATCCTACGAAATCAAGGTATGGATATCACTGTTTTTAAAAGAGGAATCCATGTGCATGCAATAAAAGAAGAATGGGCCACTTTACTACTAATTGTTCAGAAATTTATTACATGTGAAGGCCGTTTTGGGTCTATGTACATGTACCATACTAGGCTATTGATGAATTTTCTTGAAAACCAAACTCTCAATCTTCCTTATTTTCTATTCAATAGCTTAAAGAAAATGGTTGTGATTGTTCAAAAACACTTGGGAGATGTAGAGCCTCATCTTTATCACCACGGCCTTATAAAAATTCTGATTGAAAAGGAGCTAAAGGAAAGAAAAGATACATGGGAACAATTCCTAGTTAGAAAATTCTTTGAAGAACCTCAGGAAATTCCTGAAGGTAGTTCAATTAGAAGGAGTAGAAGAAAGAGAATGAATGTTGAAACCCAAATTGCTCCTACCCAGGAAATTCCCGCAGCTAGCACAGCAAAAAGAAGTAGAAGGAAAAGAACAATAGATGAAATCCAAAATACTTCTACTACTACTATGAAAAAAACTGATAGGGAAGAGAGATTGGTAAAAAGGAAGAAGAAGGAAATTAAAGCTAAGAAGCCAATAATACCAAAAGGGAAAGAAATTATTGAGGCTGTCCATAAAACTCCTTCTTCTGAAGAAGAAGATCACCAAATACTATCTGAAAGATTAGTTTATCTTCAAAAACAGTCATCTATATCCAAGAAGGCAGAGACAGGAAAACAAGAACAAAAGGGTAGTGTACCACAGCATGTGAGGAGAAGCAGCAGGCTTAAGGGAAAATTGAGAAAAACACAAATTAATGGTCCTCATTTCATTGATTTGGGTGAGGAGACATCTGAACAGTCTCCAACTGACCATAGTCCATTTCAGTCAGTTAGTGAACCTGACTCCTTTCACTCCCAATCAGACAATGAGCATACTCCATCTTATTCTCAGCAAAATATTGATGTAAGCCCTCCTCGGCCAGATTTTGAACATAATTCTCCCTTGCAGCATTTTGGGGACAGCCCAATGAAAATGACACCGGAAGTAGATCCCAAGCAGCAGGAGGTATATGACTATATAGAATCCTTGGAAAAGGCAGCCACAGGTCCAACTACCTCTTCCATTCAGCCTCATACATTGCAGGATGATTTAGTTCAGTCATTAAAACAGGAAATTTTTGAGCTGGAGCTTTTAAATCGACACATCAAAAATGAAAATGAAACACCGAAAGAGCAAGGCAAACTGGACAAAATCATCCATGATAATACTATGTTACATTTGGGTATTTGGCAAAAGAAGAATAAGAAATTAAAAAGGAAATGCCAAAAATTGAGCAGAGCACTTGTGAATATCAATTTTAGGTGCTTAATGAAGAAACCCAGAATGATGGCAGTACCAAAGAAGAAGAGAAGGGGGTTGGATGTGCTGGCTGAAGTATCAAGGCACATGAACTGAACAAAGAGTATCAAAATTTTGGTTGCATGAGGACATGCAACACCTTCATAGTGGGGGTATGTTGAGTCCCAAATTTGCATCTTTTCCATACATTTTTCCATACCTTTTTCACTCACCTAAACCTCCCAAATTGTCAATATCATGTGCAAAAGAGCATCTAATATGGTTTTTAATTATATTTTTGTGTTTGCTATTTGATCTAGATTTTGTTCATTCAGCTGCGGAATCTTGCCACTTTCCGCAGCTGCTGCAACTTTCCGCAGCTATTTTGTGGAACTCTATGCTACAGATGTCTACAAGGGAAACGAGCCACATGGGCAGGCTAGGAATGACGTGGACATGGTTCGTGTCCTATTGGTTCAAGAAAACTCGTCCAAAGAAGCCGCGGTCAAAGGCGTCCACATGGAAGTCAACCATGGAGTTTCATGTCGGCCGGACTCTGTCTCGTGGCATATAAAGATCCATACGGCCGTTTCTAAGCCTGCGGAGGTTAAATCGACATCTGTGCAGAGCTCTGGAGTCGAATTCAATCATCCACCTTCCGTAGATTCACTTTCCAACACGGCCATACTCCTATATCCGTGGACGTAGTGGTCTACGTGCTCTCTGCCATCATGAACTTTCAGTTACAGTTTATTGTTATATATAGAGCGTTTGTCTCCTTTACATAAAGTTTGTGTGAGTTGTTGGTTTGATAGTTAATGTTAGGTGAATCATTATTCATCGACCACTTTTTTAGCGGCCGTTAGCTCTTCGCCTTTCCATTAACACTACCAGAAATAAATGAGCGTTGTTAATCCAATCATTCTGTTTTTCAACAATTGACTGTTTGAGGATCGTTACGCAGAGGCATTGTAGGGCCCCACCTTCTCAGCTAAGGTTTTGTGTATTAGTGTACATTTTTCATTTCATTTCTTTTAAAAGTCATTGTATTATAATCCATCCATATGTACATACTTTGCAGTTGTTTCATTTCTGTTTATACATTTTCATAATTTCCATTTCATTTCTGTCTTTCATGTTTTTATGATTGTTAATCACTGATCAGTTTTCTTGTGCAGGTTTTACGTAGACAGCCCGGGCATTTTTATAGCATTTTTATAGCATTTTGACTAATGACATGAAACTAACATTGTTCTGCTGCTAGTTTGCTTTTCATAGCTTTTGTTTAACTTCAGTCTTGCTTTGTACATTTCAGTTTTGCTTATCTGATTCAGTAGTTAAATTTAGATATATTAGGCTGCTCATAGCGTCTTCAGTTGCCTCCGAAAGCCAGTATTTGGTGATGGTGAATTTGCATTATGAAATGTGTAGTTTAGTATTAGTTCTTTTTCGCAAATTTAGATATATTAAAAGTTTGCTCGCAAGCGTCTTGATTTATCACGAAAACCCCGACAGACGATGATGAGAACATTATGAAATGTGTAGTTTAGTATTAGTTTCTTGCGAATTTAATTCTGTTAAAATCATGCGTATACGGTTACTCAACTCATGCGACGTCGAAGTTGAATCATGAGTGTATGGTTTAGTATTAGTTTACTTTCTGCAAATTAAATATCAGTTACACAATTTGTTTATGATTACTTCCGAAAGTCATAGCTGGTCTAATGATGAAGGGTCGGAAAATGAATTGATGTAATCTGATTTAGATTTATTTTGTTGCAATTTTGAATTTCCATAAGCATAGTTTCTTTTGTGTTTAGTTGGCAGCAAGAATAGTTTGGTTTTCATGTTCACTAGTTTACTGTTTTGATTCATTAGATTAGCAGCACCTTTTCATTTCAGCAGTACACTTTTACTTTCTTTCAAGTCTTGTCGTTGTAATTTTCAATTTGCTTTTAAAGTTTCAAGTTGGTAAATCATTATAAGGGATATCACTTCCTTGAACAAATATAACCAAACTTGTTTTCATTTTAGAATTTCCATTTCACCTTAGAAAAACCAAAAACGACAAAAAGTTAAGAAATAGGTTATCTTGCACATATAGTGCGCCGCACTTCATCAGCTTACGATTCCCGGATTGACAAATTAAATGCAGCAATTTAGGACACACTAAATTGACCAAACAGGTTTCATACCCCAAATTAACAAACTGGGTCCCACCAATAAAATGGTCCTGTGAGTTTATTCCTGCACGTTTTCCACTCTAAAATCATTGAGATGGATGAAAAATAATATAATTATCTAATATATATTTCATCTCACCATTTTGGGAGACTTTTGGTCCCCAAAATATTATATTATGTGAGGTAAGGAAATTTTTACTCCACCTTCTCTCGGGTGTACCATTTAGCTTTCCTTATAAGTTGTCCTTTCAACCCAATCTTCCAAAGTTCATGCTACCCATTTCTCGTAGTTCTAGACCTCTTTTACAAAATTGTATCCTCTTTCAACTCTATCTATGTATCTGGTGTCAAATCCGCTATAGAAGTTAGTACATGTTCCTCTTCCTGATATAGCATGGAAGGCTCATAGAGTTTCATATACTCCACATTCACCGAAATGTGCATGTATAGGGTTAGACTTAGTCTATAGCCATTATCTCCCACCTTTTCTAGAATCTAAAAATGACCATACCACAAAGCCTTTATTTTCTTACTAGGACATTATAGCCTCTCCTTGTTCAAATGTAACCATTCTTTGCCCCCCACCTTGAACAAATTCTTTGCTCTTTGTCGATCATGTTTGGCATTATGTTGTTCCTATGACTTTTGTAGTGTTTCATATGCATGTATATAGATCTACCTTAACTTCTCAACAATTTTTTTTATCCCTCAATACATCCCATATAAGATGCTCTAATATCCAAAGGTGAAGGTGTAAAATATCCAAAACAAGTTTCAAATGAGGAATTACTAGTAGAAATGTGGAATTATCTGATATACGTGTGTAGTCTATGTACCATATTTTCATCACAGGTCTTCAAATGCTTTTGATTGTAGACCCCCAAAAGATGCAACAAATTCATGTTGACTACATTTGTCTTCCCATCTATTTGTACATGGAATGTTATAAACCTATTTAACTTTTTTTCCATCTTCTCCCACAAGGTAGTCCAAAATGCACTATGAAATAATATGTCCATGTCTGAAATGATGCTCCTTAGTATTGCAAAGTGCACATAGACCTATCCAAAAGATATGTTTGTTTCTTCTTGCATATTGATGGTCTTTTCAGGGCATTAGAACACAAACCTTGTTGAACCTCTTAACTACCATGAACGTGTACTCATGCCCCTTCCTGGTTGTTGGTAAACTTCCCACAAAGTCCATGGAAATGCTTTCCCAATGATGAATTGGTACATGCAAGGGATGATATAAACCATGTTTCATGTTACTAGGCTTGTTGGTACAACAAAGCATGCATCATTTTATGAACCTATCTACAGCTCCTCGTATCTTGGGCCAATACACATACCTCTCCAAGTTGGCCATTGTCTTCCCTACACTAAAGTGCCCTACAACCTTGGAGGTGTGGGCCTCTCTAATCAGTTGCAACCACTCAGCTTTAGGAATACATAACTTATCCAACTTGTAGAGTAGCATGTCCTACTAGATATGGTGGTCAATTGTTTCGTCACCATTGTGCACATGACTCTAGCTTCATGACTACTGAAACACCTCCTTGAAGTCCTCATCCTCTAAATATGCCTCTTTTTACACATCATTGGTGAATGACTCCATGTGCATTAGAGTTCCCAAATTTGTGATCTTTGATATGGGTGGCCTTAAAAGCATGTCAACCAACTTGTTTTTGTTTCCCTTATTTTACTATATCACTAAATGAAACTACAGTAGAAAGCCCATCCAGTTGTAATACATAGTCCTTTGTAGCTTACTCTAAGCCAACAAATATTGTAGTGGTCGGTGATCTGTGTGGATTAATGTCTTCTTTCCTATTAAATAGTGTTTCCATTGCTTCATAGCATGCACTAGGGCATGAAACTTCTTTTCCTAGGTAGGGTAGTTAAGAAATACCCCATGCAACGTTGAATAGCACCCCGTCAACATCAATACTCCATTTTCCTCTAGATGCTTAGGTTCCCTACACTTTATCGTTTTACTTCTTACTCCTCATGTTTTCCCATCTCGGCTATTGATAGGTTCCTTTTAGATTTTATCTTTAGTTCTGTTTACTTGTTGTCTCAGACTCTGCAATCTCCAAATACTGCCCAGTTTTTTTTTTGTTGCTGGTTTCTCCCATGGTGGGGTAACACAATCCTTTTGCATTCTCATATTTTGGATAGTCAGTTAAAGCTCATTTTGACAGTTAATGACTCTATTCTTTATTGTCTCTAGTCTCGTCTCCAAGATGATAGGATAAAGACAGTAAACTTAGTAAATTTAACGTAAATATTTGATATTTCAATATAAAACCGACTTTGAAAAAGGATTTGTCTACTGAGGTAGAGGAATTTCCCAGACAGCCAAAAATGACCAAAATCCGGGTAAAACAAATTTAAGAAATATTGTAGTGGCAATGTTTGAATCATGTTTTTTATAGTATAAATGGATTCGACACCATCAAAAATCTCTAAGACACCCAAAAGCTTGAAGTTTAGTAGCTATAACCTGGATTTACAAAAATCCTTGCCAAATTTTATTAAAATATTACCAAAATTCCTATAATTTTGAAAGAAAAAAACTATTTGATTAGACTACAACTTTATATATATATAATAAAAATTTAAAATTATATTAAAAAATTATAATAACAATAAAAATAAACATTTGATATATATACATATGGCGGAGAAGTTACATACATAACACAAGCTGATCTTTAAGATTTTATCATTTTATTTGAAACGCAACATTCAATCACCATTGTGTTAAGGTCGTTCTTAAATTTCAAATGTCATAATCTCAAAAATTTGAAATTTAATAGCAAGTATACTTTGAAGTTAAAAAGGTCACTATTATTCCTAGTATATATTGAACTCTTGAGTTCAATGGTAAGTATGTGTATTGAAATCCTCTCGTAGAGTACAACTTATATTTATGACTTTAATATAATGATGCAGGAGCATCAAGGCCAATTTTCATTTTTAAATATGTAATAAAGGGGGGGTGTGACATTTTAATTGTTTTATTAATTTATTTTTTATTTTTAAATAAAATAGGGGATAAATTATAAAAGTGAGGATTTTGTAAATATTCTTTTAATAATTAAAAGGATATGAGAGAAAATAGAATTAGGTAGAAAATTTAGGGAGTAGGAGTGCTATGTATGGGACTTAGTTGAGTCCACTCCTAAAATGAATTTAAATTAGATTTAGTTGAGGATTGGGTGGAGAGATTTTTGGAATGAATTAAATTCATTATTTATGTATAAATATGAGTGGTTTTTGTGAGGAGAACACACTTGAATAGTTGAAGAGTTGAGATAGTTAAGAGTGGAGTGAGTGGGGAGTGGTTTAAAGGGAAACGAGCCAAGAGGCCGCCCAATGTAATATCTGGCCACATAATTTTAATATAGTTAAGGGAGTTGATTTGTAAGGCTCTTTTCACCTCCATGTAAAATATCGTTGAATGGTTTTCATGATTTTATTATAGAAGATTTGAGCATTCTCAGGGTCCATGAAGCAGTTGTGTTCTTATATGCGGGATCTGTTTTCTAGCAGAATTCCTGCATCATTTTGGTATCATAGCAGGAAAGGATATTTGTTTTGAATATATGGATAGATTGTGTGAGAAAATCTGAATTACTATTGGAATTGCAGAGGGGCAGTTAATGCTTATTAGCCCATGCAATGTTATGATCGCTCATACATATTTTTGAATAAAATTCGATTTCCAATATGTCGTGTATGCATATCTGACATGTTGTAGGTGATAGGTGTAGGGATGAGTTGAGGCAATGTTTTGTGGAGTAGCAGTTGTTGGCAATTGAGAGTTAATCCAGAGAAGGAAGAGTCCATTGATATGGGTCTTGAAATCCAAAGCTTAGTAAATATTCATAACATTTGATTTGGAGATGTGGATATATGTTGGTCGTGGCACATTTAAATGACGTTTTGTAAACTTCGAATGTTGATTCAAGCTCTTTTGAGCAAATTATAGCAAAAAGGTTGCCAGGGATTGGTCCCAGGACAAAGAGAAGCCAAGCGCAGGCGGAGAAGTTGCATTTTGATGAATGAAAAGTGCAAAGGATTGCGAGGAAGTGGCTTAAATGAAGTCCACATGTGAACAGATGCAATTCACAAAGGAGGGGAAGATGATTATTGATAGTCATTTTCGGAGATCTGATGAAGATTATGAGTGGGATAAGGCCGAGATAACAATTCACCTTGAATTGTTAATGGAGTTGTTGCAGGAAAATGTGAGATACCAGACACATGGTTGGACCATGAGAAAGAAGGTGAAGTGGCAGAAGCTACACGCAAAAAGGGACAAACAGGTAAACATACAGTTGATGGAGGAGCTGAGGAAGCTCGAGTAGATGTTGAGTTGTGAAGAACTCAGAGAGGCTGAGTTAAAAATGGATGTTTCCATTTGTGGCCCGGAACATGGCGAAATTCTGGGTGAAGAGATCAGTGAGGAAGATCTCATGAACTATTGGGATATTTCAGAAGCATCTGAAGATGTGTTGGCAAGAAAAGAAGATGAGGCTATGAAGCCTTGTAATTTTTCTCACAGTTTATGTATGTTTGCAGGATGTGTGAAAGATGGTGAGCAGTCTGATGGAACTGTCACAAAGGAGAATGAAATTCTCAAGGTAAAGTCTAGTAAAGAATTCCTTTCAGAGAAGGAATGTGTTGATTGGTTACAACACGAAGAAATCATAGTTGAATCCTTGTTTTGGATAAGACATCAAGTCGAAGCTGTTATGGAGCAGGAACAAAGTGGAAATGCTGAAGGAAAATTCCAAAGAGGTAAACAAGTGTATTTGTTTAATGGGATTGCTGACAAAATTTTACAATGTAATGATGTTGAAACCAAGAAAATCCAGGAAGATTGCCAGAGGGAGAATAGAAGTAATGATGAGATAGAAGGGAAATCTACAGAAGAACTGAATCAAATGAAGGATTCAGAACAACAAAGAGAGATGTCAACTGAAGCATTCAGTGAGACAACAAGGTCTTATGTGTTTAAGATTAATGATTAGTGGGTGATTACAGGTACATCACAGAGTGTTGAACAAACTTTGAAGTTTGTTAAGGAAGAAGAGTTGAATCTGAAATTTGTTCAGAATGATGCTGAGATAGCAAGATCTTAGGAGGAAATGAAGACAGAGGGGTCTTATGGAAATATTCAGCAGAATATTGAAGCGGGGGAAGAAGGACCATCTGATGATTGGTCAATAGCAAGTGAAGGTATGGAAAACTGTGTAAAATTTCCAAGTTCTACTCCAATTGAGATTGTTCAGTTATATCGGAAGTTAGATCTTCAGAGAAGAGAGTTGGAAAAGCAGAGGATCTATGTTCAGGGAAAGTTACTGAAAGACACAGAACAGGGAAACATTTTTCAAACAGATGATGTGGAGGAGGGACTAATTGATAGTCTCATAGAGGAATTGAATCAGCATACTGATGTGCTGATGGATGAGGGAATTTCAGAGCAGCATACTGGAATGTTGCCAGCAGCAGAAGGGGCACTAAAGCCTTATGTTTTTTATTCTAACAATTGTTTTGTGAGTACAGGTTTTGTTGCAAATGCTGGAGAAAATCTATTAGACAGAGAAATTGAACTGATGAGGTGGATGATGATGAAAGTATCCCGGAAGAGGCCAGCAACAGTAAAACAAAGAAGAAGCAGCATGAGAAAGACAGCAAAAGATTGTGAAAGCATAGCCAGTGGGGCAATGTAGCATAAAGTGTGGATACCTGAAGAAGAACAATAGATAGAAGCAGCGACAAGTGGGAAGTTTCAGCACAAGATATGGGATCCAGGCATACACAAATCCGAACACATGATCGGGCGATCATGATTAATTTCAACCTTGGGAGTCTGATGCAGGAGCATCAAGGCCAATTTTCATTTTTAAATATGTAATAAAGGGGGGTGTGACATTTTAATTGTTTTATTAATTAATTTGTTATTTTTAAATAAAATAGGGGATAAATTATAAAAGTGAGGATTTTTTAAATATTCTTTTATTAATTAAAAGGATATGAGAGAAAATAGAATTAGGTAGAAAATTTAGGGAGTAGGAGTGCTATGTACGGGACTTAGTTGAGTCCACACCTAAAATGAATTTAAATTAGATTTAGTTGAGGATTAGGTGGAGAGTTTTTTGGAATGAATTAAATTCATTATTTATGTATAAATATGAGTGGTTTTTGTGAGGAGAACACACTTGAATAGTTGAAGAGCTGAGATAGTTAAGAGTGGAGTGAGTGGGGAGTGGTTTAAAGGGAAAAGAGCCAAGAGGCCGCCCAATGTAATATCTGGCCACAGAATTTTAATATAGTTAAGGGAGTTGATTTGTATGGCTCTTTTCACCTCCATGTAAAATATCGCTGAATGGTTTTCATGATTTTATTATAGAATATTTGAGCATTCTCAGGGTCCATGAAGCAGTTGTGTTCTTATATGTGGGATCTGCTTTCCAGCAGAATTCCTGCATCATATAAACTCTTAAGTTTAATGGCAAGTATGTTTATTGAAATAGTGAGTTTAACTTATATTTATGATTTT
This sequence comes from Pinus albicaulis, assembly GCA_034641835.2. Classification (NCBI taxonomy): domain Eukaryota; kingdom Viridiplantae; phylum Streptophyta; class Pinopsida; order Pinales; family Pinaceae; genus Pinus; species Pinus albicaulis. Next base: position 1,990,335,920 of record CM076575.1, read on the forward strand.
TAGTTGATTATTTTAGTTATTTTAGGTTATGGTTTTTAAGTTTTTGTGGTTATCTATTGAAGAGATTCTTTTTTATTATCCATAATGAACAATGTTACCGATGAAATAGGTAGCCGCAATGTTACCTATTTTTTTTTGGTAGCATAAAAAGCACCCGATTTTGAAAAGTGGTGATGTAGAATCACCCATTTTTTTTTTTTGGTGCACATTTTTGACAGTCTAATATTTTTATTTATGAAGTATGAATATTTTTTTTTAAATGTTAGTGATTTTCATGCTAATTTTGAAATGTATTGATGTAGCATCAACTTTTTTTTTTTAGAGCGGTGATTTTCATGCTAATTTTGAAACGTATTGATGCAGCATCAACTTTTTTTTTTTTAAGCGGTGATTTTCATGCTAATTTTGAAACGTATTGATGCAGCATCAACCTTTTTTTTTAGAGTGGTGATTTTCATGTTGGTAATAAAACACAAAATTTAGATTAAAAAAATATATATATAAAAACAATTAAAAAAAACCAATAAAAATGTAAAAAAAAACAAAATTAGCTCGTAAAAATAAAAAATTTAAACAAAAATAAATAAATAAAACAAAAATATTCGAAAATTATATTAAAAGAGATGACAAAATTTGAAAAAAAAACACATAATTTAAAGAAAAAAAAAACAAAAATTGACCAAAAAAATAAAAAATAAAAACATAAAAAACTTTTTTTTTCTAACTTATTAAAAAAAACCATATAATAAAAAAAATTAAAAATTAAAAAAATAAAATTAAAATTAAAATTTAGATAAAAAAAAATTAAAAATAAATAAATTTAAAAATCTAAATTAAAAATAATAATAATAAGAAAAAAAAAATACAAATTTTAAAATTAACATAATAATAATAATAATAATAATAATAATAATAATAATAAAAAAAAACAAAACAAAACAAAATTTAAAATTGACAGGTAATAGGTCGGTTCCATGATATAATTCTTTCTTTTACTATATACTATAACACTTTAATGTTATGAACCATATACGATAACTATTATTATCCCGTTGAATCCAATTTCAAATCCCATGGATATATTGTGTCCAAAATCGAACCATATAGATGTAATGATATCTCGATTACAAATCTCTATGTGTTTTATTTATAAAAAAAAACCAAAAAATTATTAATAACTTAAAATATTAAAACATATAAAACTAAATTAATAATCATACAAATTTATATCAAAACACTTTAAACACAATGAAATTACGTTTTCGTAATTACTCTACATTATTCTTTTTTATTGTCATCGTCATCACTGATTAAGTATGCGGAAATTGGATTGTCATGGATTATTGATATATGATTTTTCAATATAATTTATAACTAGATTTCTCTGATTTCGTGATTCCATGGTACTCTTATATAGATCATAATCTATTCTTTGAGAAAGATATAGTTGCGCAAACCATGCGAATAATTATGTTACAGAAGGGATATATTTGATGCCATTGTATTTCATCACCAATTTTTTTTTTTGTGTCCCATGATGCTACATAGTATAATAGTGTTACTTTCACCGTGTGTCATTCAAATGCCATAAACATGGAGCAAATCATAGTGTATCGAAAAAAAAAGGTCAGTCACAGAGACGTGTTAGCCAAAGATTATAACAATTATCGTGACACACAGAAAATCAACGAGCCATAAAGGTAACGTGAGCTACAAACAGTTGTGTAAGTAAGTATGTCGATACCTGATGTCTTCCACGGAGGTTAATGAAACCTTCATAACGATATTTCTGACCAGTTTTTTCTCAAATCCGATTCCGGGAATCGGCATTTTCCTCTGCGATACCTGATGTCTCCCACGGAGGTTAATGAAACCTTCATAACCATATTTCTGACCAGTTTTTTGTCAAATCCGATTCCGGGAATCGGCATTTTCCTCTGCGATACCGTAATTTGATTTATTTTTTTATTTTTTTATTTTTTTTAATTTCAAAAAATTAAATATATATATTTTTTTAATTTAATTTTTATATTTAAAATTTAATTTGTTTTGCTTTTTTTTTATTTTGTTTTTATTTTTTTTTAATTTTATTATTTTTTTGTTTTTAAATTTTTTTTTTTAATTTTGTTAATAATTTTTATCAAATTTTGCCTTTTTTTTTATTTAATTTTTTTTTTTTTTTAATTACATAAATTTTATTTCTTATTAAGTTTTATGTTTAGTTTTTTAATTTAATTTTATAAAAGTTAATAAATTTTGTATTTTTTTTTTTATTTAATAAAATCTGATATATATACATATTTTAATTTAAGTTCATATATATTTTTTATTTTTTATAATTTAAATGTAATTTATTTTTTATAATTTATTTGTTTTTTTAATATATATGGTTTTAAATTTATTGTTTTTATTGTATTTTATTTTTAATTTTTAATTTTTAATTAATTTTTCATTTTTTTACTTTTAATTTAAATAATGTTTTTTTTTTTTTTTTTTTCCTTAAAATTTTTAAATTTATTAAAATTTAATATATTTCCTTAAATTTAATTTTTTGTTTTAAAATTATTATTATTTTTTTTATTTAATAAATATTTTCTTTTTCTTTTTCAAATTTAATTTTTGTATTTTATTTTTTATAATTTCTTTCTTTTTTTAACTTGTTTTTATTTTTTTAAATTTAATATTTTTATTTTGTTTTTATTTTAATTTTTTAATTTCTTTTTTTTTTTAATTTTAATCTTTAAATTTTTTTATTTTTTTTTCCTTAAATTTTAGGTTTTTTTTAATGTTTGAATTAAAATTTTTATTTTGTTTTATTTTATTTATTTTTATTTTTTATCTTCATATATTTTTAAATTTTAAGCTTTTAAATGTTTTTATTTTTTAAATTTATTTTTTTTCTTAAATTTTAAGTTTTTTTTAAATGTTTGAATTTTAAAAATTAAAAATTGTTACTTGTATTTTTAAAAATGCCAAAAGTATGACACAATTTTTTTTTTTTGTTATTCCAGCATCAACTGGTTTTGTTTTAAGGGTGTTTTTTCAATCCTTTTTTCAAGAAACAATTTTGTCTTTACCATAATTTTATAAAATGTTGAAATTTGACTTTCAAAAAAACGAAGTGCATTCTGGAATACACACTTTTTGTTTTTGGGGTGTTTTTTCATGTTTTTTGAGTCTTTTTGGGCTAGAGTTCCCGTTTTGAGGTCAGGTTACCTATTTCATCAGTAACATTGTTAATGTTATAGAACATTTGTGGACATTTCGAATCCTAGCAAAAATCCATCTGTTAGCCACCTATAAAATTTGTCATATCAAATGGTGGCTAAATCATTTTTGAAATCTTTCAAGAAACAATTCTATTGCCAAATTGTTAGTTCTTGAATTCTTATGAAGATGACTTTTACTTTGATTAATTTTCACTACTGTTTCCCTCTTAATTCTGAAAATCTGTTGTTTCCCTAAAGAAAAAGACTACTGAAAACTCCATTTTTTTCCTCATTTTTACCCCTCCTTTCACTCATTATTAACCTTCATTTTTATCCCCTTTATCCCCATGAAATTCCTCTATTTTTCCTCATTTCCCTTCTTCCTTTCATTAAAACCCCTTTGATAAGGTTTAAAACTCCTTTTTAAACCTTACTGAAACCCTCAAAATCCTTTGAAAATCCATAAAAAACCCATATTTTCATTATAGGCCTAAGCCCCTTTGGGCTAAGCCCTAAACCACTTCCCCACCATATACCCACGCCCAGGACCAAGAGTTAAAGTCCTGAAGCACTTATCGCAATCGGAACTTTCGACGGGCGCATGTCTTTTTGTTACATAAAATTTCCGATCCGATTGGCTCCTTTTATTTATATCCCCCGATCCCTTTGCCTCTTCGCAAAACCTAAATCCCCGCAATTGGGCGCTAAAACCTCATATAAAACCCCTCCCCGATGCACACTTTCCTTTGTATTTTATTTAAAACCCCATTTTTCATATTATAATGTGACCCGTCGGTTCATTGGTCGAAGCCATTCCCAATCGTTGATCTTAAGCCAATCAACGATCGGAAAAATCTCGCATTGGATATTTCATTGGGCACGTTCAAATATTTTATTGCCCCCTCCCGATTGGCGATCTCCCGATGGCTTCTCAGCCATTGATCTCCCTCGCCAGGCTCAGATCCGACGGCCCACATCGCTCCATCCCTAAGCCCATCTCTCCACCTTTTGGACCTCAGATTCATTCCCCGCCATCGATCTGGCCCTCAGATCAATGGTCTACGTTCAATCGCACCGGCACTTTGCTCCTTTTTCCCCCGCCGATCGCAATCTCCTGATTGCATCTAGACCGTCCATACGAAAAGATCCGACGGTCTAGATCATTTCTCCCTTCCCTTTGTTATTTTTCATGAGCTCGTTATATAAAGTTCTAAATAGATCTCTGTCGTTGATCTCTGCAGATAAACGGCCCACATTGGCCCTTCCTCCGCCCAACCCCTCACCTCATATTTTATTAATTTGACCCCAAGATTCGATCTGGACCGGTCATTCCTTGATCCAACGGTCTAGAATCAACCCGATAGGCCCAAATCCTTCGAGTCCTACCATTCTCCAGATTAAATCTTCGTCGTCCATCCCTGAGCTAACGGTCCAGATCAAAACTGCTCAGACCCTGCCCCACCTCTTTCCGTCCTTGCATCTTGTCTTATCGCGCTCTCCTCTTGACCGTTAGATCTGATGCCCCAGATCTAACGACCAGCGCGTAGTTTCGCGTAAATTTAAGCCTGAACGTTAATGATTTGAAATTACACGACGTAAGCGGTTTTAAAAGGCCACGTGTCGGCCAGTAAAGCATATCGCGTTCAAAAAGGTGAAACCACCTTTCCTCCATTTTCTTGTGTGAAACCACTGGTTTCTTTAGCCGAGACCACCCCTCCCATTTATATTTCATTCCATCGTGTTTATTCTCCATCGTTGATCTCTGCAGATCAACGGCCCGCATTCAATCTCGCCTTTTTAATCACCCTCAGCCCATCCTCCAAGGGACTTCGTCGATCAACCTCCGCCGTTGATCTCTATGGCCAATCTAATCCGACAGCTCAGGATCCTTCAAGGAACCCCAAAATTCATCCATGCCTTTTTTGCTGTCGATTAAGGTTTTTTGCCCATTTTTCTTATATTTTCTATCGTTTCATTATAAAGTGACCCCTCTGCTTTATATATTTACGATCGATCTCCACTGTTGATCAATATGCATCAACGGTCCGAACTTAATATCCCCAACGTCTGTTCCAACCGACTCCTATTTGACCCCTAGCGAGAAATCTCCACCATTGGATGCTTTCATCCAACAATCACGATCCAAACCTAAACCTCTAAAGAATTTTTAACCTTCCCCACAGGATTTTTCTAATTTTTCTTTGATTGTGCAGGTTCTATTAGTTTTTCAATTATTGTAAAAGAAGATAGAAGGTCGGGGATGATGATCCCCCAGGCCTTTATACATCACATAGATCATTCTATCGGGGTTCCATATCACGTTTCATTCAGTGCCTCATGAGCACTGATACCATTTCAAAGCCCTCTGCGCACCTGCACATCAAAAAGACACAGCAAAGCTTAATTAAACAAAGAGTATAAGTGTTAAAGATCCAATCACAGCAGAGATGAAGAATTGAAGGTTGTTTACAGAGTTTTGAGGGATTACAGCCTAAATCGACTATTTAAAAGTCTAATCCACTCAATTAAACATAGTTTGAAGAACAGAAGACAAAATTTAGGCCTGATTATGCCTAACACATAGAGTTAAAGCAAATTAACATTGTTTAAAGAAAAACAATAATATCTATCAGTCCGAGAAAGCCTCCACTGCCACATCAGAGGCTAATTGATTCCTCTCAGCTGCCAAAAGACACATGCAGCCTCAAAGCATTCAAAAGAGGCAGAGTTATTGCCTCAGTCAGTGATATTTGCCTCAATACAGCTGAACAGTTAATACAATCAAAGAACTTATTACAAACTTTCAACAGAGTTATTACAAAGATGAGAATGAGCCTTAAAGTCAACAAAATCTTCCCAGCAAGATTAATACTTAATGTAAAACAATTAATATAGAGAAATATCTGAAATCTTCTCCATTAAGCCCCTCAAAGGCCAAGAAGCATTTAACTGTATTAATTGAACCTAGAAGATCTTTATTCACATCCCACCTCATTTCTTCTATAAATACTTCTGAAGAAGATGAGATAATGTTGGTCACTGCATATCTGTTTCCTGTAAATAGCTTATTGAAGCTGCTGTAAGCTCTATTTGTAATTGAAGATACCTAAGTTGAGATGAGAAGTTTGAAGCTGTAGAGAACCATTAGACTTTAAGATTGTAACTAGTTTGAAGTATCAAATACAAGCTGATTTATGGGATCCTAGTCTATGTCAACGGTGATGTTTTTCTTATTGTAAATTGTTATTTTATTTCTGTTTCCATTATGTCCATCTTCTCTGATAAAGAATAGCAATTATAGAGTTAGGATTTACTGTCAAAAGTACCCTTCTCTTACTGATAAGCTTTATCTACATGTTTTCTTCCAAAATTGTGTATTTAAGAATGATTCAATATAGTCCAAGCAGTTAGGAATGTTGGCATTCCCTCTTCCTACTGTCTAATCTAAACGTTGTTCTTGAATGTTATTTTCAGTGTCTGCTAAGTAGAGTTGAACTAGGGAAGTATATGGTGAGCCCTGTCCTCTAGTTTTATCTCCAAAGGTTGTCTAAAATTTTCCCTAAGAGTATGTTGAAAGCAGGATAGGTTCAAAGTCCTTACCTGATATTAGAATATTCTTTGTTATCTTATGTGTTGTCTTAATAAGTTTGCTAAGTAAAGCAGAGCTAGGGAAGTCTATGGTGAGCCCTGTCCCCTAGTTTCTTCTCCAACAGTTGCTTTGAAAAGTTTCCCTTATAATGTGCTGAAAGCAGGATAGGTTCTGTTGTTCCTTGAGAAAAAATTCCTTGTTGTGTAAAGGAATCTGTGCTCAAGACATTAAAGATTATGTCACAAACAAGTATATATCTGTCTTTGTTTATTAAACCTTCAAATATTAATAATATATTCTCCAAATATCAAATCCCTACAAGTTCTGCAATGCCATAATCTTTTTATGCTGAAGTGAATGAATGGAAGACGAAGAAAGAAAAGGACTTTAAATTGATATGCTGCTTAAAACAGAATCTACCATTATAAAACCCTGAAGAAGTGAGCAAAAATAAAGTTAAAATAGAGGAGCACCCATTAAGGATGTTTAACTCTTAGATACACAGATATCAAGAGACCTACAGCTAAAATCACTCTGCTTTATTCATAGATATGGAAACGAAATGAAAAATGGAAGACTATTCAACACAGATAGAATGATGGAAACTTGCAAAACTTTTCATTGATTCAATATTTTTCAGTACAAAATTAGGCTTCAAGGTCCAAAACTCAGGACCTTCTTTCTTCTTCAAATTGTCTTTAAATACAATATGACCAAAATGATTTCCAGTAACGAAACTGGTTCTAACTAACTCTAACTGCTTAACTACTCACTGTAGTGGAGGTACATGCCTCGGAAAAGTTCTATTACATTTACATGACTTCATTTAAAACATGATAAAATGTGATAATTTCTAATCTAAGTGAACTGATGCTCCTGAAATAGTGGCTGTCTCAATGACTATTTGTGGCTGAACGACTACTTGTGGCTGAGTGGCTGGAGTTCCCTTTTTTGTGTCCATAGAAAATCTCTTGCATTCTTTCCAGAGCTTATCCTGAGTCGTCGAAGCATTCTTATAACGATGATATTCCAGTGTAAATGAAACAACCTGAATGTGAGTAAGATTACCTGTTAATAATGTCTTCACCATCCATAGCAGGAGGAAATGCCTTTGTAAGAAGTTAAATACCGTTTCTCCCTTTAAAACCTGTGTCTTTTCATGCCTGCCATCTGCTCTGATTTTTGCAAATATCAACTGATCTTCATAGAACTTCCAGGACATAATCTCCCCTTTCTCCGTCCAACATGAGGGCAAACCTATTCTCGTCAACTTGTCGAATGATATATCAAAATTTTTAATTATCTCTTTAATTCCCAGTAACCGCTTCTCTGCGGCCTTTCGAAGGTCATTTTTTATTATCATTTTATTCACCTCCTTAGCATAAAATTACCTATCCTGTATCCCCATATCTCCTAACTCTTCATCTGTCTTGGCATTAATAAAGTTTATGAATTTTCTGGCCCAATTCTCTCTTTTAATAACGGCCTGCTTCTCAAATAATAACTCCTTTTCATGCTCTGAAACAATGCTTTTCTCTCTAGAAATTATATTCATGGAATCCCATTTTGACTGCATTTCTGAAATAATCTCATTCCAAATGATATCCTTAGCTTTAAGAAGAGAGATATTACCTTTTAATCTCTCCTTGAGATCTTTGATTTCATCTTCAGCTTTCTGTAGTTTCTGCTTGTTCTCATGTGCTTTTTCTTCCCATCCTTGCATCATCTTGGTAACCGTTTCCAATTCTGACTGGGCTTGTTTACAGTCTCTTTCTGCCATCTTTAATTCTGTGCTTAGCTGAATAACCTGGGCTTGAGGATCAACATCTCCTGCAGAAAAATGAAAGGTACAAGTATGGTTCTCAATATGATTCTGTAAAGATATAGCGGTCTGTTTCACCTTAGTGAGTTCTTCGTCTTTCTTCAACAATTGCTATCGCAATTCCTCTTTCTCCTTTTCAACCTCAGCTACTTCTGTCGCCATTGAGTGCTCTGTAGCTGGTAATTTTAACTTTTTCCTTAGTGAAGATATTTCCACTTCTGCACTTTTCATAAGTTTTTGAATTGCAGCTTTATCATTTGGATCCACACCGATTTTCATAATGATCTTCTTCAACTCTTCATTTTGAGTTGTTAATGCCCTTGAATTAGCTTTCTCCATTTTGCATTGTCTGATGACCTTTGTATGCATGTTTTCAGTCTTGACTGCTGTAGCATTGGTCTTGCTCAAATCATTTACAATCAACTGCCCAGTCTGCATATGAAGATTCATTTTGTCTCACAAGGGGATCTTTTTAACATCCATGATTATGTTTACCTCCTTAAAGCTGCCCGAAGATCCAAGGGACATTCCTGTCGGATGTGACAGAGCCATCTTAAACTTTTTTCAGTCCATCTGATCCATTATCTGGTGAACCGTGAATTCTGGATACTCTTGTGCAGCTGTATTGGCTTTTATCCTCTGGTTCCTTTCCTCAATCTGTGTGAATTGCTGCTTTCTTGAGCCTTTTCCAGTAAAGTTCTTGAGGAATGAGGGCAAATCTTGTTCTTCATTGGCACGGAGAGTAAACCGGAGGTGAATTGGAAGAATGTGTCTGCTGGACAGTTACTTCACTCAAGATATACATCATCTATTTCAATAACATCTTCTCTACCTCTTTTTCTTACTCTTTCCAAAATTGCAGGAGTTTGAATGCTGGTCTTTGATGAACTTGACTCACCTGGATTAGCTAGTTTCTCCAAATCAAGTTTACTTACATGGGAAAATGCAGCATACCCATTCTCAACCCTTCTCTGAAAAATTATTCCATGCGGATCATAAGGCCATTTTTCTCCCAACAACAACTGCGTCACTTCCAACATTTTTGAGACTTCATCAAAAGCTTGTCTCGTGTTGACCACAAAAGGTCCCACACTCATAGGTAATTTGTACATCAAACCTTTCTTCATGGGAAGAAAATGAACTTGGTCTACATTAAGACTTTGCCTTATGAATTCCAGGGCGAAAAGTCGCAATGGGAACAAAGGTTGCGAGCCTATAGGGCTCAATACTAACTCCATACAGCCTTATCTCAGAGTAATCTTCAAATACAAACCAATCTCCAAATTTACAATTGGGTCCTAACTGTAGGAACTCCCGGGCTTTTGGTAGAAAGCATGGAAGAAGAGTTCCATTCAAAATTTTATAAGCAGTAGACATGAAATGGTCAGCAAATTCAAACAGCCCGGCTTCGTTCTCTTCTTTTCTAACCATATCGATCCAGAATAAAACTGACTGCTTATTTTTATTACTATCAACTATATTTAAACCCACACTCATGAACTCTTCAACATTTTGATATAAAAATAAGTAAACAACCAATGATGGAAATCTGAAGAAACCTGTTAGAGGGAAGGTGATCAATTGGGAATTTACTACTTCCTGCCAAAAATACGGAATTTCTAGGACCACCCCTGGTTTCATCATCAGGCTTATGCCCAAGTGATCTAATGAATGTGGTCTCCGTCTCTTTTCCCAATCTCAAACAGCTCAGCCAGGCAGCCTATCACGTTGCCCAGGCACTCAGACTAAATTTTTCCTCCTTCAAATTGAGTTTTCTCTAGATTTTATTTCAAAAATGACATACAATGACTGAACTCTTCGTTTGAAAGATCTTCAAAATACTAAACCAATGAATCTTTGGAGAACTGTAACGGAGACTCATCTTCTGGAAAACATAATGCTTGACGCATTAATTGTGTTGATACCTGCAAGACATTTTCCCCCTAAGAATTCATGACGAAGCATTTTCCAGGGTACATAGATGAGACTAACCATGAGATGAACTCGGGGAAGAAGTGAGTTTTCGGAACACAGGCAGACAACACACCAGAAATTTTCATAGCAGAGAACACAGGGGATTTGTCAGTGTTTAGGGTTACTTGGTAATGCAGTAGGGGATGATTGACGGACGACGCGGTATCATAAACATCCTTTTCACTATCTAGGAGGGGACTGAGGTTTGATGAGCCAGCCAAAGATGTTCGTTTTTCCATGACTGACAGGAACTTGAAAGCAATTCGCGGGGTAACGGATAATGCAAAGGTGGCAGGACACGGTTAAAAAGGGCAAACAGTCACACATAGACAAAAATGGGACGGAAGAACCCTTTAATAGGCTACGGGAATCCGTAATAAATGCTGGAATGACGTGGAAAAACAGTTGAGAGTGGATGACAGCTGCTTTCCACCTCACCTGATGACGTCATTGCGGGGGGTCTTTGAGTACGGCGGAAAACTTTAACCCATACCCCTCGTAATAAATCCAAGCCGTTGATCACGGAAGAACCAAGATCTGACTAGTCAACTACGGGGGGTCGGGATTTGATAACCGACAAGCTAATTCTCCCCCCGCAATAGCTTATCCATAAGCCCTTTTCTATGATCACGACTTCCTCTCGGGAAGCTGCTCGGGGCTTAATCTTGAAATCATACATATCGAAATAAAGCTTATGACTACTTTATGTACATCAATCATTCGAAATACATTGCATTTGTTTTTTTTTTTAATGCTAAAGTATTAATAACTTCATACTATAGCATATTTTCGAATTTTCATTTTTTATTTTTTTTTTAGATTTTCGAAATAAAATATAAAAAAGGATATGCAGATAATGATCTACAACATCTGGCTCCACCTGGGGATAGTGTTTTTACCACGAAACACTAAGAACCTACAGATTAGTGCCTTCACCTCGGGCATGGAGTCACACATTGCTTGATGAAACTGTACAATGATCACACCGGATATATACAATAATGGACAAGCAACTGCTTAATGCCGAAACTAATGCTTAAGATATTGCCCATTCACAGGCATATCCAGCACTTCTCCTTCAATATTTTCCAACATGAAAGTATTATTTCCTCTGATTCATTAATTTTGAATTGGCCATACCACAAGGGATCAAATTTTCCGTGTTTCCCTTTGTCTTCCCTTCGTGTATCCCATCTCAATACTAAGTCTCCCTTCTAAAACATGACTTCTTTTTCTTTCCTATCAAATACCGCCTTCATCTTCTACTGATAAGTGAGCAAGTTGTCCTGAACTTGATTTCTGTTTTCACTTAGTTCCATCACATTTTTCATTCTTCTGATCATGGCATTTGGTTCTGCTTGAGCATCTTGGAGAAAATAAATCATAGGTTTTACCAACTATGTGGGGAAAAATGCTTGAGTGCCATATACGAGCTCATAAGGAGACTTGCCAGTAGACCTCCTAGTAGTCATCCTTGTTTTCCACGGAGCAAAAACTAACTTCGTATCCCAATTCTTCTGGTTTTCACTGATTGTCTTCTTCAAAATTCTTACCAATGTTTTGTTGGAAGATTCTACCAATCCATTTCCCTGTGGATGATAAGCTGTAGAATGAGACAATATCACACTGTAAGTTTGACAAAAATTAATAAACCTGAGTGAACTGAAAACTTGTGCATTATCTGTCACAATCTTCACTGGACATCCAAACCTGCTAAAGATATTATCCTCCAGAAACTTCATAACAACCAAATCATTTGCCTTCCTGGTGGGGATTTCTTCTACCCACTTTGTAAAATAATATGTAGCAGTAAGGATCCACTTAAACTGCCCACTGGATGGTGGATTGATTTCTCCAATGAAATCCAACCCCCATTGTCTAAAAGGTTCTTCAATAAAAACAGGGAGAAGAGGTAATGGAGCTAGCTTTTTCTTTTCTGCAAATAATTGGCATTTTTGACAACTTTTGACTGTTTTGTAAACATCAGCAAACACAGATGGCCAATAGAAACCTGATTTGAATATTTTATGAGCAGTTACCTTCCAGCTATAATGCCCTCCGCACAAGCATTCATGATATTCTTTGATCACTTTTGAAATTTCTTCCTCTGTCAGACATAACAACAACACACCAGCCGGATCCTTCCAATATAATTTTGCTTCAATTATGACATAAGGCTGAGCCTTAAGTTTTAAAGCTCTATATTTAGCTCTATTTATTGAAGGGGGACGAGAAAGAAAGCATAAATAATGAACAATATCCTTATACCAATCTGAGCAGAGAAATTTATACTTAATTGCTGTCTTCGACTGATTACCACCTGTTTCTTCATCGATTTCCTCTACAGGGACCAACAAATTGATTCCCAATGCTTGGAAATTGGACTCTGTCAATAATTTGGCCAATCCCAATCCTTTAACCAGCTTGGTTGATTTTACATCCAAATCATATTCTTGGATTTTAGCAATCCATTTTCCCCTTTTACCTTCCACATCGCTTTGTACTAGCACATCTTTTACAACTGAATTGGGAACGTATGCTAAGATTTGAGAATGAAGGATATAAGTTCTGAAAGCTTTCAATGCTTTCACCAAAGCATATACTTGTTTCTCCAATATATTATATTTTAATTTTGTATCTCAGAGAACTTTACTAAAATATGCTACAGGCTGTTCATGCTTTTCTTCATTTCTCTGTAACAACACAACAACAATTGTTGAAGGAGATGCAAACGAGAAAATTTGAAATGGCTTCAAATAATCTGGACTAATGAGAACAGGCGCTTCCTTTAAAGCTTCTTTAATCCTTTGGAAAGACTCTCTGGCTTCTTTGTCCCACTTCACTTCGGCATCTTTTTTCAACATGTCTGTTATCCTCTTGACGATTTCTGCGTAATTGGGAACGAATCTTCGTAGAAAATTAATTTTTCCAAGAAATCTCTGAATATCTTTTTTGCTTCGGGGCAGTGGGATAGACTGTATTGCTTCAACTCTTGCTGGATCAATCTTCACACCTTCCTTAGAAACAATGTGGCCAAGTAATTTACCCTCCTCCAGGGAAAACAAAGACTTTTTAGGATTCAGTGATAAACCAAACTTTCTACACTTCATGAAGGCCTTCTGCAAATGCTGTAAATGCTCCTCATCAGATTTCGAAAAAATTGTGACATCATCCAAATAAACTACCACAAACTCATCTCCCACGAATGCAATATCCATCGCTCGTTGGAATGTGGCCCACGCATTCATCAGGGCAAATGGCATTCTGGCATACATGAATGTTCCTCAGGGCGTAGTGAAGGCAGTTTTTTTCTGATCTTCCTTCTCCACAGCCACCTGGTTATACCCTGAAAATCCGTCCACCATAGATAACCTGTAAGCTCCTGTCACTTTTTGTAAGACAAAATCCATTTTCGGAAAAGGATAATTATCTTTCAATGAAGCCCTGTTCAAATTCCTGAAATCTACGCACAACCTTATCTCTCCATTTTTCTTTCGGACTGGTACAAGATTGGAAACCCAATCTGAATATCTGAGTGGAAAAAGTATCTTGGCTTGCAGCAATTTCTTTATTTCCTTTTCGATCAGAGCCAACAGCAATGGATTAATCTGTCTGAGCTTCTGTTTATGTGGCTTGACTCCATCCTTCAGTGGAATTTTATGCTGTATGATACTCTTATCATATGTTTTAAAATCATCATAAGACCAAGAAAATACATCTTTGAATTGTTTGAACAAATCCACATACCTTTATTTGTAATGCTTTGGGACCCCTTTGAACAAATTAATCATTTTAGGCTCCTGTTGAGTGCCTAAATTGCAATATTCCACCTGCTCATCTTGATTTTCTTTTTTCTGATTCACTGCAATGTCATTGGTATCAAACAGTCTTTCAAGAGGCACCAAACCTCTTGGCAAAACGTTATCTTTCAACTGAATGATCTCCTGACCACCAATATTCTTTTTCAGAGTCTTACCTACCAATTCATCTTCATCAGATTCCAAATCAATCTAATGATCTTCAAAATATTCAACCATCAACAGAAACTTCTTAATCTGTTCATCGTCCTCAAAGACCTACCAGTGTTTAATATTGTCAGGAATCGAAGTTCTATGTCTCATCTCAATTTCATACCTTAGTTTCGGACTGATAGGAGGCTTGAATGTACTTGCTGCAACCGCCAAATAATCAACCATTCTATTCTCTTCCCTTGGGACAAACTGTAAGTTGAAGGCTTCAAAATAATTTTCGATCAGATCCCAGACCTCATTTCGATATGCTCTTAACCTGGGATGTTTAGTTTGACATAAATTCTTGATCTATCTTATAATTAATTCTGAATCCCCAAACACAGTTATAGACTGAATTCCCATCTGCTTAGCTATCTGCAAACTAATAGTTAATGCTTCATATTCTGCAACATTATTAGTGGATTCGAACTCCAATTTGAAAGAAAAAGGTACAAGATTACCTTCCGGAGAAACAAAAATGAAACCAGCTCCCGTGCCTTCTTTGGAAAATGCACCATCAAAATAACACTTCCACAGCTTATCTGAATGTAGCTCCTTATGTACAATTCTTGAATAGATCTTCCCTTGAGATTCTTCAGCAAATTCTGCATCTTCATGCAGCATGAAACAAGAGAGGTCATCCTTCTCTTGGCCATAAATTGGTGAATTACTTGCATCTTTCTTGGTAGCAGTTTTTTGAAATCTAGTCTCTCTATACAACCTTCTTTCTTCACCATTGAAAATGGGAATGATAGCATATGTAAATTCCAGCTTCAAAACTCCTCCAAGCTTTGCCCCCCATGATCTAGATAATAACATACCAAACCTGGCTGGAATATCTGCCACTACAACATCCATCATAATGCTTTTGGCTGGGATTTGAGCCAATGAAACAACCATATCCTTAATAAGACCCACACACTTAACCCTCTTTGATTCAAAAGAGTAAAGGTCTCTGTAGGGCTTAGTGATTTGTAAATTTAACTCCTTCATCACACTCAATGGCATCAGATTGTGTGATGCGCCAGAATCTAGCATACATTTATGTAGAACAAAATCATGTAACAGAAGTGATATATAAAAAGGAGGGACAGATGAATCTACCTCTTCAACATGAGGTCCAAATGTAACCACTGGTTTCTCTTCCTGCAAATTTACTATATCACCTACTTCATCAGACTGAGATAAATTGATAAACTTGGCAATCTCTTTCTTATAACCAGGTGTTTTCATTAACTCAAGAAGAGGTACTTGAATCTTTACTTTCTCCAATTCTTTCGACAAACTGAAAGTTTGATTTGATTTTGTCAACTTTTCAGATTCTTCTTGATCTTTCTTGTAATTTAAGTTTTGATTAGAAACAGTAACCACTTTTTCCAAAATATTAGAATCCCTAACTTTTGTTTGAGAAGTTTTAGCTTGCTGCTTTCCTTTCTGTAATGGAGTCGCCATTGGAGTAGGTGATGCTTCTGATTCTTTTCTTCATTATCTTGAGTCCTTAACCTCTTTTTTGACCTCAAATCATACTTTTTATGCAACTCAGATTTCATAAAGTCTGTGAATTGTCTACAGTAATCATCCATCTCTTCTTGATCGAATGAGAGATCAGCTTCTTCATCTTCCTTCACCCCTTCTTCATCTACTTATTCTTCTGTTTCATCGTCTTCCATGTACACAGCAGAGATCCGAGCATCATCTTCTCTCTCATCCTCATCATCGACTGAATGGGACGGGGCTGCCTCTATGTACAAAGGTGCTTTCACCTGATCTTGATTTTTTTTTTTCTCTTTGTAGAATTTGCAGGGGCTGTTTTTTAAATTGGGGATTAAAAACCCCTTTATTATGTCTTGCAGGCTTACTATCTATTTCCAAATTTACCAATTTATTTGAAAGATTCTTTATGACCTTAGTCATGTCTTCAATTCTCTGATCTTGAGCTGAGGCTTCTTCTTTAGCCTTTCCTTTATCTGAAACTTTACCAACAGCGGACATATTAGCCTCAATCTCCAGAGCATCAGTTTGAATCTGTTCCAACGTAGGGGACCTTCTTTCCCTCAATGTGAAATTGAATTCTGGTTCAAAAGCACCAGCAAAAACAACCCTTTCTCCAATTGGAGGAGGTTTCATTTCAACAGGAAAACTATTATACAATTTGTTAAATCTCTTAACAAAATCATTCATATTTTCATCGGATTTCTTCTTGATTGCATTAAATTCTGTCAAAGAATAGCCGTGGTCCCTCTTTTCGCCCCACCTTTCAATGAAACATCTTTCTAGGGCATCCCAATCGTTAATGGAACCATTAGGTAATCCTTTGAACCATTTCCTTGCCTCTCCACTTAGAGACTGGACAAAGAGTCTCATAACAACATCCAAATGTTCAACGTTTAAATTCTCTGCAAAAGTGCAAAACAAGGGCAAGTGTTGTTCTGCAGTTATTTCATCTTCACCAGTAAATATAGGGAGTAACTTGAGATACTCCTGAGGCATATCATGCAGTGGTTGTGGTAGATTCAATGGTGCATATCTATTCATCAATAAAGCAGGGGCTGCAGGAACTGCCATGTTTACGCCCAGGTTAACTGCTCCTTGAGCGGGCGTAAAATGAATACTAGTTGTAGGAAAAGATGAATGAGGTGAAACAACTGATATAGGGATTGGACTATGAAATATTGTAGAAGAGTTGGCAGCTATATGGGGCTGAGTTTCTATAAAAGGAAAACACACAAACTCC
The DNA here is from genome assembly GCA_034641835.2 of Pinus albicaulis. Classification (NCBI taxonomy): domain Eukaryota; kingdom Viridiplantae; phylum Streptophyta; class Pinopsida; order Pinales; family Pinaceae; genus Pinus; species Pinus albicaulis. The sequence continues at coordinate 1,990,353,258 of CM076575.1, forward strand.
AAAGATTGCTCTTCTAATGTGGGTTTTTTAAAATGAACGGGTGATGGTGATGATTCTTCTTCCGAGAAAATGAGTTTCTTGGAAGCTTTCTTGGATGAGAAAATGTGTGAACTGCTGCCAGGTGCGAGTAGTGTATTTTCAGGTGTATCTAGTATTTTTGGTTTATGGCCCTTCTTTGAAACAAGCTTCTCAGGATCAGACAAAACAAGAACTTTTTGCTGAGAGGTATCTGACCTCGTGTGAGGTTTCTTGGGAGCCAGAGCTATTTTCAACAATCACAATGTACTATTTCCTCCTCTCTGAAAAACCAGAGGAAATGTAAAACAAAACCCAGGGAAAATATTCGAATCTTCGTTCCCCGGCAACGGCGCCAATTTATGTTGTTCCTTGAGAAACAATTCCTTGCTGTGTAAAGGAATCCGTGCTCAAGACATTAAAGATTATGTCACAAACAAGTATATAACTGTCTCTGTTTATTAAACCTTCAAATATTAATAATATATTCTCCAAATATCAAATCCCTACAAGTTCTGCAATGCCATGTTCTTTTTATGCTGAAGTGAATGAATGGAAGATGAAGAAAGAAAATGACTTTAAATTGATATGCTGCTTAAAACAGAATCTACCATTATAAAACCCTGAATACGTGAGCAACAATAAAGTTAAAATAGAGGAGCACCCATTAAGGATGTTTAACTCTTAGATACACAGATATCAAGAGACCTGCAGCTCAAATCACTCTACTTTATTCATAGATATGGAAATGAAATGAAAACTGGAAGACTATTCAACACAGATAGAATGATGGAAACTTGCAAAACTTTTCATTGATTCAATATTTTTCAGTAAAAAATTAGGCTTCAAGGTCCAAAACTCGGGACCTTCTTTCTTCTTCAAATTGTCTTTAAATACAATATGACCAAAATGGTTTCCATTAACGAAACTGATTCTAACTAACTCTAACTGCTTAACTACTCACTGTAGTGGAGGTACTTGCCTCGGAAAAGTTCTATTACATTTACATGACTTCATTTAAAACATGATAAAGTGTGATGATTTCTAATCTAAGTGAACTGATGCTCCTGAAATAGTGGCTGTCTCAATGACTATTTGTGGCTGAACGACTACTTGTGGCTGAGTGGCTGGAGTTCCCTTTTCTGTGTCCATAGAAAATCTCTTGCATTCTTTCCAGAGCTTATCCTGAGTCGTCGAAGCATTCTTATAACGATGATATTCCAGTGTAAATGCAACAACCTGACTGTGAGTAAGATTACCTATGAATAATGTCTTCACCATCCATAGCAGGAGGAAATGCCTTTGTAAGAAGTTAAATACCGTTTCTCCCTTTAAACTCGGTGGCCCTCTTTCTGCGTCGCTATCCGCTCCCCGATTTTTGCAAATATCAAACCGATACCATAGAACCCATGACATGATACCCTTTCTTCCGTCCCGAAAGAGCAAGAAGGCAAACTCGTTTCTCGCTAATTTACTTAATGATATATCAAATTTTTTAATTATCTTTACCCCGCAACTGGGCTTCTTTGCGGCCTTCCGAAGATCATTTTTTACGATTATTTTATTCACCCTCTCAACATGCGCACCATTCCGTATCCCCACATTCTCTCGAACCCTTCTTCTCGTCGGCGATTAATAAATTTTATGAATTTTCTGGCCCAATTCGCTCTTTTAAAAGCGGCCTGCTTCTCAGATAATAGCTCCTTTTCATGCTCTGAAACAATGCTTTTCTCTCTGGCAATTATATTCATGGAATCCCATTTTGACTGAATTTCTGAAATAATATCATTCCAGATGATATCCTTAGCTTTAATAAGAGAGATATTTCCCTTTAATCTCTCCTTGAGCTCTTTGATTTCATCCTCACCTTTCTGTAGTTTCTGCTTGTTCTCATGTGCTTTTTCTTCCCATCCCTGCATCATCTTGGTAACCGTTTCCAATTCTGACTGGGCTTGTTTACAATCTCTTTCCGCCATCTTTAATTCTGTGCTTAGCTGAATAACCTGGGCTTGAGGATCAGCTTCACCTGCAGAAAAATCAAAGGTACAAGTATGGTTCTCAATATGATTCTGTAAAGATATAGCGATCTGATTTACCTTAGTGAGTTCTTCGTCTTTCTTCAACAACTGTTGTCGCAATTCATCTTTCTCCTTTTCAACCTCAGCTACTTCGGCTGCCAATGAGTGCTCTGTAGCTGGTAATTTCAACTTTTTCCTTAATGAAGATATTTCCACTGTGACCACAATCTTTTGAATTGCGGGCTTCTTTCATCTTTGGATCCACGCTTTATTTTCATAATGATCTTCAACTCTTCATTTCGAGTTGTTAATGCCCTTGATTAGCTTTTCTTCTATTTTACATTGTCCTGAAGGACTGTGTGTTAGTTGTTTTCGGGGCCTTGGATCGCTATAGCATTATTCCTGTTTCAAATCATTACAATCGTGTACCGTCTTTTACTTCTACACATGAAGATTCATTTTGTCTCAAAAGGGGATCTTTTTAACATCCACATTATGTTTACCTCCTTAAAGCTGCCCGAAGATCCAAGGGACATTCCTGTCGGATGTGACAGAGCCATCTTAAACTGATCTTTTTCCAGATCCATCACAGTCAATAATCTGGTCTGGTCAGCAGATATGTGGTGCTCTGCTTGTGCTTCTATATTGGCTTTTATCCTCTGGTTCCTTTCCTCAATCTGTGTGAACATGTGCTTTACTGAAGGATCCTTTTCCAAATGAAGTTCCTGTCTTCTAGGAGATGAGGGGAAATCTTGTTCTTCATTGACCTGGAGAGTAAAACCAGGTGAATTGGAAGAATGGTCTTCTGCTATTTTGGTTCTTTTTTCCTCTCGGGGTTCCTCATCATCTATTTCAATAACATCTTCTCTACCTCTTTTGCTCACTCTTTCCAAAATTGCAGGTGTTTGAATGTTGGTCTTTGATGAACTTGATTCACCTGGATTAGCCAGTTTCTCCAGATCAGGTTTACTTACATGGGAAAATGCAGCATACCCATTCTCAACCCTTTTCTAAGAAATTATTCCATGCGGATCATAAGGCCATTTTTCTCCCAACAACAACTGCGTCCCTTCCAACATTTTTGAGACTTCATCAAAAGCTTGTCTCGTGTTGACCACAAAAGGTCCCACACTCATAGGCAATTTGTACATCAAACCCTTCTTCATGGGAAGAAAATGAACTTGGTCTACATTAAGACTTTGCCTTATGATTTCCAGGGCGAAAAGTCACATGGGAACAAAGGTTGGGAGCCTATAAGGCTCAATGCTAACTCCATACAACCTTATCTCAGAGTATTCTTCGAATAAAAACCAATCTCCAAATTTGCAATTGGGTCCTAACTGTAGGAACTCCCGGGCTTTTGGTAGAAAGCATGGAGGAAGAGTTCCATTCAAAATTTTATAAGCAATAGACATGAAATGGTCAGCAAATTCAAACAACCCTGCTTCATTCTCTTCTTTTCTAACCATATCGGTCCAGAATAAAACTGATTGCTTATTTTTATTACTATCAACTATATTTAAACCCAAACTCATGAACTCTTCAACATTTTGATACAAAAATAAGTAAACAACCAATGATGGAAATCTGAAGAAACCTGTTAGAGGAAAAGCTATCAATTGGGAATTTACTACTTCCTGCCAAAAAGACGGAATGTCAAGGACCACCCCTGGTTTCATCATCAGTGCGAACATCCCCAAGACTGATTTATCAATTTCGTGGTCATCGTCTTTTCCCAAAATCTCCGTAATGCAGCTAAGAACTGGCCTATACTGAACACTGAACGCCTCCAAACTGAACTTTCCTCCTTCAAATTGAGTTTTCTCTAGATTTGATTTCAAAAATGACATACAACGACTGAACTCTTCGTTTGAAAGATCTTCAAAATACTGAACCAATGAATCTTCGGAGAACTGTAACAGAGACTCATCTTCTGGAAAGCATAATGCTTGGCGCATTAATTGTGTTGATACCTGCAGGACATTTCCCCCCTGAGAATTCATGACGAAGCATTTTCCAGGGTACATAGATGAGACTAACCATGAGATGAACTTGGGGAAGAAGTGAGTTTTCGGAACACAGGCGGACAACACACCAGAACTTTTCATAGCAGATAACACAGGGGATTTGTTAGTGTTTAGGGTTACTTGGTAATGCAGTAGGGGATGATTGACGGACGACGCGGTATCATGAAAATCCTTTTCACTATCTAGGAGGGGACTGAGGTTTGATGAACCAGACAAAGATGTTCGTTTTTCCATGACTGACAGGAACTTGAAAGCAATTCGCGGGGTAACGGATAATGCAAAGGTGGCGGGACACGGTTAAAAAGGGCAAACAGTCACACATAGACAAAAACAGGACTGAAGAACTCTTTAATAGGCTACGGGAATCCGTAATAAATGCTGGAATGACATGGAAAAATAGTTGAGAGTGGATGATAGCTGCTTTCCACCTCACCTGATGACGTCATTGCGGGGGGTCTTTGAGTACGGCGGAAAACTTTAACCCATACCCCCCGTAATGAATCCAAGCCGTTGATCACGGCAGAACCAAGATCTGACTAGTCAACTAAGGGGGGTCGGGATTTGATAAACGACGAGCTAATTCTCCCCCCGTAATAGCTTATCCATAAGCCCTTTTCTGTGATCACCACTTCTGCTCGGGAAGTTGCTTGGGGCTTAATCTTGAAATCATATATATCGAAATAAAGCTTATGACTACTTTATGTACATCAATCATTCGAAATACATTGCATTTATTTTTTATGCTAAAGTATTAATAACTTCATACTATAGCATATTTTCGAATTTTTTTTTTTTTTTTTTTTTAGATTTTCGAAATGAAATATAAAAAGGATATGCAGATAATGATCCACAAAAGAAGTTAAGGAGTAGGTTGGAGAAAATCTATCCATAGTAGGCCTGAGACCATGATGTTGTGCCAAGTTTGCAAAGGCTGCTGCTTCTTGTCCTTCAGGTAACTCATAGTCAGGGTGATACCCTTCAGGAGGATACCATATAATGGGGATTCTAAAGCGACATCCCACCCAATAGGGTCCTTCTCTTAAAATAAGATTGATGTATGGGACTAACCGTCTCCCAGCAGCTTTGAAATTCCCATAATTAAATGGTTCTCCTTCCTTAACATTTTTTCTTGAAACCATCCATCTCATTTTGGATGCAACCATTGATCTCTCCTAAATGGAGAGGAAATATGTTATTCCTTTTTGCACAATTTCCTTATGTATGGGTGCTAAAATTTTAAGCACGCCTTCCTGTGTCATCAGTCTTTTATGCTTAGTAAAAAATTGCACAGGGTGAGCAGGTTCACTTCTTACCAAAATATCTAAGCTATATTCCTGTCTTTGGAATGAATTATAAGCCTTCAACCACTTGAGTTGGTTGACTGCAAAAGAGATAAAAGCCTGAAATTGAATATTTCCGATAAAAGGGCTAGGATTCACATCCACTTCTTTATCTAATATGAAATTATGCAAATAAAATTCACAAAGAAGCCTTTGGACCTTTACTCCATGTGTCTTACAGCAATTTATAAAATCGTCCATCGTCTTCAGCTCAATTGTCTTGTCAGATCTAACAACTTTTATTTTTAACAATAAATATCGTTCTAATAAAAACAAGGCATAGTTTGTAGCAGGAGATCGACAAGTCAAGATATCCAAACTTAATAAGAAAATGGTGTCCAACTGATCCCTGATGTTTTTCAACTTAGTTTTTATCTTCTTTAGTTTTTCTTCTTCCTGTCTAGCCTTATCAAAATCCTCATTCTCTGCTAGAGCTAATTCCCTCAATTGTTTTTGTAACTTCTGGTATTGTTGTAGGGAGACTGTTTGTTTTTGATGTTGTTCTAAAGCAAGATGGGCTTGTGTCAGTTCTTCTCGAAGTTTTAAAATAATAGGGTCATTCCTTGACAAGAAGTCCTTGGATTTCCTTTCTGTTTGAGTGCCGATGCTTCGAGAGAATACCTCTTTAGTTTTTATTTTCTTCTTATGGGAGGACCAACCCTCCGTTTGAACAGTCGCATTTACCAGGTTTCCATGCAAATTAACTTGGGTGGCTATTGTTCAAGTGGAAGTGAGTTCGGTTTGAATTCCTATTGATTTATTCTCGCATCTTCTTGTTTGTATAGATACAGAAGTTACCTCAAGAGTGGTGTTATGAGTTTTATAGTTTTTAACTTCTTGTCGTAGCTTTATGACTGTCTTCTAGAGCTTTCGTTATTTTTGTCACAGTTTCTTAATTTTTTCTCTGGATACTTGGCTCTTTTGAGGAGCATCCACTACACTAACAAGCTTATCCATGGTTTCTAGAGCTACTTTTTGGTCATCAAGGTTGTGTTCCAAAAGAACCATATCGCCTGATTGATTGTCTGACTGGTGACTAACTTCTATGTCTGCAGACTTCTACTGGTCCTCATGGTTGTATTCCAACAGAATCGTGTCACGAGGAAGGGTTTTCAGATTCCTGAACAATTTCTGTGTCTGCGGCCTCTAGAGATGGTGGTGTTTCTATATGCTCGAAATTCTCTGGGACTTGTGTTTCTCCAGGTTGCATATATACATTAAGATTTTCCAGGACCTTGACCATTCCTGTCTCGAAAGCTTCTGAAGGATCATCCGGTCATGCTTCACTTTCAAGTTCATTATTATAATTATGTTCTTGTTTTTGTTCTCAATTGGCCTCTTCTTCAGGCTATGATGCGGAATTGGGTGCCTCTTCTTCAGGTTCTAATGCGGAATTAGGTTCCTCTTCTTCGGGCTCCTCCTCTTCTTTGGATTCAGAGTCTCTTATCCTAACTGGATTAACTGCCTCCGCAGGTTGATTTCTTTCATCCCGAATATTTGCAGACATCCTCTGGTCTAGTTCAATTCTTATAGAATTCCTGCGTTTATGTGGTTCTACCTTTGAACGAGCAGTATTTTTTCTTTACGAAATAGGGTTCTGCTGGCTTCTCTCCACAATTTCAGGATGTTTGATTACAGGGTTTTGCATGCTCTTTAGGGCCATCATTAAACCATTCCAAGTTAAGTTGTATTGAACCAAGATATAAATGATGATAAATCTAATCAATACATGGTGACTTATTACAGCTTCAGGGTGTCTATCCCATCTTATTTTAACAGCAATATCATGCAGTAAAGAATTCAAAAGAGATGGCAGGTTAACATTGAGTTTTTGTTTCAAGACAGCTAATAGTTTAAGTTGTCGTGGTCTTACCAAATCTTTGCAACCATCGCAAGTAATTTACCTTTGGATAATGCTTGCTAATTCTCTCCATGGCTCTACCAGAGAAGATGGTTGGATGCCTTTGCCTTTCTTGACTACTTGCTCATCTTCGTCTTTGAAAGTTTCCACTGCGTCTTGTAGCAATACATGTTTTTGTGACCATATAGTTCCTTTTTCCGGCAGCCCTGATACTTCAGCTATTACAGCGTATGTGACTGCAATTCTTCTACCTTTAACCATGGATTCTCCATTCTACATATGTTGTATAAATTCAAGGGAAATTTCCTCATTCGAGGGCTAAAATCTTGTGAGATAGGATATCCACCCTGCATGGATCAAAATTTCCCTGGCTCTGTCGGAGACCTCTAACACTAAAGGTTGGCGGTGCATTGCCTTACCACCCATAATTCTTGAATTCTTCCTACTATTTCAAAGGATGAGGGTAATGGAAAAATGCAGCAATACAAAAAACACAGCAACACTTAGAGCGATAGAACAACAAGTTGTTGTAACACCTAAGTGTAGTTGATATTAGTTGTGTTATTAAATTACCACATGCTGCGTGATCATGGAATATCTTATCAGTAAATGAAATAATGACAACGCATGCCTCGTATAATGGAAGTTCTCTCCCCCTTCAAAATGAGAGTTCGCTTACGACTAAATAGACGGGGAATCGTTGTTCTGACAGTGGAATATAAGGATGAAGGGTATAGTAGTAAATGGAACAGTGTACGTAAATAAATGATAGGAAAATAAGAGATATGAATAGAGTAAAAGCGTGGTGTATAATCATAGTAAATGACAAGAGACAAGACGCTTTGATTGATTATAAGTTATGTGATAAGAAAAGAGGACAACAATATGTACAAAAGGAGGCTTTTCTGACGATATTCCAGCTTTACACGATATCATTGAGTAAAAACATGAACGCATGCATAAAATTTCAAAGTAGGGAAGTGTTTAGAGGAAATAATCTCTCGGATAAAAAGATAAATGGGAAGAGGGTATTATAAGAATTATTGATTGAGAAAATAGAACTTCAATACCATCAGCAGAGCTTCTGCTAACAGCAGGCATCCATAGCCTCGACAGAGTTTCTTTTTAACCCATGTGAGCTAGGATCCTCAATTTATATTTGAAAATTTTCATTGTTGTTTCTACAAAACAGACCAGTGTGCTGGCATGGTAACCAGATAACCAACCTGCCATTCATTGGGAAATAGAAAAAAGTGACCAGGCCAACTCATGATGAGACCTCATGTTCCAAGGATGTTTTAGCCATCCAATCGATCATAACCTTGGTGTGGTGGCCATAGTGGGAATGTCACATTGCTAGACCCTTATGAACATGGTAGGATGGCTCCTAATGAGACCCCCTATCTTCTATTTGTAGATAAAATTTAGTTTTTATTACATATTTTTATAATAAATAGAGGGAGGCTCAGTACTCCTTAAGAGTGGGGATGGTGTATGAAGTTGAAGCATGTCAATAATAAGAAAAATTATACCCATAATCCCATTGATAATAGACAGAGAGAATTATAACCAGTGAGAGTAGAACCAGCATGGTAAAGATTATCAATCAATATCATATATAGTAGAAATCAATACAGTAAACTGAAATATCAATAATTGTGTCCCTTTCAATTGTTTTAAGTCTATCATCAAGAAGTTGTCTTTGTCAAAGATCATAACATTAAAAATATTCACCTGCTTTAATAAAATCCATAATTCTTATCCGCATGAAGGTACTGTACTTCAGGCCATAAAATAAATCAAATGAATGAGGCTGAAATGAGCTAGGAATAAGTCCATAAGAGGAAAGAGGCGTTTGTGAAATATATATATATATAAGAAAAAGTGTTGTTTAGAACACACAAAATTGTAGAAAAAGTGTTGTTCCAAATATGGAACAGCAAAACCAAAAGTGTTGTTCCAAAGATGGAACAACAGAATCAAAAAGTGTTGTTCCAAAGATGGAATAGCAGAATCAAAAAGTGTTTTTTCGAAGATGGAACAACAAAACCAAAATTTTTTGTTCCCAAGATTGAATAGCAAAACCAAAAGTGTTGTTTTGAAGATGGAACAGCAAAATCAAAAAGTGTTGTTTCAAAGATGGAATAGCAAAACCAAAAAGTGATGTTCTGAAGATGGAACAACAAAATAAAAAAGTGTTGTTTCGAAGATGGAATAGAAAAATAAAAAATTGTTGTTCCATAGATGGGACAGGAAAATCAAAAAGTGTTGTTCCAAATATGGAACAACAAAATCAAAAAGTTTTGTTCCAAAAATGGAACAACAAAATCCAAAAGTGTTATGAAGATGGAACAACAAAACCAAAAAGTGTTGTTTTGACGATGGAACAGAAAAAACAAAAAGTGATGTTCCAAAGATGGAACAGAAAAACCAAAAAATTTTGTTCCAAATATGGAACAACACAATCAAAAGTGTTGTTTCGAAGATGGAACAACAAAATAAAAAAGTGTTGTTCCGAAGATGGAACAACAAAATAAAAAAAGTGTTGTTTCGAAGATGAAACAACAAAACCAAGAAGTGTTGTTCCGAAGATGGAACAACAAAATAGGCAGAAAAACAAATTGAATCAGCAATCCTATTTACAGTTTACAAAAGAAATGAATTTTTACAAAGATGAAGTTGCCGAAGGGTTTTCTTCTACAGTGAAAACTTGCATGGTGGAGTCCTTACGTATCTGTTGACAAAAATATTCTCTTGTGAGTGGTCTTTGGTAGAGGCGCACCCAATGCCCATTTGCTTTAAAGGAACAATCAGACCCATAAATGGTGGCCAATGTAAGAGTTCCATTGTCATGTACTTCCTTTATTTCATAGGAACCTAACCACCTAGTCTGCAATTTACCAATGAAGTCTTGAAACCTGGAATCATAGAGAAGTGCCCAGTCGCCCTTATGAAATGTCTTTTTCTTGATCAGAGAATCATGCCATTTGGCTCTTTGCTGTTAATAAGTGCAGTATGTTGCAGAGCCAAAGTCGGATTTCGTCTATTTCATTTATTTGTTGTAATCTATTAATCTGGGCTTCAGTTAAATCCAGTCCCACTTCCTGGGTTGTCCTCAATGTTTGTATCACAAACTCTATGAGAAAAATAGGTTCCTTAACAAATACCAGCTGATATGGGGAGTATCTAGTAGTGTTCCTCCAAGTTGTGCGATATGCCTAGAAGGCTTCTGGTAGTCAAGTAATTGAGTCTCATTTGTGCAATGAGACTGTCTTTGTTAGAATAGCTTAAATTACTTTGTTGGTGCTTTCTACCTGCCCGTTTGCTTGTGAGTAGTATGGAGAGGTAATTATGTGAATAACATGATGATTTTTCAGTGTAGCAGTGATCTTGTGGTCTAAAAATTGTGGCCCTCCATCAGTGATTACTTCTCTGGGTAACCTATATCGTACAAAAATTTCGGAAAGAAAGTTTATCACAGTTTCTTCTGTGGCTCTTGGTAATGCTACTACTTCTACCCACTTAGTTACGTATTCTATTGCAACCAATATATATAATTTTTGGTTGGACGATGGGTTGATTGGCCCAACAAAATCTAATGCCCAACGCTCAAAAGGTTCAATGACTAGCTGTGGATGCAGGGGTATCTCATAAGATTGGCCAAGGCGTCCCATCCTTTGACAACTATCGCACGCCTGAACAAATTTCTTAGCATCCTTAAAAATCGTGGCCTAGTGGTAACGCATTTGTAAAATTTTATGTCTAGTTCTTTGTTCTACAAAATGTCCACTGCAATATCCATCGTGGTAGGATTTTAAGATATAATAAATTTCATCTTCCCTGATACACCTGCGGATGTGCATATTGGCCCTTGTGTGAAAAAGGTATCCTCCAATCTAGGAGAATCAAGTGTTGTGTTGTACTATTGATTTCATTTCTCTGGGTGTTAGATGTTTAGGTAGTTTTCACACTACTAAATAATTTTCCACATCTTCGTACCATGGTGTTTTCACAGTTAAAACAAACAGGTGTTCATCTGGATATTGATCCTCTACTGCTATTGCATCATCTGTTCTTGGCACTCGGGAGAGGAAATCCGCCACAAATTTTTCCTTCCCTACTCGATCCCTTATAGTTATATCAAATTCCTGCAAAAGTAGCAACCAATGTGTCACTCTTCCATTATTAATGGGTTTATTAGCTAAGTATTTGATAGCAGAGTGATCCATATATAGAATTATAGGCTATCCAGTTATATAGTGTATGAATTTGTTAATAGCATAAATAACAACTAAAAATTCCTTCTCTGTTACTGTGTAATTCAATTCAGCAGGGGTTAAGTTTTTTCTAATTTAATATATAGCGTAGGGTTTCTTGTCTTCTTCTTGACCAATAACTACTCCAATGGCTGTGTCTAATGCATCTGATGAAATCTGGAATGGTATATCCCAGTTTGGACCTTGTAATACTGGTGTTGTTGATACTAGCCATTTTAAATCTATAAAGGCAGTGTCACATTTTTCAGTGCATATGAAATCATTATTTTCTATTAAGGAATATAATGGTGTAGCAATCTATGAAAAACTCTTGATAAATATAAAATAATATCTAGCAAATCCCAGAAAACTATGCACCTCTGTTTGAGTGCAAGGAGTAGCTAGTAAGAGAATTACCTATATTTTTGCCGGATCTACTTGAATTCTAGTTGTTGAAATGTAATGACCCAAGATTGGGCCTTCTGTCATCATCATATGGCACTTTTAGTGACTTAAACATAGGCTGGTAGCAATACACCATTCTAGAACTTTTTTCAATGTCTGTAATGCTTGCTTGAAGTCATTTCCATAAGGTGTGAAATCATCCACGTATGCTTCCAATCCTTCATTTATCAAGTCTGCAAAAATATTGAGTATGGCTCTTTGGAATGTGGTAGGTGCGTTACACAATCCAAAAGGTAATACCATGTAAACGAATTTTCCACACGGGAAGGTAAAGGTAGTCTCATCCTGGTCTTTAGGGGAAATCTAAATTTGGTTGTAGCCACTAAATCCATCTAGGAAAGAAAAAAATGTATTCCTGACTAGTGTATCTAGGACCTGATCAATAAATGGAAGGGGGAAATGGTATTTTTGCATTGCCTTGTTTAGTTCTCTATAGTCAATGCATATTTTTCATTTCCCATTCTTTTTGGGAACCACAACTAATGGAGAAACCCTTTTACTGTCAGATATAGGATAGATAAAATTCACATATAACAGTTTTTGAGGTTCTTCTTTAACAATATCTTTTAGGTGAGGATTTAATCTGCGCTGAGGTTTTTGAATGGTTTTTTCATATTTTTCAATGTAGATGTGATGCATGCATAGATGAGGGTCAATCGTTTTCATATCTGATTAATCCCAAGAAAAAGCCCGCTTATTTTTCCTAAGGATTCGATTAATTTTCTATTGTTGGACATCACTCAGATTACTGTTAGTGTTCAAGATCTTCCCTGGATTAATTTCGATAGGTTTGCTATTATAAACAGTGGTTGTTGGTATTTTTTGGTCATTGATATCTCTTAGGGTATCTTCTTCGATTTCATTGTCAAGGAATACTTTAATCATGTGGCATTTCGAACTTGATACTATGGTAGGATGATTGATAAAAGTATTAATGACATCATCTTCAGTTTGGTTTTTGAATTCAAGGGCATCTACCACAGTCAATGGTGACCGAATATTTTCTTTTAAGTATGTTGCAGGTTGCTTCTTGTTTTTCATAATAGTCAATCTTGGCTGAGCAGGACGGTATAAAGCTAAATTTTTCACATCATTCCCCCTGGCTATAGTCATACTGCCTGTCCGGCAGTTGATATAAGCATCAACAGTCACTAGCCAAGGCCTTCCTAATATTAAGGGATGTCCATCCAGCTGGTTCCTAGGGTTAATAATCAAAAAATTCGCTGGGTATTCCCAAGTGTCTACAGAGACCGTCACATCTTGTAATGTTCCTTCTAGTCTAATGATTGATCAATCAGCTAGTTCCAGAAAGGTAGTTGTTGGCTCCAAGACTATGATGCCAAGAATATTACAGGTTGTAGTTGTGATAATATTAATGGATGCCCCTAAGTCAACTAAAGCATTGGGAAAAGAATGACCACTTATCTAGACTGTGACAATGGGGTTTCCGGGATCCTCGTATTTTACAGGAGTCTCTTTTCCTAGTAATAAATCAGACAAAGTCCTGACAACATGGACAGTAGGGGTTGTTTTTTTTTTCCTCACATCCTTATTTATACATAATTCTTTAATATTTTTGGCATATATTGGAATGTTTTGGATAACCTGGAGAAGGGGAATTTTTATACAAATATTCTTAATTTCAACCAAAAGATCAAAGTCAAGAGATTCAATCGGGCGTGGTATTAGCAATATTTCTGGGAATGGGGGGGAAGTGGTTATGATTTGTTCAGGATTTTTTTGTCTCACTGTAGCTACTAGCTTCCCCTTGTTTTATTTGTTGATCATCTATAGTCAAAGGCTTATTTGTATGTGGTTCCTCAGGTTGCAAATCTTTATCCTTATCTAGAGTGATTATGCGTCTAGATCTTAACTTAATTTCGTTACATTATTTCAACTCATCTTTAGGGTCCAAACCCTCAATGATTTGTATTGACTGAACTGGTATGTTGTTAGGATTTGGGTTGGGCCGAGATGGAAGTTGTGGTTGTATATGAGATTGAGGATTCTGCTGCAACGTGTAAGGTGCTGGTAAAGTTGGTTGAGGCAGAGGAACTGTCCCCATAGGTTGGTTCGTGGATCTTTGCTAATTTGATTGCCAGTTCTGGTTTTGTGAGGTTGAAGGGGACCATTGGGAGGAATAAGGGTTGTTTTGCCAGAATGGCGGTGGGTAAAGGGAATTTGGCCAATTATTATTATTTGGATTTGACTGATAGGGCCATGGTGGCATAAAAAATGCTTGAGGTGGAAAAAAAGGTGGTTGATTCTTCCATGCTGCCCTTGAATATTGCTAAGAGTTATATTGCGAGGGAGGAAAGAAGGAAGATGGATCGGTAGGCATACCTGTCTGGCGTGCTTGTCATTGACGACGTTGGTTCAACAGATATACTGGTTCCACTTCTTCTTCCACTTCCTTGAAGACTGCTTTTAATCCTAGAAGTGATGGGAAACTTTCCATGGCATGCTCTTTAGTGCATATGGGACATGTTCGTATCGTATCTAGGGGGCATTCTTTATGAGTGTGCTTATTTCTGCAACTAGGGCAGAAAATAGCCAAGTTATATTCTGCTATAGCCTGTTTTTTCTTAGCTTGCATGAAATCCAATTGTGTCGTCAGGGTCCCTAGGATATCAATCTTGAAATCCTCCTATATATTTCCGATTTCACTTCGGGTAATGCTTCCTCCTGAGGCTTTGGTGTCTCTGTGGCTTGCATCATGTTCAACTGGTTTCAGCCTTGTACTGCCCCTGGAACACTTGATGCACAAATCTACAATATAATTATAGTTTTCTTGATAAATTTCACCTTCACCCATTATATTTAATGTGTCTACCCATTGGTCTTTCATACCTCTGATCATCATGGTTTTTATAAAATTATCAGGCATATTTTCAGATTATATTGGAAACGCTCTACATATTCTTCCAAAGTCTCGCTAGGCTTAGCTACCATTTGAAAATTTTCATCTTTTAATTGTCTAGTTTGGCAATAGTATTGGTATTTTTTAAGAAAATATGTTTTCATTTGGTCCCAATCATTGATGGTGCCTCCACCGATTCCCATGAACCAACGCATAGCTACTCCCTTCAGACTAGAGGGGAATAGCTTCAGCTTCTGGGGGTCGGTAGTGTAGTCATAACCCCTGCATAAGACATCAAATTCGGAAAGGAATTCATTGGGATCTTCTGAAGTTAGCACATGAAAGGTAGGAATGTTCTATAATGGGATAACCTTCATGGGGGCATTGACAGTTGTGTCAAAAATAGGGTATTGGAATGTAGAAATTTGAGATTCTTGGTTATTAACCATTTTGTAAAAAATATGCCAATATTCTTCAAGGATTTCTAGAGCTAGAGAGTTATTCCTAGGATGTCTGCAAGAGGCTGGAATGGTTCTAACAGCACTACCTTGATTTGGAACACTGGGTGTCCTCTGCTCAGTCACTACTTCAAGAGATCTAGGTTCTGATAATTTAATTTCAAGATTGCCTGCCTCTCCTTCTCCTTCACGGAGGTTGCAAGAATTTCCTTCTTGTGAAGGGCAAGTTTGTGAATTTTCAGTATCTTGAAAACTCTTCTCAATCCCTCCAATCTTACTGTGAATCTCAACTTTAGCTATAGGTGGTGATCCTGCGGCTTGAAAGAAGTCAGTAGGATGTCTGGCAGCAACAATTCGGGGTCCTACTGATGACTGAGACTCATCTTTTCTTAAGATTTCGTCGATAAAAGTTGATCATCCAAGGGTCACTGGTCCCTTAGGTTTTTCACGTTTAGAAGGAGGAATTTTATCTTTTTTAGGTCTTTCCCTCTTATTCATTCATGCAGAAATACAAACATTCATTCCTACCTTAAGCTCTTACGCAATTCTACTAGTAAGCGGGCAGATGACGGAGCATTTTACTCGTTCACTATGCAGGTTCTTACCTTCCATTTTTAATACCCAATTCTCCGTCAGTAGAAAAAACATCAATAGTACATTACTCTTTTTACAGAGTGGCAACACACTCCCCGGAAACGGCGCCAAATGTTGGGTGCTAACAAGTGTCTTTAAAAACTCCTAATTTCCTCACATTAGTTATCAACCAGGGTAAGTCCTTCTATCTCAAGTGTGTACACAATATGTGCAAGCTATTCATACAAAGAGTAATGCTAAATCCAATCGTTTAATATATATGTCATCATAAATCTTGAAGCTTTAAAGGAAGTGATTCATCTACGCATTATAACCCAAAATTGTGATTCATTCTTAATTCAACCAATTCAAATGACAATCAACCGCGAGCACTAAAAGATTAACCGAGCTCTTTCAGCTGGATCTAAACTATTGAACATAAGGAAATTATTGGAAATAACTGTCTATGCTTTAAATAATCAAAACCAATTCTTTTAACTAGAAACTACTTCTTTAAGGACATAAATTGGAAATGTGTATTCAAAACAACAAACACCAGAAATATGAATTCTCAAAATCACTTCAATTACAACGTAGAAAAGTAGAATCACTTGCAAGAAATGGAAAAGTGTAACACAGGAAATAATAGTGAGATTCACCAGAGACCAGGCCCTTAGCCACCGACGAATACTGCTTAACTACTCTAGAATATTTGAATGAATAGCAACGCGAATTATATATTAATCATCACAGTAAATTGACATCACAATACGATCTCGTTGTTCAGAACTACGTTTTGTGAATTACAATTACGAAATATGCAGAAATGAAAGATACATCATATCGATATCTAAGAACTAGCTCTCCCTGTCCCTTTCTAGCTAAAAAGGAAAGATAAATGTGATAACAAAATGCCATCCTCAGACAGTTCGCTTGTTATTGCGCTAATGTTGACTGATTTCTCTTCCATTTCGACTCTGTTGAACGCATCTTCTTTACCGTGATTAGGTCCTACTATTCCTTCTTGTAAACAACCGTTGTTTCATCTGTTATTTTCAACATAAAATCAACGGGAATTAGTTTGGACAGTTAAATCGTATCAAGATCATTTTTCATTCATTCTTCATCAAAATCATTTCATTATATTATTATATCATGGCACAATATGGATAAGGAAGAGGAAAAAGGACAATAATCAAGAGTAAATACATACCTATTGCAAGGCTCAACAGGTGTTAGGAGTCCCTGATTCATCAAGCATAACACAAGCCATTTTTTGAAATGTTATATTCATTCTTTTTGCCACGCCATTTTGTTGTGGAGTTCCAACTACAAAAAATTGTCTCTTTGTGCCATATTGTTCATAGAAATCAAAGAATTCATTTGATATGTATTCTCCTCCTTAGTCAGATCTAAGGCATGTGATTTTTATATCTAATTCATTTTCAACCAAATCTTTGAAGATCTTAAATTTCCTCAAATGATTCATCTTTATGTTACAATAAACTAATCCAACACATTCTAGAAAAGTCATCAATGAATAGAATATAGTATTGTTCTCCACCAGGGGAATTTTTCCTTATAGGAACACATAAATCAGTATGTATAAGTTCAAGAGGCTTACTTGCTGATCATTCTTTGGCATTAAATTGCACCTAGTTTTCTTACCAAATTTGCATGATTTTCATATGGTAATTTCGGATAAAGTGATGTTGGGTCGATCACGAACAACTTTGAGCCTTCTTAATTTTATTATTTAAAAAAACTTAAATGTCCCAATATTCTCTGCCGCAACCATTTTTCTGTAGATTTACCTAGATAACATTTCCCTTGGCCACCTCTCAATATACACGGATTTCTTGGTGTTGTTTTTCCTTTTATTACTCTCTTTCCTATGTCAAATTCACGAACCACACACCTTGTTGAATGATAGACAACTTCATTTCCTTGATCACACATCTAATTCACACTCAACAAGTTATGCTTCAATTCATCAACATACATAAAATTGTTAGCTTTAACCTTTTCTTCTAGAAAAACATATCCTTTACCCTTAATGATAGCAACAGAGTCATTTCCAAAAGTAACATTATTTTCCTTCTCTAATGCATTGTATGAAAGAAGTTTATATTTATCACCTGTCATGTATTTTGAAGATCCGATATCAATGTACCATTTATTTTCTTCTCCTTCTGCAAATAAATCTCTGCTGGAGCTTTCAAATGGTAATCCCTTCTTCCTCCATATATTGGAGCTTGTGGATATCTGTTCTTTTTGCTGAAGTTTTCTCCTGCATTCAGATCTTCATGTCCAAAGTGATTGCAAAATGAACATTAAATTTCGTCTTGAAGAGGAGAAAAATTGTTATAATTTTTCTTCCTTATTCCTATCTCATTTCTTTGCTTTATTGCTTCACTGGTCATAATGGTTTTGTATGAAACACATTGAGAAACTTTATGACCAAAATTATGACCTGAGAAACATTGTCCATTAAAGAAGAAATTTTTGCGATCATAGAACCGTCTATTGTTGTTTACCTTCTTATTGATATTTATGTTATTGTTCATACTTGAATTGAAGTGATTATGCTTTACCTGGGCATTTTATTTTTTCTTTTGCCGAGTGACGAAGTTTTGCTAGCTAGCTTTAACTACATTTAGATAGCCTGTATCAAAATACTGAGAAGATTCACCGATATATCCAAGACATGTCTTCACAGGAGGAGAGAATTGAACCTTGATAATTTCATCTAAGTTTTCAAATCCTTTAGAAAATATAATATTTAAATTTTTTACTTTCTCAAATTCCTTTATTAGACTTACTATTTCACATTCTAATTTCTCATTGTGCTTCTCCTTTTCTATGAGTTGATTCTTTAGAGTATCTATGGCTATTTTGTTCTCTTCCAAACATATTTTGAGTTGATTTATTTATTCAAGAAAATCATTTTTTTCTAAAGCATCCATAGAAGTATATTTAGCCTCAATAATGTCTCTTTCAAATGCCATCAACAGTCTAATATCTTGATCAGATTCTCCTTCTTCACTATGTGATATACCATCACTATTTTCATGAGTATAGCAAATTTTTCTATTGATAAATCTTTTCCTATTACCTTTTGCTAAATCCTTTCCCTTTTCATGATTATCTACATGAGGACATTTAGCAGCACAATGACAAACTCTTCCACAAGAAAAACATTTGAAAGGAATCTTACCTCTGAACCTTCTAGTGCCAAGTTGAAGTTTCTTTATGAAATTTACTTCATCTTGTTCTGATACATAACCTAATTCTTTTTGTTCTTCCTTGTACTTTCCTTTTGCAGTAGCTCTAAAAGAAACTTCTTCGACTTCAAACAAGCCTCCTTTTCTCATTTCACACGTAGTCAGAATCCCATGAACTTGAACAATAGTAAGAGTCTGTAGATCCTGCTTCTCTTAAATATAAGACACTTTTAACTCGAATTTACGAGTCACGGATCTTAATAATTTTTTTAATAGAGTGGTGTCACTTATGACCTCCCTCAGATTTCTCATGCGATTTACAATCTCATCTAGACACAAAAAGAAACTAACAATACTTTAAACATTATGCATTCTGAGATTTTCATATTGAATTCTGAGAGTTTGGAGTTTAGCACTTTTTACCTTGCCATCAACTTCATAGCTTAGAATTATTTTATCCCATATCCCCTTTGCTGTATCTAACTGCATAACTTTGACAAATTCTGATTTAGTCAGACTCCCCAATAATGCATTTACAGCCTTTGCATTGGTTTCATAGTTCTTCCTTACTGCTGGATTTGTTGGAAATGTTGGTGGATATTGGTAACCGCCTTCAAGTATATCCCAAACATATGCTCCAAGAGAATTAAGATATGATCTTGTCCTTGTCTTCCAGAAGATTAAATTGTTTCTGTTGAAGAGTGGTGGTCTGATAGATGTTGTCCCATCTTGATTGCTCATCTTTGATGATCTTCCTTCTAGCAATTAAGCTTATTCACAAGGACCTGCTCTGATACCAATTATTGGGAAAAATACTGAGAGGGGGCAGGGGGAGGGTGAACCAATATTTACAAGAATCACAATATTTTACTAATTTATATACATGACTTTGATTAGCCCAACTAGTGTATGTACAGGGCTATCCTAAAAGAAACTTGCATATACCCAAATAAATTTATTGTTTAGATAAATATTTAAAGACATTACTTAGCCTAGGTCATCATTTATGCATTAGATAGTTAAGCAGAAAATATATGCAATAATAATAGAATAAATCATCCCACAGGAGCATGACACATGAAAACTAGGATTTAAGGTGGAAATCCAAGTCAGGAGAAAATCACCGTTGCTGTCGTCTTTGTCTTCAATATTTATTATATAGAACACTGCTTGCAATTTTGTATTGATGCAGAATCATATCAGTATGCAGGCACCCACCTACAGAAGGTTTCAACCTACTCTCATTATCCAACTGCTACTGGAAAGGAGCTCCAACCCATTGATCTCATTCACCAACCACTACTGGAAGGGAGCTATAGCCCCTTGAACAGAAACCAACTTATACTCGTAGGAAGCTTCTACTTCTACACTGAAGGCTTCAACCCTCAAACCCATTGTAGACCACGTTTCATAAATTTTCACATTGGATCCAAGAACTTCAACACCACTCAATTTGTAGATCAACACCAATAGCCATAACCCAAACTTTAAATAGAACAGTGAGATCATTGTAACTAGAACATAGTAAAAAATCCAGACTTCTAAACTAACATGTAGAATCAATTTCAACCTTGATCATTCATAGAATCAAATGTATACACTACTTCACTTACTGCAACCTGTGTTTATACGAGCTTTCCTGCACACCAAACTATGTATAGATATTTTTATATTGAATTTTAAGAATCTGGTCAGACTCAGAGAAAATATGAGGCATTCAGTAATACTTTGTCAGATTTACAGAACCTTTTTTCAGTTAGCAACATCCATCATATTCAATCACTCAATCGTTGATCATTTTTGTACATAATCAACTAGAAGCATATACAATATTCAAACAACCCATATCTACATCAAGACTTCTTTGAAAAACAATAGAAATATAGAAGAAATAATCAGACAACCTCTTCAATAAGCTTTAGAAATACCCTAACTTCCATACGTGCTTTTGCTGAAATGAACCCCCATGTACACGCGCTTTCACCGTGATGAACCAACATATAGATCTGGAAATATTCAGAGTTGCACAAAATTTTGGATCAACAGACTTACTCACATCATACCCTCCTCTTCAGAAAACATGTGCCAGATCATAGATCTATACATATCATAAGCAGATCATGCAAATAAAAATTCATTTCAAGTCTAGAGATCATGATCCATCATTTTTTCCGTAGGTGCATCGTTATTTGAGATCTATTAGACAACTCAAACCCATATAATGCAGATCTACTTCAAATTGAAGTATTCAACTAAAACCAATACACTTTCACCCTTGTACTATCATCCTCTTCTCCTTATATAGTTTGATCCTTTCCCAATACCATGAGCCAAAACTATACAAGTGCCAATGGAATTCTTGGAAGGAATCAAATAGACGATACAATGCTTAATACTATGGACTAAAACCATGGTAATAACCCTTGGTATCATAAATTTAGAGTGCAAAAGGCACACGATACTTTTCATATTATTTTCTGTGCGTATACACGACTTTTCCTGCATGAACTCGCATATAGATCCTTAAATATGAGCTTTATCCATCTTCTGCTAGACCTTCTGCCAAACCGCGGTGCTTCTCTAGAATTTACATACTTCATCTTTTGCAGGAAAGTTTCCATAAAGGAAAAAATATGCAAGCATAATGAATCATAATTCCAATAATCTCCCCCTTTGGACTTGACGGCAACCATGTTGGTGTTTGATCAACACAACATGTAGATACCTAATAGATACATCAACATAAGACAGAAGCATTATTTAAAAACCAAACACCAAGATACTCTCTCCCTTTGACATCAAGGGAAAAGGGTGTACTAATTTTGAAACAAGGTTTCTCTTTCCTTTTATAAGGAAGAGCTTTGTAGATTATATCTGGACTGACCATGCTCCCCCTGAGCCCATGCCGAGTCTTCAGATTTTCCATTGAATACATGACTTTATGACACAACTATGTATGACCTTTCTTATTACCAAGGACTCATACTTACATCAATCTCCCAACCAAGTGGGGTTACATATTTGACTTTGCTACCAAACCAAGTGGGTTTACATCTTTGACTCAACCACCCAATCCAAGTGGGTTTACATATTTGACGAAGACCATACATGACTGAATATGGAAATATTTACATCATAGGTCTCAACATGACCCTTACATCAAACGATGATATAAAAAATACCAAAGGACCTAAATGGAGATACATCATTGAACATAATTCAACAACCAATAAAATGGCAACAATGCAATATTCTCAGCAAGGCTAATGCTCTCCCTAAACCTGTGCATCGTGAACAACTTCAACAACCAATTCATCAAAGCATCTTCATCAAGTAGATAAATATCAAGGAAAGGAACTGTAATATGAATACCGAACAACATGATTTACCCATATACACCTAACAAACATAGCCAAAAATTTAACATAGACTGTTTTGAAGGCTGATCCATAGATTTTATGACGGCAAGATCCATACGAAACTGTATAGAGAGGAACTCGCGTATATACATGACTAGGATTCATTAAACCCGCGTACCGAATGTTGGGCCACTAATTATTATTATTATTATCACTTCCTAACATCCATTTCATCCATTTATAACATTATTTTATCACATTATTTATTATAATTTATTATATAATTCCATTTCATAATTATTTATGTTCTTTTGGATAAATAACACTTGTTCTCCTTTATTTTCATAAATTAATGATTATTATGCATGATTTTGCCAATGATGGTTTATTAATGAATTTTTTATAACATAACTCACTCTTTTAGCCTCCAATATCTCTTCCAGATTGCAGATTTGATCTTCAGCTAATAATTAAATATTCCAACCTAGAAATTCACTGGAATAACAAGAGAGTTTTGCGTTGAATGTTTTGGGTAAACGAAGATGAATCCTAAAAATCTGAAACACGGGTTTTGTGAAGAACGGACCAAATTAGTTTTTCATTGAGAATTTTTCCAAAATTCGGTCTTTGTTGAGAGAAACGCAGGGTTATTTGAAGGAAATATTTGCATATTTTTTGTTGTGGTCATTTTCCAAAATTTCTCCAATTGTAATTGCCAAATTTGACTTGTGCTAGTTGAATCATGATGGAAAGATCTTTCAGATCTCATATTGGTTACTGATATTTTGTAATCATTTTATTTCCCCTTTGTTTTTTGTATATTGAAAAGAGGCACAAATCATAGAGAAAGGGGAGGATAGAATGCATAGGCGATAACGCATAGAGGGTTGGCTATGTAAGGAATGGAGTTGTGTAACAGAACATTATTTGATAAAGTTAATGCAAGTTAGTTTCCTATTAATTTTGTAATTTGTGAGTATATCGCATCCCTGATCAGAGAGTTGGGCCCACTCTCCAATCAGGTGCTGCATATTTTCTGTGTGTTGTTATTTCTATTTCATGTTTTGTATAATTTACGATTGTTGTGATAGTAGAAGTATTTGCTGACACTCTTATTATTGTGAATGCATTGTAAGCTTTATGATTTATTTTTGTCATTTATTTATTTTCTATTAAAATGATTGTTGCTTTGTTTAAATTATCGAATCCATGATTGATATCAGAATTGTGCTATTGTATTTGCACATACTGTGCGTGTTAGCCTTGCAATAACCAAACACACCCGGATTGATAATTAATGCGGGAAAGGGTTTGAATATTCATTCACACTTGGACACCAAAATTTTTGCGTCATTTCCGGGGAGGCTAACAAAGGTGCAAGAATACGTTTCATATTGATCTAAGGATCAATATCTCGTGCTAGGGAGAGAAATGCTACCCTACTCTAGGTCTGGAGTGTAGTTGTTCTATTTTTCTTTTTGATTGATTTCATAGGAACCAATCTCTAATCCTATGGAGGGAAATGCTACC
This sequence comes from Pinus albicaulis, assembly GCA_034641835.2. NCBI lineage: Eukaryota > Viridiplantae > Streptophyta > Pinopsida > Pinales > Pinaceae > Pinus > Pinus albicaulis. Next base: position 1,990,377,244 of record CM076575.1, read on the forward strand.
CTCCTCTAGGTCTTGAGTGTATTTGTTCTGTTTTTCTTTTTTATTTATTTCTTAGAAACCAATCTCTTGTCCTAATGAGGGAAATGCTACCCTACTCTAGGTCTGGAGCGTTAGTCATTTTTCTTTTCTTTTCTTTCTGCTGATTTCTTAGGGGCCAATCTCTCATCCTAGGGAGGGAAATACTACCCTGCTCCAGGTCTTGAGCTTAATATTTCATTGATTTGATTTATTTCTTTCTGTTTAAATATCCAATATCTCGTCCTAGGAAGGAAATTTTCACCCTATTCCGGGTCTTAAGATTTAAGAATTGTTTGAATTTTTTCTCCTTCCTCCAGTTCTATGAACAAATATCTAAACAAAAATGCAGAGGAAGACCCCAAAGACTCATAGGATGAGGTCAAGGAAGAAAGCATCAACATAATCTAGAACTCAGTCACGGAACTTCAGGATGCGACAAATATGGGAAATCAAGGCTATATTTAAGGATGGTTTCACTCTATTATTTTCTTTCAACATCACTCCACACTTCAACAGCTCTTGGCACCATCCTTAACAGGGAATTTGGTCTCTCATTCCCATGTATTTATTAACATACATCTTTCAACTATGGGTATGTGCATACTTGAAGCTTTATTTCGAAAATGGATTCACTGGAAGTAATCTTATATGTAATTATATTTTATTTTTCAAGTAGAGTAGTGTAGTGTAGAATATAGAATGAATAAATAGATAAATAAATAGATTTCTTTATATGTAAAAATAGGTTTTTTTGTTGCAACTTGCTGTGAAAATTAACAATGGTGATCAATATTCAAATTTATTTATGAATGTAGATGAATTATATTGAAAATAAATTTCTAAAAATATTCATATTCATTTTTATCACCTTCTTGGAAAAAATCCTTGATTATCATAACTTATGGCTTGCGATCTTGACGAAAATCCCGGAAAAACTATCGGGATAGTCATTGTTTGAGGGACCAAATGGGTATATTTTCAAGACCTGTTTCTATCCCACGTAGCCATTTATTCCTACATTCTAATTCAATTTTAATCACTCGATTTGGATTTGAAAATAAAAATTTATGACCAAACAATGACAGGATGTCTAGTAGGAAGCTCAGGAACAGAGTTGGGACAGTCCATTGTTGAAGGCCTAAATGACTAGATTTTGGAGACCTATTTCTATGGTATATTCCCCTATGAATCTAGTTTATAACATAATTTTAATCACTTTATTTCGATATCATATGAGGAATTTTTGACCAAAATACTCACTGCCTATTGTAAATCAACACTCTTGAAACTCTATTTTCCCGGTTGTTCACTAGAAAATTTGACCAATCAATTATTCATGCCTTAAAAAAATGTTTGTATTCGAGATATATAAATAAATAAAATTTAATTTCTAATTTTAATCAATTAAATCTGTCATCAAACGAAAAATTTATGCTTCAAATATCAATTGTTGGTCTGAATTGGGAAATTGAAAATTACTTTGTTATGCAGGTTTTTCTAAGTAAATTTGACATATCATGCCATGGAATTTTTAAAACTTGTTTCTATTAGTGATACATATTTGAATTAGCTTTAATTTGGCTTTGGAATCGCTCCAATCGAACAAAAAACAAAGAAGTTATGATTTAAACACTGATGGTTAGTATGGTCGATCACTGCTCTCTCGCACGTGACAAATAAATTTTGTTTTATTTTTTTGTGGATTTGGTTAGCAGAGTAGCTACTTGTTAATTTTTGCATATTTATTTGATTATGAGAGTGCGATAACCTCTCTTCTTCCATGATTTCATGTTTTATTGTAGGTAGACACTCGTTTTTTTGTAGGTCCCACGAGAGTAAATGAGGTCAATTTATGAACAAGTGATTCTTGAAGACAATGATAATGAAATATTTTCAAAGAAGTTTCCTCACAAAGAAAAATAACATGAATATTTTTCATCAATTAATGGATTCATAACATGAGAAATTGAGAATTGATTTCTATTTGAAGATGCAAGTCATTTCCGGGAAAAAAAAAACACATTAATCCATTTATCCATCATTCATTCAGTAAAGAGTATTTTATTTTCTGATTTCTCTTATGTTTTTATGATTCAGGTATTGTTTACTTCAAAGTCACATTTTCTTTGTTTTGTTCTCAAAATAAAAGGAGTGAGTTCTTAAGTTTCGTGATGTTGTTACTCTGGATGCTGCTACTCATGATGTTGTTACTCCTTAGATGCTGCTATTCCTTGGTTGCTGTTATTCTGGATGCTACTACTCAGGATGTTTTTACTCCTTGGATGCTGCTACTTTTCGATGTTGTTACTCCACGATGTTGTTACTCCATGACGTTGTTCCTCCTTGGTTTATGTTACTCTGGATGCTGCTACTCAAGATGTTGTTACTCAGATGTTGCTACTCCACAATGTTGTTACTTTGGATGATGTTACTCGCACTGCTATTAATTGCACTATTGTTACTTTGGATGATATTACTCACACTGTTGTTACTCCATATAATATTAATCGTAATATTGTTACTTTGGATGTTGTGACTCTCACTTCTGTTACTCCGGATGCTGGTACTCACACTACTATTACTCCAGATGTTGTTACTTTCACTTCTGTTACTCTGGATGATGTTACTCGCACTGTTGTTACTTTGGATGTTGTTACTCGCACTTTTGTTACTTTGGATGTTGTTACTCACACTGTTGTTACTCTAAATGTTGTTACTCCATCAGTGCTGTGAATCCATCACTATTGTTACTCCACCAGTGTTGTGAATCTGTCACTATTGTTACTATGTTAGTGTTGCAAACCCGTCTCTGCTTTTACTCTGTCAATGATGTGAATATGTCACTGTTGTTACTCCATCAGTGTTGGGAATCCGTCGTTGATGTTACTTTGGAAATTATTTCTAAGTGTTGGATGTTGTTACTCCTTCTAAAATTTTCTAAGTATCTAGTGTTGTTACTCCTCTGATGTTGTTACAACTCCGGTGATGTTACTCCATGTTGATATTTTTCTAAGTACTTGGTGTTGTTACTCCTCCAGTGTTTTTACTCTACCAAGGTAAGTTGCTAGGTATGTCCTCGACAAACTCTGTGTTTTTATTTGGTATTTTACTTATGGCATGATCAACTATAACTGATGGCAGACATACTTTACTTCGGGGGAGGTCTCGTATTTAATGGATGATTATTATGGTAAGTATTGTCAGGAATGATTTACTCTTAATTCCTCATTATTTCGTAAAGTGACTAATCCTCCTTCATGTCACCTTCCTACCATTGTTCATTTTCCCCTTTCCTTGTTGTTAGCTAAGTCATGGTTGTTGTTACCTCAGTCAAAAATATTTTTGTTGGCCAATTTCACGTTGGATTCAATATGTGTATGTCTTTCTGATTTGTTTTTATCTTTGGTGAACGAGAAATATTTTTAATGGTATAAGCACTCTTTGACATAATGATTGGGTTGTAAATATATATGTTATTATCTATAAACATAATCTTATTTTTAAGGAATAATTATGCAAAGATGATTTCATTATGCCAGATTTTCCTAATTGGTCAAGTCCTTAATCTTGTAAAATGTATGATGATGACCACAGAATTGTATTTAAATACTTCTGCCATTATCTAATGAATTGTTCCTCAACCCCAATCTTAGCAATAAAAAATATATTTATCAGCAGTCATTTGAAGGTTATTAGTTTTTGAGAAGAAGAAATATCAAAGTTGAAAATAGTTACTACACAACTTTTTACGCCACCCCTAGATCTTATGGAGCTGACCTGCCACCCCATCTATTAAGTAATATTTATTGATTAACAATAACCATAGTTTAATATTAAACATTAATGTTCAACTAGAGGATAGGAGGTCTCATCACGAGCCGACCTGCCATGATCATAGGTCCTAATAAAGTGACATTACCACTGCTGGTCACCAAGCCACGGTAATGGCCTTCAATCATAAAACTGAAGGACAAGAGGTATCATTACGAGCCAAATTTTTCACTTTTATTAACTCCCTTGAATGGCATTGTTATTAAATATTTACCATGCCATAACAAGGATCTTCAGTTGACATCTAAGTAAATTGAAAGGGTTTTTGCAACTATGTGCTTATTTCTAATAGGTGGGACATTGGCATCTGAACGGGTTAAAAAGGAATCCTTGCTGAGGCTATGGATGCCTGCTGGTAGTAGTGGCTATGCCTATGGTATAGAAGTTAATTTAATAATATAATCTACTTGGTTACCTTCTTTTCTCAAAGCTAATATCCGATAAAGCTGACTATTGCATATACAAAATTTTCCAGAACTCATGGTTCATGGGGTAATATTTAATCAGTTATTAGATGATGGTGGTTATGGTTTATATCTATTATTGAGTTATAAATATTTACTTTACATGTCAAGGATGAAAATTTCAGGATATTTGATATTTGACATTTTGTATCATCTAATTTATAATTCCTTTATGCTACAAGTACCATACATTTAACCAAAGATAGTTGCTTGCCCAATCAATCACCATGTATTCATATCTTAACAACAAAACTAAGAGGCCTGATTCTGATTTTGAATCCCATGTAATTCAACAAACCATGAGAAGAAAATACTGAGATAACTAATTCTCATAATTTCTATGATCGTGATAACCAAATCTTATGGGTATAGGGAATGCATCTTTTCCCTTCTTATCAATTATTATCCCATTTCGTTCACAATATGTTTATGTCACTTTTATATATGGGGTAATTTAGATGATGAATTAATGATTAAGGATACTCATGATATGTTTTATAGATGACAAGGAAACTAATCATTTTGGTAGAAGGAAACCCTGCTACACTTTCTAATTATTATTTTTTTCAGCGTGCATGGCTTCCGCCTTCCGCATCACTTTCAGCATCAGCTCAGCCTACATCAACTTCAAAAAATGTCAATCCATACATGTCATTCCACATTTTTATGCAGGTAAAACTTGAGGTAAGATAGCATAAAGTTTTGATTTATTAAAATTTTAGGAGAATGTCATGAAAAACCATTGAGCATTATTCACTCATATTTTTCAACCATTATTTCACTTTCTTTACCACTTCCCATTTTTCAAAAAAAAAATATTTCAGTTTGGGGGAGTGTTACTTTCATTATCATGAAAATGTCATTAATATTCTTTATCATCCATCGATCTCATTATTCATTCTCAAAATCTCCCTTATTCCATGTTTTTATACACCAAACAAAGATTTCATCCATGATTGTAGAGACCACTCCAATTTGTTTTCCAGTGTAGCATGATGGCATGCTAATTCTCTAGTTTGGGGGAAGGGTTACTATTCATGATGAATGATTTTTCATTTCTTCCTCATTTAAGGTATACAATTCTAATATTTATTTATGTATATCCTTAAAACTATCAACTGGATTCTTATTATTTTTGGACAACAAAGATGTATCATGAAACATAGAAATTTTCAAGATAAACCAATTTGATAATTCCAAAAAAATCATGCATTATTACCTAAAACAATTTTTTGGATATATTGAAATATGTTCATTGCATTGATTTGATTTTCAGAATGGAGAAGCATTAATATAGTATAAATGTTCTTACAAAATTTCAACAAAATCTGGTTTGTAATGAAGTTTGTATTTACTTGTATCATAATTTGTTGCAACTTTATAGACATATGGTTAAAAGTATACATGAAAATTATTTTAAGGAAGAATTTGAGGAAGATGCCTTCTCTTCCATCAATATCATGCACTGGGGTGAGCATTTTGATTATTGTATTACAACTTGGTTAATATAGAGGAATTAGGTTGCATGAGGACATGCAACATGTTCAGTTTGGGGGAGATGTTGGGCCACTAATTTGTATTACTATTACCACTTCTTAACATCCATTTCATCCATTTCTAATGTTATTTTATCACATTATTTATCATAATTTATTATATAATTCCATTTCATAATTATTTATGCTCGTTTGGATAAATAATTCTTGTTCTCCTTTATTTTAATAAATTAATGATTATTATGCATGATTTTTCCAATGATGGTTTATTACTGAATTTGTTATAACATCACTCACTATTTTAGCCTCCAAGATCTCTTCCAGATTGCAGATTTGATCTTCAGCTGATAATTAAATATTCCAGCTTACAAATTCACTAGAGTAACAAGAGATAGTTTTGTGTTGAATGTTTCGGGCAAACGAAGATGAATCCTGAAAATCTGAAACATGGGTTTTGTGCATAACAGACCAAAATATATTTATGTTATGCAATTTTCCAAAATTCGGTCTTGATTGAGATAAACGCAGGGTTCTTCATAAGACAAATTTGTAGATTTTCTATTGTCGTCGTTTTCCAAAATTTCCCCAATTGTAATTACAAGATTCGACTTGTGCCAGCTGAATCATGATGGAATGATCTTTCAGATCTCATATTGGTTATTTATATTTTGTAATAATTTTATTTCCCCTTTTTTGTTTGTATATTTAAAAGGAGCACAAATCAGAGAGAAAGGGTAGGATAGAACACATAGGAGATAACACATAGAGGCTTGGCTAAGCGTGGAATGGAGTTGTGTAACAAAACATTATTTGATCAAGTTAATGAAAGTTAATTTCTTGTTACTTCTGTAAGTTGTGATCATATCACAGCCATGATTAGAGAGTTAGGCCCACTCTCCGATTTGGTGCTAAATATTTCCTTTGTGTTGTTATTTCTATTTCACGTTTTGTATAATTTGCAATTGCCGTGACAGTAGATGTATTTGCTGATACTATTATTGCTATGAATGCATTGTAAGTTTTATGATTTATTTCTGCCATTTCTTTATTTTTTGTTACAATGATTACTTATTTGTTTAAATTATGGAATCCACGATTGATACCAGAATTGTGCTATTGTATCTGCACATACTATGCGCGTTAGCCTTGAAATAACCAAACACACCCAGATTGATAATTAATGTGGGAAAGGGTTTGAATATTCATTCACACTTGGACACCAACACTGAATTTAACCTTATGAAATCAAATAGATTTTACAATATAGGGAGATACAACTCCCAGATTTTGTCTAAGATATTCGAATGCTTCCCTGGGAAAAGGTTTAGTGAATATGTCAACAACTTGTTCTTTGGAGGGAACATATGCCAATTTAACCTTTTTCTCAAGTACTTGTTCTCATAAAAAGTGATATTTGATAAGAATTTTCTTGGTTTTGGAATGCATAATAGGATTTTTTGAGATACTTATGGCACTTGTATTATCACATAGGATGGATATGGGAGGTGAACATTTGATTTGAATATCTTGTAATGTCTACATCATCCAAAGAAATTGTGTGCAACATGATGCAGTAGCCACATATTCTGATTCTGCTATAGATAAGGCAATGGAGCTTTTTTTCTTGTTCAACCAGGATACTAATCAGGGCCCCATATAAAATGCATGACCACTAGTCATTTTCCTGTCATCAATATTTCTAGCCCGGTATGCATCAGTGTAAGAATGAAGAGTAACATCGACATTCTTTGGATACCATAGACAAAAATATTTAATTCCTTATATATTTTGAATATTCCTCTTACGGCCTGAAGATGTGACTCCTTCAGATTGTCTTGAATCATCCAACAATCCCAACTGCATGCATAATATCTGGTCTAGTCATAGTTAGATAAATAAGACTTCCAATCCTAGATTTATAGTCTGGTTGGTTTACCATGGGAGAACCATCATGAGAACCGAGGTTACATATTGTCACCATTGGAGTGCTCACAGGTTTTCAGTCTTCCATCCCATACTTCTTCAGGATCTACTTGAGATATTTTTCTTCTGAGAGAAATATGTCATATTTTACTTGTTGCATGTATAAGCCAAGAAAATATGTTAGTTCCCGAAGTAAAGACACTTCAAATTCTTGCTGCATAATATAAGAAATTTTTTTACTCATGGATTATTCATTACTCCCAATAATGATGTCATCGACATAAACAACAATAATTATTTTTTATCGATCTCAATTTTTGTGTATAAATTATTGTGTGCAGATCCTTTTGTAAAACCTTGTTGTTGAATATATTTGTCAAGACGATAGTACCGTGCCCGAGGGGATTGTTTTATACCATATAGATCCTTTTTTAGCTTGAAAACAATTTTTTCATCATTTCCTAGAATGAATCCTTCTAGTTGTTCTATATAAACTTCTTCTTCTAGATCACCATTGAGGAAAGTAGATTTTACATCCATTTTATAAAATTTTAATTGTTGAACACTTGAAAAAGAAAGAAACATTCTTATGGCTTCAACTCTGGCTACAGGTGAAAATATTTCTTCAAAATATATACCTTCTTATTGCGCATACCCTTTACAAACAAGTCTAGATTTGTTTCCAATAACATCTCCATTTTCATTTAACCTACGTTTGGATATCCTTTTTGTTCCATAAACATTTTTATCATGAGGTATTGGAACCAATTCCCAAGTGTTATTCTTTTCAATTTGATCAATTTCTTCATTCATGGCCTGAATCCATCATTCATATTTACTAGCTTGATTTACATTCTATGGTTCAATGGTGGATAAGAATGCGAGATAACTAGGAGATCCTACAATATTTCTGCTTGTTTGGACACTTGATCCCTTTTCTCCCAATATTTTAGATTTTGGATGATTATTTTGAACATACCTCGATGGAGCCTTTTCTGATATATGTTATTCTAGTGCGTCATTGGGTTCTCCTGCTATATTTCTGTTATCTGATGAGAGAAAATATATACCATCATCACCCTTGTTTGTTTTTTTTCCCTTTTGGGAGCTGTGAGAGACTCATCAATTACAACATCAATACATTCAACAATATTCTGAAGTATTTTATTCTAGCATTTGTATGCTTTACTTCTAAAAGAATAACCAATAAATATTCGTTCATCAACTCTAGGCTCAAAATTACCATGTTTTTCATCATTATTTTTTATAAAAAAATTGCTTCAAAAAACCCTAAAATGTTTCACAATGGGAATATTTCCATACCAGATTTCATAAGGATTTTTATCACTGTTTACACGAACATGAGTCTTCTTGAGAAAATTTATTGCAGTATGTGATGCTTGTACCCAAAAGGTGTCAGGAGTCCTAGATTCATCAAGCATAGCACGAGCCATTTGATGAATTGTTCTCTTCATTATTTCTGCCACACCATTTTGTTGTGGAGTTCCAGCTACAAAAAACTCTTTTTATGCCATTTTGTTCACAAAAATCAAATCATTCATCAAATGTGTATTCTCCTCCTCAGTCAGATTTAAGACATTTAATTTTTAGATCTAATTCATTTTCATCCAAAGATTTGAAGATCTTAAATTTTTCAAATGCTTCATCTCTATGTTTCAATAAACTGATCCAACACATTCTAGAAAAGTCATCAACGAATAGAATATAGTATTGTTCTCCATGAGGTGACTTTTTCCTTACAGGACCACATAAATCAGTATGTATAAGCTCGAAAGGCTTACTTGCTGATCCTTCTTTCGCATTAAATTGCCACCTGGTTTGCTTACCAAATTGGCATGATTTTCATATGGTGCTTTCGAGTAAAGTGATGTTGGGTCGATCACGAACAGCTTTGAGCCTGCTTGATTTTCGTATTTAAGAAAAGCTTAAATGTCCCAATCTTCTGTGCCACAACAAGTTTTCAGTAGATTAACCTAGATAACATTTCTCTTGGCCACCTTTCAATATATATAGATTGCTTGGTGTTCTTATTCCTTTTATTACAGTCTTTATTGTGTCAAGTTCACGAACCACACACTTTGTTGAACGAACGAAAACTTCATTTCCTTGATCACACATCTGACTCACACTCAACAATTTATGCTTCAATCCATCAACATACATAACATTGTTAGCTTTAACCTTTTCTTTTAAAAAAACAGATCCTTTACCCTCAATTATAGTAGGAGAGTCATTTCCAAAAGTAAAATTCTTTTCCTTCTCTAATGCATTGTATTAAAGAAGTTTATCTTTATCACTTGTAATTTGTTTTGAAGATCTGCTATCAATGTACCGTTGATTTTGTTCTCCTTCTACAAATAAAGCTATGTCGCAACTTTCAAACTGTAAATCCTTCTTTCTCCATACATTGGAACTTATGGATATCTGTTCTTTTGGCTAAAGTTTTCTCCCGCATTCAGATTCTTCATGTCCAAATTTATTGCAAAATGAACATTCAATTTTGCCTTGAAGAGGAGAAAATTTGTTATAAGTGTTCTTCTTGATTCCTGTCTCACTTCTTTTTTTTCTTGCTTCTCTGGAAATAATGGTTTTATATGCAACACATTGAGCAGATTTATGACCAAAATTATGACATGAGAAAAATTGTCCATTAAAGAAGAAATTTTTGTGATCATAGAACCTTCTATTGTTCTTTACCTTCTGATTAATATTTCTGTTATTTTTCATCCTTGAATTGAAGTGATCATTCTTTACCTGGACATTGTATTTTTCCTTTTATTGAGTGACAAAGTTTTGCTGGGTGCCTTTCACTACATTTAGATAGCTTATATCTGAAGAGTACGAAGCTTCACCGATATATCCAAGACCTCTCTTCACAAGAGGAGAGCATTGAACGTTGATAATTTCATTTAAGGTTTCATATCATTTAACAAATCTAAGATTTAAAGTTTTTACTTTCTCACTTTCCTTTCTTAGACATACTATTTCACATTCTAATTTCTCATTATGCTTCTCCTTTTCTATGAGTTGATTATTTAGATTATCTATGGCTATTTTTTTCTCTTCCCAACATATTTTGAGTTTATTGATTTCTTCCAGAAAATCATTTTCTTCTAAAGCATGAATAAAAGTATATTTAGCCTCAATAATGTCTTTTTCAAAATCCATCAGCAGTCTAATATCTTGATCACATTCTCCTTCTTCACTATTTGATAGACCATCACTATCTTTATGAGTATAGTAAATTTTTCTATTGATAAATTGTTTCCTACTACCTTTTGCTAAATCCTTTCCCTTTTCATGATTATCTCTATGAGGACATTTATCAGCGTAATGACCAACTCTTCCACAAGCAAAACATTTGAAAGGAAGCTTACTTCTGAACCTTCAAGTGCTAAGTTGAAGTTTTTTTACGAAATTTACGTCATCTTCTTCTAATACATACCTTGAATATTTTTGTTCTTCCTTGTCCTTTCCTTTTGCAGTAGCTCTAAAAGCAACTTCTTTGACGTCAGATAGACCTCCTTTTCTCATTTCACACGTAGTCAGAATCCCATGAATTTTAACAATAGTAAGAGTATGTAGATCCTGCTTCTCTTCAATGGAAGACACTTTTGACTCGAATTTAGGAGTTAGAGATCTTAATACTTTTTCTACTAGAGTGGTTTCACTTATGACTTCACCCAGATATCTCATGTGATTTATGATCTCATCTAGACATAAGAAGAAACTAGCAATACTTTGAACATTATGCATTCTGATATTTTCATATTGAATTCTCAGAGTTTGGAGTTTAACACTTTTTACCTTGTCATCACATTCATACCTTATAATGATTTTATCCCACATCTCCTTTGTTGTATTTAAGTTCATAATTTTAACAAATTATGATTCAGCTAGACTCTCCAATAATGCATTGACAACATTTGCATTGATTTCATAGTTCCTCCTTGTTGTTCGATTTGTTGGAAATGCGGGTGGATATTGGTAGCTGCCTCCAACTATATCCCAAACATCTGCTCCAAGAGAATTAAGATATGATTTTTTCCTTGTGTTTCAGAAGATTAAATTGTTTCCATTGAAGAGTGGTGTTCTGATAGATGTTGTCCCATCTTGATTTCTCATCTTCGATGACATTCCTTCTAGACATTCAGTGTCTTCACAAGGACCTGCTTTGATACTAATTGTTAGGAAAAACACTTGGGGGGGAGGGGGGGGGGGTGGGGTGAATCAATATTTACAAGAATCATAGTCTTTTAATTTCCTTTTACTAATTTCTATACATGAAATTGCTTATCCGAACTAGTGTATGTACGCAGATATCCTAAAATAAACTTGCATATACCCAAATAACTTTACTATTAAGATAAATATTCAGGGACATTACTTAGCCCAGATCATGAGTTATGCATCAGATAGTTAAGCAGTAAACATGTGCAGTAATAATATAATAAATCACCAGACAAGAGCATCACACATGACCACTATGATTTAAGGTGGAAGCCCAAGTCGATTGAAAACCACCGCTGATGTCATCTTTGTCTTCAATATTTATTATAGAGAAAATTTCTTACAATGGTGTAATAGTGAAGATTCATATCAGTATGCAAGAACCCACCTGCAGGCTACAACCTTCTCTCATTCTCTAAGTGCTACTCGAAGGGAGATACTACCCCTTGATCTCGTACCAACCACTACTGGAAAGGAGCTACAACCCCCTGAATAGAACACTAGCTTCTATTGTCAAGAATATTCTACTTCCACACTGAAGGATTCAACCCTTAGACCCACTACAGACCACATTTCATAAATTTTCACACTAGATCCAACAGCTTCAACACAACTCAATTTTTAGATCAACACCAATAGCCATAACCCAAACTTTAAATAGAATAGTGAGATCACTGTAACCATAACATAGTAATAAAACCAGACTTCTAAACTAACATGTAGAATCAATTTAAACCTTGATCATTCGTAGAATCAAATGTATACACTACTTCACTTACTACAACCTTCGTATATATATGCTTTCCTGCACACCAACCTATGTAAAAATCTTTGTATACTGAATTTTAAGAATCTGATCAGACCATAATAGATCTAGGCATTCAGTCATACTTTGTCATATTTACAGAACCTTTATTCAGTCAACAACATCCATCATATTCAATCACTCATTCATTGATCATTTTTTTACATAATCAACTAGCATCATATACAATATTCAAATAACCCATATCTACCTGAAGACTTCATTGAAAGACATCGAAAATATAGAATAAATAATCAAACAACCTCTTCCGCAAGATTTATAAAAACCCTAACTTCTATACGCGCTTTTGCTTAAACGAACCCCTTTTTACACGTGCTTTCACCGTGACAAACCAGCGTATAGATCTGTAAATATTTAGAGATGCATAACATTTCAGATCAACAGAATTACTCAAATCATACCCTCCTCTTCAGCAAATATGCGCCAGATCATAGATCTACACATATCACAAATAGATCATGAAAATACAAAGTCATTTCAGGTTTGGAGATCCTGATCCATCATTATTTCTATAGGTGCAGCATTATTTCAGATCTATTAGACAACCGAAACCCATATATTGCAGATATGCTTCAGAGTGAAGTATTCAATTAAAACGCATACACTTGCACCCTTGCACTATCATCCTCTTATCCTTATATAGTTTAAGCCTTTCCAAATACCATGAGACAAAACTATACAAGTGCCTATGGTATTCTTTGACGGAATCAAATAAATGATACATCACTCAATACTATGGACTAAAGCCATGGTAAGGACCCCTAGTATCATAAATTTAGAGTGCAAAAGGAATATGCTACTTTTCATCTTCTTTTCCATGTGTATACGCAACATTGCCTGCAAAAACTCACGTATACATCCTTAAATATGAACTTTATACATCTTCTGCTAGACCTTCTGCTAAACCACAATGCTTCTCCAGAATTTATATACTTAATATTTTGCAAGCAAGTTTCCATCAAGGACAACATATGCAATCATAATGAATCATGATGCCAACATAAGTCATTCTAAAACATTCTTGAGCATCTTTCGCTAGATTATCTCATCCACGAATTCATGTAATATTAGGTGTAGAACACATATGTGGAGATGCGCATTCCTTTGGTTAGATAATATATTGGAAGAGTAATAGTTTCTACTAAAACATCAATTATTTTCTATGATATAATGCCTCTCAAATTCAAAATAAGAAAGAAATGTTCATGATTATTTTCATAACTTTGAATTTTTTTAGGTTACATGTTGTGGAGAGGTAGAGTACAAGTTAGGTCCATATATTACTAGTGTAGTCCCTTATTCTGGTTAGTGTAGCCCTCTTATTGTTATTGTTGTACCCATGTAATCCCCATATTGTTATTATTGTGCCCTTACATTATTATTACATCGGCTAGGATTATGTTGTGACCCCATGGACTCTTATATATAGAAAGGAGGTTTTGTCATTTGTATCATCCAATAATTTTTCATTTATGTAATTTAAAGGAGCTTTCACCCTCGAAGTGTCTTATTTCTAAGGCATTGATCTCTCTTTTTTGCTATTTTTGGAGCTGGTTTCATAACATTTGGTATCAAATATTTGGATTCTAGGGTTTCACTGCTCTAAACAAGTCATCATGGAATTTTTGTTATAATTTTTTTTGTACGAAGGTTCAAAGGATGAAACCCTAAGGAAATTTGTGTAAAAAATTTAAGATCTTGGTTTGTAGTATTTTACGAGTTATGATATGCAGAAGTTAGGATTTTTGTAGCCTCTCGACTTTCATCTAAAAGAGGTGACCTGGGGAAAATTGTCATAAATCTCTCTCTGAGCATCAGATTGAAATTATGTAAAAAGTGTCCAAAAGTACATCAAATTTGGTTTCCTATGTATCTATTTTAGAGCCGAAGGAGGAAACATTGACACGTGGCACGCTGTAGAATTTAGCTCTATTGAAACAACCCATAATTAGGGCGTTGTGTGACATTGAGAATAACTTTTTCTTGAAGAATCCAATTCAGGTCATACCCATGGCATTCAAAAGAAGATTCAGAGGGCTATTATAGGACCAAATTTCAGACATTGAAGATCCAAAATCACATAGATAATTAATTTTCAAGAGCGAGCTCCTAAAAAGAAAAAAAATGTGTGTATTTTGTTTTCAAATTGTATAAGTCTTATTTGAAAAATCTGTTTGAAGTGTTTCAAAGGGCATATTCAAGTATAAATATTAGTATTGGGTCCTAAAATCCACCCTAAAAATAATTCAACAGCCATTAAGCCCTCATAAGGCTCTACTATGACTCAGGAAGAGGAATAAGTGAAACATGATATATCAACATTACAAGAGAAAGTGCATCAAAATCACTCTCCCAAAGATAAACAAAAATGAAATGGAAGTTTTGAAGAAAGGCATGGAAGCTAAGATGGATGGTTTGAAGAAATGCGTGGAAGCTAATATGGACGGTTTGATGAAAGGTGTTGAAGCTAATATGAATGGTTTGAAGAATGGGATGGAAGCGAAGATGAATGACATGGAAGCTAACATGGAAGACATGCATAATGATCTAAAATCAGACATGGAAGGTTTGAAGGATGGTTTGAAAAAGTTGATACAAGAAATGATTCCTAATGGCGACAAGGTAGTACAGGAAACACATGATGAGAACAAAATAAATGTTAGTCTTGATTTCATAAACTCCAATGTTGGATGTAAAACCCACCATATTCCAAATACGGATATGAGGAATTTTGATCGATGGGATTCTGTAACATGGATACTATAGATGGAACAATATTTTTATCTCCATAATGTGAAAAACACACGAAAGGTATGCATTGCAACTTTAAATTTAGAACAAAATACATTTGTATAGTATCAATGATAGTCTTAAATAATTTTTTGAACTTATGATTGTAGAAATGTTAGAGGCTGGTATAATTCAATCGAGTCAAAATTCTTTATTTTTTCTAGTACTATTGGTGCACAAGAAGGATGTATCATGGCGCATGTGTCTGGATTATAGGGAGCTCAATAAGCTCACTATTAAAGATATATTTTCCATTCTTGTGATTGATGAATTATTGGATGAATTACATGGAAAAAATTATTTTACCAACTTGGATCTTCATTTAGGATATCATCAAATTAGAATGAAGACTGAAGATATTCCAAAAAAAATATTTCAAACTCACGAGGGTCATTATGAATTTTTTTTTCATGCCTTTTGGCATTACCAATGCACCTTCTAAATTTCAAGTGTTGATGAATTCCATTTTAAAACCATTCCTTAGAAAATTTGTGTTAGTATTTTTTGATGATATACTAATATACAACAAGTATTGGAAGGATCATGTTCAACATGTTGACAGGGTGCTCAAACTATTGCAGAAAAAATTATATGAAAAAACCTCCAAATTTTTCCTTGGAGTACAAGAGGTGGAATATCTGGGTCATATTGTATCTCACAAGGGTGTTAAGGTAGACCCTAACAAAATTAAAGCCATTAATGAATGGAATTTCTGCACAACCATAAAGAAGTTGCGAGGATTTCTTGGGTTAACAGGGTATTATCACAAGTGTTTTAAGAATTATGGGATAATAGCACCACATCTAACAACATTATTGAAGAAATATGCATGCTGATGGACTCCTGAAGCAACTAAGGCCTTTGAACATCTTAAAGAGGAAATTTTCCTAGCACCGGTCTTAGCTACACCATACTTCACAAAAACATTCATTGTCGAATGTGATGCCTCAAGAAATGGAATTGGTGTTTTTTTAATGCAAGAAGGAAGACCCATTACTTTTTAAAGTCATCCAATCAAATGAAAGAATTTACAATAAGATATTTATAAGAAGGAAATGTTGGAAATAGTACATTCACTAAAGAAAGGGTGACATTGCCTAATGGGAAGATACTTCAAGGTAAAAACTGATCATGATAGTCTTAAATACTTTTTGGAACAAAGACTATCTTCAGAAGAGCAGCAAAAATGCATCACAAAGATGTTGGGTTATGACTTTGAAACCTTCTACAAAAAATGGAAGCTAAATGTTGTTTCACATGCACTCTCGAGAAAGGATGAAGAGGTGGATGCATTGCTTTGTGCTATTTTTATTATCCAACCAGATTGGATAACCGAAGAAAGAGATGAAATGGAAAAGGACGAGGAAGTGTGGACACTCATTCAAAAGTTGCAGCAATATCCTTTTACATTTGATACATTTAGTTCTAAAAATTATTCCTTATGGTACAACGATCGCTTATATATCTGTAAGAATTCCCCAACTAAAAAAAAATATTATTTTGGAATTGCACACTTCTCCATTAGGAGGACACTTAGGATTTTTAAAAATTTACCACAGGGTGAAGAAAGAATTTTTTTGGGATGGCCTTAAATCTGATATTCAAAATTTTCTGGTAGAATTTTTGGTTTACCAACAAATAAAGTTGAGAGAATTAAGACCTTGGGTATTCTACAACCTTTATCCATTCCAAGTCAACGTTGGGAGGAGATTTCAATGGATTTTATCACAGTTTAATGCTCCAAATTAGGAAAATGCTACAACAATGAGAATATCTCAAGATATTCTAATGTTGGAGCTGCAGCAATATGCAAACACAATGACGGAGCAGCAACAACACTCAACTCATAGAAGTGTGAGAGAAAATAATATCCATCTCATTAAATAATAGCAGCAACAAATACATACAAGATCTTGAGGAAATAATAGCAGCAACTCAAGAAATAGAACTGGATGGAAAAGTTTTAAGATGCTGCAACCAATGACAAGATCTCATCCAATGGATCTCTAGAATGAAAGGCTGATCCTCTCACCGAAGATCTTACCCTCCAAATATATCTACAAAGCCAGACTACAAATGCTCCACTAAAATAACACAGTCACTGGATGAAACTGCGTTGTAGGGCTAGCGAATGAGTTGGCCTTTATGCCAAAGTCTGCAATAAGCTCTGGAATGCCTCAAATATGATCTCCCACAGGGAATAGAGACTCCTCCTCTCAAAAATAGATGATGGAGGTGGTGTAGTGAACCCTCACTGTAACACCCAGCAGCATAGTATTATTCTACTGCAGAAATAACGCTTTCTTGATGGAGGATGCTTGGCCTGAAGCCTAGATGTGAGGAGAATCAGTCCAATCCCTCAAGAGGCCTCTCAAGAAGGAGAAGGAATCCTCAATAGGAATTTCCTAGGAAACTCTTGCTAAACAACAAAGGATGCACAATTGTTTGAATAGACAATGAGATGAATAATACAAGCATGAGAAACAATGGTTGCCTTGTGCTCCTTTTAAACTAGCGAAAGCTCTTCTTCCATGGGCCCCATTTATTAGGGTTTCCTCCACCAAATATCCTCTTCCTCATTCACATTGTGCTGGCTTCCTAAGTAAGCCACTCCTCCTATGACAACATTGTTGACTTGGTCAAACTTGACCTTGTCCATTTGCAAATAACCCTGTTCACACATCAGGGTGTGGAAACCAGCTCCAATGATGATCCCCTTTCATACTATGGGGAATTTTATTGATAATATCACTATTCATGGGCCTAATTACCCATTTATTCTCTTCCTAGGTGAAATAAGAAAAAATTAATGTTCTAATTATCTGCATGAAAATTTTGGAACATTACAGTCCACCCCTCTCAAAGATTTCTTGTCCTCAAGCAAGTGCAAGGATAGAATGAATTATTTTATCCTCCTCTCCCTGTATCATCCACGTATGATGATATCCTCCAAGGAAAGTGATGCTATTTCATCAATCAAGCCTCCACATTGCCCCTCCTCAGCATGTAAGTTAGCTATCAAACCATCATCATGTAAAGGTGAAATACTCAAGAGTATATCAAAGTGATGTCTAGAGGTTCCCTTGAATAAGGGGATCTGAAATAGAATGACAACTATATTTCCCATACAGATCCTCCATCTCCAAGCTAGGAGCCATGCAAAATGAGTCACCTTCCAACTAGGTAACTCCTGAAAACTGTCATCCACCTTTGGCTCTGGCAAAGTAGGTGGGATGAAAATCTGCTCATGGTAGAAAATGTAGCCTACCCCATGTTGTCCATCTCTCCACTTATGATAAGTGTAGATAAATTGCTGATCCTGGGCTTCAAAATACTTGCCTTCAAGTGGTAATATGAAGACTATATCTCCAAGGATCTCTCCTCCAACGCTGCAAATCATGCTGGCCCAAGTATCTCCCTATATGATCAGTTGCTATTCATCATAATATGGCATATCCTCTTTCATATGGCTCACCTCGCAAAGTGATAATTGTGTTGTTAAGGTAACCATGTCATGTCCCATGTTCCTCTTATAACATGTAGTGCAAAAAGTGTGAGGAATTACTCCCTCAAAGGACACATTCACCCAATTGGTCTCTCCTCCAATCAAGCTCCGAAGAAAATCTCTAGCAATGTCACTCAATGGAACCATAAGAAGAATAATTCTGGCTTCCATGTGAATTAAAGGAGAAGGAAAATGGTCCCTCAAATGTAGCCAGCGTAGATTGACTCTCAATTGCCATAGAAAATGAAATGAGGGGTGGCCTCCCCACCATTTTCTTGTAGCCCCAATCTCTTGGAGAAGGTGAATGATGTAGTGTGCAATGTGAGTATATTCTCCATAAGAAATATCCTCCCCATATTCTCTTAGGGAGTGATTACCCAAAATGGCCTCATGTAGACCAAAAAATCTAGAAGGAAGAATATCCTTCCTTTGAGAAAAATCCTGCACATATATGGTTAAGAGATGCATATATATAGACAAGTTAATATGAAAATCAACAATACTATTACCACATTTTTTTCTCATATAAATGGAGTGTCTCATAGATGAGTCTCCCCTCATACTCAAAGGGAAAAGACTTGATTGTGAAAACTCCTCCATCTCCTCATGATCCATGGAGTGCCTCCTCAAATTCTCCAAGTGGTTCCTCCCACAAGAAGAAAAGAAATGTAATGTGGCCTTCACGGTTGGCCCATGGTTCCTCCTGAAATGTACAACATGTATAGTAGGGAGGATCATGCTCCTAATGGGCATCCTCAATCTCAAGCCCACTCTCCAATAAAAGCTTTCCATGAACATATACATAGCAGCAATACATGGAAGAAAAAACCAATAGAAACAAGTTTTCTCATGAAAAAAAGAATGTGGATCAAGGTCCCACAAAGGGAAATAGTGCAGTGCATCCCTTTCCTGCATCAAATCAAAGAAAAACAAGTGTTCTTCCAGCCACTTGTTTGCTGCCACAATCATTTTACAAGATAGAAATATGAACGTACAATTTGGTGCCAATGGTGAACACTAAGAAGCATGTGGCTTTCCCTACAAACCATCAATGAGATAGCCAATCTCAATGCTACAAATGGCTTCAAGTACATCATGATACAATATGCAAGAAGGAATAATCCTCCTTGGTACAATATGTTGCTCATAAAAATACAAGAAATACAAAAAATAAGGTGAAATTATACATTCTCCATCATGCACTAGAAGACTTGGTCTGAAATGGCTTAGCTGAAAATGCTCCCTTACTCTAAATGAATAGGAAGGTGGTTGTGACATCCTCTCCATCATCATTTGGGCTCTGCATCTCTCCATATGCTGAAATATGTCTTGCTGAATGCCCTCCCAAATCGACTCCTTTTCCAAGGAAATATATGAATCACAATTCATGGAAAAGAAGTCCTCATATGCTGGATGCAACAGCTTCTCCTTGAGCTTAGAAGCTCTAGTCAAGAATACTATGTCATGTGAATAGATGACCATATCCTCCACATTGTATCTCTCATCTCTCTCTGGTTCATCAAGATTCATTCATGCATCAAGATCCTTGGAGTACTCTACCAAGAGTTGAAATCTCCAGTAAGGATCAATCCTCCTAAGAGATAGTGCTGGTGATCTGGCATGTGTAGCTATCCTCATGCTATTTTCTTCCATTTTGACATCCCCCATGAAAAATTTCTTCTCCAGACTCTTCACCTCTCCAAAATCCAAGAGCGGTGAATCCAAAGACAAAATTTCTCTCATCGATGATAGATCTGGTGGCCTCCCTGGTGGAATGCCTCTATGCAGTGAGACATCAATGTCAAGAGAGGACTGCACATATGGTTGGGAAATCTTGCCCTTGCTCTCAGAGTACAATACATTCTACCTCTCCTTTGCACTAGCCCTCTGAAATAGAGAAGGGTGTGTGCCTCTCATCACATGATGCCTCTTTTCCTCCCTTCCTCCTCCTTCTAACTGCAATGTTGCACAATCATACTTCTCATTGATTGTGCTTGGAACTCCATGTATGAGATCCTGGGGACTTCCTTGAAAAGCTGCAAGAATCCCTCTAGTTGGAGCAAGAGCTCCTCCTTCCTCTACATGAGGTACTAGATCAACTATAGAAATAACAACGTTGTTGCCCTCAGCTTCCTCAACATGATTGGGAAACCCTCCAATGATTGGATACTCTTTTGGAAAAGGGATCTCTATGCCTCCTTGTGCCAAAATACAAGATGAAGGTCTTGCCTCCAGCAACGTATGATGCAAGATGTCGGCCTCCTCCATAGTTCTCTGAAGTTTTTTTGAGTCTATGGTTTCCTCCACATGTGTTTCATAATCTATCCTACCAAATATCCTCATCAAATTTCTAATGAACATTGCATAGGAATAGGTATTTGTATTTTTCAAAGTAAATGAATCAAATAACCACCATGCATAGATCTTACCTCCAAATTGCAGCGCTGCTATTCTGATGGCTTCATCTTCGGAAATCTCATGCTGCTGTAGAAAGGTGTCTAGCTCTTCTATCTAAGCCTTGGATGAACAAGTAGGGGAACAATCAAAGATAGATAGAAGAAATCTATCCCCATTATGCTGATTTCTCCTCCTCACCATGACCTTGAAAAACCCCAGAAAAGTAATATGATCTCTAAACTTCTGAGTTTGAGATTCATAATCATGTAAGAAACCACTAAGAGTTCCTTCCTTCGGCATTCCTTCTTCTTCTTCTCCTCTCATGGAAAAAATGACCATGCGACTGCACTGTACCTTATAGGTTTTGGCTGCATGATTACATCCCCCATAAGAAAACCTAGAGTTTGACTCAGTTTCAAACCCTCTTGGAGATCCTGTGCATATCTCCCTTCTTATCTTCTCAAATTCTTCATGAATGCTCTGTATAGATCTTGGAAGAAGCTTTGTAAGCTTATATTCCTCTTTCTCTCCATGAAATGGAGTCTTCATCTTCTCTCTTCTTGATATCATGATGGCTGAGATCCACCAACTGAGCTAGAGATCATGCTTTGATACCACTGTAATGTTCCAAATTAGGAAATTGCTACAACAATGAGAATATCTCAAGATATTCTAATGTTGGAGCTACAACAATAAGAAAACACAATGACGAAGCAAAAAAAACACTCAACTCATAGAAATGTGAGAGAAAATCATAGCCATATCATTAAATAATAGTAGCAACAAATACATACAAGATCTTGAGAAAATGTTACACAAGATAGGCAAGGTTCAACATCAAGCGACAAGTACATGAATCATAAAAAAACCACTTCTATACATGTAAGCTCAAGCTATGACAACACAGTCCATGAAGGTAAACTGCTGCATAATAGTGTCAATACACAAATATTTCAATATGTGGCTCAAATACAATAGGGGAAGCAAGATCTCAACCCCTGGAAACAATAATGCACAATCCTTAGAAGGATTGGCTGCAAAACATACAAAACGACAATTCTACAGAAATGCCAGAGTTGCTGGGTAGCTGCAGCAACTCAAGAAATAGAACTGGATGGATAATAATGAATATGCTGCAACCAATGACAATATCTCCTTCAATGGATCTCTAGAATGAAAGGTTGATCCTCTCACCTAAGATCTTACCCTCCAGAGATATCTGCAAAGCCCCATTGCAAATTCTCCACTAAAATAATGCAGTCACTAGATGAAACTACGCTGTAGGGGTAGGGAATGATTTGGCCTCGATGCCAAAGTCTGCAATAAGATCCAAAATTCCTGTAGTCTGATTTCCGACAGGGAAGAGAGACTCCTCCTCTCAAAAATAGCTGATGAGGTGGTGTAGTGAACCCTCACTGTAACACCCCGCAACACAGTATTATTCTGTTGCAGAAATAATGCTGTCTTGATGGAGGATGCTTGGCCTCAAGCATAGATGTGAGGAGAATCAGTGCAATCCCTCAAGAGGCCTCTCAAGAAGGAGAAGGAATCCTAAATAGGAATTCCCCTGGAAACTCTTTCTAAATAGCGAAGGATGCACAATTGTTTGAATAGACAATGAGATGAATAATATAAGCATGAGAAACAATGGTTGCCTTGTCCCCCTTTTAAAATAGTGAAAGCTCTTCTTCCATGGGCCCCATATATTAGGGTTTCCTCCACCAAATATCCTCTTCCTCATTCACACTGCGCTGGCTTCCTAAGTAAGCCACTACTCCTATGGCAACACTGTTGACTTGGTCAAACTTGACCTTGTCCATTTGAAAATAACCCTATTCACACATGAGGGTGTGGAAACCAGCTCCAATGATGATCCCATTTCATACTATGAGGGATTTTATTGATAATATCACTATGCATGGGCCTCCTTACCCATTTATTCTCTTCCTAGGTGAAATAAGAAAACATTAATGTTCTAATTATCTGCATGAAAAGTTTGGAACATTACACACAGGTTTACCTATTTCCGATGGAAAGAGTGCCATCATGGTGGTAGTTGATAAACTTACCAAGTATGCACACGTTTGTGCATTATCTCATCCATTTAAAGAAAGTACAGTTTCTATTGCATTTATGGAAAAAAATCAAAAGCTACATGGAAACCTATATATTATTGTAAGCGACAAAGATGCCATTTTTACTGGAAATTTTTGGATAAAATTATTTTCTTGTTTGGGTACTCAACTAGCTGATAGCTCATCTTATCATCATCAATCAGATTGGAAAACTGAGATAGTGATAAAAATTTTGGAATTATATCTTCATTGTTTTATATATGATAAACAAACACAATGGGTCAAGTGGTTACCTCTAGCTGAATGGTGGTATAACACTTCCTTCCATAATACAAAAAAAATGACCCCATTTATGGCACTTTATGGATATCATCCACTATCCATCACATCATCTTTAAGACAAAATTATGAGGTTCAAGCAGCGGAATATCACATCAAGCATCAACAAACAAGTTCTCCAGCCCTTAAAGGATAACCTAAATTTGGCACAAAATCGAGTGAAACAACAGGGAGATATATATGGCATGGAGAAAAGTTTTGTTAGGTCTCTATATTACTAATATAGCCCCTTATTGTTATTATTGTACCCTTGTAACCCCCATTTTGTTATTATTGTGCCCTTAAATTATTATTGTTAGGTCGGCTAGGATTACATTGTGGCCCACTAGGATTACATTATGGCCACATGGACTCCTATATATAGAACGAAGGTTTTGTAAATTGTATCATCCAAGAATTTTTCATTTATGTAATGTATTGGAGGTTTTCCCCTCGAAGTGGCTTATTTATAAGGCGTTGACATCTCTTTTCTTCTATTTTTGGAGCTGGTTACACAACATTTGGTATCAGAGCTTTGGATTCTAGGGTTTAGCTGCTCCAAACAGGTCATCGTGGAATTTTCACTATAATTATTTTTATACGAAGTTTCAGAAGCTGAAAATTTTAGGGTGCGAATCGGAAATCCCGAGGAACATCGTCAAAAAATTTTAGAGCTTGGTTCACAATATTTTTGGAGATATGATCAGTGGAATTTAGGTCTTTTGTCAGGCTCCTAAACAGGTCATCGTGTCATTTTCGCTATAAGTTTTTTTCTACAAAGTCTCAGAAGCGGAAATTTTTACGGTGTGAAGCCGAGATCCTAAGGAAAATCTTCAAAAAATTTCAGAGCTTGGTTCGCAATATTTTTGGAGATACGATCTATGGAAGGTAGTTCTTTTTCAGGCTCCTGAATTTCATCTCAAAGAGGTGATCGTGGGAACATATTCATAACTCTCTCTTTGAGAATCGGATGGGCGTGCCGTAAAAATTGAATGCAAGTACACAGATTTTAGTTTCGTGGCTATCAATTTCAGATCCAAAGGACGAAAAAGTGACACGTGGCAAGTCATATAAGTTTGATGTACTGAACCAGTCCACAATTAGGTCATTGTGGGAGATTGGACACAACTTTGTCTTGGAGAATCCAAATCAGGTCAGACCTGTGGCATTCAAAATATACTTTAGAGGGCTACATTGGTACCGAAATTAAAATATTTAAGTGCTGCTATCACAAATATAATCCAATTTCAATATCGAGCTCCTCAAAAGCAAGAAAAACGTGTGTATTTTTTTTGCGAATTGCATAATTCTTGTTTGAAGAATCAATTTGAATTGATTCCAAGGGCATATTGTAGAATATATATTAGTATTGGGTTCTAAAATATGCCCCGTAAAAATAATTCAACACCCATTAAGCCTTCAGAAGGCTGTACTATGACTCATGAAGATGAAGAATTGCAACATGATCTATCAAAATTACAAGAGCAAGTGCAACGAATTTCACTCTCGCAAAGAGCAACAAAAAATGAAATGGAAGTTTTGAAGAAAGGCATGGAAGTGAAGATGGATGGTTTGAAGAAAGGCATGGAAGCTAAGATGGATGACATGTAAGCTAAGATGGATGACATGAAAGACAACATGGAAAACATGAAGAATGATCTAAAAGCAGACATTGAAGGTTTGACAAAGTTGATACAATAAATTTTTCCTAATGGTGAAAAGATAGTAGAAGAACCTCATGATGAGAACAAAATAAATGTTAATCTTGATTTCATAAACTCTAATGTTGGTAGAAAGAACCACCATATTCCAAAAATGGATATGAGGAAGTTTGATGGAAAGGATCCTGTAACATGGATACTACAGATGGAGCAATATTTTGATCTCCATAACGTGCAAAACACACAAAAGGTATGCATTGCAACTTGACATTTAGAAAAAAATACATTTGTATGGTATTGATGGCTTTGCTCCCGTAAAAAAATTGTCACTTGGTCAATTTTTATGGAGGAAATGATAGCACATTATGAGGATACAAAGAGCAACACCTTATTTAGCCAATTGATAAATCTCAAAAAAAAGGGTTTAGTGGGGAAGCACATTGAGGACTTCCCAAAATTGAATATAAGGGTAACTGATGTTCCATAGGAACACAGGATCGATCTCTTCATAGGCACTTTAAAGGATAACATCCAACATGAAGTTCTCATTTTGGAACTGGATTCATTGGAGAAGGGATTCAGGTTGGAAAGAAAATTTGAATGTAAAATAATGGTGACAAGGAAGCCTACCACTCAATTCTATAAAGAAGGAAGTGTTGCTACGCCTAGATTTCCACAACCTACAAGGTTGAAACCACAAAAATTGGAAGAAAAAAGAGCAAAAGGGCTTTGCTACAATTGTGATAGATAATACACTAAAGGTAATAAGTGTGCTGAGAAGAAATTATTTTACATAGATTGTGAAGAGGAAGAAGAAAATGAACAAGAAGAGGATATACACCAGGAAGCAACACTAGAAGAGGAAGAAATGAATCCGACCATATCGTGTATTTCACTAGCAGGAATTACCACTCCTCAAACTCTCAATATAGAAGGAAATATCAAGAAGAAAAAGGTAATAGTGTTGATTGATTCAGGTAGCACCCATAATTTTATTCATTGTAAGGTAGCCAAGGAGTTAAATTGTTTCCTATACCCAGCACCGGAATGTCAAGTGATGGTTGAAAATGGAGGAACTATAAATTTCTCTAGAAAATGCCATAATATCAATCTAACCATGGGGGAATATGTATTGACTGGTCCAATTCTTTCCATTCCTATTGGAGGTGTTGATGTTGTACTAGGAGTACAATGGTTACAATCTTTGGGGACGGTAGCTTTTAATTTTCAAGAACTTTTCTTGAATTTTTTTTCAGAAGGAAAGGAATTCGAATTACGGGGTATTGTAGGGAATCCGGGAAAGATAATAAGCTCTAATATCATGAAAAAGATTATAAAGAAATAAAAACGAGGCGTAATTGCACAATTATGCTCACTAGAAGTTCCAACATCAAAATCATCTATTTCTGCAGATCTCCAACAAGTCTTGGACAATCATTCCAAGGTGTTTGAAACTCCCAAAGGATTCCCACCTATTCGTGATCATGATCATGCTATTCATTTGATTCCAGGAAGTGTTCCTCCAAACATCAGGCCTTATAGATATCCTTACTTCCAAAAGAGCGAAATTGAACGTATGATTGCAGAAATGTTAGAGGCAAGTATAATTCAACCTAGTCAAAGTTCTTTCTCTGCTCCTGTAGTATTGGTACACAAGAAGGATGGATCATGGCGAATGTGTCCGGATTATAGGGAGCTCAATAAGCTCACCATTAAAGATAAATTTACCATTCCTATGATTGATGAATTATTGGATGAATTACATGGAGAAAATTATTTTACCAAGTTGGAGCTTCGTTCAGGATATCATCAAATTAGAATGAAGACTGAAGATATTCCAAAAACAACATTTCGAACTCATGAGGGTCATTATGAATTTTTGGTCATGCCTTTGGCCTTACCAATGCACCTTCTACATTTCAAGGGTTGATGAATTCCATTTTCAAACCCTTCCTTAGAAAATTTGTGCTAGCATTTTTTGATGATATACTAATCTACAGTAGGTCTTGGAAGGATCATGTTGAACATGTTGACAGGGTGCTCAAACTATTGCAGGAGAAACAATTATATGCAAAAAAATCCAAATGTTTCTTTGGAGTACAAGAGGTGGAATATCCGGGTCATATTGTATCTCACGAGGGTGTTAAAGTAGACCCTAACAAAATTAAAGCCATTAAGGAATGGAAAGTCCCCACAACCATAAAGAAGTTGCGAGGATTTATTGGGTTAACAGGGTATTATCGCAAGTTTGTTAAGAATTATGGGAGAATAGCAGCACCTCTAACAACATTATTGAAGAAAGATGCATTTTCATGGATTCCCGAAGCAACTAAGGCCTTTGAACATCTTAAAGAGGCAATGTGCCTAGCACCGGTCTTAGCTACGCCAGACTTCACAAAAACCTTTATTGCGGAATGTGATGCCTCAGGAAATGGAATTGGTGCAGTTTTAATGCAGGAAGGAAGACCCATTGCTTTTGAAAGTCGTCCAATCAAAGGAAAGTATTTACAGAAACCTATTTATGAGAAGGAAATGTTAGCAATACCGCATGCACTAAAGAAATGGCGAACTTACCTAATGGGAAGACACTTCAAGGTAAAAACTGATCATGATAGTCTTAAACACTTTTTGGAACAAAGACTATCTTCAGAAGAGCAGCAAAAATGGGTCACAAAGATGTTGGGGTATGACTTTGAAATAATCTACAAAAAAGGAAAGCTTAATGTTGTTGCAGATGCACTCTCAAGAAATAATGAAGAGCTGGAAGCATTGCTTTGTGCCATTTCTATTATCCAACCAGATTGGATAACTGAAGCAATAGATGAATGGAAGAAGGACAAAGATGTATGGACACTCATTCAAAATTTGCAGCAAGATCCTAGTACATCTGATACATTTAGTTGGAAAAATGATTCCTTATGGTAAAATGATCGCTTATATCTTTGTAAGAATTCCCAACTAAAACAAAATATTCTTCTAGAATTGCACACTTCTCCTTTAGGAGGACACTTAGGATTTTTAAAAACTTACCAGAGGGTGAAGAAAGAATTTTTTTGGGATGGCCCTAAATCTTATATTCAAATTTTTGTGGTAGAATGTTTGGTTTTCCAGTAGAATAAAGTTGAGACAATTAAGACCCCAGGACTTCTACAACCTTTATCCATTCCAAGTCAACGTTGGGAGGAGATTTCAATGGATTTTATCACAGGTTTACCTAAGTCTGAAGGAAAGAGTGTCATCATGGTGGTAGTTGATAGACTTACCAAGTATGCACACTTTTGTGTATTATCTCATCCATTTAAATCAAGTACAGATGCTACTACATTTATGGACAGAATTAAAAAGCTACATGGAAGCCCAAGTGTTATTGTGAGTGACAAAGATCCCATTTTTACTAGAAATTTTTGGACGGAGTTATTTTCTTGTCTGGTTACTCAATTAGCTCATAGCTCATCTTATCATCCTCAATCTGATGGTCAGACTGAGATAGTAAATAAACATTTGGAAGGATATCTTCGTTTTTTTGTATCTAATAAACAAACACAATGGGTCAAGTGGTTACCTCTCGCTGAATGGTGGTATAACACTTCATTCCATACTGCAGCAAAAATGACCCCATTTATGGCACTTTATGGATATCATCCACCATCCATCACATCATCTTTAAGGGAAAATTCGAAGGTTCAAGCAGTGGAAGATCACATCAAGCATCAGCAAGAAATTCTCCAACTCTTAAAGGAAAACCTGATTTTGGCACAAAATCGAATGAAACAACAGGCATATCAACATCGCCGCAAGAGAAGTTTTGATGTAGGAGATTGGGTATTTTTACGGCTACAACCATACAAACAAATGTCCCTCAAGCAAGCTAACAAGGACAATAAATTATCACCAAAGTACTATGGTCCTTACAAGGTGTTGCAAAAGATTGGTACTATGGAATACAAATTGGAGCTTCCTGCTTCTTCGTGAGTGCATCCAGTTTTCCATGTTTCATGCTTAAAGAAGGTTATAGGTGAAAATATTCCATTTCAAACAATATTGCCAGAACTTGATGAGGAAGGAAAAATCATATTGGAACCTAAAGCGGTCACGGAAACAAGAACTCGACAGCTATAGAATCAATCAATTTCAGAGTATCTCATCAAGTGGAAGAACTTACCCATTGAATATTCTACATGGGAGGATGAGAAGTTTATAAAAAAGCGCCCAGAGCTACTCAAGCGTTGAGGACAACACTTTTTTGAAGGAGAGGGGCATGTTAAATCTCGATATTACTAGTGTAGTCCCTTATTGTTAGTAGCGTAACCCCATTATTATTATTATTGTACCCTTGTAACCCCCATTTTGTTATTATTGTGCCCTTAAATTATTATTGTTGGGTTAGCTAGGATTACATTATGGCCCACCAGGATTACATTATGGCCACATGGACTCCTATATATAGAAAGGAGGTTTTGTAAATTGTATCATCCAAGAATTGTTCATTTATTAAATGTATTGGAGGTTGCCCCCTCGAAGTGGCTTATTTCTAAGGCGTTGATATCTCTTTTCTTCTATTTTTGGAGCTGGTTACACAAAAAGTTTTGATGTAGGAGCATGGGTATATTAATGGCTACAACCATACAAAAAAATTTCCCTCAAGCAAGCTAAGAAGGATAATAAATTATCACCAAAGTACTATGGTCCTTACAAGGTGCTGCAAAATATTGGTGCTATGTAATACAAATTGGAGCTTCCTGCTTCTTCTCGAGTGCATCCATTTTTCCATGTTTCATTCTTAAATAAGGTTATAGGTGACAAAATTTCAATTCAAACAATATTGTGAGAACTTGATGATGAAGGAAAAATCATATTGGAACCTAAAGCAGTCACGAAACCAAGAACTCGACAACTACGAAATCTATCAACTTCAGAGTATCTCGTCAAGTCGAAAAACTTACTAACTGAGTATTCTACATGGGAGGATGCAAATTTTATACAGAAGCATCAAGATCTACTCAAGTGTTGAGGACAACACTTTTCTTAAGGAGAGGGGCATGTTAGGTTCGTATATTACTAGTGTAGTCCCTTATTGTTGTTAGTGTAGCCCCCTTGTTGTTATTGTTTTACCCCTGTAGTCCCCATATTATTATTATTGTGCCCTTACATTATTATTTGTAGGTTGGCTAGGATTATATTGTGACACCATGGACTCCTATATATAGAAAGGAGGTTTTTTCATTTGTATCATCCAATAATTGTTCATTAATGTAATGTAAAAGAGGTTTCCCTCTCAAAGTGGCTTATTTGTAAGGCATTGATCTCTCTTTTATTCTATTTTTGGAGCTGGTTTCATATCAGTACAATCCTTATATATTTAAAATTATTGGAGGGATACTTGGGTTAATGCAACTACCTCCATATATAAATCTAATGGATAAAATATAATGGTTCGACAAAAAACCACATGAGGATTATGAAGAGGGGAAATTCTAAGGATGGAAGTTTATCTTAAGGTTTAGCAACCTTAGCAAATCTTACTTGTCTCTACTGTCCAAATTTTAAAATGTTTCATGATAATTTTGTAATTTTTTTTAGATTTCTAATTATTTTATATTAGACAATATATAATATTGGCGATTTTTAAGGTAAAATAATTTTATACT
Source organism: Pinus albicaulis (assembly GCA_034641835.2). Taxonomy (NCBI): domain Eukaryota; kingdom Viridiplantae; phylum Streptophyta; class Pinopsida; order Pinales; family Pinaceae; genus Pinus; species Pinus albicaulis. The sequence goes on from CM076575.1 coordinate 1,990,408,447, forward strand.
ATAAAATTTGGGCGAAATTAATGTTTAGAAAAATGGAAATTGATGAATTTTTTTTTTGGAAAAAGCATGGAATATTAGCCCACCTATGAATATTAGCCCCTAAAAGTTTCCTTGATTAGGAAAGAAAGGGTACAACATTATAAGGAAAAAAAGGACGTTATGAGCTAACAAACTAAAAAGGAGATAGAACAACAAAATGATGGAGCATTCATCCTAGAAACTTCCTAGTGGCAACATCAAGATGTAGAGTAAGGATTATAATTAGGTACCTTAGTGCCACAAGTAGGAGAGAGTGGATTTTCCCATTCTAAGAGTGAGAGAGAGAAAGAGACGAATGTACTCTATATTTGACTTCTTTGCTTGAGATTTAGTAATTGGCTAAAGAATGTGTTTAATATATTATCTTCATAACGTGTTTTTGTAGATTTTGCACTTGGAATATGAGATGAGTATTATGTCTTAAATATTGATGTCATGGTATTATTTCAATCAAATATTCTCATATTAATATTGAGAATGAAGTAGATCATTGATGGAGGTTTGAAATGTTAATATTGTGGATGTTGGTGTGATCAATTATTAGGTTTTTGGAACTCATTTTTCTTAATCTCCATACCTATTAGTGTTTTCCCCACAAGTGATTAGAGCTTTATTATCTTAATTTTCTTCTCCTCTTCATAATGAACATAATTTAGGATAAAAAATTTGATAACCTTTTCAAATAATCATTAATAAATAGTCTATCATCAATAATAAATATTATATCCTTGATATTTTATTTAGTTCTTTAAAAACATTTGAAACCCAAAACCTATATCACTTCACATGGTTTTATCTCTCCTTTGTAGGGTTCATGAGGAGCGACCCCTAGCATAACAGCAGACAAGCATTCATTTGTTTTTTTTTCCTTAGAAAAAAACATTATTTATTTATAAAATCACCTTCTATACATACATCTATGGCATGCATTCAAAAAAGGATGCATGTAATGGATTTGGTATTCAAAATGGCATATATCCATACAAAAAAAGGTTCAAAATATGTATGTTGCAATACAAAAACCTGTATCATAACCATCTATAAATAGTTCAAAGCATAACTAAATAGTTCCCAATATTACTAGGAAGTGTTCAAATACTAAAAAAGATAAATATAAAATCCACAGTTTTAGTCCACTATGATCAAAATAGAGATATTTTTTTGTCGCATCATTACTCAAATGGATTTATGAATAGATGATTATAATACTAAAAAATATTATCATTGTTATGCTATCCTTTACTCCATTTCCCAAAACCTAGTTGTGGTCCTTTTAAGAGGTTTTCAGCATGAATGAGGTTTTTGGCATCAAAGTTGAGCTCCGTGTAAATGTGAGAAATATTGAAGTGGTTAAATATATCTTTTAATCTATAGACTTCATTAAACAAAAAAATCCATATTAAATGGTGGCATCTGTATATTCCTTTCACTGAGTATATAATACGTATTTAATCTCCAAATATCCAGAATCTCCTAAATCCCTTTTTCAATAGAAAATTTCAGCAATAGATTGAGGAATTTTAATTCAACATAGTTATTAGATCCAATTCTAACCCCATTTTTATGGAGAAGAAATAACTTTAAAATAAGTATAATTTGGCATCCCCACCACAAATATTTAGCTCCCTATAAGATGCCCCATCAAAAAAATATGAAGGAATATTCCTATTTGTTTTGACAGGATTAATTTGTCTCACATTTTTTTCTTGAATCCTCTTTGGAAATAGGTAAAAAATTCCTATTATCTGAGCAAACGAAATATGTATAGAAATATGCTTTCCATTAAATATAACATAGTTCCTAGATAAACAGGTTCCCTAAAAAAAAATAAGTGGGATAAAAATAAAAGACTTCAACACCATTACAAAATTCCACTCAAACCATATCTCCATAATATTTTGTCCTTTCCATAAAAATTCTTGTCCAAATATATTATCTATAACTTGCCAAACAACCCTTGAGAAAATGAAATATAAAAATAGATAATTTATTGATTCTTCCTATTCTCTGCATAATGCATAATGCATACTACTTTGGACCATGAAAGCTTATTTTGTTAATATTATCAATAGTGGGAACTTTATTAGAAAGGGAACACCACATAAAAATTCTAGATTTAATAGGGCACTTCAATTTCCAAATGAGTTTCCACTAGTCTTCATGAAGGACCTGAATTTTATCAGCTATCGGCACCAAATATGCTTATTTACGGTAGTATTGGCCATTAGGATCCAATGATCATACTAATTCATAATTTTTGTTGGGAAATTTAATAAGAGCAATTCTCAAACCATTAATATATCTATTCCATGGACCAATATGTTTGAGGTGACCCCAACTATTCAACAGACAACCAACCTTACTCCCAATAATTTTGAGCATGAGAAAATTGATTCAAGGTATTATTTCCTAAGCCATGAAGACATTCAAAAAAGTCAGGAGTTAATATTTGGTCAATCTAAATTCCCACCAAAGGGTCCAAACCAACTCTTAATTGAGAACCATTACCAAATTTCCATGAAAAGCCATATTCTGTAGGTGAAAATGAAGAAGTTATAACTTTCCAAATGTTTGAATAATTTCTGGTTACTTTATTCATCTTCCTTATCCATTCTCCCATTGACAAGGGAGAAATATAATTCTTAGTGGCCACTTGAATCCATAGATAATTAGTTTTTGTAACCCTCCAACAAACCTTGATAGCAATAATTTTGTAGAATACCACCCCCCATAATATTTCAGAAGTGAAATATTATCCTACTTAACCCACGGAATGAATTTGTGATCAACAAAACCAATTCATACACACTTGCAACATATTTTCCTAATTTTAGAAAGTATACCCCTAGGAACCCTTCATAATGAAACCTAGTGCACAAGTTTAGCTTCAAATATATATTTTACAAGTACTAATATCCCCCTTGATAACCATCTCATATAACATATCTTAAGTATTTTCTCAATCTTTGCAACAAGCCATCTCCAATAGACAAAATTATAATATTTAGGTTTGATCTCGAAACCAAGATATTTCAAACCTTCAACAAGATCAGTATATCCAAATGGACAGATCATCTGCAATAACATGATATTCAAAATCATGTAGAACAATGTGAGAAAGAATTTATGTAATATTCCTAATTAGTCCTGAGCTAATTGGAATATCCACTTTTGTTTTTATTTCTTTTCTTAAAGAATAAGTGTGTAAAGGATATTCATCAAACTCCTAATAAAGAATAGACCAATTCCAAATGTGAAAAAATCTAAACCTTGGCTATGTAAACAATCACCCTTAGGTGTGAAAGGGGCTGGACATTTTGATTGGGTCAACCTTGACCAAATCTACAATGTTGTCTAGAAGGAAGAGGCCATCATTGAGGCACAACGTGGTTCTAGAAGGAGATGGATTGTGTGAAAGAGAAGATTTCATGGAAGGTGGTTTAGGGTTTACATGATCTTAATCTATATAAGGAAGGGGATGGCATCATGTAAAGTTGTTGAAGATATGATATTTTGATATATTATCTGTTTAGACCATATAGCTTTCTTTGGTTGTTTAGCCTAAATTGCAAATGTTGTTTAGCATTGGAATTTCTTGTTTAGGAATTCCACCTCTTCCCATTGAGTAGCTCTTGGGAGAGTCTTGTATTGCATATTCCACTATCTGGCTTCAGGCCAAGCTTCTCCTTTTAGCTAAAACTCAAATCCTATTGAGGGTTTGGTTTTCTTTGCAAGCTATAGCAATTGGAGGCTAGATCTATTCAGATCTAGGACATTTCAGTGCCCGTTTTAGTGGAGGAGTCTTATACTCCAATTGGAGGAGTGTATTGGAGTAATTGAGCATCATTTTCTAATCTTGGCATGTGGCCAGCTATCATCTATACCCCATAGCGTGGTTTCTATTCCAGATCTGCGTTATTCATGTAGGTGTTGTTGCAGGGAGTTTGGGTGCACCATTTGGAGAGCTAGTTTCTGAGTGTTGGGGATCTACCCTTCACTTTGAGATCCATTGGAGGAGATGTATACATTTTATATTTCAGATCTGATCTGCATGTTTCTGAATACTTTTGAATCACTGAATATTTCTCTAGATATGCATTTTTAGATATCAGATCTACTGCTTATACTTGGTGTAATGCTCAAAAGCCCATGGGGATCTGAAAGAGGGGCCTTTCTAGTGCATAGATATGTTATGGATATGATATTTTATGTACATATATTCTCTAGGTATAACATGTAATCAACAACAGTTTTCATCCTAATAAAATAACGTTGTCAAGGCAGTTTCAGTCCATATATGTGGTTGCAACACCTCTTTTGAGGGAATTGTTGGAAATACTTGGGGGGGGGGGGTGAATCAGTATTCCTTTCAATTAGAGCATTAGTTGATCTTCAATTATTATTAGCGTTTGTACAATGATAGTAGCAAAGAAGAGGAACACAAATGCACATAGTTTTTAAGGTGGAAACTGACTCCGGGACAAAAACCACCTAATGCTTTTCTAATAATTCTTTAATATTCAAGTCCAATTGAAAATAAAGCTCCAACTTCCTAAAATCTAGAAAATAATTCTTCTCCAGCTCCTACTGGATGGATGCTCCAATGCCCTATATTCTTCAGTATTCAACTGAACGGATGCCCCAACACTCAATGAGATACAACTCACCCTAACACCACCATACCACCCTATAGAAGAATAAAAGAAGAATGGACTCCCGTACCAGGGAAAAAAGTCCACTTTACAATGATATAGAATGATGTAGAAGAAGAAGATATAGTATACCATAACCACAACTTTGACATAGCCACCTAATGATGATCTTGTTAGCCACCTATAAAAATTTGTTATACCAAATGGTGGCTAGATATTTATAGCCTTCAAGAAACAATTTTATTTCCCAATTGTGAGTTCTTGAAGTCTTGTGGAGATATATTATCCTTTGATTAGTATTTACTATTGTTTCCCTCTTAAACTCTGAAAATCTACTATTTTCCTAAAGAAAAAGACTGATAAAAACCCATTTTTCCTTTTCATTTTACCCCTCTTTTCACTCATTATTAACCTTCATTTTCTTCCCATTTTTTCTCATAAGATTGATCTATTTTTCCTCATTTCCCTTCTTCCCTTCATAAAAACCCCTTTGATAAGGTTTAAAACTCCTTTTTTACCTTATCGAAAGCTTTCAAAATCCTTTGAAATACTTGAAAAATCATAAAAAAACAACCTTTTTGTGCTAAGGCCTTAAACCCTTCTGCCCTGGCCCCCAGCCCCTTTATTTCCGCATAAAACCATCATTAAAAGCCAAGAGTTGGGGCCTGATCGCGCAATCACAATCAGGCGTTACTTTGTGTTTTGTTACCTATCACATTTAAAAATCCCCGATTGCGATTGAGATTTTGTATATAAAAAACCTTCCCCGATACAAACTTTCCTTTGTATTGCGTTAAAAACCCACTTTCCTATGTTTTTATTAAAACCGTAAGTTCTTTGTCTTGGCCCATTCTTAACCGTTGATCTAAGACCGATCAATGGCCTTCGAAATCTCGCATCACAAAAGTTCATTGGATGTGTTTAAGTGTTTCCTTCCTTTTCCTATGATTCCGATAAGCCCCTCTTGGCTAAAATCCCATAACCACTTCCTCTCCATGTAACTAGGCGCTAAGACCAAGCGCTAAACCACAAGGAGTTTATCGCAATCCGAAGTTTGAATGAGCGCTTTCCTTTGTTAAAAGAAAAAAAAAAAACCTCGATGCAATGTTGTTTTGTTATAAAGTCCCGCGCGGCAATATTAGCCGTCGATCTGTATAGAAATAATGGCCAGCGTTGTTTTCACCCTGCGCCCTTTGCATCGTTCTATAGCCCCCTGTCACAATATCTACCATTGATTCACCATTCTGATCAACTATCCTTACTCAATCGCATCGCAAAAATCACTTATGTCGTTCATCTCTCCCCCTTCGATTTTGAAACTTGCGATTCAATCTGGATCATCGAATCCACAATAACTGACGGTCTAGATTAATCAAAACTCCACCCATTTTCTTCTGCTTTTGTCCCTAAAATTAATTCCTAACCATCGATCTCTCCAAATATCTGACGGTCCACATATAATCACATCGCAATTTTTCTCTGCGCCTTTCCTCTCTCCCCTGCCGATTGGTGACCTTGCGATGGGATCTAGGTCATCCATTTCATATATCGAATGGTCCAGATTGAAGCTTGACACTCTTTGTTAAAATTCATAAAAGCTCATAGTATAAAGTTTTCGATGAATATCCACCGTTGATCTCTGCAGATCAATGACCCGCATTAACCCAAAATCTGCCCGACCCTCGCCTCATATTTTATTCCATTAACCCCAAGATTAAATCTGAGCCACTGATCTGTTTCATCCAACAGTCCATACTTAACCCAATAGGCCCAACTCATTTGGGACCTACCACCCCCATTGATCAATCCTAGCTGTTCATTCCCTGATCCGACGGCCAAGATTAAAACCTCCTTGACTCTGCCCCACCTTTTATCGCCCATGCATCTTTTCTCCATCGCGCTCTCCTCATGACCATCTGATCTAAGGCCCTAGATCTGACGGCCAGCTCACGGTTTCTCGTAGTTTTGAGGCCGGAGGTTAATGTTTTAAAATTACGCGATGTGGGTGGTTTTAAAAAGACATGTGTCAATAGCTAATACATATCGCGTTCAAAAAGGCAATACCGCCTTCCCTCCTTTTCATCGCGTGAAACCAGTGGTTTCTTTGGACGAAACCACTTTCCCCATTTACACTACATTTTCTCATGTTTAATCTCCACCGTTGATCTCTGAGATCTAACGACTCATGTTTAATCTCGCCTTTTAGTTCATCGCCCTCCACCCATCGTCCAAAGGAATTCTCAAATAATTCTCCGTCATTGATCTCTGTTGTCTAAATCAATCTGTTGGCCCAGAATATTCCTGAAACCGCAATTTCATTTAACTCTGTTTTACTCCCCCGCTAAAGGTTTTTCTTCCATTTTTATTACATTTTCCTCCATTTTTCATTATAATATGACCCCTTCGTATTATAAAACCCAGATTAATCTCAACCATTGATTAATATGCATCTACGGCCCCGATTTAATCTTTCATTTGCCCCTTCAATCGCCTCTCTTTTTAACCTCTGCAGGCACTCCTCGTCGTTGAATGCTTTCATCCAATGGTCACGAATCTAACCTAAACTTCAAAGCAGTTCAAACCCTTCCCCACAGGATTTTTTCTAATTTTTCTTTGTTGTGCAGGTTTTAAAGGTTTTTCAATTGTTTTTAAAGAAAATTGAGGGCCAGGGATGACGATCCCCCAATCCTTTATTCGTGAAGGAGATCATTCTGCAGGGTTTCCCATAAAGTTTTATCAGTTCCTTATGAGCACTGACGCCATTATAAAACCTCTGTAACACTTTCACATCAACAAGACATAGCAAAACTTAGTCAAGCAAAGAGTATTAGTGTTAAAGGATCTAGTCACAGTAGAGACGAAGAATTTAAGATGGTTTACGCAGTTTTGAGGGATTACGGCCTAAATCGACTATCTAAAAACCTAATCCACTCAATTAAACTTATTTTGCAGAAAAAAAGACAAAAAATTAGGCCTAATTAAGCCTAACACACAAAATTAAATCAAATTAACAGTGTTTAAAGAAAAACAATAATATATATCAATACGAAAAGCCTCCACTGCCACATCAGAGGCTAATTGAATCCTCTCAGCTACCAAAAGCCACCTGTAGCCTAAAAGCATTCAAAAGAGGCCTAGCTATTGCCAGAATAGAAGATATTTGCCTCAATGCAGCTAAACAGTTATTTCAAGCCAAAGGAATATTACCACTATCAGCGAAAGTTATTACAAAGATAAGGGAAAGCCTTAAAGTCAACAAATCTTCCCAAGTAGCTCAATAACTTAATGAAAATCCATCAATACATAGGAAATATTAGAAATCTTCTCCATTTGAGCCCCTCAAAGGCCAAGAAGCATTAATTGTATTAATTGAACCGAAAGATCTTATTTTACATGCCACCTTCTCATTTATTCTATAAATACCTCCGTTGAAGATGAGGCAAAGGTTAGTCTCCGAATATCTCTTGCATGAAAATAGTTTTCTGAAGCTGATGTAAGCTCTGTTTTGTGATTGAAGATACCTAAGTTGAGATGAGAAGTTTGAAGCTGTAGAGACCCATTGGACTTGAAGATTGTAACTGGTTTGAAGCATCAAATACAAGCCGATTTATGGGATCCTGGTCTATGTTAACGGTGATGTTTTTCTTATTGTAACTTGTCATTTTATTTATTTTTTATTTCTGTCCATCTTATCGGATAAAGAACAACAATTATAGAGTTAGGATTTACTGTCAAAGGTACCCTATTCTTACTAATAAGCTTTATCTGAATGTTTTCTTCCAATTGTGTTATTCAAGAATGCTTGAATAATGTCCAAGCAGTCAAGAAGTTGGCATTCCCTTCTCTTACTGTCTAGATTTTAAACATTGTTCTTGAATGTTATTTTCAGTGTCTTCTAAGTAAAGTGGAACTAGGGAAGTCTATGGTTAGCCCTATCCTCTAGTTTTATCTGCAAAGGTTGTATGAAAGTTTCCCTAAGAGTATGTTGAAAGAAGGCTAGGTTCAAAGTCCTTACCTGATCTTAGACTATTCTTTGTTTATCTTAAGTGTTGTCTTGATAATTTTACTAATTAAAGAATGAACTAGGGAAGTCTATGGTTAGCCCTGTGATCTATTTTCTTCTCCAAAAGTTGCTTTGAAAATTTTCCCTGTGTGTTTTAAATGTTTTCTATTGAAAGTGCATCAAAAGGAGGCTAGTTTCAAAGTACTTCCTGATCTTAGTTAACTTTTATGTCTTTCTTAAGTGTATGCTGAAAGCAGGATAGTTTCAAAGTACTTACTTGATCTTTGGCTTCACTTTGTTCTTCATTTGTTTGTTTCCCATTCTTATTGTTTCATTCCATTCCATAAAATCAACTTTAAAGAGATCCTTAGACATAGATGACTTGCCCCATGGACCAGACTTGAACCTTGTTGTTTCAATTAAATCCTACTATGACTCCATAGCCTAATGGATTGAAGTTGTTTCTTGCCTATCTTTTTAGCTGAATCAATATTTCACTTTCATACATCTTCACCCTTCATTTAGACTTCCTTCACCTGCATTTATCTTAGCCCAACCAAAAAAAACAAAACCTTGTTCTTCATAAGTAGCCTAATATCACATTCCAAGCCTTAAAGACACATCAACCTTTGCACTTTATAGAGAGATCCCTCTCTGGGTTCAGGAGGGCTAGATCCTTGAATCCCAAATTGGTTCACATGTTCCCCCTACAGTTTTAGTCTTGCCAATCTGCTACAGTTACAGGGAGATAAAATTATGGCGACTCCACTGGGGATTCTGAGAAAACTTCATCCTAGATACTTTTGGGACCTTAAGAAACCTCTTGATTCAATGACATTTATTTTGTTAGCCAGTTGAGCCACCAGAGATAACATTCTGGCAACTCTGCTCGGGAGTTCTGAGTAAAATCCTTAAAACACTATACTTAGAATTCAGTGTAGTATAAGTAGCTCTCTTCAAGCACTACCAAAGTAATGGTAATCCTGATAAAACTTATTTGAATTAGTGAAAAACTAAGGAACCCTTAGGATTCTCATAATAACTTATCAAACCTTGAAGGAATCGGCTAGCTTAGCCATAAGAGTAAACTTTCTTTGTCTCATCAGCGTAGCTAAGTGTTGAAACATATTTAAGACACTTTTAGAACCCATAGGACAAAAAAACTCAGAAAAACCAAAGACATTTCAGATTGGTATTCAAATAAACATGGTGGTGGACCATAAAACATTTTACCTCCAAAAGAGCTAAAAATTTCCACCCGGTGACTCCACAATCCTAAAAAGACCTTAAGACTCCACTAGGAAACCAATCACTCTCACAACATCATATAAAATCAGTCAGAAGACTTTAAGGATTAAAGTTTTCTTGTTTAAAGATTAGTTAGCCTCCTAAAGATTGTCATATTTTGTTAAAATTTTCTTGTCTAATTGGGTCTGAAAACGTAGCATAGTGGCTTCTAAAATAATTCATACTAGGAACCATCCTGATCCAAATCCCCCTGAGATAGTTGATAAACCTGAAAGAATACTTAGGAAGTATCCTAAGGCTAGATCTTCAACTATTGTCAGATCACTCCATAGAGCTAATTCTGTCCCAGATAATCTTACAGCTCTACAACAATCACAAGTTGACTTAAGAAACCCATTTAGAACTAGGTCACTTGACGATGTAATTCAGATAGACTCTGAATCTCCACTTTCATCCCAAGACATATGTGAGCATCCTAGTAGTAGAGAAACTACACCACTTGATTTACATTTCCTTCATAATTTTGGTTTCTCTCATCCTATATCTGCTCAACAACCTCTTTATGGTCCATCCACATCTATTATCCATACATTAGCCATTCAAACTACACCATTCCATAAAACTCCTCCACTTGTAAACCCCCCACTTTTTCCACAACCCCCTATCATGGCAACATGGTATGCTCCCTTAGTCCTTCCTTTACCCTTAGTCAATCTTCCACATGACTATCAGTCCAAGATACCTTTGTATGATTCCAGTGATGCTACTACTACTTCACAACATGTGGATAAGATGAATGACTACTTTGACAGAAATGAGATTGATGATGACTTTTTCAAGCTTAGATTATTTGCTCAAAGCTCAGGGGGAGAAGAAAGAAAATGGTTCAAAGGCTTAACCCCTCCCAATATTAATGATCTCCAAGCCTTCCATCAGTTATTATTAAACAAATGGGAAGTAAAGAAAAACCCTCTACAAATACTTTTAGACTACAAGAATCTCCAAAGAAGCACTAGGGAAAGTGTTCAAGCCTATTGTACTAGGTTTAACAGTGTGTATAATGCACTTCCCCCAGATCTAAAACCTCCACAAGGCTAAGCTTTAAACAAGTTCCCTGAAGGATTTGATCTATAAATGGCCTATCAACTTAGAAAAAGAGATCCTCTGACTCTAGAAGATATGCAGAAAGGAGCCTTAGTTATGGAATTCAATCTAATGGAGAAAAGAGCAAGAATGAAGAATGAGAAGAGAGTGTCCTTTAGAGAGGAAACTACACCTTCCACATCTAGCTCAAATATGGAAAGAATGATGGAGGAGATGATGAAAACGATGAGCATACTTGAGAGAGCACAAGCTAGTCAAAACCAAATAGCTCCTCAGAACCCAAATCAAAATCAAAATCAGAATTTTAAGAGAAACCAACCTCAAAATAGACCAAGGGAAGATGATCAATAGATTACACCTCTTTTTCACCAAAACTATGTGAGTGAGTTTGAAGAAACAAATGAAAAAATGGAGGAAGATGAAATAAACATGTTGGGAGTAGACAATGATGATTTTGAAGTTCATTACAATAGGAAACAAGGTCTATACACACCCTATGATGATAAAAGAGCTGAGGATGAATATTATTATCAAGAAATGGAAAATGTCATCATAAAGAATTCAAGAGAGTATGACCTTAGGAGTAAGAGAAATCAGGAAACTCTCAAATCCCAAACCTCTGACAAATATGTAAAATACATCCCTGTAAGAAAACCCAAAATTGCAAAATAGAAAGAAAAAATAGTGGCTGTAAATTCTGATAAGAACAAAGAAAAAGGCACTCCAATCAATGAAAAACACAGTGCAGACCTTAGCAGCACTAGTACTTCAGCTAGTGTTCCTGTTAAAACAATTTTGACCAATGTAAATAGAGGAAATCAGCAAATTGATTTTGCTGATAAGGTGGTGGTTAATAAGGCTGAAACAAACATGTTAAAAAATCAAATGCCTTTTAGTTTGGAACAAGAAATTTCCAAAATCAAAATCTCTATTCCTCTGACTGAATTAGCCACCCAAGATTTATATAGATCACAAATCTTGAAGGCTTTTAATATAGGAGAAAATAATGACACTGTCAATCTTAGTGATGACCAACCAGAGCTCTTATTTGGTCTAAAGTTTGAGGGTAGATACCAAGAAGGGATGGTACCTCCATTCTATGTTAGTTTGAATATTCATGACAAGATTTTGCACAATACCATGCATGACTTAGGGGCCTCTCATAATTTAATGCCCAAAGCTATAATGGAGAGTCTAGGCCTTGAGATCACTCAACCTTACAAAGATATTTACTCTTTCGACTCAATCAAAATGAAATGTTTAGGATTAATCAAAGACCTCTATGTAAACTTAGCCCAGATTCCAGCCAAATGTTTAGTAATGGATATTGTAGTGGCTGATGTTCCCCCCAGGTATGTTATGCTGTTATCAAGATCTTGGGGAGCTAAGCTACAAGGAACAATGCAGCTGGATATGACTTATGCAACCATCCATGTTTTCAATCAGAATATAAGACTTTATAAGGAAACTCACATGCAGTACATGGTTACCAACCAAGAGAGACCCGAAAAATCTCCTCTTTACTCTGTTCACACAGGCCTTGACTCATTTAATATTTTCAATCATGAGATTTTATATGAGCAAGATACCTTAACTAAATAAGTGGCCACACCTCAAAGTAACATATTGGCACACATAGAGGAAGAAGAAGATAAGACAGAAGCTTCAAAATAGTTTGCTAAAATAGAAAATCATAGCAAACCATTCACAGGTCTTGAGCTGCAAATTAGTCATCCGTTGCTTTTGAACCTTGAGAGTCAAGAAAGTAATCCTCAACAAAATGAATAACATGAGGAATTAGATCAAATTCAACATAGTATTTACATACAAGAACAAACCAAAAGCACTCTAGATGAAGAGGATAGTAATCAAACTAGTGACTCTGAAACTAGACCTCTTTGGAGTATGTACTTTTATGGATCATGTACTAAGATTGATGTAGGTGTAGGAGTGTGGCTTCACAATACAATGAACAATCATGCTGAAGGACATTCCTGAAAACTAAAGTTTCAATGCACTAACAACATAGCTCAGTACAAATCCCTCCTTTTAGGCCTACATTTATTGAAGAAATTAGGGGCCAAAAGGATAAACGTTCATGGTGATTCCGAATTGATAATTAGGAAATTCAATGGGGAATATTGTGCCAAACATCCCAAACTTAGAGCCTATAGGAATGATACCCTTGATTTATTGAAAACATTTGATGAGTTTCAGCTTCTCTTTGTCCCAAGAAATCAGAATATTGCTGCTAATGGTTTGGCATTTGTTGCTAGAACATGCCTGACACCTTATGAAACCAAACTTTGCACTACCCAAATCAAATTTCGACCAGCTATTCTTGAAAATAAGAAATATTGGCATGTGTTTGATGGAGACAAACAAATAGAAGACTTCTTATAGTCCAGAAATGAATTTGAACTACCCAGTTTAGATTCAGATTATGAAACAGACTTTTCTAATGAATAAAATCCACTTGATGAAGAAGAAACTTCTCCCAATATTGCTGAGATAAATCTGTTGACTAATAAACTTAAACATACCACATATATTAGTGCAGATTCAGAAAAAGAAGATTTAGCATCCCTGCAATCTAACACACATGATTTTCTAAAAGGATTGGTCCCTTTGTAAGAGTTATTTGATTTCAATGATGTAGAAAAGAAGCCAAAACTGGAGCTCGTGGAATCTAAAGTAGAAGATTGCAATATAGGCAGTGAGATAAACCAGAAAATGATCAAACTATCTAATACTTTACCAGCTCACATCAAACTGAAATATATAGAGTTGTTTAAAGGATTTTCCGATGTTTTTGGTTGGAGTTATGAAGACCTCAAATCCTATGACACAGAAATAATCCAGCACAAGATACCCCTGAAATAAAACCAAAAACCTTTCAAACCAAAACTGCGCAGAATAAACCCTGTCCAGTTGCCTTTGGTTGAAAAGGAAATCAAGAAAATGTATGAAGCTGGGATTATTGTTCCTATTAGTTATTTAGAGTGGGTGTCTAATCTAGTGTCAGTGAGGAAGAAAACAGGAGAGATTAGGCTTTGTATTGACTTTAGAGATTTAAAAAAAGCCTCATTAAAGGAAAAATACCCTTTACCCAAGATGGATCATATTTTACAAAGGGTAGTTGGTTCTAAAATAATTTATTTCCTAGATGGCTTCTCAGGATACAATCAGATTTTAGTACATACTGATGATCAATTAAAGACAACTTTTACTCCCCCTTGCGGTACTTTCATGTACGTGAAAATTTCCTTTGGTTTAATGAACGCTGGTGCTAAATTTTAGAGAGCCATGGACCTTGCATTCTAAGAAGAATTAGGCTTCTTCATCATTATTTATCTTGATTATATCACTATTTTTTTTAAAAAAGATGAAGAACACCTAGAACACTTGAAAATAGTCCTTGATAAATGCAGAAAATTTGGTTTGTCTTTAAATCCTAAGAAAACAATGTTTGGTCTCCAAGAATTAAAGATTCTTGGGCACATCATATCAGAAGAGGGAAGAAAGATAGACCCAGCAAGGATTGATGGTATTTTTCAAATCAATCATCCAAGAAATATCAAGGAACTCCAATCTTTCATTGGAAAGATTAATTTCTTGAGAAGGTTCATTCCCAACTTGGGTGAACTCCTTAGAAATATAACAAACATTTTGAAGAAGGAGCAAGGTGTCAAATGGACCTTGGAAGAAAAGAAATCTTTTGAGTTGGTGAAGCAAGCATTAACCAAAGCACCAGTTCTAATAAGTCTTGAATATTCTAAGAATTTTTTCATTTTTTTCTTTGCATCGGAACATACAGTGGCCGCTGTCCTACTGCAGAAAAATTCAAAGGGACAAGAGCAGCCTATTGCATTATTTAGTAAGGCACTGAGAGATGCTCCTCTGAAGTACAAGATCATGCAAAAGCAAGCTTTTGCTTTGTTCAAGGCTTTAAAATACTTAAGAGTTTACATCCTTCACTCACACATCATAGCATTTGTGCCCAATTCAGTGGTGAAAGACAGTCTAACACAGGAACCAGATGGCAAGAGAGATAAGTGGATAGCTGTGATACTTGAATATGATCTAGAGATCAAGCCCACTAAGCTCATTAAAGGCTAAGGATTAGCTAGATTAATGGCTGAATCAAATTTTGAAGCTCTTGATATAAATATGATAAATTCCTTAGATGAACAAGAGGAGTTTTCAACTCCTATTATTGAAAATCATTTCTTAAATTCATCTTGGTATGCTGATATTGTATATGTTTTGCTCAATCTAAGTACACCTCCTAGTTTTTCAAAAACAAAGGCAAGGTTTTTAAAGTTGAAGGCTGTGAACTACTTCATTTTAGATAAATGTCTTTATTGGAAAGATGTTAGTGGTTTATTGCTTAAATTTTTTCCTGAGCATGATGCAGATAAGGTTGAGCACAAGTTCCATGAAGGAGAATGTGGAGGCCAACTCTATTGGAAGACTACTGCCAGAAAAATCCTTAAAGCTGGTTTTTATTGGCCCTCCCTCTTTCAGGATGTCCATAAGATGATCATTGCCTGTCATAAATGCCAACTTTTTGAAGGAAAAATAAAATTGTTGCCCTTACCTTTGCATCCAATCACTGTTGAAGCTCCTTTTCAACAGTGAGGACTTGACTTCATAGGAGAAATCCATCCACCATTATCTACCCAACACAAAGGGATTCTCACTGCAACAGAATACTTCACCAAATGGATAGAAGCCATCCCTTCTAGGCAAGCCAATGACTCTGTTATTATAAAGTTTCTTGAAACTCATATCCTATCTAGATTTGACTTCTCAAGGAAGATTATTATTGACAATGTTGTTGCATTTGGATGCAAGAAGATGGCAGAGTTCTATCACAAGTATCAAATTACATTGGGGCATTCCACTTCTTATTACCCACAAGGTAATGGGCTGGAAAAATCCTCAAACAAAAGCTTGGTGAACATAATCAAGAACTTGCTGGAGGATAATAAGAATTCATCTCACACAAGGCTGGTACATGCACTTTGGGCTGACAGATTGACACTTAAAAAATCAATTGGGATGTCACCCTACCAGCTTGTATATGGAGTGGATGCAATCTTTCCAACCAGTCTTGGTGTGCCAGTCATGAAGCTGATTCAAGAAGTGCAGTCTGAAGACAATGACATGATCAAAAGAATAAATCAGACCATACACCTTTAGCAAACCAGAGAGGAGGTCTACAACAGAGCATTACAAAAGCAAGAAAGCATCAAGAAGCTTTTTGATAGAAGGACAAAGGCCAACAATTTCAACATTGGGGACAAAGTGTTAAAGTGGGATTCAAGGAGAGAAGATAAGGGTAAGCATGGTAAATTTGATAACTTATGGCTCAGCCCTTATCTCATTCATTCTACTGCTAGAAACAATGCCTACTTTTTACAAGAATTGAGTGGAGCTGAACTAGTTGGGGGTCCTGTCAATGGTAGGATGCTCAAACATTATTTTTCTTGACCATATCAGTTTGGAAGCCTTTTTATTTTTCTCGTTGTGAATATCATACCCTTCATTGCATTCAAACTTAGAAAATCAAAAAATACAAAAATAATAGAACAGAGAAAAAGAGGGCAGATTGTAAAAACAAGAATCGTACATCCCCATACCAAAAAGAGAAACAAGATCTGAAAGTGTGCAAGCACAAATGCCACACCTAAGAAACACACTCCTATTTATTCATACAGCCTAATCATTACTAATTAGTTTTCAATTTACTGTTGATAGATTAGTAAAATAGATCTTCCAAACAGCTTAATCTTGGCTTATCAGTTAGGAATATTAGGATAAAAAAAAAGGGTTCAAACAAGCTAAAAATCTGAACCTATGAGTTTCAAAAGAAGCATGGCTCTAATCTGTTTAAATACTTGGCCAAAGATAGAAAATAAACTGGTTCTAATATGCCCAAAACTTGAACTAGTGAACCAAGAGAAAAACAACTCGAACAAGCCTAAAAACAGAGCTGAAAGAAAGTGAAGGATGTTATTTAGCTTTTAGATCTTAAGCCTTCACCATTTTGCTTTATTTTTCTGCAGATTTTTGTCTATGTGCAACTTGTCTTTATTCCATAGATCAACAACAAGTTGGACTATTCAATCCTGGCTTGTTTGTTTTTAAATTTCCTGTTTTAGAATTTAGTGAATAAAAATATGTTAGACAGTCTAATCCTAACAGAGTGTAGTTAGGTAGAGAATCTTATGAGCTCAACAGCTTAATCTGAGTTCATGGAGAAACAAGGGTAGAAATAGAATAGTTTTATGTTTTCCCAAAAGAATAAAATGTTTGTAAAAAGAGTTTGCCAATCCAAATGCACTCTGAAAAGAAGAAAAAATGTTAGATCATTAGGATTGGGTAGGTAGAAAGCTTGTTTTGATAGAATTCCATTGGTTTTAATGGCTGCTAACACTGTCAGAGCAAAATAATATTAGCAAAGAAACAAGTGCAGCCCAATGGATGAGGCATTGATCATCTTCCAGAGAAGACAAGTCTGAAGTTCTTGATACCTTCAAGAAGGCACCATCCCCATGTGGAGCCACTGTTAGACATATATAAAAATTTGTCATATCAAATGGTGGCTAGATCTTTATAGCCTTCAAGAAACAATTTTATTTCCCAATTGTGAGTTCTTGAAGTCTTGATGATATCTCTTTTTCCTTCAAAAAATCTTCACTGTTGTTTCCTTCATTTATCCTGAGAAAATTTTGTTGTTTCCCAAGAATA
The DNA here is from genome assembly GCA_034641835.2 of Pinus albicaulis. Classification (NCBI taxonomy): domain Eukaryota; kingdom Viridiplantae; phylum Streptophyta; class Pinopsida; order Pinales; family Pinaceae; genus Pinus; species Pinus albicaulis. Next base: position 1,990,426,249 of record CM076575.1, read on the forward strand.
AAAACGGCTGAAAGGTTCCATTTTCCCTTCATTTTACCCCTCCCTTCACTCATAATTAACCCCGATTTTAATCCCCTTTTTCCTCATGAAAATTCCTCCATTTCCCTCATTTTCCTTCTTTCCCTAAAAAAACTCCCTTTGGTAAGGTTTAAAACTCCTTTTTAACCTTATCGGAACTCTCAAAACCCTTAAAAAATCCTTCAAAAATCATAAAAACAAGTCTTTTTGAACTAAGGCCTTAAGCCCCTTTGGCCCTAGCCCCAGCCCCTTTCTTCTGCATAAGACCAGCACCAAGACTAGGCGCTGAGGCCTAATCGCGCAATCGCAATCGGGTTCTCTATTTTTCTTATTTCCTTTACTTGCAAAAGTTTTCTGATGCGATTGGCCCCTTTTCTTCTAAACTCCCGATCCTTTCGTCTTTTCATATAACCCCGAGCACTGCAATCGGGTGCTAAACACCATAAAAAACACCTTCCCGACGAAAAACTTCCTTTGTATTTTATTAAAAACCCCATTTTCCCATGTTATAACAAAACCCGACAGTTCATTGTTTAAATGAATTTCAACCGTTGATCTGCTCTATCGCCTCAGATCCAACGATTCATATTGTTCTCGTTTCAAAGCCACCATTCCACCTTTTGCCTTCTTGGTTAAATCTCCACCTTCGATCTAGTTTTTAGATCGACGACTCTCATTCCATCAGCTAACCGCTATCGCAAGTTCTTCTCAGTGCAAAATCGCAAGTCCCTTTTTGCTGTTCCGATGCCGATTCCCCGATTGAATCTTAGCTGTCGAATCCACAAGAACCGACGGCTAAGATTTCGTCACAGCTCCACCCATCATTCTTCATATCTGACCCTCTGATTAACTCTTGACCGTCGATCTATTCCCAGATCTAACGGCTCATATTTCATCGCATCGCAAAACTTCTATGGTGTTTCCCTTTTCACTCTGCCGATTGCAATCTTGCGATTCAATTTGGACCGTCGAATCCACAAGAATCGACGGCCCAGATTTAATTTCCCTCTACCATAAGCCCTTGCCATTGCACCCGTCGATTGAATCTCTACCGTTGATATCTCCTAGATCTAGCGGCTCGCGCTAAATTGCATCGGCGCTTTTTGTTGTTGTCTCCCCCTTTTCTCCTCCAATTTGCGACCCCGCGATCCCATCTGGACCGTCCATTTCACATATCCGACGGTCTAGATTAAACCCCACTTCTCTTTTTTGTTTCATAAGCCATGCTGTGTAAAATATTTCGGTGAAGATGCACTGCTGATCTCTGTAGATCAACGGTCCACGTTGCTTCTGATCTCCGCTCGAACCCCTACCTTGTATTCTTTTTGTTTCCCGAAATTAAATCTGGACTGTCCATTCTTCTAATCCAACGGTCCAGATTCAACCCGATAGGCCCAACTCCTTTGGGTCCTACCCTTCCCCGTTGACAAATCTTGACCGTCCATTCCCAAGATCTAATGGCTCAGATCTAATCCGCCTTCGACTCTCCTATCACTTTCTGCCCGCGCAACTTAATTATCACGCTCTCATCTCTGCCGTTGGATCTACCCGCCTCTCATCCGACGACCGAGAATCCTTTTCGCGTTTTTTCTGCGTCTGGAGGTTAATGTTTTAATTTTACGCGATATGGGTTGTTTTAAAAAGCCATGTTTCAAGCTCTAATGCATATCATGTTCAAAAAGGAAATACCACCTTTCCGCTTCAGATCTGCGCGAAAACCATTATGGTTTTCTGCCAAACCACCTTTCCCCCAGTTACATTACATTCCCTCATTTTTTAATCTCCACCGTTGATCTCTGAGATCTAACGATCCCAGTTTAACCTAACCATTACACTATCGCCCTCTGCTTTTCTTCCAAGAGACTTCATCAATTAACCTCCGCCATTGATCTCTGTTGGTAATTCTAATCTAACGGCCCAGAATCTTCCCGCATCCAAAATATCATTTAACCCCATTACACCTCTGCCATAGATTTTTTTCCCTTTTTCACTATATTTTCCTCCATTTTCATTATATATTTTCCCCTCCGCCTGATAAGATCTTGGATTAATATCGACCGTTGATCCACATGCATCGACGGCTCAGACTTAATCTTTCATTGACTCCCCCGACCGCCTCTCCATTATCCTCAGCATTGAATCCTCGTCGTTGGATGCTTTCATCCAACGGCTGCTATCTAACCTCAACCTCTGAAGTAGTATATACCCATCCAAGTAGGATTTTTATAACGTTTTGCTTATTTTTGCAGGTTTAAGAGCTTTTCCACAATTTCTTAAAGAAAATCAAAGGCAATGGATGACAATCCCTCAAGCCTTTATTCATCAAGAATATCATTCTACAGGGTTCAAAACCATGTTGAATGCTGGAGTGATTGATCATACATTAGTTGCTTTTTCCTTTGAATTTGCTTTAATCTAGAATAGAATTGCAATTTTAATTTTCAGTCATAAGATTCATATTTCAATCCATGGAGTAGAACTAATGTTAAATTTAAAGTCATTAGAATAGGCACTCTGTTTTTAGATCATATTCTAACCATTTAATAGTTTTTATTCATTTTTATGCAAGTTAGTTTAATTTAAGAACACTTCCTTTTCTTCATTCTTTCAAAAGTTAGTTTTACACATATAAATTTCACTAGATTCAGTTAATTCCTTTCATAGTTTTCATTTCTTAAGATTAAACTTAGACATAAGGAACAAAATCCCCCAAAACAACATAAAAATACATACAACGAAGTAAGAAGAAGGTTAACTAACAACATACAGTGCACCACACTTCATCAGATTACAAACCTCGGTTGATAATTTATGTTGAACAATTTAAGACATTAAATTGGCTAAACATTTTGGCGTCGTTGTCGGGGAAGTGTCATTAGGTAACCTCATTTCTTACATATAAAAAAATGATATGCGTAGGGAAAGAGATTCTAGGGGTAGATTCATAGCTAGAGGCAGAAGTTTAATTCCTACAACACCACTCACTCCACCTAGACCATGTAGTGATACACCACCATCTGATATTAACAGACAACAATCTGATATTTGACCAGAAATATTGGGAGAACTTTCTTATCATAAATAATTTCCAAGATGAACCAAACCGGCCTAAAGAGGAGAAGACTAGAAAAAGTAGAAGAAAGAATATTGACACAAGCATTGAAGACAAACCTGCATCTCCACTTTAGCAAAATGATGAAGAACTCACCCTTACAGAACCGATAAAGAACAAGAAGTAGGGTGAAGTTAAGATAGGAGGTAAAACAAAAAAGAGGAGTAAGGTTACAAGTGAAGAAAACGTAAATCCTCTCCAGATGAGGAGCTCTAGACTCTGAGGTTCAATGAAGAAAACACTACCACAAGATACAAAGTTTGTAAATTTAGAGGAAGAACCTATAATACCATCTCCCATCAATATCTCTCCTCCACATAACCTTGAAAATTCTCCTATACCTAATTTTGAAGGCAGTCCCAGCAAAAGATATCAAGGCATAGACCTAGTACAACAAGAGATATATGATTACATAGAGTCACTGGAGAAGAGAAACGAAGCAGTGAATCCAGAACCAACTATCAATCCACAAGAACCTCTAGTTGATACCCTTAAACAATAAATCTATGAGCTAGAGATATTGAATAGGCATATTAAACAAGAGGATGAAGCTATAAAGCAGCAGAACCAATTGGAGAAATTTATTATTGGTAATACCATCCTGCACTTAGGACTATGATACAAAAAGAATAGGAAATTAAAAATAAATAAAAAACCACTAAATAAGGCAGTCATCAATCTCAAATACAAACTCCTTATGAGGAAGCCTAGGATGGCAGACACTTCAAAGAAAAGCAAAAGGAGAAAATTGGATGTATTAGAAGAAGTGTCTGAACAAATGCAATAGGAGAGCGAAGTTCACATTTTTCGTAAATTGCATGAGGACATGCAATGAATTCTTAGTGGGGGTATGTTGAACCTCAAAATTATCCTTTCTCTGACATCCTTTTGTTTGGTCAATTTAGTGTGTCCTAAATTGCTACATTAATTTGTCAATCCGAGATTCGTAAGCTGACGAAGTGTGGTGCACTATATGTGCAAGATAACCTATCTCTTACTTTTTGTCGTTTTTGGATTTTTATGAAATTCTAAGTATGGAGACAAATATTCAAGACAATGATGTCCTTCTAAGGATTTTCCAAACTTCAAAAGAATTTTAAAACACACACAATGACAAAATTAATTCTTCAAAGAAAATGAAATTGCATCACTATTCTAGTCAAGAAAGCAGTGAACTATTGATCATGAAACTCATTATCCTTGCTGTTGTTCAAATAAAAAAGAAACTATGATTAAAGAAATCCGAGAATTGCAACAAAGTAAATCTAAATCAAATTACATCAACTTATATTCTGATCCCTCACCATTAGTCCAGCTATGGCTTTCGGAGGTAACCGTAAACAACTTGAGCAATCTGATATATAATTTGCAGAAAAAGAAACTAATATCAAACTACACACTCATACTTCAATCCCTCGCCATTAGTCCAGCTATGGCTTTCGGAGGTAACTGAAAATGACATGAGCAGTTTAATATATCTAACTTGCAGAAAGTAAACTAATATCAAACTACACACTCATACTTCAATCCCTCACCATTAGTCTCGCTATGGCTTTCAGAGGTAACTGAAAATGACATGAGAAATTTAATATCTAATCTAAATACTAAAGCAAATGTGCAAGACTAAAATAAACAAAACAATACTGGAATTAAACAAAACTAAGAAAAGTAAATTAGCAAAAGGACAATATTGATTCCATGTCATTAATCATTATAAAAAGATGTCAAAAACTAAGAAAAGTAAATTAGCAGAAGGACAATATTGATTCCATGTCATTAGTCATTATAAAAAGATGTGCAAGTGCCTGGGCTGCCTATTGTAATATGAAACAAGAACACTGATCAGTTAACAACAACATAAAACATGAAAGATTATGGACAGAAGTAAAATGTAAAGCATGAAAGATTATGAACAGAGATGAAGCATAAATACCATGAAATATGCAATGTATAAACACGTGACTGACTTATGGCACAATGAACTTAAAAGAAATAAAACAAGAAACTATACAGTAATGCACAAAACCTCAGCGTGTGCAGGGGCCCTCTGCACCAGCCTCGGGCAACAGCCTTCAAATACGAGTTACACTTGGAAACAGAGTCTTCTTATATATTAAAATGCAATCATAACAGAGAAATGATATTACAGCACAGTGGCAACGCAATTACATTACAGAGCTATATGGAGGCTAACTATTATGCGTATGAAAACGCATTATTTATAACAAAGGTGATATAACTAATTCCCTAAAGTTTGTGCTGATAGAGACACATGAACCATCACGTCCAGAGATCCAGCATCATGGCCGCGGTGAGGAGTAAATCTATGAAGAGTGGATGTTGGATTCGGCTTATGGAGCCGTGTACAGGTGTTGATGTGTCTCTCGTAAATTAGAAACGGTCATACAAATCTTCACGTGATGAGAAACAGAGTCCTGTCATCGTGGGACTCTACGGTTGACTTCCACTTGGCCACCTTTGACCACAACCTCCTTAGGTGAATTTTCCCGAGCCAATAGGACACGATCCATGTCCACATCATTTCTGACTTGCCCATGTGGCTCGAATTGCCTGAAGACACCTGCAACATATACTTTCACAAAATGGCTGCGGAAAGTTGCAGCAGCTGCGGAAAGTGGCAAGATTCCGCAGCTAAATGAGCAAAAATCTAAATCAAACAACAGACAAAAAACATAGTTAAAAACCATTTTAGATGCTCTTTTACAATTAATATGCAATGATATTGACGACTTAGAAGGTTCAGGTGAATGAAAAAGGTCTAGAAAGGTATATAGGAAAGATGCAGATTTGAGACTCAACATATCCCCACTGTGAAGGTGTTGCATGTCCTCATGCAACCAAAATTTTGATAATCCTTTTTCAATTCATATGCCTTGACACTTCAGCCAGTACATCCAGTCCTCTCCTCCTCTTCCTTGGTGCTGCTAACATCCTGGGCTTTTTCATCAAGCATCTGAATTTTATATTAATCAGTGCTCTGCTAAACTTCTGGCATTTCTTCTTCAATTTCCTGTTCTTCTTCTGCCATAGTCCCAAATGTAGCATGGTATTATCATGAATGATCTTGTCCAATTTGCCTTGTTCCTTCAATGTCTCATTTTCATTTTTAATGTGTCTATTTAAAAGCTCTAGCTCAAAGACTTCTTGTTTCAGTGATTGGACTAGATCATCTTGTGCTATGTGAGGCTGAGTGGACGAAGTACTGGGACCCGTAGCTGCTCTTTCTAAAGATTCTATATAATAATATACTTCTTGTTGCTTTGGGTCTATCTCAGGTGTCGTTTTTATTGGGCTGTCCCCAAAATGCCGTGGAGGAGAGTTGTCTTCAAAATCTGGCTGAGAAGGGCTCATATCAACGTCTGGCTGGGAATGGGATGGACTATGTTCAATGTCTGACTGAGAATGAAATGAAATAGGTTCACTATCTGGCTGAGAGTGAGATGGACTATGGCCAGTTGGGGATTGTTCAGATGTTTCTTCTCCCAAATCAATAAAATGGGGTCCTTTCGTTTGCGTTTTCTTCAACTTCCCCTTAAGCCTAGAACTTCTTCTCACACGCTGTGGACCACTGTCTTTTTGCTTTTGTTTTCCTTTCCCTTTCTTCTTGGCCATAGATGACTGTTCTTGAAGGTGAACTAGTCTCTCAGATAACACTTGATGATCTTCTTCGGAAGAAGGGGTTTGATGCATAGCCTTAATACTTTTTCTCTCTTTTGATGTTATTGGCTTTTTACCCTTGGTTTCTTTCTTCTTCCTTTTTTACAGTCTCTCTTCCCTACTAGTTCTTTCAACTGTAGTAGTAGGAGTACTTTGAATTTCATCATTTGTTCTCTTTCTCCTACTCCTTCTTGATGTACTACCTTCAGGAATTTCTTGAGGTTCCTCAAAGAAATTTCTAATAAAAAATTGTTCCCATGTGTCCTTCTTCTCTTTTAACTGTTTTTCAATCAAAATTTTCACAAGACCATGGTGATATAGATGTGGTTCTACATCCCCTAAATGCTTCTGAACAGTCACAGACATCTTCTTCAAACTATTTAATAAAAATTATGGAAAATTGAGGGTCTGGTTATCTAGAAAATTCATCAGCAATCGGGTATGGTACATATACATTGACCCAAAACGGCCCTCACAGGTGATAAATTTTTGAACAACTAGCAACAAAGTAGCCCATTCCTCTTTCAAAGCATGAACAGGAATTCCTCTTTTAAAAATAGTTATGTCCATACCTGGGTTATGTAGAATCACTCTCCAGGCTTCATCACTAATGCTTTTTTTCTTAAACCAACGTTCACCCTCTTGAAGAAGTTCTGTGGCAGATGCTATAGATGCCTCATTCACCGTAAACTTAAGGTCTCCAATCTCTACCTCCAGGCCATTGAAAGACCTTGCAAAAGCTTTTGTCACCTCTTTATGGTAGCCTCTAAACTTTTGGATAAACCGCAACCACTTTGCCTTCTTCAATATATCCCTGACTTGCACGTATCCTTCCATGAATTTAGGTCCCTCTGGTTCTGCTCTCAACAATTTACCCATCCTTCTTTCTGCTCTTTAAAAACTTGCCTGCGTGAGGAGGGTTCAATGGAAGTAGGACGACTGAATGAATGGAAATGAGCACGATGACTGTAGGTAGATATCAGAGAATGGGTATACAGACTGTAGCGTAACAGAGAACGAAATGGGGTGAAGCGGAACAGAGAAGGGTTACGTGAGCACGGCGGAAATGCGGCTGTGAGATTAATAGAACAATAGGAGGAGTATAACACATCCGGCAGTGTTTTAAAATTTGGTGGCTGCAGAATAAATGTAAGCACGTTTATACAATGGCTACGGATTTTATGCGGCTGAAAGAAGCCGTAGTCAAATCAACTACGTTTCATTGTCACAGGTGGAATATCGGAGTATGAGTGAAGATCGGAGGTTTAATTATGGGACCGTTTGAGAATGAATGCAAGGATTGTGGGAGGATTGTATAGAGATCATGGAGTGGTTACGGAGTTTGTCAATACAATCATTGCACATAATGGAGCTTATGGTTTATAACTATATAAAAATGTGTTTTAAATGCCATTTGAAATAAATTTTTATTCATACCTTGGAATTCTTTCCATTTTTCCTTGGTCTTCAATTAGTTGCTCCTCATTGATATCTTGAATGCCCCATGTCTTCATAATTGGTCCTCATACCTGCATTTGATTTCATGATTATGGAAATAACATCTGGCTGTACATTCTTTTGAAAAACAGAGTGGTAGCTGCGGAATCTGCTTCTGGCTATCGAAACTGGTGTCAGCTACGGAAACAGATGTCAGCTGCGGAAACTGACACAACTATTATTTGGGTGAATGGAAATGAACGGATGACAATTGACTAAATGGAAATGGTCATGAAAGAGAATTTTATTGGTAAAATGGAATGAAATAGATAAAATGAAGTGAAATGGAATGAAGTGGAGTGAAATGAAGTGGAATGGAATGGAGTGGGTGGTCACAAAACTTGTGAAATGAAAGAGAGATTTTTTTTTTTTGGAAAATATAGGGTGTCAGGTGTTCCTGATTTTCACCCAATATTTTCTGTATAACACTGCCAATCAGTGATTGGTTTTCAGGCTTATACAATTTTTTTTTTTTTTAAAAAAAAACTGAAAAGAACAAAAGCTAGGCTGGTGGAGAAGAAGAATTCTTCTGTACCAGCCTGATTGCAGAATTTTCTTGAAAATTTTTGACAAATTCCTCTTTTGAGAGTGGCTTATGATAAACTTTCAATCTATGGCCATTCACAATAAGAGGAGTTTGAAACTCATCAATGGTCTTGATTCTTACCGCTCCATTGCTAAAGATCTTGTCAATCTCATATGGCCCAAGCCAATGAGTCCGAAATTTTCCTTGAAAATATTGAAACTTGGAATCAAATAACAATGCCCAATCTCCTTCTTGAAACTTCTTCTCTTTGATGTACTTGTCATGCCATTTAGCTCTTTGATATTGAACTAGATCAGTTCTTAAAATTGCTTCTTGTCTGATCTCATCTAGCTTGTTCAACTGCTCCATTCTATGCTTTTGGGCTTCTGATAAGTCCATCCCCAACTGAACTGCTATCTTGAAGGTCTTGACTTGGAACTCAATGGGGAGCAAGACTTCTTTCCAATAAACAAGTTCATAGGGAGAATGTCCTGTTGTATTTCTCCATGTAGTTCTGTAGGCCCACAAGGCTTCAGGAAGCCTTTCTGCCCAATCTCTTCTATGTAGATGAACAGTTTTGGTGATGATACTTTTGAGAACTTTGTTGGTAGACTCCACTTGACCATTTGCTTGCGGATGGTAAGGAGTAGATCTTCTATGCTTGATTTTGTATTCTTCCATCAGCTTCTCCACCAAGTTGGATGTGAATTGGCTTCCTTGATCTGTCACAACTTCTCTTGGAACACCAAAGCGAGTAAAAATATCCTCATAAAGAAAATGAACAACTGAATTTTCAGTAGCAGATACTAATGCTTTGGCTTCTACCCATTTAGTAACATAATCAGTACAAACCAATATATACTTCTTTTGCTTGGATGGTGTATTAATAGGTCCAATGAAATCTAAAGCCCACTTTTCAAAGGGTTCAATGAGTACCTGTGTTTGCAGTGGCATTTCATTTGAAAGGGTAGGTTTCCCTACTCTTTGGCAGCTGTCACACCTTTTGACATATTGTTTTGCATCTTTGAAGAGGGAAGGCTAATAATATCCTAAAGAAAGGATTTTATAGGCTGTCCTTTTGTCTGCAAAGTGTCCGCCGCATGGTTCATCATGACATGCCTTAAGAATATCAGGCATTTCATCTTCCCTGACACATCTTCTGATCACAAGATCTGGCCCTGTTTTAAACAATTCGTTAGAAATCCATGAATATTTTGAACTCTCCCGAATAATTTTTCGTTTTTCACTTGGAAATAAATGTGAAGGTAGTTTCCCTGTAACCAAATAGTTAGCAATATCTGCATACCAAGGAGTCTTAATAGTTACCGCAAACAAGTATTCATCAGGAAACTTATCCTCTACAGGAGAATCTTCTTTAGTATTCTGAATCCTAGACAAGAAATCAGCTACTGTATTTTGTTTTCCTGGTCTATCCAACACAGTAATATTGAATTCTTGCAAAAGTAAAAGCCATCTTGTCACTCTACCATTAGTAATAGGTTTGTTCATTAAATATCTAATTGCAGAATGGTCAGTATGAATAAAAGTTTCATAGCCTGTTATGTAATGTCTAAACTTATTAATTGCATGAACAACAACTAAAAACTTTTTTTCAGTCACAGTATAGTTCAACTCTGTGGGAGTCAAATTTTTACTGGTATAATAAATGGCATAAGGAACTAAATATTTTTGACCCAACACAGCTCCTAGAGCTGTATCTGAAGCATCTGTAGAAATATGGAAAGGGAGTTTTCAATTTGGTCCTCTCAAGATAGGTGCTTCAGATATTCTTGTTTTCAAAGTTGCAAAGGCTGATTGACAATCAGGATCCCATTTGAATTCATAATCTTTTGTAAGCAGTTTGAAGAGTGGAGATGCTATTTTAGTGCAGTTTTTTATAAATCTTCTATAGTATCCAGTAAATTCTAGAAAACTTCTAACATCTGTTTGACAATTTGGAATAGGCAACTTGGAGATGACTTCAACTTTTGATCAATCAACCTTAATCCCATCTCCTGAAATATGATGCCCCAAAACAATACCTTCAGTAAACATCATAAAGAATTTTTCATGGCTTAATGAAAGGTTTGTTTCTTTACATCTTATAAGGAATTTTTCCAAATTTTCTAATGCTTCTTCAAATGAATTACCATAAACTGTAAAATCATCCATATAAACCTCTACACAATCATGGATTAGATCAGAAAAAATTCCTAGTACTGCTCTTTGGAATGTTGCATGTGCATTACATAACCCAAAAGGAAGCACTCGGTAGGCAAAAGTTCCCCATGGACAAGTAAATGTGGTCTTATCTTGATCTTCAGGTGCTACCTGAATTTGATTATAGCCACTAAAACCATCCAAAAATGAAAAGTACTTTTTACCTGCTAATGTATCTAATACCCGATCGATAAAAGGCAAAGGAAAGTGATCCTTCAAAGTTGCTTTGTTCAATTCCCTGTAATCAATGCATACCCTCCATTTACCATTCTTTTTAGGTACTATAACCAAAGGAGAAACCCATCGGCTATCTGAAATTGGATAAATGAAGTTTACACTGAGTAGTTTTTGGAGCTCTTCTTTCACTATCTCCCTAAGATTTGGATTCATCCTTCTTTGAGGTTGTCTGATTGGTCTACTGTTTTCCTCAATATAGATATGATGGATGCAAGTCTTAGGATAAATACCTTTCATGTCAGTATACTCCCATGCAAATGCAGTAGAATGTTTTTGCAAGATTTTGATTAGTTCTTCTTGTTGTGACTTTTCCAAATGTTTGTTGATATTCAATGTTTTTCTTGGAAAAATCTCAATAGTAGAACTACCAAACTCTTCCATAGAGTAAAGAGACATTTGCCTTGATGATAAATATTCTATGTCAGATTCCAATTGAAATTGTGTAGGGTCATATTCTGAAGATATCTCAAAATTTTCTAATGTGTTCAGAATTTGACTATCCTCACTGATTTCAGAAATGATAAAGATAGGTTGTATAGTGTCCTCATCATCAACCCATTCATTGTCTCCTACTTCTGTGATTGCTTTTGCTGGAGGATACAAATTGAATTTCTTTGTCGAATTACCATTAGAAATGTACATATCCCCAGATCTACAACTAATGAAAGCATCAGCCGTGGCTAGCCAAGGTCTTCCTAAGATAAGTGGGTGCCCTCCTAGATTACTCTTGGGAGTCAAAATCATAAAATCTACTGGATATTCCCAAGAATCTAAGGAGACCGAAATATCTTCTAATACACCATCTGGTTTAATAATTGATCGATCTGCAAGTTGCAGTAAAGTAGGTGTAAAAAGAAGGTTAGGAAGTTTTAGCTGGTCCATAGTCCGTCTACTCATAATGTTAATAGCAGCCCCTAAGTCAATCAATGTGTTTGGGATTTCTATCCCATTTATATGTGTCTTGAAAATTGGACTTCCTGGATCTACATACTTCTGCATGGTAATTTTTCCCATCATGATATCTGCAATTTTTCCTACCAGGTGGATTCTTCTTGTGTCTTTTAGTTTCCTTCCTGGTCTTTTGAAACTCAACTCCTTTATTGTTTTTGCTAGAATAGGAATCTCTCGAATGGCTTGTAGCAAGGGAATCTTGATACAAACGTTCTTCAATTCATCTAGAAAATCATAGTTAGGCAACAAGATTTGTTTTTCCACCCCCTTGTCAATTTGTAGTCTTTCGGGAAAAGGAGGTGTAGATGAAGATGCAGGTTGCTCAACTATAGGAGTTGTGGGTGTTAACTTTTCTTTTTCTTTTTGAATGTTTGAATTTTGAAGAGATGCTTCCTTAGAACCCTCATTGACTTTAAGAGAGTCCTCCTCAGAGGTATCTTGCTCTTGAATATCTATAGAAGGTTTTTCTAAAATTCTACCAGATCTGAGTTGTACATCATTGAGAGGAACAATCATATAGGTAGGAAATTGTTGTCCTTCTACCATGTAAGTATTCTGAGGATTTTTATTGTTAGGATTTGGCAATGGCTGAGCTGGAAGTTGATTTGTCTTTTGTTGGTATGGGAGCATAAGTTGAGGATTTGGATTTTTTTGAGAAGGTTTTTGTTGTGGAAATGGCAATGAAAGTTGTGGATTTGTGTTTGGAAGTTGTGGAGCTTGTTGATTTTGAAAAGATGGAGGATATTGATAAAATTGAGCAAATCTCCCATAATGATTTTGCATCCCTTGTACCCATGGCTGATATGGATTTTGATGTTGGGGCCAAGGTTGTTTCCAAGGATTCCAATTTGGTGGGGTTTGAAGATTCATAGGGTTGTTAAACCCTTGAGTTTGTTGTCCTTGCCAAGGTCTTCTTGCAACAAAACAGAGAGATTCTACTGAATTTGGGTCTTCTTGAAAGACAACTTTGAGTCTAGGAATTGAAGGACAATCCTTGATCTCATGATTCTCTGAGAAAATTATACATGTTTCTACAACTTTTTCATCCAAGGGACATTCCCTTAAAGCATGTTTCTTCCTACATTTTGGACAAAAGATGGCTAGAGCATCTGTTTCTGCTTTCTGCTTGTTTTGGATTTTAAGGGTGTCTAGTTGTTCACTAAGGCTCCCTAAGATATCAGTTTTGAATTCATCAAGAATATTACCAATCTCTACCCTACTTACTGATCCAGTTGCAGATTTGTTAGCCCTAATAAGAGAAGGATCCCTAGGCCCTTTTCCTGTTTTAGATTTTCCTCTTGAGAGATGGACACATAGTTCTGTTATGTCACGAAGTGGAAGCTGAGAAATGTCTCCTTTCCCCATCATGTTTAAAATATCTATCCATTCATCTCTAATGGATTTTAATATGAGGGCTTTCAAGGTTTCATCATCTAAGTTGCTCATCTTTTCTCTTTTTAATTTGTATTGAAATCTTTCAAGTAAATCTTCCAAGTTTTCATCTTCTTTTTGCATCATTTTGAATACCTCATCCTTGTGATTGGTGGGCATACAATAGTCCAATTATCTATCCAAAAATTTTTGTTTCATATCATTCCAAGTCCTAATAGATTGAGTGGCTAATCCCATGAACCATTTCAAAGCAGCTCCCTTCAATGTTGAAGGAAACAGTTTGAGTTTTTGAGAGTCTTCCATATAGTCATAGGTTCGGCACACGACTTCAAACTCAAACAGAAATGTTTCAGGATCCTCACTTCGCAATCCATAAAAGTTGGAGTGGACAGATGGTGAGATATTTTTCATTGTTGTATGAGTTTCCTCATCAACTATAGGGAATCCAAACAAGTTGTCTCATTCCCTATTTCTTCCATTATTACCTTCACCATTGTTGTCTCCATTGTTTCCTCCTCCTCTACCTCTACCTCTACCTCCAAATCCATCTATTATTTCCTCTGCCATGATAGTTTCTTTAGAGTCCTTAAAGTCCTCTGGTTATTCTATCAAGGGAGGATGAGAGAGAGTCTCTTTGTTTTCTAAATGGGATTTAGTAGGTGGTATAGGAGAATCCTCTAATTCAGCTGCTCCTTGAATTCCAAAAATCTTAAGGCTAGGGTAGATGGTGGTGAATCTGGTCTATGCCTTGAAGAAGATGGAGTTGTGAAAATCGAACTCTTGGCTTTAGCTATAAACCTTCCCCTAGAATCTCTTGCTCTATGCATGTCATTTTTTATTTTATTTTTAAAAAAAAAGTTGGGCTAATAATTCTCTTTCTAATCTTCCAGGTCACACTAGGTGCAAGAAGAGAGCATACTTAAGAAATTACTAAACCAATAACTCTCTTTTCCGATCCTCCAGATCACACTAGGTGCAAGAGGAGAGCATACTTCAAGAAGTTATCAAGTTTTCCCTTCTTTTATTATTTTGTTTTTGTTTTTTTTTTTAAGAAATTGGCTACCTAGTTACACTTCCCCGGCAACGGCGCCAAAATGTTTGGTCAATTTAGTGTGTCCTAAATTGCTACATTAATTTATCAATCCGGGATTCGTAAGCCGATGAAGTGTGGCGCACTATATGTGCAAGATAACCTATTTCTTGTCTTTTTGTAAGCCCATATGATTCGCTGCTTTTCTGCTTGCTTATGCAACCATGATAGCCATTTGTATGTAATAAGATCATATTCAAATCCATATTCCCTTGCCATGTGAGGTAAAACATCCTATGAAAAACAATCCAATGTAAGGGCCACACTTCTTAATCACACACATAACACCATTGATTGCACATTTCATACATATTACATCAACCATCAAACGTGAGTTATAACATCCTATGAAAAAAAGTCAGATGTAAGATCCTTGCTTATCAGTGACACTCAAAAGGCCATTGTGTATGCATTTAATACATAGTAGATGAGCTATGAAGCATTTCACCCATTGATATAATGAAAATAAAGATAGTTTGAATTTTTTCAAAAGAAGAGCATGAAACATCAATTCTGTTTGAAATCATGGTATTAAATCACCTTGAATTGTGGAGATAGATAATTCTTGATGAGGAAAAACTTTACAGGTCGATTGGTCTTCTTAAGCACACTTAATATCATAATTTTAAGAAAGCATTCATACCTGCACAAGATAAAAAAATGCATACTAAATCTTCCATTATCACAATTTATTAGACACTGCAACATTTCCTTCATCAACCCAAAAATTGCCCATTCTTACTCCTGCAGAATATAACATATATATTTTTAATCTCCTAAACTATCGAAAAACATGTCTTAAATTTCTAATATCAAACCATATGGCATAAATGCATTTTTGTACTCTATGAAAGAAAAAACCTGTCACTTTTAAGTTTTTTTGATGCATCAAGAAGCCTTAGTCAAGGGCGTCCTTTTTCTCCCTCCCTATTTATATTAGTAGTAGAAGGATTTAAGTATGTTGATAAAATATGTAAGGGAAAAAAGGGAAATGAAAGGAAGAATATCTAAAAAGTTGTGGTTATATCCCACTTGTTCTTCGTAGATCGGGATATTTGGGCAAGGTTCCGGACATACATTGTGTTTGGTCAATTTAGTGTGTCCTAAATTGCTACATTAATTTATCAATCCGGGATTCATAAGCTGATGAAGTGTGGCGCACTATATGTGCAAGATAACCTATCTCTTACTTTTTGTCGTTTTTGGATTTTTATGAAATTCTAAAAGACAAGTATGGAGAAAAATATTCAAGACAATGATGTCCTTCTAATGATTTTCCAAACTTCAAAAGAATTTTAAAACACACAATGAAAAAATTAATTATTCAAAGAAAATGAAATTGCATCACTATTCTAATCAAACAAACAGTGAACTACTGATCATGAAACTCATTATCCTTGCTGCTGTCCAAATACAAAAGAAACTATGCTTAAAGAAATCCAAGAATTGCAACAAAGTAAATCTAAATCAAATTACATCAACTTATATTCCGATCCCTCGCCATTAGTCCAACTATGGCTTTCGGAGGTAACTATAAACAACTTGAGCAATCTGATATCTAATTTACAGAAAAAGAAACTAATATCAAACTACACACTCATATTTCAATCCCTCACCATCAGTCCAGCTGTGGCTTTCGGAGGTAACTGAAAATGACATGAGCAATTTAATATATCTAACTTGCAGAAAGTAAACTAATATCAAACTACACACTCATACTTCAATCCCTCACCATTAGTCTAGCTATGGCTTTCGGAGGTAACTGAAAATGACATGAGCAATTTAATATATCTAACTTGCAGAAAGTAAACTAATATCAAACTACACACTCATACTTCAATCCCTCACCATTAGTCCAGCTATGGTTTTCGGAGGTAACTGAAAATGACATGAGCAATTTAATATATTTAAATCTAACTACTGAAGCAAATGTGTAAGACTGGAATAAACAAACAGTGCTGGAATTAAACAAAAAACTAAGAAAAGTAAATTAGCAGAAGGACAATATTGATTCCATGTCATTAGTCATTATAAAAAGATGTGCAAGTGCCCGGGCTGCCTATTGTAATCTGAAACAAGAACACTGATCAGTTAACCACAACATAAAACATGAAAGATTATGGACAGAAGTAAAATGTAAAGCATGGAAGATTATGAACAGAGATGAAGCATAAATACCAGGAAAGATGCAATGTATAAACACGTGAATGACTTATGGCACAATGAACTTAAAGAAATAAAACAAGAAACTATACAGTAATACACAAAACCTCAGCGTGTGTAGGGGCCCTTTGCACCAGCCTCGGGCAACAGCCTTCAAATACGAATTACGCTTGGAAACAGAGTCTTCTTATATATTAAAATGCAGTCATAATAGAGAAATGATATTACAGCACAGTGGCAACGTAATTACATTACAGAGCTATATGGAGACTAACTATTATGCGTATGAAAACGCGTTATTTATAACAAAGGTGATATAACTAATTCCCTAAAGTTTGTGCTGATAGAGACACGTGAACCATCACGTCCAGAGATCCAGCATCATGGCCGCGGTGAGGAGTAAATCTATGAAGAGTGGATGTTGGATTCGGCTTATGGAGCCGTGTATAGGTGTTGATGTGTCTCCCGTAAATTAGAAACGGTCATACAAATATTCACGTGATGAGAAACAGAGTCCTGTCACCGTGGGACTCTACGGTTGACTTCCACTTGGCCACCTTTGACCACAACCTCCTTAGGTGAATTTGCCCGAGCCAATAGGACATGATCCATGTCCACATCATTTCTGACTTGCCCATGTGGCTCGAATTTCCTGAAGACACCTGCAACATAGACTTTCACAAAATGGCTGCGGAAAGTTGCAGCAGCTGCGGAAAGTGGCAAGATTCCGCAGCTAAATGATCAAAAATCTAAATCAAACAGCAGACACAAAACATAGTTAAAAACCATTTTATATGCTCTTTTACAATTAATATGCAATGATATTGACGGCTTAGATGGTTCAGGTGAATGAAAAAGGTCTAGAAAGGTATATAGGAAAGATGCAGATTTGAGACTCAACATACCCCCACTGTGAAGGTGTTGCATGTCCTCATGCAACCAAAATTTTGATAATCCTTTTTCAATTCATATGCCTTGACACTTCAGCCAGTACATCTAGTCCTCTCCTCCTCTTCCTTGGTGCTACTAACATCCTCGGATTTTTCATCAAGCATCTGAATTTGATATTAATCAGTGCTCTGCTTAACTTCTGGCATTTCTTCTTCAATTTCCTGTTCTTCTTCTGCCATAGTCCCAGATGTAGCATGGTATTATCATGAATGATCTTGTCCAATTTGCCTTGTTCCTTCAATGTTTCATTTTCATTTTTAATGTGTCTATTTAAAATCTCTAGCTCAAAGACTTCTTGTTTCAGTGATTGGACTAGATCATCTTGTGCTATGTGAGGCTGAGTGGACGAAGTACTGGGACCCGTAGCTGCTCTTTCTAAAGATTCTATATAATCATATACTTCTTGTTCCTTTGGGTCTATCTCAGGTGTCGTTTTTATTGGGCTGTCCCCAAAATTCCGTGGAGGAGAGTTGTCTTCAAAATCTGGCTGAGAAGGGCTCATATCAACGTCTAGCTAGGAATGGGATGGACTATGTTCAATGTCTGACTGAGAATGAAATGAACTAGGTTCACTGTCTGACTGAGAGTGAGATGGACTATGGCCAGCTGGGGATTGTTCAGATGTTTCTTCTCCCAAATCAATAAAATGGGGTCCTTTCGTTTGTGTTTTCCTCAACTTCCCCTTAAGCCTGGAACTTCTTCTCACACGCTGTGGACCACTGTCTTTTTGCTTTTGTTTTCCTTTCCCTTTCTTCTTGGGAATAGATGAATGTTCTTGAAGGTGAACTAGTCTTTCAGACTACACTTGATGATCTTCTTCGAAAGAAGGGGTTTGGAGTACTTTGAGTTTCATCATTTGTTCTTTTTCTCCTACTCCTTCTTGATTTGCTACCTTCAGGAATTTCTTGGGGTTCTTCAAAGAAATTTCTGATCAAAAATTGTTCCCATGTGTTCTTGTTCTCTTTTAACTGTTTTTCAATCAAAATTTTCACAAGACCATGGTGATATAGATGTGGTTCTACATCCCCTAAATGCTTCTGAACAGTCACAGACATCTTCTTCAAACTATTTAATAAAAATTATGGCAGATTGAGGGTCTGGTTATCTATAAAATTCATCAGCAATCGGGTATGGTACATATACATTGACCCAAAACGGCCCTCACAGGTGATAAATTTTTGAACAACTAGCAGCAAAGTAGCCCATTCCTCTTTCAAAGCATGAACATGAATTCCTCTTTTAAAAATAGTTATGTCCATACCTGGGTTATGTAGAATCACTCTCCAGGCTTCATCACTAATGCTTTTGTTCTTAAACCAACATTCACCCTCTTGAAGAAGTTCTGTGGCAGATGCTATAGATGCCTCATTCACCGTAAACTTAAGGTCTCCAATCTCTACCTCCAGGCCATTGAAAGACCTTGCAAAAGCTTTTGTCACCTCTTTATGGTAGCCTCTAAACTTTTGGATAAACCGCAACCACTTTTCCTTCTTCAATATATCCCTGACTTGCGGGTATCCTTCCATGAATTTAGGTCCCTCTGGTTCTGCTCTCAACAATTTACCCATCCTTCTTTCTGCTCTTTAAAAACTTGCCTGCGTGAGGAGGGTTCAATGGAATTAGGACGGCTGAATGAACGGAAATGAGCACGATGACTGTAGGTAGATATCAGAGAGTGGGTATACAGACTGTAGCGTAACAGAGAACGAAATGGGGTGAAGCGGAACAGAGAAGGGTTACGTGAGCACGACGGAAATGCGGCTGTGAGATTAATAGAACAATAGGAGGAGTATAACACATCCGGCAGTGTTTTAAAATTTGGTGGCTGCAGAATAAATGTAAGCACGTTTATACAACGGCTACGGATTTTATGCGGCTGAAAGAAGCCGTAGTCAAATCAACTATGTTTCATTGTCACAGGTGGAATATCGGAGTAGGAGTGAAGATCGGAGGTTTAATTATGGGACCATTTGAGAATGAATGCAAGGATTGTGGGAGGATTGTACAGAGATCATGGAGTGGTTACGGAGTTTGTCAATACAATCATTGCACATAATGGAGCTTATGGTTTATAACTATATAAAAATGTGTTTTAAATGCCATTTGAAATAAATTTTTACTCATACCTTGGAATTCTTGCCATTTTTCCTTGGTCTTCAATTATTTGCTCCTCATTGATATATTGAATGTCCCATGTCTTCATAATTGGTCCTCATACCTGCATTTGATTTCATGATTATGGAAATAACATCTGGCTATACATTCTTTTGAAAAACAGAGTGGTAGCTGCGGAATCTGCTTCTGGCTGCGGAAACTGGTGTCAGCTGCGGAAACAGATGTCAGCTGCGGAAACTGACACAGCTATTATTTGGGTGAATGGAAATGAACGGATGACAAATGACTAGATGGAAATGGTCATGAAAAAGAATTTTATTGGTGAAAATGGAATGAAATAGATAAAACGAAGTGGAATGGAGTGAAATGAAGTGAAATGAAGTGGAATGAAGTGGAATGGATGGTCACAAAACTTGTGAAATGAAAGAGAGATTTTTTTTTTTTTGAAAATATAGAGTGTCAGGTGTTCCTGATTTTCACCCTATATTTTCTGTATA
Source organism: Pinus albicaulis (assembly GCA_034641835.2). Taxonomy (NCBI): domain Eukaryota; kingdom Viridiplantae; phylum Streptophyta; class Pinopsida; order Pinales; family Pinaceae; genus Pinus; species Pinus albicaulis. Next base: position 1,990,446,696 of record CM076575.1, read on the forward strand.
AGACTGCCAATCAGTGATTGTTTTTCAGGCTTATACAACAATTTTTTTTTATTTATTTATTTATTTTTTTTTAACTGAAAAGAACAAAAGCTAGGCTGGTGGAGAAGAAGAATTCTTCTGTACCAGCCTGATTGCAGAATTTTCTTGAAAAATTTTGACAAATTCCTCTTTTGAGAGTGGCTTATGATAAACTTTCAATCTGTGGCCATTCACAATAAGAGGAGTTTGAAACTCATCAATGGTCTTGATTCTTACCGCTCCATTGCTAAAGATCTTGTCAATCTCATATGGCCCAAGCCAATGAGCCTGAAATTTTCCTTTGAAATCTTTAAACTTGGAATCAAATAAAAATGCCCAATCTCCTTCTTGAAACTTCTTCTCTTTGATGTACTTGTCATGCCATTTAGCTCTTTGATATTGAACTAGACCAGTTCTTAAAATTGCTTCTTGTCTGATCTCATCTAGCTCATTCAACTGCTCCATTCTATGCTTTTGGGCTTCTGATAAGTCCATCCCCAACTGAACTGCTATCTTGAAGGTCTTGACTTGGAACTCAATGGGGAGCAAGACTTCCTTCCCATAAACAAGTTCATAGGGAGAATGTCCTGTTGTATTTCTCCATGTAGTTTTGTAGGCCCACAAGGCTTCAGGAAGCCTTTCTGCCCAATCTCTTCTATGTAGATGAACAGTTTTGGTGATGATACTTTCGAGAACTTTGTTGGTAGACTCCACTTGACCATTTTCTTGCAGATGGTAAGGAGTAGATCTTCTATGCTTGATTTTGTATTCTTCCATCAGCTTCTCCACCAGGTTAGATGTGAATTGGCTTCCTTGATCTGTCACAATTTCTCTTGGAACACCAAAGCGAGTAAAAATATCCTCATAAAGAAAATGAACAACTAAATTTTCAGTAGCAGATACTAATGCTTTGGCTTCTACCCATTTAGTAACATAATTAGTACAAACCAATATATACTTCTTTTGCTTAGATGGTGGATTAATAGGTCCAATGAAATCTAAAGCCCATTTTTCAAAGGGTTCAATGAGTACCCGTGTTTGCAATGGCATTTCATTTGAAAGGGTAGGTTTCCCTACTCTTTGGCAGCTATCACACCTTTTGACATATTGTTTTGCATCTTTGAAGAGGGAAGGCCAATAATATCCCAAAGAAAGGATTTTATAGGTCGTCCTTTTGTCCGCAAAGTGTCCGTCGCATGGTTCATCATGACATGCCTTAAGAATATCAGGCATTTCATCTTCCCTGACACATCTTCTGATCACAAGATCTGGCCCTGTTTTAAACAATTCGTTAGAAATCCATGAATATTTTGAACTCTCCTGAATAATTTTTCGTTTTTTCACTTGGAAATAAATGTGAAGGCAGTTTCCCTGTAACCAAATAGTTAGCAATATTTGCATACCAAGGAGTCTTAATAGTTACTGCAAACAAGTATTCATCAGGAAACTTATCCTCTGCAGGAGAATCTTCTTTAGTATTCTGAATCCTAGACAAGAAATCAGCTACTGTATTTTGTTTCCCTGGTCTATCCAACACAGTAATATTGAATTCTTGTAAAAGTAAGAGCCATCTTGTCACTCTGCCATTAGTAACATGTTTGTTCATTAAATATCTAATTGCAGAATGGTCAGTATGAATAAAAGTTTCATAGCCTGTTATGTAATGTCTAAACTTATTAATTGCATGAACAACAGCTAAAAACTCTTTTTCAGTCACAGTATAGTTCAACTCTGTGGGAGTCAAATTTTTACCGGTATAATAAATGGCATAAGGAACTAAATCTTTTTGACCCAACACAGCTCCTAGAGCTGTATCTGAAGCATCCGTAGAAATATGGAAAGGGAGTTTCCAATTTGGTCCTCTCAAGATAGGTGCTTCAGATATTCTTGTTTTCAAAGTTTCAAAGGCCGATTGACAATCAGGATCCCATTTAAATTCACAGTCTTTTGTAAGCAATTTGAAGAGTGGAGATGCTATTTTAGTGAAGTTTTCTATAAATCTTCTATAGTAACCAGTAAATCCTAGAAAACTTCTAACATCTCTTCGACAATTTGGAATAGGCAACTTGGAGATGACTTCAACTTTTGATCTATCAACCTTAATCCCATCTCCTGAAATATGATGCCCCAAAACAATACCTTCAGTAAACATCATAAAGCATTTTTCATGGCTTAATGAAAGGTTTGTTTTTTTACATCTTATAAGGACTTTTTCCAAATTTTCTAATGCCTCTTCAAATGAATTACCATAAACTGTAAAATCATCCATATAAACCTCTACACAATCATGGATTAGATCGGAAAAAATTCCTAGTACTGCTCTTTGGAATGTTGCAGGTGCATTACATAACCCAAAAGGAAGCACTCGGTAGGCAAAATTTCCCCATGGACAAGTAAATGTGGTCTTATCTTGATCTTCAGGTGCTACCCGAATTTGATTATAGCCACTAAAACCATCCAAAAATGAAAAGTACTTTTTACCTGCTAATGTATCTAATACCTGATCAATAAAAGGCAAAGGAAAGTGATCCTTCAAAGTTGCTTTGTTCAATTCCCCGTAATCAATGCATACCCTCCATTTACCATTCTTTTTAGGTACTATAACCAAAGGAGAAACCCATCGGCTATCTGAAATTGGATAAATGAAGTTTACATTGAGTAGTTTTTGGAGCTCTTCTTTCACTATCTCCCTAAGATTTGGATTCATCCTTCTTTGAGGTTGTCCGATTGGTCTACTGTTTTCCTCAATATAGATATGATGGATGCAAGTCTTAGGATCAATACCTTTCATGTCAGTATACTCCCATGCAAATGCAGTAGAATGTTTTTGCAAGATTTTGGTTAGTTCTTCTTGTTGTGAATTTTCCAAATGTTTGTTGATATTCAATGTTTTTCCTGGAAAAATATCAATAGTAGAACTACCAAACTTTTCCATAGAGTAAAGAGACATTTGTCTTGATGATAAATATTCTATGTCAGATTCCAATTGAAATTGTGTGGGGTCATATTCTGAAGATATCTCAAAATTTTCTAATGTGTTCAGAATTTGACTATCCTCACTGATTTCAGAAATGGTAAAGACAAGTTGTATAGTGTCCTCATCATCAACCCATTCATTGTCTCCTACTTCTGTGATTGCTTTTGCTGGAGGATACAAATTGAATTTCTTTGTCGAATTACCATTAGAGATGTACATGTCCCCAGATCTACAACTAATAAAAGCATCAGCTGTGGCTAGCCAAGGTCTTCCTAAGATAAGTGGGTGCCCTCCTAGATTACTCTTGGGATTCAAAATCATAAAATCTACTGGATATTCCCAAGAATCTAAGGAGACTGAAATATCTTCTAATACACCATCTGGTTTAATAACCGATCGATCTGCAAGTTGCAGTAAAGTAGGTGTAAAAAGAAGGTTAGGAAGTTTTAGCCGTTCCATATTCTGTCTACTCATAATGTTGATAGCAACCCCTAAGTCAATCAATGTGTTTGGAATTTCTATCCCATTTATATGTGTCTTGACAATTGGACTTCCTGGATCTACATACTTCTGCATGGTAATTTTTCCCATCATAATATCTCCAATTTTTCCTACCAGGTGGATTCTTCTTGTGTCTTTTAGTTTCCTTCCTGGTCTTTTGAAACTCAACTCCTTTATTGTTTTTTCTAGAATAGGAATCTCTCGAATGGCTTGTAGCAAGGGAATCTTGATACAAACATTCTTCAATTCATCTAGAAAATCATAGTTAGGCAACAAGATTTGTTTTTCCACCCCTTGTCAATTTGTAGTCTTTCAGGAAAAGGAGGTGTAGATGAAGATGCAAGTTGCTCAACTATAGGAGTTGTGGGTGTTAACTTTTCTTTTTCTTTTTGAATGTTTGAATTTTGAAGAGATGCTTCCTCATAACCCTCATTGACTTTAAGAGAGTCCTCCTCAGAGGTATCTTGCTCTTGAATATCTATAGAAGGTTTTTCTAAAACTCTACCAGATCTGAGTTGTACATCATTGAGAGGAACAATCATATAGGTAGGAAATTGTTGTCCTTATACCATGTAAGTATTCTGAGGATTTTTATTATTAGGATTTGGCAATGGCTGAGCTGGAAGTTGATTTGTCTTTTGTTGGTATGGGAGCATGAGTTGAGGATTTGGATTTTGTTGAGAAGGTTGTTGTTGTGGAAATGGCAATGAAAGTTTTGGATTTGGGTTTGGAAGTTGTGGAGCTTGTTGATTTTGAAAAGATGGAGGATATTGATAAAATTGAGCAAATCTCCCATAAGGATTTTGCATCCCTTGTACCCATGGCTGATATGGATTTTGATGTTGGGGCCAAGGTTGTTGCCAAGGATTCCAATTTGGTGGGGTTTGAAAATTCATAGGGTTGTTAAACCCTTGAGTTTGTTGTCCCTTCCAAGGTCTTCTTGCAACAAAACAAAGAGATTCTACTGAATTTGGGTCTTCTTGAAAAACAGCTTTGAGTCCAGGAATTGAAGGACAATCCTTGATCTCATGATTCTCTGAGCAAATTATACATGTTTCTACAACTTTTGCATCCAAGGGACATTCCCTTAAAGCATGTTTCTTCCTACATTTTGGACAAAAGATGGCTAGAGCATCTGTTTCTGCTTTCTGCTTGTTTTGGATTTTAAGGGTGTCTAGTTGTTCACTAAGGCTCCCTAAGATATCATTTTTGAATTCATCAAGCATATTACCAATCTCTGCCCTACTTACTGATCCAGTTGCATATTTGTTAGCCCTAATAAGAGAAGGATCCCTAGGCCCTTTTCCTGTTTTAGATTTTCCTCTTGAGAGATGGACACATAGTTCTATTATGTCACGAAGTGGAAGTTGAGAAATGTATCCTTTCCCCATCATGTTTAAAATATCTATCCATTCATCTCTAATGGCTTTTAATATGAGGGATTTCAAGGTTTCATCATCTAAGTTGCTCATATTTTCTCTTTTTAAGTTGTATTGAAATCTTTCAAGTAAATCTTCCAAGTTTTCATCTTCTTTTTGCATCATTTTGAATACCTCATCCTTGTGATTGGTGGGCATACAATAGTCCAAGTATCTATCCAAAAATGTTTGTTTCATATCATTCCAAGTCCTAATAGATTGGGTGGCTAATCCCATGAACCATTTCAAAGCAGCTCCCTTCAATGTTGAAGGAAAAAATTTGAGTTTTTGAGAGTCTTCCATATAGTCATAGGTTCGGCACACGACTTCAAACTCAAACAGAAATGTTTCAGGATCCTCACTTCGCAATCCATAAAAGTTGGGGAGGACAGATGGTGAGATATTTTTCATTGTTGTATGAGTTTCCTCATCAACTCTAGGGAATCCAAACAAGTTATCTCCTTCCCTATTTCTTCCATTATTATCTTCACCATTGTTGTCTCCATTGTTTCCTCCTCCTCTACCTCTACCTCTACCTCCAAATCCATCTATTATTTCCTCTGCCATGATAGTTTCTTTAGAGTCCTTAAATTCCTCTGATTCTTCTATCAAGGGAGGATGAGAGGGAGTTTCTTCCTTTTCAAAATGAGATTTAGTAGGTGGTATAGGAGAATCCTCTAATTCAACTGCTCCTTGAATTCCAAAAATCTTAAGGCTAGGGGTAGATGGTGGTGAATCTTGTCTATGCCTTGAAGAAGATGGAGTTGTGAAAATCGAACTCTTGGCTTTAGCTATAAACCTTCCCTAGAATCTCTTGCTCTATGCATGTCATTTTTTTATTTTTTTATTTTTTTAAAGTTGGGCTAATAATTCTCTTTCTGATCTTCCAGGTCACACTAGGTGCAAGAAGAGAGCATACTTAAGAAATTACCGAACCAATAACTCTCTTTTCTGATCCTCCAGATCACACTAGGTGCAAGAGGAGAGCATACTTCAAGAAGTTATCAAGTTTTCCCTTCTTTTATTATTATTATTTTTTTTTTTTTAAGAAATTGGCTACCTAGTTACACTTCCCCGGCAACGGCGCAAAAATGTTTGGTCAATTTAGTGTGTCCTAAATTGCTACATTAATTTGTCAATCCAGGATTCGTAAGCTGACGAAGTGTGGCGCACTATATGTGCAAGATAACCTATCTCTCTTACTTTTTTGTAAGCCTATATGATTCACTGATTTTCCGTCCGCTATGCAACCATGATGGACATTTGTATGTAATAATATCATATTCAAATCCATATTCCCTTGCCATGTGAGGTAAAACATCCTATGAAAAATAGTCCAATGTAAGGTCCACACTTCTTAATCACACACATAACACCAGTGATTTCACATTTCATACAAATTACATAAACCATCAAACATGAGTTATAACATCCTATGAAAAAAAGTCAGATGTAATATCCTTGCTTATCAGTGTCACTCACAAGGCCACTATGTACGCATTTCATACAGAGTAGATGAACTATCAAACATTTCATCCATTGATATAATGAAAATAAAGATAGATTGAATTTTTTCAAATGCAGAGCATGAAACATCACTTTTGTTTGAAATCGTGGTATTAAATCACCTTGAATTACGGAGATAGATGATTCTTGATGAACCAAAAATTTATTGGTCGATTGGTATTCTTAAGCACACTTAATATCATAATTTTAAGAAAGTGTTCATACCTGCACAAGATAAAAAAGGCATACTAAATCTTCCATTATCACAATTTATTAGACACAAAAACATTTCCTTCATCAACTCAAAAATTTCCCATTCTTACTCCTGCAGAATATAACATATATATTTTTAATCTCTTTAACTATCGAAACACACGTCTTAAATTTATAATACCAAACCATATGGCATAAATTCATTTTTGTACTCTATGAAAGAAAAAACCTGTCACTTTTAAGTTTTTTTGATGCATTAAGAGGCCTTAGTCAAGGGTGTCCTTTTTCTCCCTCCTATTTATATTAGTAGCAGAAGGATTTAAGTATGTTAATAAAATATGTAAGGAAAAAAATGGAAATGAAAGGAAGAATATATCAAAAGTTTTTTTTATATCCACTTGTTCTTCGTAGATCGGAATATTTGGGTAAATTTTTGGATATACATTGTATTTGGCTGACTTAGTGTGTCCAAAATTGCTACAGCATTAATTGCTCAATCCTGGGATTCGTAAGTCGATGAAGTGGTGCACTACATGTGCAAGATAACCTATCTCTTACTATTACATGGATTTTTATGAAATTCTAAAAGACAAGTATGGAGACAAATATTCAAGACAATGATGTCCTTCTAATGATTTTCCAAACTTGAAAAGAATTTTAAAACACACAATGAAAAAATTAATTCTTCAAAGAAAATGAAATTGCATCACTATTCTAGTCAAACAAACAGTGAACTACTGATCATGAAACTCATTATCCTTGTTGCTGTCCAAATACAAAAGAAACTATGCTTAAAGAAATCCAAGAATTGCAACAAAGTAAATCTAAATCAAATTACATCAACTTATATTCTGATCCCTCGCCATTAGTCCAGCTATGGCTTTCGGAGGTAACCATAAACAACTTGAGCAACCCGATATCTAATTTGCAGAAAAAGAAACTAATATCAAACTACACACTCATACTTCAATCCCTCACCATCAGTCCAGCTGTGGCTTTCGGAGGTAACTGAAAATGACATGAGCAATTTAATATATCTAACTTGCATAAAGTAAACTAATATCAAACTACACACTCATACTTCAATCCCTCACCATCAGTCCAGCTGTGGCTTTCGGAGGTAACTAAAAATGACATGAGCAATTTAATATATCTAACTTGCAGAAAGTAAAATAATATCAAACTACACACTCATACTTCAATCCCTCACCATCAGTCCAGCTGTGGCTTTCGGAGGTAACTGAAAATGACATGAGCAATTTAATATATCTAAATCTAACTATGGAAACAAATGTGCAAGACTGAAATAAACAAAGCAGTACTGGAATTAAACAAAAACTAAGAAAAATAAATTAGCAGCAGAACAATATTGATTCCATGTCATTAGTCAAAAGATATGCAAATGCCCGGGCTGCCTATTTGTAATATGAAACAAGAACACTGATCAGTTAACAACAACATAAAACATGAAAGATTATGGACAGAAGTAAAATGTAAAGCATGAAAGATTATGAACAGAGATGAAGCATAAATACCATGAAAGATGCAATGTATAAACACGTGAATGAATTATGGCACAATGAACTTAAAGAAATAAAACAAGAAACTATACAGTAATGCACAAAACCTCAGCGTGTGCAGGGGCCCTCTGCACTAGCCTCGGGCAACAGCCTTCAAATACGAATTACGTTTGGAAACAAAGTCTTCTTATATATTAAAATGCAGTCATAACAGAGAAATGATATTACAGCATAACAAAAACTAAGAAAAGTAAATTAGCAGAAGCACAATATTGATTCCATGTCATTAGTCATTATAAAAAGATGTGCAAGTGCCCGGGCTGCCTATTGTAATCTGAAACAAGAACACTGATCAGTTAACCACAACATAAAACATGAAATATTATGGACAGAAGTAAAATGTAAAGCATGAAAGATTATGAACAGAGATGAAGCATAAATACCATGAAAGATGCAATGTATAAACACGTGAATGACTTATGGTACAATGAACTTAAAGAAATAAAACAAGAAACTATACAGTAATGCACAAAACCTCAGCGTGTGCAGGGGCCCTCTGCACCAGCCTCGGGCAACAGCCTTCAAATACGAATTACGCTTGGAAACAGAGTCTTCTTATATATTAAAATGCAATCATAACAGAGAAATGATATTACAGCACAGTGGCAACGCAATTACATTACAGAGCTATATGGAGGCTAACTATTATGCGTATGAAAACACGTTATTTATAACAAAGGTGATATAACTAATTCCCTAAATTTTGTGCTGATAGAGACACGTGAACCATCACGTCCAGAGATCCAGCATCATGGCCGCGGTGAGGAGTAAATCTATGAAGAGTGGATGTTGGATTCGGCTTATGGAGCCGTGTACAGGTGTTGATGTGTCTCCCGTAAATTAGAAACGGTCATACAAATCTTCATGTGATGAGAAACAGAGTCGTGTCACCGTGGGACTCTACGGTTGACTTCCACTTGGCCACCTTTGACCACAGCCTCCTTAGGTGAATTTGCCCGAGCCAATAGGACACGATCCATGTCCACATCATTTCTGACTTGCCCATGTGGCTCGAATTGCCTGAAGACACCTCCAACATAGACTTTCACAAAATGGTTACAGAAATTTGCAGCAGCTGCGGAAAGTGGCAAGATTCCACAGCTAAATGAGAAAAAATCTAAATCAAACAGCAGACACAAAACATAGTTAAAAACCATTTTAGATGCTCTTTTAAAATTAATATGCAATGATATTGACGACTTAGAAGGTTCAGGTGAATGAAAAAGGTCTAGAAATGTGTATAGGAAAGATGCAGATTTGAGACTCAACAATTATCTGTTATAATCTTCATGGGACAGCCAAATCTAGACAATATATTATTCTCTAGAAAATAAATAATTACAGGATCATTAGCTTGCCTTGTTGGTATCGCCTCTATCCATTTGGTGAAATAGTCTGTTGCTGTGAGAATCCAACGATGCTACCCTAATGATGGTGGATGTATCTCTCCAATAAATTCTAACCCCCACTGCTGAAAAGGAGTTTGCACATATATAGGAACCAAAGGTAGAGGTACAAGCTTTCTTCTTCCTTCAAAAATTTGGCATTCGTGACATGCAACAATTATTTTATAAATGTCTTTAAACATTGTTGTCCAAAATTATCCTGCTCTGAGAATCTTATTTGCTGTATCCTTCCAATAATGGTGTCCTCCGCAATCACCTTTATGAAATTCTTCAATGACTTTATCAACCTCTTCTTCAATTAAACAATTCAGAAAAATTCCTCATGTATCTTTCCAAAACAGATTTCTGTCATATACAAAATATCTTAAAGATTTCAACTTTACAAACCTTGCTTTGGACTTTGTTAGATCAGCGGAAGCTTTGTGATGTTGTAGGACAAAAACCACATCCTTATACCACTCAGAAATGATGTATTTCTGTTCAATTTCAACCATTTCCTCTTCATCATCAGAAATTTCTGATATTTCTGCATTCAAATTTATGTCCAGACAGTCCAGATTTGACTGAGTCATTAGTTTCTCCAAGCCTTGTCCCTTCACCAAATTGATTGGTTTGATGTCTATATCATATTCCAGCAATTTGGTGATCCATTTTCCCCTCTTACCATCGTGATCTACCTGAGTTAGAATGTCTTTTACCACAACACTTGGAACATATGCCACGATGTGAGAATGCAGAACATAAATTCTGAAATCTTTTATAGCTTTCACATAATATTTGCCTGAATTTAAAGCAAAAATGCTTTTAGTAGGATTAAGGGAAATACCAAACCTTTTACATTTCAACAGAACCTTTTCTAAGTGTTTCAAATGATCTTCTTCTTTATTTGAAAAGATTGTTATATCATCAAGATAAACAACCACCGACTTATCCTTTTCTTCAAAAAAAGTAATGTCCATTGTGTTGAAAATGGCAACAAGAAACAGTGAAGGAGGCCTCCTGAAACATCTTTCCAAATCCTAGTTGGAGATTGATCACCTAAACTAGGTGGGGACCTGTTGAAGCCTCGAAAATCGCTGCTACAACATTGGGGGATAACCACCCGGTCCGGACCTTAATACAGTTCCTTTTTCGTTTATGATAGTGGCTCCGACTGGTTTAACTAGGTCCAGTTACCTTTTCTCTATCGCTATTGGTTTATGATGTGTCCTTAACTACCAATAGACAGGGATATCAGATCAATTCTTCTTGCTGATCAGGCAAGAGAATGACCCTTAAGCTGATTTGAGTTCAGCCAAACCACAACTAAGATTTTGCCTCTTTAAAAAGAGGACTTAAAAGAATGTAAATTTAATCTAATTGCAAACTTATTCTATAATGCAAGCAAAAAGAAACTAATCTAAATCCTATCTCAATTAGGTAGATGAAAATCTAACCCAACTAAGAGCAAGATGATTAAATAATGAGAATTAAAATATGTCTGGTTTTAAATTAATATTAAGCTAACAAATAAATTCAATTAGCTCACATTTGTGAGTACCAAAACACATTCTATTGAGACCATTTGACTAAAATAATTAATCAACAACACTCCGGAAGAAATTCACAAAAAATGATGTCGATTATCATATCAGTCAAACTAATAATTAAACGATAACATGTGGAAGAAATTCACAACACATTACTATTTAATAAATCAGTGTTATAAGACAGATTTCTGAGTAATGGTTACTCAGAAATCAGAGTTTAATTCATAAGAGCATAGATACATAACAATTTGAGACAAATTATCCATATCAACAGAAATGCCAAAACATGAATAAAATGAAACAACAATTTTATTAACATAAAAATGAAACTGGTATTTGATACAGAAATGCCAAAAATACCAATTAATTGAATCTGCTTCTCCGATCCTGGTCTCTAACAGTACTTTACATTACTTGAATTTCTGCTTTCAAGACTAGAGCTGCAGAAATGCAAACTCTGCCCATCATGCATAATTCAAGATATAAAGAATAAACCCTCATTAATGTTCAGATCTGAAATTTTCTCTCCTCCCCATCTACAACTCTAAATTCCTATTACAGAAATTCTTTTAGAAGCCCAGAATTGCAGAGGAGAGCAGCCTCTTTTCCATTCTGCAATCTGCTATTTATAATATTTGCAAAGGAATTCTTGAGATGAAAGTTTGTTGAAGAAAATCTGTCCAATCACTTTTATTTGCTCAAACATTCCAATCTTTTAATTGCTGGAGTATTCTCATTGATTAAGATCTTTTCTTCATATCTCTTCTATTGTTTTCCTACAAAAAGAAACCAAAATAAATTAAAATGCAATTAATAAAAAACAAAATATCATTTCTGGCATTTAAAACAAATCCAATCAAATTCTATTTGAATAAATAATTGAAAATAAAATATAAACTCTCTATTGATGCCTGGGATAGTTTAATTGGCCAAGGATATTATTGATGAGCGAATATGCAATTAGAAGAGGTTTAGGACAAATGAAAATGGAGAAAACAAAATCAGAAAATTGATTTTGTTTTAGAAATTCGGAGTTTGATTTTCTGCATGATTTTTGACCCAATTAATGACCAAATCTATTAGTGGAACCTTCTCAGAAATTTTCTCCTTTATTTTATCTTTCCAATGAGCCGTCCTGGGCCTCATTTGGCCAAGTAAAACTCATTCTATGAACCTCCAAAGTTGATGAGTCAAAACTGGCATAATTCTGGAAATTTTGTTGCTGGGCTAAAAATCAGAATTTTTAATTAGAAATTTAATCCTAAATTAGCCTCTGATTATCTAATAATTAATACTAATTTATTTGTTTATTATAAACTAAACTAATTATTTAATAAACTATTTATTAATTAATATTAATCTAAATAACAAATATAAAACAAATTAATCTTAATCTAATTAAATTAATTATATTCTACATATTATTAATTTAATTAATTAAAAATTAATTATTTTAAATATTAAATATTAAATTTAAACTAAACTAACCTATCTACACTCCACTACCATTAATATTAAACTAACCTATCTACACTCCACTACCATTAATTACCTTACCCATACGTATCATTGAAAGATTTAAAACAAATCATTGAAATCTTAAAACATATGTCTTATGCCATATAAGTTTGTGGAGGGATATGGTGAGTGGAGTGTGAGGTGAGGGTGACGTGTGGAGGTACGGGAGTCATAAGGGGAAAACAAAAACTTTATATTAAAAACTTTTAACACATCGTATATCGCCTTATCGCAATATCGCATTTTGTCAAATGTGCATTATATAAAAATTGCGATGTGTTCCGATATTGCGATATTGTGATATGCGATGTAAATTTTTTATATTTTATATATTTTTTTAATATTAAGTTTTAATTTTAATTAAATTAATTATATTTTATTATAATAATTAATTTAATTAATGTTTAAAATTTAATGTTAAATATCAGTTTTTATTTTTATTTTTATTTATTTTGGTTTTATTTTAATGATGTTTAGTTTAGTTATGAAATTTTCTAAACTACAACCACTCCGAAAATAAATAAAAAGAATAAAAATAGCATTTTTAACCCAGACTAGATAAATGATGGGACTTCAAAGGAGTGCCATTTTCAAACCAGTTGACCAAATGAGGCGAAACAAGCGTCAATGGGAGGCTTATAAAAAATCGATTCTAACAAAGCAATCAAAACAAGAATCCAAAGAAAATGAAAAATTAACAAAAGCGTAGGATAATCAGCTAAATAAAATCCTAAAAGGTGCTTAGCCAAAATTTTATAGAAAGGGTCTCCATTATTTGAAGTGAACAAGTCAAAAATGGGGGGGTTGTGTTTTACCACAACAATGGCGACACACGGGAGAAGAACCAGTTATCTTTGTTTGATATGAATGAGATTTTCCTAAAATTCAAGTAAAAATAATTAAAGAAAAGAGAATTATACTTAAAATGCTTGACTAGGTTCATTAGTCTGAATAAAAGCAAGAATCATCTAACTATAATTTTTCTTAAAATTCCTCATAAATTAAAATATTTCAAAACTTCTATATCAGTCCTTAATTAGTTGTAGAGATAAAGCAGGGGTCACTTTACAGCTTAGCTTTTAAAATATACTCATTTGTCACAGGTAGAGCCACTGTTGCCAGCAAACATCTATAGTCTCGACAGGGTTACCTTTTAACCACCAATGATTCAGAATCCCATCTCTTTAAAAATTATTGACCTAGAGATAAATCCATTTATATATGTTTATTTTTATTTTTTATTTTTATTATAAATCTTAAAAGCCATTGTCCTGGTTTGGTAGCCAGATAGTTGACAATGCCATTCACTGGTTGTAATTGGACTGAACAAGCTGGCTCGTGATGAGACCCTTTGTCTTATAATTGTTTGCAATCATAAGCCATTACCCTGGTTTGTTTAGTAGTGTTGGTAATGTCAGCCTATTTTTCCCCTATGATCATGGTAAGCAGGCTCATGATGAGACCTCTTATCTTTTAAGTTTAAATATATCTCTAGATTATACTCTAGAAAAATAAGACTTTTCGGGACAGGGAGAATCATTGACTCCTTAAGAGTTAAGAATGACAATTTCAGAGTTAAAAGGCGATTTGCTGTAAAGTGTCTTTACTTGGTTAAAAATAACTTTTCTTGACTGATAATAGAACTTTGAAAGATCTTAATAAAATATTGAAATCTCAAAATGATTACAATTTTGATGAAAAAAGAATTTTTTCCAGATTTTATGATACTTTGTCAACTTCTCTAAATTGGTAATCTTTTCCTTAAGTATGTCTACTTTTATAATAAGAAAATCAAATTTTACTAAGAGATTTAAGAAAAAGCTAATAGATGACTATTAACAATTTTTCTCCATGTATGTTGACCATTGTTAGGTAACAAGAAGGCCTTCCATATAAATCATGGCAAATTCACCAAAATAAAAATTGAAAACCAAAGGAAAAAGAATTCTTATGCTAAAATGAGAAAGAAATCAACAAAAATTAAAGATGAAGAAAATTTAAAAATGGAAAGGAAAATCCAAGTTTCACAAAATAAACTCAAACAATAATGTTTATACTAATGTCTCAACAATATGACGAAAGAAAATAATCGTGTAATCAATCCTTCTTATGTCGAGATTTAGAAAATTCATACCTTGCAGGGTTGTAAGTGTTTTAGGCTTTTTAGATAGCAGTGATGATAAAATTCGGCCACAATGAAAAATTTCTGTCTGATTTCAATCTTTTTGTTTCTAAGCATCATCTTAATCATTTTCTAAAAAAGAAACTTTTAAAGAAACAGATTAAAGGTTTAGAAACTTCCTAGCGCAGCTGTTTCAATGAAGATTATCACTGCTTATTAAAACAAAGCCAGGATAAGAGTATGGACTTCGAAAATATGATCTGGTGGAGGATTGGAAGCTTTTATGAAAGGCTGCAAAACAGATTCATGTATCAGAAAAAACAAAACTGAAACTAAAGTAACGAAATAGAAATTAATGAAAGTGGGTACATGAATCTTACCATTGGATAATTGCTTTTGATCTTACCTGAAAGGTATCAGTTTCTCCAAACTAGCTGACTTCTTATTTTAATTAACATTAAAAACATGAAGAAGTCAAACTAACCAAAATCCTATAACCCAAAATCATTACTTATTTTATCTAAACTAAAGCAAGCAGTAAAATGCAAAAATGGAATGCTTAATGTTCAAGGGAAAACAAATGCATCAGAAATGAGAATGAAAATTTGTAGTAATGACTGTTTCTCAATTTATTATAAGTTTCATATAAACTCCATGATTTTATAAATTGTCCAGAATCAAGACCAAATCCAAGATAATAAAATTAAAATATGAAGATAGAGAGGTCTTGAATTTCCTTTTTAATTATGGAATTATATATTTAAAACTGAAATATATGAGAAATCAGAATGATTTGAATATGCTGCAAATTTGTCATTAACAGCTTTCTTTCCATAGTGGTTACCCACGCTCGCTTTTAAAATAACACATCGCTGTATTGGATGATTCGCATCACATGTTTCTTCACCATGCTTTGAGTTTAATTTGCAAGACTTTGCCTTTGTTGCTATGCCATATAAATGTTAATGGCTCAGAGGCATGCATTGAAAGCTATCACATTAGAGATTGCAATGGCAAATTGCCGATATGAAAACATGTAATGAGAACATGTGCAATGAAATGAAGCGATCACATCATTAAATATATATTATATTGGGGATCGGGGAATATTGACATTGTGCTTCCCTTATTGCACATCGCACATCGCAAATTCTGAATTGTGATATGAGCATAATTAAAAATGCGATGAAGCAATTGCGATATCGGCAATTTCTAATTGGCGATGCTAATCGGCGATTGGTGAATGTTTTGGTACCCGATGTAATACAATATGATTCTTGCGATGCCGAGATGCGATGAAGAGTGGACCCGATAGCTTTATGATGAAAATTTAATAACATATCGGATCTGAGACATCGACCCTTTTAAAGTTATGCTCCTACCATTATTTGCGATTGAATGGACGCGATATTTTATAAACTTGATTTGAATTTTATATCGGGTCCGGACTTATGTGGTTTTCGCAATATTGGTAAAGAAAATTCACAATAATGGAGTATACTTCAACTGCAAACCTCTGATATGCGAAATGAGAAATGTGATATCGCATATAAGTGAGGTAATACATCGGAGATCTTTTATGAACAATTTTTTATCAAAACTGCTAAGAGCTACTTACGATGAAATCTTATGATATTGTTTTTAATTTCGATTGGGTTTCCCAAATGAATAAAAACAAAGTTAAAGAATGCTCACATTCTAATGAGTCTCAAATAACATTTCCCTGAACCTATTGCCAATTTGAACTGGGTTTGCTGCTTACTTCAGGTTTTGAAAACAAATGAAAACCTACAATTAAAACAGAAAAAGTATAAAAAATAAACTAAAGAAAAGATAAAATAATAATAGATGAAAATGAACTTGTAAATGTATACCTGGAAAGAAATTGTCTGTAGATTTTACCTCATGAATCTTCAAATTCTTCCTTTGATTTATCAAAATTTTGACTTTGTTCAAAATCATCTCATTATTTATTCTAAATCAGAGTGAGCAATCAGCCTGAATAAGATATGTTTATTCATGTTCAGGAAATATAAAATTTACCAGAAATAAATATGAAAATAGGCTTCCTTTTGAATTGCAACAGCAACTCCTTACCTCTGCTCATTCCGAATTAACTTGAGAAAAATCAGTATTGATATAGTGACTATTTAATAATGCCTTTAGTAAATAAATATGATGCACATTGCATCATTAAATAATAAACTAAAGATCAGAATGGGATGAAGCCACTACAGATTTAAATGTGTGCACATAGCAAAATAGACACCCTTAAAATCATTTTAACAAATTTTCGAGGAAGATAATATGAACTTCATGTGATTACCATGAAAGGTTAAACTGAATAATAATGATCAAATTAGAATTAAGCTTATAATAGACAATCATATCTTTCATGGAAAAATGAGATCATGAAGCTCTGTATCTTCAAAACCTTTAACAAATAAATTTTAGAAGAAAATCATATAAAGACATTTCGAAATAGAGAAAAGTGGGTTTGAGGTGATTGGTGCCAAGTGCAACCTCAATTGAATTTAGTCAAGACATTATTCAAAATAGGCAGAGTAGATATATTGCTGAAATAAATTTTGATTTAAAATATGGGGAGCAAGAATTAGAAATTTTCTGATAAGAGGCAAATATTTCCCTGAACATGTATATGAAATGAGAAGGGCTGGTTGCTCATTTTATTTTTTTATCTGAAGAACTATTAAGAATAAATTAACTACATAAAACAAACTAACTAAATTAATTCTACTTCTATTCTAACCATATACATGAAATTGACTAGGTATAGTCATATTTCCAATGTAACCATTTTCTCTTTTTAATCCCTGTATGTATGTACAATTTAGATATTAGTAATAAAAATACAAATATAATTGAACTAAGAAAATTAAACCTGAAATCAGAATGTACAACTATTGTTAGAAGCTTATCTAAAATCTCCTTCTCATGAAATTTTCTTTCCAATTGAATACCAATTGGATTATAGAAATCTGGATGAATTTCTATTAAAAATTGGGAAATGTTCAAAAGAAGAGATAACAGGCCAGATTGTGGATATGAGCTTTTAGATTCAAAAGCCTGGAAGAAACTGTTAGTGTTATGTGTAAATGTTAAGCTATTGACAATCTTCCATGAAGGAAATTTTCCAAATATTTTTCAAATGAATTAATGAAAAATGGATGGAAATCTTTTAAATGAAATGGAAAATTATTAATTAAATTGGATTGCTGGCAGATTTCTAAAAATACATTATCTTGTTGATATTGCCTTTGAGAAGATAAAAGCTTTTGATAAAACATTAACATCGATTGAAATTGAAATTGAAATAGCTTTTGATGCTTTTGATTATAATATAAAACTTCAATTTTCCAACAGGGCAATGTATCAATTGAATGTTTGATAATAAAGTGCTCAATATGCCAGCGTAATGTATTAAAAATCTGAAAAATAAAATCTGAAAATAAATCTGATTTAATACAAAATAATTGAGGAAACAAAAATAAAATGAAATCACTATTGTTACAACTAATGTTACAGCACAATTGGGATTGTTTTGAAATATTTTTTTTTCACAAGGATTGGCCAGAATTATGGAATTTGAGTAATTTCGAATTCCAACTTGTGAATTAGAAAGAGATTTATGATTATGAACAGGAATGAAAGCTTGATCATGATATGAATCATAAATTGAAATATTTTCTCGAATAGTGAAATCATGAAGATGATTATATGCTTTAGAATGAGGATTGGTTGGAATAATTTCTAAATTAAAATGTCTCTCATTCTCAGATGTTATTTGAATTTTTCGATGATGATTTTCTCGAGAAAAATCAACATCTTCAATGTCAGAGTAATTATCATAAATGACTTCACAAGATTCTCTAGAATTCCCTTCAATTTCATCCAGTATATCCAAACACGGAGGAACAAAAATTTCATGTTCATTAATGGCAAAAGAATGATCATTAATTGCTTCTCCATCTTGATAAAAACTTAATGGTAATTCATTTATATCAGCCTTTGTTTTTTCTGAAATATCATTAACACCAAGAGGGGAAAATTTACCATCATAAAAAATATCAGGATAAAGGGAAAAATGTGAATCTGAAATAATGCAATTAAAAATGTCTCGGTTTGATAACTCTTGTACATTATAATCATTGTAAATTTCAGATTCCAGATCATTCCTTTGCGTGCGCATTCTTTCTTGAAGAAGGCTGCTTTGCTGCTCCGATTTCGACATTTGTTCACCATGGGAAAATTCTGAAATTTGTATAGTAGTTTGCATTTTATTATTTACTTTGAATGCTGTTTGCACTTGCTGATTGGAAATCTGATTTTCTGAATTTAATGCAGAGAAACTTTCAGATTCTAATGCGGGTCTTTCTCCAAAATTGATGTTGTTGTCTTCTTGCATTTGATTAGAAATATTTTCCAAACTTTGTGAAACCTCTTCATCACAATTTATTTGTACATCCAAATTGGATTTCTCATTTATATTGGAAGGGGATGGAACAATGCTTGAACTAATTTCATATGGATCGGGACTAAGGGGAAGAGAATAATTATGTTCAAACCAATCTAGTGATTCTTCTTTCATAGGTTCATCTTTGACATTAAATTTTAAACAATTCAAATGAAGTCGAATATTAAAATCTCTAACAGACTCATTTTCATTTCGTAGATATTCAATTTCATCACATACCTGACCATTATCATAGCGGTCAAATTTACAAACGAAAATTGTAACAAATTGATCCCAGCTGTGAATTGAGGCAACCTGAAGAGTTCTACACCAGTTTCTTGCTTCTGCCGCAAATGTGAGAGTAAAAACTCTGCATAATATACCTTCATCAATTCCTGTAAAATCATAATTTGAAACATTTTGAATAAATTGAAGGACATGAGTAAAAGCAGAAGAATTTCTCTTACCATTGAATTTTACCTGAGACAAGAGTCTTACCACTTCGGGTGGAGTATTGGAAGATGCACGTCCATGGATACAACTCCAAATTGGAAGTTTAAAAGGAGCCATCGTGATTAAATAAAATGTTAAAATTGAAAAGACTCCAACAGACAACAAGTTTCAGGCCCTCCTTCTAGCGCCAAAAATTTTGAAGCCTCGAAAATCGCTGCTACAACATTGGGGGATAACCACCCGGTCCAGACCTTAATACAGTTCCTTTTCCGTTTATGATAGTGGCTCCGACTGGTTTAACTAGGTCCAGTTACCTTTTCCCTATCGCTATTGGTTTATGATGTGTCCTTAACTACCAATAGATAGGGATATCCGATCAATTCTTCTTGCTGATCAAGCAAGAGAATGACCCTTAAGCTGATTTGGGTTCAGCTAAACCACAACTAAGATTTTGCCTCTTTGAAAAGAGGACTTAAAAGAATGTAAATTTAATCTAATTGCAAACTTATTCTATAATGCAAGCAAAAAGAAACTAATCTAAATCATATCTCAATTAGGTAGATGAAAATCTAACCCAACTAAGAGCAAGATGATTAAATAATGAGAATTAAAATATGTCTGGTTTTAAATTAATATTAAGCTAACGAAGAAATTCAATTAGCTCACATTTGTGAGTACCAAAACACATTCTATTGAGACCATTTGACTAAAATAATTAATCAACAACACTCCGGAAGAAATTCACAAAAATTGATGTCGATTATCATATCAGTCAAACTAATAATTAAACGATAACATGTAGAAGAAATTCACAACACATTACTATTTAATAAATCAATGTTATAAGACAGATTTCTGAGTAATGGTTACTCAGAAATCAGAGTTTAATTCATAAGAGCAGAGATACATAACAATTTGAGACAAATTATCCATATCAACAGAAATGCCAAAACATGAATAAAATGAAACAACAAATTTATTAACATAAAAATGAAACTGATATTTGCTACAAAAATGCCAAAAATACCAATTAATTAAATCTGTTTCTCTGATCCTGGTCTCTAACAGTACTTTACATTACTTGAATTTCTGCTTTCAAGACTAGAGCTACAGAAATGCAAACTCTGCCCATCATGCATAATTCAAGATATAACGAATAAACCCTCATTAATGTTCAGATCTGAAGTTTTTCTCTCCTCCCCATCTACAACTCTAAATTCATATAACAGAAATGCTTTTAGAAGTCTGGAATTGCAGAGGAGAGCAGCCCCTATTACATTCTGCAATCTCATATTTATAATATTTGCAAAGGAATTCTTGAGATGAAAGTTTGTTGAAGAGAAATCTGCCCAATCCAATTTTATTTGCTCAAAATTCCCATCTTTAATTACTGGAGCATTCTCATTGATTGAGGTTTTTTTTCTCCATATATCTTCTACTGTTTTCCTGCAAAAAGAAATCAAAATGATTTAAAATGTAACAATAAAATCAAAATACCATTTCTGGCATTAAAACAAATCCAATCAAATTTAATTTAAATAAATCATTAAAAATAAAATATAAGCTCTCTATTGATGCCTGGTATATTTTAATTAGCCAAGGATATTATTGACAAATGAATCTGCAATTAGAAGAGGCTTGGACAAATGAAAATGCAGAAAATAAATCAGAAAATTGATTTTGTTTTAGAAATTCGGAGCTTGATCTTCTGCGTAATTTTTGACCCAATTAATGACCAGATCTATTAGTGGAACCTCCTTATAAATGTTCTCCTTGATTTTATCTTTCCAATGAGCCGTCCTGGGCCTCATTTGGCCAAATAAAACTCATTCTATGGGCCTCCGAAGTTGGTGAGTCAATTCTGGCACAATTATGGAATTCTCTGTTGCTGGGCTAAAAATCAGCATTTAAATTTAAAAAATTAATCCTAAATTAGAATTCTAAATAACTAATAATTAATTTTAATTTAATTATTAAATATGAACTAAACTAATTAATTAATAAACTATTTATTAATTAATATCTATCTAACTAAAATATTAATTATTTATAAACTAATTAATATAAATAATATTTAAATTTTAATTTAATTAAATTAATTAAATATTATATATTAATTATATTAAATACTAAATAAATAAATAAAAATATATTAAACTTAACCTACCACTCAATTAACTCTACTCATACGTATCATTGAAAAATTTAAAACAAATAATTAAAACTTAAAACTTATGAATTAATCCATATGAGTTTGTAAAGGGGTAAGGTGAGTGGAGGGTGACGTGAGGGTGAGTGAGGTGGAGGTACGGGAGGCATAAGGGAAAAACAAAAACTTTATATTAAAATTTTTTAACACATCGCATATTTCCTTATCGCAATATCGCAGTTTGTCAAATGTGCATTATATAAAAGTTGCGATGTGTTCCGATATTGCGATATCGCGATATGCGATGTAAATTTTATTTTATATATATATATATATATATATTTAATATTAAGTTTTAATTTTAATTAAATTAATTATATTTTATTATAATAATTAATTTAATTAATGTTTAAAATTTAATGTTAAATATCAGTTTTTTATTTTTATTTTTTTATTTTGGTTTTATTTTGATGATGTTTAGTTTAGTTATGAAATTTTCTAAACTATAGCCACTCCGAAAATAAATAAAAAGAATAAAAATAACATTTTTAACCCAGACTAGATAAATGATGGGACTTCAAAGGAGTGCCATTTTCAAACCAGTTAACCAAATGAGGCGAAACAAGCGTCAATGGGAAGCTTATAAAAAATCAATTCTAACAAAGCAATCAAAACAAGAATCCGAAGAAAATGAAAAATTAACAAAAGCATAGGATAATCAGCTAAATAAAATCCTAAAAGGTGCTTAGCCAAAATTTTATAGAAAGGGTCCCCATTATTTGAAGTGAACAAGTCAAAAATGGGGGGGTTGTGTTTTACCACAACAGGACCACACATGTGATTTTTTGTCAAAAAGTCTATTTTTAGACATATGGATCATGGACCGGGAGCTGCAGTATGCTATTCTTGGAGGATT